>JAZDUH010000111.1:11880000-13080000 GCA_036419115.1 Scarus forsteni | reverse complement strand
AGGAAGTGCTAAATGCTAACTCATTTTGGCGTTTATGGGTAAATTCATGCACTCTATTGTGTTACTTATAGCCTACATCAAGAACCATGTCATACAATGTTTGAAGTACATTGGTCTAAACAGTTGTTTCAGTAGTTCAAGTTCAAACTGGTAAATGTTTGTATTGTGAGCTTTGATAAAAGCCTGAAGTGTTGGCAGAGAGGCTGAGGCATCTTGAAGAAGGTATTCTGTCCTGAATTATCTAAGACTCTAAAAATAAAATAGAGTTATTTTGGTCAGACAGCCTTTTCATTAAAGCTTCAATTTCATTAATGAATATGTTTCACAAATGTACATCTCTTTTTCAAAAGTGGACTGGTGTTGCCCACTGACATTGCTGGTAAAAAAATCTATTTATTGAGAAATAATTTATATTAAGAGATTTTATATGTTTGTTATGCTTGTAAAATGTGGGAGGTGAGGGTGCAGCAGGCTCAAACATTTATTTTTCTCAGTGCTACAAGTGCATGAGAGTCGGGGGTACATGGCTGGAGGTCAAGTGTCTGAAGGGGTACAGGCTGTGAAAAGTTTGGGAACCACTGGCCTACATCAAGAATCATGTCTTACAATGTTTGAAGTACATTTTCTGTGAGCAGCCTTGTGGGTTTAAGTAATTAAGAATTACCATTTCTATGTTTAAGACAGCTTTTGAAGGCTAAAATGTTGAATATCTTTCGTTTATATGTTCAATAACTTGTTTTTATAATTGTAATTTAAAAAGTCATTTCTCTGAGTAAGCCTACTCGATAGTTATATCAGATGGACCTTTATTTTAGATAGTAAGAGAAATGAAATAGATGGAGGTTTTGGTTTCCATTTGACAACAGAGCAGCACGAGGTGCTTGACTGTCTTACAGTGTGACTGTTGCACAAGCACAAATTGCAGTTCCAATGCTAAAACAGTACACTGTGTATCCCAAGTGTTTAGTTTATCAAAATATAAGAAATATTTAAGTAATTTAAGCAAAAAACAAGATTGTCTTGTTGTTTTTTTTAATTAGCAATTTGTAGAAAAACTTTCTGAAAAGTTTGAAAACTTGGGGTCAGTTGAAGAGTGAGTGGAACTAGAAAGGATGCTTACCTGCTTAGCCAGGTTAACACATTATTGCTGCAACCAACTGTATTGGGCATTTACAAAATATTATTGGTTTTTGGCTGAAACCACAAACTTCTTTGAGTCTATGCTGGACACTTGGGAACAACTCAGAGCTGGCAGTGCCAACCAAAAAGCATCTCAAACAAAGCAGAAAAAAATGTCTGATTAGGATTGACTGAGTTTATCTGACACTCACTGAATCATTGTTTGATTTGGAACCAACATGAAGGTTCTGATGCTGAGCAATATTTTTGTAAACTTATCTTTCAGATTATGCCGAGCCCGCTGTTGGCCAAAAAGTTGGCTCAACATTTCGACCCTCCTCTGATGAAGGCTACACCACCCCCTTCGCCTTCAGTCACTATGACACTCCTGGAAACCTGCCAGAGTACGCAGAGCCTCTTCCTCCCGAGCCCGAGTACGCCACCCCGTTCAGCGAGCAGCCCTCTGACTCACACGGCTCTGCTGTACCAGCACCGAGCGCTGGCACCAGGACAGCACCCAGCCGCCCCCAGTACGACTGCCCCTCACACAGGATGCTGTCCAATGGATACTGCACGCCTGCGCTTCATGCTAACGGCCCACGACCGGTCAGCGTGGTGTACGCTGAGCCTAAGCCATGTGACTCATTACTACACAAGCACACGTATGAGGAGCCTTTGTAAGCAGCTCAGACACGGAGAAAAAGACTCCTCTGAGATGAAAATGTGTCGGGCCGGAGGGTGGACTCAGCTGGACATAAAGCTGGACTGTGTTGTCCGGAGTGTGTGGATGCTGACGGAGCTGCAGCCCGGTGGAGAGCCAAAAGTCTACACGTGACAGGGAACGGCTGTGCATGTCCAATACACTGATGTGAGAGCCATAAGGACGCAGATATTTCCCTACAGGCGTATAGAAGTATCCTGTGATGCACAGAGAATATGGTGGGGTGACAGAGAAACTGATCATGACTAAAATGTTTTATCACAAGCTGCACTTTCAGAAATCACATACAGCAGTGTATGTTTTATCCTGCTTAACAAGAAAATGCAAAAACTACTGAGCAAGTTAGTGTGTTCACAAAACATTGAAACATTCATGTTGTCTTTCTATGCAGAGGTTTACATATATTTAAAGTTAGGTGGTGGCACCGCCGCCTAATTTTCCTCCACCATTGGACCTCATGGGAGCGCCTGCAACATTCACGTGCTATAAGTTTGGTACTCAGCACCCTCACAGCTTTGTTACAGTGTAGTTGTGTTAAATTAACAACTTCAACATGCAAATATTCCAGAATTAAGGATCGTGACAATTGGTTATTAAAAGCTGATAAAAACTGAAAGCTCTGATGCTCGCACAGGCTCACAACCAGGATTTTGGGGAAAAAAAATGATCAAAACAGTTTGAACTATTTTCCAGGCCTGTGTATCTTTTATGGCATGTTAACAAAGGACAAAACTCTCAAAAATAAATGTTTTAAACTGCAATAAAAAAAAGTTTATATGCTAACAAAGCTGTCTCTGTTGGATGGGTACAGCAGAGAACCAGAAGTGAAAGACATCTTTATTTGAATCACAGATTATCTCTTTAAATGAAGAGATGTTTTTGCAGAAAAAAATATAAATAATCTGAAGAAGGACCACAAGACTTCTAACCCCCAAATAACAACGCAACTGTGCTTTAACAGTGTAAGGTTTACGATAATCTGTCATTATATTTGTTTTTAAACTATGTCAAGATCAGTAACACAACCATTAGAGTATCTTGATCACCTGGTAAAGGTTGCATAAAGGAAGTGCACTCACAGCACCTGCTCATGGTCACAGGGGAAAAAAAGATGCAACCAATGCTGCGTTTTAACTGAGGAGAAGTCTGCAGTGTCCAGAAGAGGTGCATAAAGTCTTTCAGAGGGTGCAGTTTAACTAAGTGGTTGTAACTGTGCTGAACCACTAGGTGGCTCTCTTGAGCTTTAAACTGTAACAAAAATCCTCTGCCTGCTGGCTGCTCTCCACAGATGGTTTTCATTCTTTTAACATGAAAATCTTGGCTTATCATAAATCAAACAGCACGATCAGCACTGTGTACCTGTGCTGGAGGACTTTAAATTTCCAACAGGGACAAAACTCTTCTGAATCAGCCCTCTGCAGATACTCAGCCCTCTGCAGATACTCATACCTCATCCAAACTTTAGGGGAGTCATGGTGCTCCCCACCACCATGGGAGTCAAAGATCACGTTTCCCTCCATTTTGCTTTCATACTGTCGATGATTCCAGAGGTTATGATGTGTTTTTGGTAGGTTAACAATTGCTTTTGTTACAATATTTTCTTGAACTAAAAACTAAATTTAAAAATCGCGATCTTGAGTGAGAAAAAATGGGTGACCTTAGACTTACACAAGGTTTTTTGTTACAATTAACAATGTTACTAAGGGACCCTGAATATTGTGTATTTTTCCAAAATCTCTCATGATGACACATGGTTTGCTCCTTTGTCCACTGCTGAAAGGCATTATAAAACACATTTTTTATAAAATCAAAAATGGGTTGGACTGGTGTGTGATGACTGCAGTAAAATGTTTAAGGTTTTTTTAGAGACTGGCTGTGAGCAGTTTCTGTTGGTTCAATTTCCAGGTCCTTTCCAGGCCTTTCAGTTTTCAGGTCTTTTTGTATTACTACTGTGTTGTTTTTCAGTGTGTGTCATTTTGCACTATTAAGTTCTACATCACTTTTTTTAAAAGAAATATCAAAAAGGAAATAATGCCCCCAAATCAACTGTGTTGCTTACCACTGGAATAAGCTACACTGCATTAAACTTGGAATAATGCATCATGCAAGATTTTCCATCTAAAAAACAAAACAATTTTATGTAAGACCCTCAATATCAATTATATAATTACTGGCATATTAAGGCTCAAATCTAAGGATTTTTTTATTCTTATTCATGAACAGGATTGATGTTGGAGAAAGAATTTGATGCAAAAACTTGATATTAACATAAATACTCAACAATATGTCATTTTTCTGGTGGGCACATTTTTGGGAGACAATGCACTGTGTTTCACTTTTTCCTTCATCAGACATTAGTGTTAAAAATAATAAAATTTCCAAACTATGACTAAATGAGTGCAAACCCCAGTGATAATGAAGTTTGGACACTGTGTAAATCAAATTTCGGATCAAATTCAAAATAAGTGAATATTAGCAAAAAACAGTTTGAACATTAAAAACATCTGTAGTGTATTTAATTGAATGTCAGTCGACAAGGATTTGCAAATCGTATTCTGTTTTTTATTTTACGCAAAGTCCCAACTTCATTGGAATTGTGGTTGGAAAAACAGATTTTCAAATTTGAAGGAGACATATGTAACAATAGAATATGCAGTATATGCTCTTTGACATTATTTTCAACACTTAAAGTGTCTTTAAACAGTAAACTTTGTCCTATTTTACAGTTACATGACGTTATTGTCCACGGCTGTTGCAGCTTTCATTTCTGCTTAACTCTGTCCTTCGGCCCTCGTCCTCCTCTCTGCCCTCAGAGGAGTAGTGCATCAGGGCCTGGTGTCTGTTCCTGGACGGGGCGTCCTTGAAATGCAGGCCACAGTCTTCACACGTGTACAGGGGTGCCTCTCTGTCACTGCCGGGGTTTGATCCCTCTGACTGAGATTTGCCCTCATCTCTGATGAGAGGAGCTGGACCAGGACCTACAGGAGGATCTAAGTGACCACTCGGGCTAGTTTGGGTGTTTGTTCTAATGCTGGCTTGAGGAAAAGTCTTTGGACGCCCAAGTGGGAACCCATGACCTGGTGGTGGTCCCTGATAGCCAGCTTCTCCAGCCTGCTCCGGGGTCAGACCGTGGACGGTGCGGTAGTGGAAGCGGATCCCTGAGCGGTTGGAGAAGCCCTTCCCACAGAGGCTGCAGAGAAACGGCCTCTCTCCAGTGTGGATACGAGTGTGGATCTTCAGAGCTCCAGACTGGGTGAAGCATTTCCCACAGTGGCTGCAGCGATAGGGTTTTTCTCCTGTGTGCGTCCTCTGGTGGGCACGCACGCCCGCAAGATGCGGAAACCCCCTCCCGCAAAATTCACAAGGGTACGGCCTTTCACCCGTGTGGATCCTCCTGTGGATCTTCAGAGCCCCCGACTGGCTGAAGCTCTTCCCACAGTCGGGGCAGGAGTAGGGTCTGGCCCCGGTGTGCACATTGAGGTGGATGCGGAGGTTGCTGTGCGAGTTAAACGCCCTGCCACATTCGGTGCAGAGGAAGCCGGACGGTTTGTGGGCATGCTCGGAGCGCTGGTGCTGCAGCAGCTGCGACGGCCTGGAGAAAGAGGCGGAGCAGTGCATGCAGGGATGCAGAGAGAGCACGGTCTGAGCAGCTCGGCCTCTTTCCTCCTGCTGTGGGGTGTGTGCTTGTCTGTGCTGGTGGTGGCACATCTGAGAACATGTGGGAAAAGACCTCAGGCAGGGGAAAGGGCTGGAGAGCTGAGGGCAGGGTAAGCAAGAGGTCAACGGACAGTGGTGGTGGTGAAAATGATGGTGAGCGTGGGTGTGAGAGAACTGAGAATCCAGGCCTTGGGTGCAGGTCTGGAGGCTGCGGTGGCAACACAAGCAGGGAAACATGGAGAGGTGGGTAAAGGAGCCGGGGTCCGTCATGCGAGGGGGCACAGCTGAGGGTGTCGCTGAGCTCCGACCTCCTCCACCTGCCTCCTCCTCCCTGTGATTGGTCTCCAGCTCTGAGCTTGAGGTGCTGCTTGGTTCAGTGTCTAGTAAGTGACCGCTAAGCCTCATGGGAGCAGCGCTGCTAGAATTTGGAGGTTGTCTGGTTTTTAGACTCTCAAATGAATGTGGGGCAGAGGAGTAGGGACAGCCAGGGCAGGTGCAGGAAAAATGCACATCTACAGAACAAAGAAGAAACATTAAAAAAAAACTTTAGTCCATGCATACATCCTCCTGGTGTCTTGTCTATTCACTTTTATAGAGGAATGATTTAAAAAACAGATTTGAGTTTGGATGAATACTCAAAGTTTGTGGTGAACACACACCTCTTTAACTTTGGAACCTAGAAACCAGGATTTCCTTAATTTCAACTCACATCAGCATTTTGAACTCATTCCTGCATCATCCTATATGTCAACCAAACATCTGCCAAGCACATATCTACATAAATAAGCTGAAACAAAATGTTAACAGGAAAAAAGACATGTTTATGATTATTACAGTCGAGTGGTTCTGTTCACACATAAAACTTGCAACAACGGAGAGAGTACCCTTCAGGTCAAACTTCTACTAAAAATGATAAATGAAGAAATGTTCTGTAAGTCATTTTCAGGCATTATGTCAGTTTTGCGCTTTTAGCAAGGATCTGTTTATCATGTACTTCGAGATATTTAGTCCTTGTTAGCTCTAAATGTTTAGCCCTTTCAAAGGTTTGAAACTTCATCAGATTAAATATTTGTCTTATTCTATAACCTCTGAATTTTAAGACCTGTATATTTTAACATGCCATTTACCACAAATTTAAGTAAGCTAAAGGGCCTTTTTTGGGACAAAGAAGTATAACCCACTGTCAGAGTGGCTGGGGTGCACTAACATGCACCAAGACCTGTAGTACCCCAAGTGTCCACTGGAGGCTGCCTGCAGAAACCTGTCACAATGATTGTGTGCGGGGTCTAAATAAATATCTTAATGGCCTGGTTAAAAAAAATGCTTCAGTAAAACACATCAAACGTCCTTGTCCTCTTATTGTACAGGAGGCGCTGTCTTTTTCTAAATTTTACCTCTGTTTTCCTTTTTGAGGATATATTGAGGATTTACAGTTTTGGAAATGCAGCATCACATCTGGTTAGACGGCCTTAAGTCTTGCCTCAACACTGCCTCTCTGTCTGAGAGAAGCTTCAGCAAAAGATTGGTTGAGATGACGGGCCACATGGTAGCATCCATTACACAGCGCACTCTTAAACTGAGGTATTATTTTTGATGGGAGTTAAAATACACTTTGTTCTTGGTGCAATACCTCCCTGTTTACAGCTACTTCTGCCTAACACTCTTCAACGCTGTGGCTTACTGAGGGAGAGGAGAGACCTTTCTACTGCATCTAATGTACTTAGTGGCCATATTGAGCTCATGCAACCCCACTTAAAAAATACAGAACTATCCCTTTAATGTTATTTTAATGGATATTGCAGATGCAAAGGATATGTGGATACATGTTTTTGCAATAAAATAGGGGAAACCTGGTAGTTTTGTACAAAAAGAGTTTGCATATCCTTAAATATATATGGCAGCATGCCCACATCAGTGACCCAGTGCCTTCTTGTCCAATCAAATCCTCTGATTTAAGCATTCTTTTGTTGAAACCCCGCGGCCCCTGACCTTTCCTGACAGGTCTGCTCTCTCCTTTTCTCTGTGGTAAGCGCATTTCTCTCCCGGGCTCTGTCCCCGGCTTGTCCTGTGCAGACTGGAGTCCATGTGAAGCTCCGAGCAGCACAGCCTCACCGTCCCCGACCCCGCCCCATCCAGCGGCTGGCACATCTGGCTGCTTCTTCATGCCGTTCACAGATGTGACAAGGTCACCGATGTACTGATGAAGCTCCATCCAGGAGCACTGGCCCTGCTGCAGACAGTTAGACAGTAAGAGGTTTGCTCCAAGCACAGGTTAGCTAATATCCTCCTCCTCAGATGAAGCGAAGGGGCGTTTACTCACAGCGTCGCTGCTCTTGTCTTTGTCCATAACTGTGAGACACTGCTGCTGTGCTCTGGTCGACAGCCTGACTTTAATGTGACTGTGGAGACTTTTCTGTGTGGAGCCCTGGAGTAAGGACGCTGAGGACAATGAGTATGTTTTTATTTCAGGACTTCAACCCCACACACCCCCTTAACACAGCGCTGCTACGAGCGAACATTTTGTTTCCGGGTTCATTCGTCACGTGACACGAGTTAGCTTTCCCTCCGTTTCTCCTCAAAATGATAATCATTATTTTTTGTGCATGGCAATGACACTAAGAATATCTCAAGTGAATAAATCAATGCATCTTCAAATTCTTTGGCAGGAAACATCATGTGGAATTTGAAGACAGTGCTGTTACACAGAAAACACGTAAACTACATGATGTCTGCTTTTCATTATCTTAGAAAAACATTAAGCTTACATGATTATCCAGCTGTGCTCTGGCGTTTTTAAAGAATTTATCTCAGCAGTTATTTTAAAAAGCTCTGCAGTCTGTCATGGCCGACTCAATCATATAAAAGATAAACATGTTCCTGATTAAATAAATGCTGAGCAGAAGTTGCACTCACTCATCAACTCTTTATTTACAGTGCTGAATGTACAGACAGCCACCTGATGAAACTGAAATTATATTTTTAATGCAATAATACAATCAGGATTATTGTTTTTAAATTTATGGTTCTACAAAAGCACATGATTATTTCTTAAGATGTCAAATTGCATTTTATTTTTACTCGTTTCTGACCATAAAAAATAGTTTTAGTAGTTAATTGTGCTTGTATAATTTCTGGCTTATCAGAGAAGCCCAGTGCATCATCTCAAATGGGAGTATAAAAAGGTGATTTCACTTTGAAATCCCTCATTTGTGTACATAATGTATGTCCAATAACAATAACACTTCAGTTTTAAGCAAGTCTTTTGAGAGATTTCTCAAATAATATTTCTTATTTTTATGACAGCTTGGTATAATAAGTTTGTTTCTCGCTGTTTTTATTTATGAGTGAACAGTGATTTATTTATTTAGTCTGGATGTGTGATGAATGTGTTAAGTTGTTGACAATAAGTGTCTTTGTTAAACTTCATAAATCCTTATGTCCTTAAATGGATGGTGAGGCCAACAGCAGGATGGGACACCCTTGTGTCCTTCCAGACCCTAAGGGAGGATCTGGAAGGACACAAAGCCAGAAGTGATCTGAGAGCACAAACCTCCACCAAGGCATATCAAACTTTGTCAGGGAGTTGTTGTCATGAACATGAAAAACTGTCCCATCTCACTGTAAACAAATCCTTAAAAACATCCCAGAGTCAACAGCCCGTTTTAAATAACACTAAAATCTAGCCTCTCCTTTCTTGGGCCATGACCAAAATTCCCTTTAAGCCCGTCAAAATCTGTTGAGAACTTACTGAGTAACTGATCACAGTGTTTTTTTAAAGTTATTTTTGGGGTTGTTTATGCTTTTAATCAGAGGAGAGAGTACAGCGGATAGAGTAGGAAACGGGTAAAGAGTGGGGGAATGACATGCAGTGAACAGGCCTCAGGTGGGATGCACCTGCTCAAGGGCAAACCTCATAGGGTGCGACCTCAACCACTAGGCAATCTGAGCCTCGCTCACAATGTTGACGACCTTTACAGAAATTCCTGGATCTTCATCACCACCAAAATGGTCTTTTCTTCCTTGTGGCATGACCAACATTCCCTGAATATTTGATCAAAATATGTCGATAACTTTGTGATTTATTTTGCAGAAAAGCTTGGAAATGCCAAAGGAGGAAGCTTTGCTGCCATACCCTCACTGTACAACAGGCTGATGATGTGGAAGAAAAGAGATTTCAAAATATGACAGCAGCGGGATGTTTGGCCAAACAAGGGTGTGCCAGGATCTGGTTCAGAGATCAGAGTGTTGGACAACATTGAAAGAAACAAGAGGTGAATAAATGATTACACTGAAGTCTCCCTGCTTGAGCTTATTCTCGGCCTCATGTAATAAAACAGTATAATAATGGTCTTATTTACAATGGAATAGTCTACATATGACTGTCCTGTTAAATGCTCCTGTTTGCTGTCCGTATTTGCACATCTTGTAGAGAAAGTAGCATCTCTATTCTCTCTGCAGAACATGTTTAAGAGCCATTTTCACACAAAAATCTGTCCAACGTACTTCCATCAAGATGGCGACTGGTTTGCAGTCATTTTACTTCATGTGCAGTAAATCACTTTATCTGACAGCTTCCCTGCAGCAGCGTTTTGAAGCATTGAAAATAAGTTTGTTCATAAAGCTGATGATCTTGTTTGTTTCTGTGGCCTATCAGAAGCTTTGGTCTGATTTATATCCAGATCATGATCCCTAACAAGGGCTCAGAGGCTTTTTCACAGAATAGTCTTAAAAGGAAATCAAAGAGAAGAAGCTCTTGTGTGAATACACAAAAATGCATAAAAAAGACGTGAAAACAAGCATAGAAGTGAATAAGTGTAAGTTTGCTTCAAGTAAAAATGTTTATTCATCTTAAAAAAAACAGAGGAATCTACTGACAGCCTAGACTCACAATAACACAGGGTAGAGATCAGCATATTAATACATCCAGCTGCATAATCACAGATCCAGAGATGTTTATTATTGTATATACATCAAGGACAAACAAGGACGTATTTAATGCCGTCACAAATCCTGTAAAATATTGCATAGGCATGATGATAACCGTGATCTGAAATATTTCCCTCCAGTGATCGTCGCAAGCTTCGGCAAAACTGGAGTCTGGAATGTATCATCAATCCTAAAACACTTTCTGACTCTAATCTAAAGTCGCTCGGTTGACTAAACACACAACTGCAGAAATAGTACAAACACTGCTAAGTCCAATTCGGAGAATAATGCTGGATGGAGTGATAGGACAGAGAAAACCACGATGATATTAAATATATATTTAAATGTCTAAGTCAAAGGCTCCATGTTTGTTCAACACGTCTGACAGGATTTACATATACCCATGGATCAGAAACAAAACACGAGAAGGGCAACACCCAAACAAAAATCATTATTTAGACATGTGAAATGAGCCTTGGTCCAAAGTTTACAGTCCGAGGTGGATCTCTCTCACCAGGAGAATCATCATGGAGACTAATTCTGCTCCTTCACAGATGAAGAAAGTGCAGATACGTCGGGCACGGCTGCTCAAAAAGTCAAAACTAAGTTAAAGTGACATCAAAAATGCACTTTTGATTTACAGTTTTTTTTCTTTCAAACTTACCAAAACAAAAACAAGTTTAAATAGGTCATACTGCATACTTAGTCCATGGGAGGAAGGGGGGCAAATCCAGACCAACAGCTCTTCTAATGCCTCTGGGTCCATTTTTAAAGAGTGTTTTTGCTTTTGATGCCTTTTGTTACATTATTTTGTCAGAAAAAAATTATCTTCACAGAGTCAAACTATGAATTCATGTCACCACTGTGCTACGAACTACAATTGACTGCTTTTTCTAGAGTCTGAATCCAGTTCACTTGCTGGCTACTCCTTTAAATTGAGTGACCATAGTTAAACTCAAACACCGGAGGTTTGATTTTTTTTTTCTCGAGTTAGTACCAACAGAGAGCTCAGTGAGAACAGTCGGGTGTGAAGCTGGGAGTAAGCTGGTTTACTCTTCCTCTGGTCACCTTTGCTTCAGGAAATAAAAACACTATAATGAAATACAATCAAATTTTCAAGTAAAGAGACAGTGCAAGGTCCTCATGTAGTACTTAAACATGTTAATTAATCCAATGGATTCTTTCACAGGCCACTTTTTGGTTTGGACAAAAACACCAGATTCTCATACATTATTATTTTTTTTTAATTATGGGACAATGTCAATCTAGATGTTTTGTCACTGCATCATGGAAGAGCTGATGAATGGATGAAGACAAAAGGAAGTATAAATAAATTTGTGAGAATAAAATCAGAAAAAAAACATTTAAATAGAAACAAATAAATTACCAAACAACAAATTAAACCCTGGTCCCAAACATGGCTACCCTGAGCCGTACCTGCATCAATCAGTGCATGTCCCTCTCCTTTGCCAAAAAGAATTTGTCCCGCTGCAACTCCTACTTCTACCACTTATTCCATGATATCTTACATGTGCTTTTTTTACACTTGTATCACACAAAATGAAATAAAACAAAAAAAAAACAAGTTAAAGAGCTTTTCAGTGTGCTGGAAAAATATATCAACTTACTCGTTTATACAATTTGAATGTGTTTATTTTGCATCAGATCTGCTCCTCCCCCTCTATTGCTGTTCTTCAGTAGTACCTGAGTAGGGATGGCGATATGCCAATGCTCCATGTTCTGTGGAAGAAGAGCCTCAGATGCATTAACTGCCTGCTGTAAAGAAACTGGAGAACCCTGTGGTCACACTGGTTATCTATGACCAGGGTGTGAGGTTTGGAGTGTGTCAGCAAAAGCACTCCTGATGTTAGTGATCATCAGGCTCCTTCTTCACATCTCTGATCGCTCCAGAGCACATGGACAGATCCAGTGGGTCCATCTTAATACGCTTCACCTCAGGGAATGTAGCCAAATCACAGTTTATGGACGCCTGTCCTTCAAAGCTCCTGGTGGAGACTTCCCATTCTTCTGGCTCACTTTTAACAGAAACTGTAGGACCATCACTTGCATTAGACTCTGATTTGTGACACTTCTTGGACAAATCAAAAGGTTCCTCATAATTTGCAAATGGTTTGTTGGCAGTGCACAAATTCAGGGGTTCGTTTGGTGTCGCCATGCCAAGGTGTTCATCTGAAACAAGCGGGAGAGCAACTGGAGGTGGAACCACCACCGCTGGAGCTGGAGAGGTCAGCACAGAGGGGAGAGCAAGCCCCTCGCTTTGTGTCGCGCAGACAGGTAGAAAAAGCACAAGTTCAGCTTGTGGAGGAAGAGGTTTGTCCAGAGTAAGCTTCCATAATCCAGGGCTTTGGTCAGAGCCAGAAGACACACCCTCAGGTTTGAGTCCAAGATCACAAGATGCCTGCATAAGAGCAGGAGCAGGAGTAGGAGCAGGAGCAGGAGCAGGAGCAGGAGCAGGAGCAGGAGCAGGAGTAGAGGCAGGGGCAGCTTTTCTGCTTGTTTGAGTTAATGGGAGTCGTGTTGCTTTGGATGAACTGCTCTTTGCGGCCGAGTGCTTTTTTACTGAACTCTAAAATCAAAAACAAAGACAAAAACATTTAATAAGATAACAAGTGCATGAATAATCCAATTTCATTGGGTTGGAGATATTTGTAACTTTGGTTTAAAAGTGTGCAAAAGCATTTAAACAGTTTTGGATAATTCTGCACTGTTTAAAAGAAAACATGAACAGAATTCAACTGACATCTCTCATCCTTTCAAAACAAAGTATTTAGTTAATCCCTGCTCCTACATCAGATTTCTAGAGTTTGAGAAGTCCCTGTCAAAGATGCTTCAGCCCTCAAAGTCCAAGTTCACATCCTTGATGACTGTGGCTGTGGTGAGCAGAGCTGCTCCTCATCAGCCTGGTACAAAGTTACTTCTACATAAAACAGCTGCTTCTGATGTCGAGTGTCCGAGAGGACAAAACATGCTCAGAGTATAACTCATCTCAGCTCCTGACACTTACCTTAGGCTGAGGTGTCTGTCCACATGTCTTCAGGTGGCTGTTGTAGTTCTGCTGGTGGGGAAAGCCCAGTCCACAGCTCTGACAGAGGCACGGTGTGTTTCCAGCATGACCGCCCATGTGGGACATTAAAAGCAAGGCTGATCGGAATCCCTTTCCACACTCGGCACATTTCAGCACCCTCTGGTGAGCGCTGGCATGTTGCTTCAGCTCTTCTGCAGTGCTGAACCTCTGACCACATTCCATACATCGGATCTCATCCCCTTTAGGCTCCTGGTTGCCCCAGCAGCCCGTGTCCTTTTTGTGCTGCTCAAAGTCCTTTGGACTGGTGAACTCCCTCAGACAAGCCAAGCAGTGGATACGCTCGGGTTCACACTTGTGTCTGAGGTACAGCTGTGCCAGGCGAAAGTGGCGGTGGCAACGCACACAGGTGTAAGGCAGCAAACCCAGGTGTGAGAAGCTGTGCTTCAGGAGAGCGTTCTTCTTCATAAAGGTCTCATTACAATCTGTGCATTTGAACTTGCAGCCGCATATCTTCCTTCTGTGGCGTGAAAGGTGCTTTAGGGAGGAGAAACTGCGCAAACATTTCTCACATACAAATCTGCGCAGGCACATGCGTTCCTGTACATGAATTCTACATGCCTCTAAGGAGGCAAACACTCGTTTGCAGAGGTCACACTCATAATATTGATCCTGAAAGTGATTGATGGCCAAGTGGTGTTTCAAATCCTCCTGGCATGGGTAAGACCTGCGACAAACACGGCACTGAAAGCGTTCCACTTCAGTCTTGGCGTGTGTGCGCAGATGGGCACGGTAACTGCTAATCTGGCAGAAACGCTTCCCACATTCAACACAGCCGTATGGGCGGGCTCCAGTGTGCAGATTCATGTGGTCCTGGAGCTTGAATTTGGACAGCAGCTGGAGACCACAAACACTGCAGCTGTATTCTCCTGACTGACTTGTCTCTGTCGGGAAAAAGAAGAGAATTCAGAGTGTGCACACTGACACATGACAGATAAAAGAAGTACAAGCAGCAGGCACTGGATATGCAGAAATGAATATTCAAATTAATAACAGAAGGAAGTATGAATTAACACTTAAATAGATTTGTTTAAGTTTCAAGGGAGGGGCTCAAAGATTTTGAATCTGCTCACTGTACAAACAAACAATGACACTGGCACTGCCTTTCATGTGGTGTTCACTTTGTGCACATTTGTCCTTATAATACTGGAAATGACAGACAATAGATCAAAAGCATACATATTTTACTGAATCAAAAAAAAAAAATCACTAAAATGTTCAATGCTGAGTGAATTGTACATTTTGGTTGTTTTCTCAAGATATCAACTCATTCACTAAAAGAGGTCATATCATGCTTCTTGTGGTTTTTTTCACTCTTTTGTGTGTTTAACAGTCTCCTTTGCGTGATAGAGCACGTCTGTCAGTCACTGTTCAAAATCACAACATCCCTTGTGATTCCAAACAATATTGGAAACACCAACCACACACTGGAACATGTTTGTATGTACGTCTCTAAGCATTGGCAAGTTATGAACATACATTTACAGTCATCAAAAAGGATATGAACCTGATCTGAGCTAAAATCAAATCCCTTTGAGATAAAACTGCCGGATTCTCTAATGAAACAAAGTTTGTCTCAGTCCTTTGCTTTAGATTTGGAAACATGAGCATTTACTGGAACATCCCTGTGTTGTCTTATAAAGATAACATGATCATGTTGAGATTTTGAGAGAACAGGAATCTACCCCTTGACCCTAAAAAAAAAGAGGTGAATAAAATTTATGCTATTATGCTCGTACATTTTTGGCAACGACATGGCACACTTCTGATCTAAAGCAGTGAGGCTGGGGATTAGTATAAATATAATGCCTCCATCCATCCTTATGTAGGACAATACCCTCCAGAAAATCAGCATGTCCTCACCATGTTTGCAGTTTCTTGGGGATATTGAATATATGGATCTTGCAAATCAACTAATCTGGGGCCTGCGTTTTTATTTACTTTTAAAAACTTGATAGTTGCTGCATTACGGAATTTTCAGACAAAAAAAGACGTGGATGCAGTGATAATGCTTCATAAAGGTAAATGAGCCATACCACCATTAAGTTCTTCCTCCTCCAGTGCCTCATCCTCATCCTCTTCCCCATCATCCTCCTCATACGTCTCTGAAACATCGCTGTCATCCGAGTTGTCTCCCTCATTCTCAAGCTCCTCTGCTGCTCCACCATGTCCTGCCTTTCCATTCACAGCTGACTGATCTTGACTGTGATTCTCGTCATTTATTGGCTGTTCTTCTGATCCAGCTGTGAGCTGGTTTGAAGCTCCATGATGTTCTCTGCCTCTTTCTGGGAGTTGACTTTGCGCAGTGGAAGTTAAATCTAGCACACATTGCTCATCGCTGGATGTTTGCTTTTGCTGTCCTGCCCTTTTGCCGCTATCAGACTGACATCCTGAAACCTGAAGCCTCCGTTTGAGTTTGGCCGAGCGTGTGCTGGGTGGGTGACTGCGTGAGTCTGAGTCATCAGATGATGTGGAGTGACATGGGGTTTCTCTGGCTGGAGTGTCCTGCCCACAGAAGGTGTCTGCATCAAATCCCAACTCTGTGAGCTGTATGTCAATGGTGTATTCAATGGACATGGCTGGTTCCTAAGGAGACATTAGACCCCAGAGTTAGGCAGGTTTGCAATGACCAGAGGTGAACAAGGACAAAAGCATTTATCAAAGAAGAAGTGCGGTTCCTTTTAATAAAATCAATTAAATAAAGAACATCTTGGTATATGAACCTGCTGAGGAACAGTACAGGTTATTTTGCATAAATTGTACTCAATGTTCTAAGAGTGATGCCAACTATACATGTGGGGACAAGGCTGTAAAGAAAACTTTAATCTTTTACAAAGTAATGTTAAAAACAACATAATAAAAAAATCAAAACAGGTTAAACGATCGAAGGCACACCTCCAAAGCAGTTTAATTAGGTGGTAAAGCTTGTGCAACATGATGAATCATCATCGGTCATTGCCAAATGGGCCATTCTCATCATTCAGCGCCATTTCAGTGTGCAAAGATTGTTTTTCAAAAGGTCATCATTTTACGATGTCATCTAAAAGTTAGATATCTTTAAGTTCACTGCAGGTCAAGCTCAGCTAATGATAGAAGATTTATTGTTCTGTTCTGAGCCCGGATGTCCACCCTGTTACCTTCAACAATTATGAAGCTGAGTTATCCAGTGTAAGAGATTGCTGTGTCACACCACATTCTGTTTTTCTTCTTTCCCAATTTTTTAATTATTACTATAAGCACTATTTTCATTTTTTTAATAAGTTTGTTTCTATATATTGTCTGGTCTTTAAAGCTAGGGTCTGCGATTTAATTTAGATACACTTTTTGAAATACTGGTTAAAATGGTCTTTACGACCTGATGGTAATCAACTCATAATGTGTTCTTAAAACAGAGCGAAAAATATCCGCTATCTACAGCAGGAGTAAAACAGGGAAAACCCCAGCCAATAATCATATTTTTTTTTGCAAGTACAGACAGTCCGTGCGCCAGTAGAGTGCAGAGTCCGCTGGAGAATGCAGTTTCTTTGCACAGACAGCTTTGAAAATAAGGGAAGTCCGCCAGAGCTGTGAGCTGTCCCACAACCCTTTTGAAGTTTTGTCTTTAGTCCGCTGTGAGCTGTCCCACAACCCCAACCAAGCTCCAGTATCCTCACATTTTAAGACAGATGTACAAGAAATCTAAAATAAACTCTGCTATACATGCTACTGCAGGTGGCAGTTCTCGCGAGACTACTTCTTCTTCGGCAGTTGGCATCCATTATTTTGGAGCATTACTGCCCCATTCAGGCTAGAGACAGAGTTCAGAGCTAGGCGGAGCCCTGAGGAGATGCTCCTTTCAAATTCATGCTAGTTTTCCAAAATCGCCAACCCCAGCTTTAATGTTCAAAATGATGGTGTCGACATCATCTAAGTTCAATCAAAGCATGTGGTGTGTGTAGGGCTGAAAGATTTATCGTTTTCAGATCGAAATCGCAATTTCAGACAGTGCAATTTTGTGATCGCCAAAGCAGCAATTTTTTGCAGCGCTCCTGACTTACTCAGGATCTGTTGTGTCAAGTATTATACACATACTGTTTTACAAATTTGTAGACAGTCTATATGTTAAATGTTTAAAAGTGCTGGTAAGCAGGTCAACAACACAAAGCCTCTGTTTAGGAGTAGAAGTTAATGTAAACAGGTTATTTATCATCACTATTGAAGGTGAATAATGTGTTAAGTGTTTTTCATAATTTATTTCCTTACTGTTGTCTGTACTGTAAACAAAGTGAAATTTGCACTGAAGTGTGATTTGAAAAAAAATCGTCTGCAATATCTGCCAGAAAAATCGCGATTCAATCTTTTCCTAAAATCGTTCAGCCCTAGTTGTGTGTCATATATCTGTGAGTACTTTGTTTTAAAAATGTGATGTCAATATAAAAATAATAATTCTTGCCTTGATCGAGCAGCCTTACTGTGAACTGATATCAGAGGAACATTCAGCAGCACATTTTCATCAGAGTAACAGGATGGGCAGTCAGTATAGGTACACCACATCTTAAAAATAAGTTACATACAAAACTGTGGATTACAAAAAATATCAGGAAAAAATATAGCTTTAAGATATGACTGACTTCCGTTTTATTTATGACCTAAATGTCCAACTGAAGTTAGGTTAGGATGACATAGCAGTTAAAGCCTACAAGTCCCCAAATGAATGAAAGTATATTAAATATAATTAATTAGCTGGACATTTATTACGGTTTAATAGGGCGGTGTAGGGATACAAAAGCATTTAATAAATACTTATAAGGTTTAAACAGAGATACGTCACATATACGGGGACTTAAAGGGCACCAAACAAAAGGAATGACCCAATTACTCCACAGTACCTGCCCTGAATAATACCAAAATAAGAAACACTAAAAATAAACAGACAAATATCTTAGGACGATTTGATGCAACATAATAAACGACATGTATAAGCTCTACTGTGTGTGAGTCGTAGTAAAAACTCGTCTTACCTGTCGGTCTACATGTGTGTGCGGCTCGGTCTACAGACGAGCTCTGCTGATCATGAACACCTTCATGCTGCACCTCTCACACCTGACGGAGGAAATGATGATGACAAAGCGCTGCTGCACCACAAACCAACAAGCTGCCGTAACCACTCCTTTGTCGGGTATTTCACAGAAAAACGCCAAGCGTGGGGTGAAGAAAATAATTTATGGATATAAGTCTTGTACTCAGCCAGTAAAATGATGTCTACGGTTGGCTGGTTAGCAGGCGGCTACCAACACAACGGCGGAGAGGAGAGGGAAACACGAACGAGCGCCGCAACGGCAGGAAGTGGCGGTGAGTGCTGATGCGCCCCCTAGCGGCCTGGAGCGGTATTACAACAGAGAGGACACTACCCGGTGATGACTGTATTCTCTAATTGATGTCAGAGAAGTCAATCAGGGATATAAGAGAACAGGAAACAAGTAAATGACGACTTTCAAGTCTAGATAGGCAGGGACAATGTTAACTAGTATGTCACTGCTGCACGAATAGAGTCAAATTTCAGAGGGAAAAAAAGCTGAATTCGACTTTTTCTCGATATTATGTGAAATTCCAATGAAGATTGGAAGTTGTGTAGAATGCAAATAGAAACTTAATACAATCGTCTTCAAGTGTTTTCGACCTATGCTCAACTATACACACCACAAAGACGAGGCATTGCTCAAGGTAATTAACTTTCTATTTCAAATGTTTTGTCATTTTTAATTTGCCTGATGTCTCCAAAAAGATACAATAGGAGGCATGCTTACCAGAGTGTCACATCCTCTTTTCTTCAACTAAACTCGATCAGGGTTTGGGAACTGAGGACGTTAATTGTTGAAACTTCTTGGCGGAATTTCTTCTTCATTCTTGCTTGATGTTCGACTTCAGGGCTTGACAGTCAGTGGTCTCATTTGCTTTATTATGCGCTTCATAATACGTCACACATTGTTAATGGGAGACAGGTCCAGTGCACTCATCCTTCTATGGTGAAGCCAGTCTGTTGTAAAACATGCAAAATGTGGTTTGACATCATCTGTCTGATAGAAGCAGAGATGTCCCTGAAAAAGATGTTGCTTGGATGGCAGCACTTTGCTCCAAAAACCTGTAAGTACCTTTCGCTGTGGTGCCTTCAACGACCTGCAAGTTACCCATGCCATGAATACTAACAACAGTCCCATGCTTGACCTGCTGTAAATACTTCAGAGTAGGAATGGGTAAAATAAAGAGGGGAGGATAGGTTTTTTTTTATGAGGCACTTGAAATGGTAAGACACATTAAAATCTGTCATTTACATCAATTAATACAAAATACAAATGCATTACAGTTTCGGGCATACAGTTGAAATAAAACGTCGAGAAAACAATAGGCTAATTAAAGAGAAGTGAAAATTTAAAAAAATGTTGATATGTAAAGCATAACTTCAAAGTTTATTGGAAAAATGTTGGAGAAGATATGTTATATTCTCAGATTTAACTGTTTTCCTCAAAATTCACATGGAATAAAATCTGCCTTCTCTCATGTTTGGTTCCTCTGCCTGGTCCAGTACTATTCAGTAGATCACAATTGCCTCACCAAAATATAAAAATTGAAGTAACATTTCTGGTCTGGTCTAGGTTAACCAGGTGTGATATTTACAGAAGATTTTCAGTAGGATTTCTACTGTCAAGTGCAACACATGAGGAATTTTTATTGTTTGTGAACTTTCTGGCACTGACTGTACAATTTTGAAGACTTCTCCAATTACCTCGATCATCAAAATTTGTTCTTATACAATATTTCATTATTGACTGGATATTATTTGAAAGCATAAAAAGATCGTGTAAAATATGAATGGATTTTATGTTTATGACAAACCCAGTCCCATTTGGAATTATCACTGATGTGCATTTATGATTTATGATATAAAAAAAAATTCAGCACCACCAAGGAGGTTGTTTAAGCTGTTTGGACGTCAGTTTGTTAATTAGTTTGTTTTCGTCCATAAGCAAGATAACAAAATAT
Source organism: Scarus forsteni (assembly GCA_036419115.1). Taxonomy (NCBI): domain Eukaryota; kingdom Metazoa; phylum Chordata; class Actinopteri; order Labriformes; family Labridae; genus Scarus; species Scarus forsteni. Next base: position 13,059,454 of record JAZDUH010000111.1, on the reverse strand, counting down.
TCTTGATGGATTTTGATGACATTTTCTGGCTGAATCGGTCTTAGCACAATAAAGAAGTAATATTGGTGGTGATCTGAAACCAGATCCAGGATTATTTTACGGTTTTCTCAAATTTGCAAGACAGAGCAGTTTTCCACATTTGCACCAATAACTAGAAAAACAAGTTATTTTTAAGGAGACGCCACATTTCTCTCTTTTTCTGTCTGTCTCTGAGCAACATAATTCAAAAATGTCCAAACCAGACTTTGATGAAATCTTCAGAGAACACTGGCTGTGGCACAAGGAGGAACTGATTCAATTTTGTTGGTGATCAGAATGCGGATGTGGACCCAGGCTTTTTTCTTTTTTTTTTTTTTTTTTACAAGCTTTCACCCTGTGCCAAAGGGCTGCTTTCCAGTTCCAGAAAATCTCAGCTAAGAACTTCTACTTTAATATTACTGAGCAGTTACTGGTGCAACACTCAACCGCACATTGTTTTACCAATTTGTTCTGCTTAAATTTGCATTTCAGAGTTCAAAAAGTTTATTTTCCATAATTTTCTCTCATATTATGTTTTGAAATTTTTACAACACTGATTCTCACCAGTTCAGTATTTTAGTTTATTGTAACGCTTCTTCTTGTATAACTGCCTTGTATCTTGTATTTCATCATCAGGTCAGGTATGGGAGCACGTCAGGTTGGCATTTCACCATTTATCATTCCTGACTACTTGTTTGTAACACCAGCCATGTTAAACCTACTGCATCCACAGGATTTCACGTTATGAAGTTAGAGTGTAAACCTACCTGCTAACCACCTCTACATTAACTATTACAAACTTTAACTTTCAGTGCAAGCCCTGCTAGCTGTGCAGACAAATCATGCCTTTTCTGTGTAATGAACAGTATCTCCATCGGAAAATAAACATCCACGCTCCAGGTTTGGTTCCAGCATAAACAGTGATCACAAAAACAAATGCAGCAGCTCATTTCTTCGGAGCCTCCCTTAGGATAGCATGTTTTATTACATTATGCAGTGTCCAGACACATTGCAGTGGAGAGACAATCAGATCAGTGAATAACACGATATACACAGTTCCCTATGGGACTTTGAGGCATTAAAGAACCATGAGTTCCATTTTTAAGAAATGTTGACATAAAATATTTTCCAAATAAAAAAATAATGGAGGAAATTTCATTATAGACAAGTCCAGGCTGTGATGGGCCGTATCAGCCCACGGGCCAAACGCTCCATGTTTACTGAAAGCAGTTGGCCTTAAACGTTATCATGTTATTTAATGTCTTTTTTAATCTGACTTAATTAAGAGTGAAACACGACCAAAGTGTTAGATGTAAAAATAAGAAGGTAAAAATATGACCCAGAGGCTGTACATTTCATTTGACAATCTGTCCAAACATTCAAACATTGTATCTCTAAAAAGCATCCAATTAGCTTTAAAATGTTGACATATCCAATATGTTCTGGAAAAAATTTACAAAAGAAACATAAAACGTGTTTTTAACCACAAAATGACTTTTATAATTCAAAACACCAGGTAATAAACTCACACCACACTCGATTTACACTGTAAAAAAGGGAAATTAGTTTTAAAACTTAATCGAACGCTTTGTTTTTACAAACAAACTACGCTTTGTGACAAAAGGGTGGAATAGAGGGAACAAACATTTAGTCAGTCAATTTAGGGGATGTGTCCATTTGTCCACGATTTCAATAGCTCAAGATCAAAACACAACTTCAAATTCATAACTTGCTAAAAACCAATCACTCTCAAAACCAATCCAAACTCATCTGAAAGCGTCATCTGGAGCACCGGATCGCTAAAGTTAACAGAAAAAAAAGAGACAATCCATGACTAAAATCTTCAAAGCCAAACACTTTCTGTCCCCAAGTCAAAATTATCTCTTGGCACTTGGGTTTTCAGGCTTTTCCTCTTGGTGGCTTTTCTCGTGGGCTTTTAAGGTTCGCTCTCGACCAAAGCTCTTCCCGCAGGTTGCACAGGCGAAGCGCCCGCTAGCATGAACTCGTGACATGTGAGCTTCCAGCTGCTCAGGACGGGCAAAGCTCTCCTCGCATTCTTCGCAGGGGTGGGCTTTCCGCGGGGTGTGTTTCTCCTTCTTATGAGCTCGGAGCTGAACCAAGCCAGGGAATGCGAGGTCACACTCCGGACAGGGGTGCTGACGAGGCGGGGCGGGGTCCACTTTGGGTTTCTTCTCTTTCGCAGGAGCCTGGGCATCATCCTCAGAGCTCTTCTTATCCTCTGTTTCAGATTTTGCTGTGGCTTTAGGTGGACGGCCGCGCTTTGCAGCACCTGCTTTTCCTTTCTCATCAGCTGCTGGCTCTGATGTGCTGCTGGGCTTCACTTCCTCCTCTGGTGCTTCTGCCTCGTCTTTTATTTTCCGTTTTCCCTTTTTCTCGGCACCCACTGGCTCCTCCGTTTTGGCAGGCCGCCCACGTTTCTTGACAGAAGGCGCACTTCCGTTGCATTGCTGACCTTCAGGATGCTTTCCTTGGTGTTCTAGCAGCTCTGACTCAGTCTCATAGCCTTTGCCACACTTCCTACAGCGGTGGGTTTTTGTGGGGTCCACTGGATGCTCTGCAGGTTCTACGTCTTGGCGTGGATGCTGGGTGAGACGATGAGTGCGCAGCAGGGCAGCGCTCCGGAAGACTTCACTGCAATCTTTACAAGGCATCTGTCTCTCTGGACACACGTGTCTTCTGTGGGCTGTCAGCTGCACAAATGAGAGATTTAAGAGACAGAAGAAATGAGTAGAAGCCACAGTGAGCCTAATGTTTAGGCCAGAGATATACCAGTGCTGGAAAATAGCACCTGCAAAATGCTGGTGTTTTTGCTCAGCATCAGGTGAATCTGCCTTCCAGGTACAGGAGTAAAGATGGTAAAGGTAACTAAGTACTTTGTGACAGAAAAACTTCTTTGAATTCTTGTTAAGGGATTTTTACTCTTTAAATTAAGGTAATACCCTGACCAGGAGTCTCTAGATCCTTTCTGTGTTAGAGCACATCAGTATTTCAACAGGCTGAGGACGAGTGGAGAGTGGCTGAAGCTGTGTTTCCATACACATCTTTCTCAGCAAGGTTCAAGGTTCTAGGTAGCCTTGTTGTCAATTCTGCAATGTGTGTACACATACAGAGGATTGGAATTACAATACTCAAAGGCCCGTGGTGCTGCATTTAGTATAAATAATAAACATTGGTTAAAAATAAAAATATGAGTATCGTATAGAAAGTAAAAATAAAAATATCAAAGTAAAAAAAAACAGAGTGCAAGAACCAAGGAACATAAAATCTAACATTTTTTAACAGTGTCAATTTTTGACAGTGAAGTTGATGGCAGTGTGGAGAAGTGTGCAATGTTTAAGATGGTTAAAAACAGGGGCTGTGACTGTAACTGATAGTCAAAGTAGTAGAATTAAATACTGTTTCTTGCACAGAGTCATTTATAGTCGACACCAAAGGTTGCTCTACTTGAGACCGGTTAATCTAATGATATAAAAATCTCAATTTAGGACCAGAAACACAAATTCTTTACACTAAAAGTATCAAATATATACCTGTGCTGAAAAACTTGAATTTCTTAATAGAAAAAGTAGGAGATGAATGTTTCAAATACTACACTTTATTCATACTTCGTCATTATTTTGTATTCTAAGGCATTACATAGTTCAGTTCATTTGATGAAGTGGTTGGTAAGAAAGTGTTTTTTTTTTAATTCAGCTAACACTGTGGTGCACAGGAAAGTTCATTTCGCCCTCTTGTGTGATTGAATTTGACACCCTTGACTGATCGGATGACTATCAGTTGAGAGTCTGTGGCTGAGTTTGTATATTTTTTTCATTAAATAAAGACTTGAAGTGGATATTTGGTGTAACAAAATAATATCACAATGACATTGGAGAGGATGTTGAGTTTTAATTTCCCCCAGAGCAACGGTCGAGTGTGCTCCCTATTGGCTGTGGCTTATTCATGCATGCAGCCAATATGGAGGTGATTCTCATGAAGCCAAAGATTTTCAGGACAAAATTCATAAATTCACATTTTTTGTTAAATTTTACAGTAAAAATATTTTTCTCTGCTTGACATGTCATAGTTTTGTACTATGTGTCTGTGATTTACCCTTACACTTATTTATGCAGATTTAGAAAAATACATCTTGTGTAGATATTCTACAATTTCACATTTTTTGTTCAGATAAATTGCTTCCAATAACCTATCCAGTAACACTATTGTCAGAGCTTGATATTTACTTGCTGTTGCAAAGTGTTATAAAAACTTAATAAAAATAACAGTTCAAGACTAAATCATGTTTTTGACTGATCATTACTGTAGAAAACAGGAGAGTGAGGATCAACCTTGCAGTGTAGATGGACCTCCCTGATTCATTGTCAAAAATTGCACAGTTCCATCTTTTCAAGCTCCAATTCCCTATGATTTCATGGTTAAAGCCAATCAGAGAAAAGAGGCGGTAACTGATCTACTCAGCATGTATCATGATACATTCTTATTCATTATTGTTTTGGGATTATTTTTAGTTGTAATGACAGCAGTAGTTTAAAAGCATCCTTAATCAATTCTTATGTTTAATTAGGTTCAACACTGTAACCACTGACAAGTGAAGCTAACAGTGATAGTCCCTTTATCAAGACACCTGTTAGTGGGCGGGAAGTATCAGACATCAAGTTAAGATTTGGGCTCAAAGTTGATGTTAGAGGCAGGAAAAATGCGCAAGGGTGAGGGTTTGACAAGAGTCAAATAGTGATGGCTAGATTATTGGGTCAGAGGATCTCCAAAACTGCAGCTCTTGTGAGGAGGGAACGGCGTGAAAAAGAAAAAGGGTCGCTGGCTCATGCACGTGGGGAACGAAGACTGGCCTGTGTGGTCTGATCCTACTGTTGCTCAAACCGCTGATGTTAATGCTGGTTAAGGTGTCAGAAGACACAGAGCATTGGCTTTGTTGCATAGAAGCAAAAGGGGGACCAACACAATATTATGTAGGTGATCATAATGTTATGCGCAATCTGTGTGTATTGCCATATTTTTCCAATATTGTTCAGCCCAACAGATAATAATTAATTTAAAAAGATATATTTATTTCTTTTTTCCCTTTCAGAATGTTCTGCTCAACAGACAGACATCAAGCTGGAAGAGCAGTTGAAAAAAAGTGGGAGCTTTTGGAGTAAAAGTTAAAGATAGAGCGAGATATGAAGTGGTACATGACCACAGAGTGAGGTTTCTGTGTTTCTGTGCAAGTGTTCACCAGGGTCACTAAGTTTGTTTACAACACTCACAAGCTAGGCCGTAACACTCGGAGCCATACAGCTAAAAAAGTTGTCTCTTGCTGCCAATATCACACAACATGACAAGAGGCAAGATTGTTCAACTGTGCACAGTAATGAGGTGAGACTGGCAGGGTTGGCCCAACGTTTGACAGGGTTAAGCTGACATGGAGTAAATGAACCATGTTTGAAAAGTGAAGGATAACAAATAATGTAGAAATACCAGGTTGTGATGCTGCCCTCTTCAATCGTGCCTGACCACAGGCCGAGAGACCTGGGCTCAGCTACTGAAGTTAAAAGCGGCCGGAGCACAGGCATCAGCGTGGAAGCTGACAACAAGGGCAACACTGCAGAAACTGCACACTGTCCACTTTTACGTTTGCAATATAAATCAACACACAGTTGCACCCATATTTCAGATTTTGAAGTTATATTTTGCAAAAGCCCTAATGAGGCAAGCAGACACAAACATCAGGACACACAGCAAATATATCTCTGGCCTTACTGGTGGTATTTCATCACAATGCTGCCTGTGGCGATAACAACATTTTACTCACTTCAGAGAAGGTTTTAAAGCACTCTTTGCAGTGGGCACATTTGAAGGGTTTGTCGTCCTTGCTGTGAGTTGGCTGGTGCTGCGTCAGTTCCTCAGATGACGGAAACGTACGATCACACACGTAGCAGGTGAACAAGGTGTTTCCCTGCAGGAAAGAAGAAGAGTGCACATAATGAGGTAATATCATTTGTTTCTCCTTAGTCACAGTTTAATTTTTACACCTGACAAGACAGAATTGTCAAAAGACAAAAGGTTAGGAATTATATCTGTAAACTCCAGTCAGGGAGGAAATAAATGGAAAAATACAACTTGCTGTCAACAAAGAGGAAGTCAAAATTGTTGTATGACATTCTTTAAGCAAAACCATTCAAGTATCTTAAGTTATGTTTCAGCCATTTTTTTACAGGTCTAGTGAAATCATCATTGTCCGATCATTTTTTTTCACATTACTTTGCTGCAGTTCGCAGTACTAACACGGTAGCATGACACAGCTTGAGCTCTACATGAACACACACAAGTAGATGTGCACATGCAGAGGGCTGTGCTCCACGGATACTGTCTCATCCCTGTAACAGCTCAGTTACAAGAGCCAGAGCTGGTACAGAGGACGGATCACCTCGTTCCTCTTTAATGCTGGTACATGGCATGATGGATAAGTTAACAGTGAGGCTAACCAGTTGAAGCTGTTGCTTGTACTCTTCCCTGTGGCTTTTCTTCATATGTCTTTCCTTGGCTTTGGCACTGCAAAACGTGATGAAGCACTGGAAACACTGCAGATTCTCATGCTGGTCTAAAGGGAACAAAAGAAAAGAGTCGAATGTGAGGATTTGTGTAACTGGCGTGTTGCTTTTGCAATCTTTTTTCGTAATTCTCTTTTCATTCTTTTAATAATATAATAATTACATTTATACATACTTAGGACAACTTCACATACAAGGTAACATGAACACCAAGACTGTAAAATCCACGAGCACTGATGTAGAGGAAGCAGACTTAAAAAATAGCACATGTAAAAATAAATAAAATAAAAATAACTAAAATAAAAAAGGAGTGGAATTAAGCTAAATAGGATAAAAGGTCAGTAACAGAATATAAACTTGGTGAAATATTTCAGAGTGTACACAAGTAACATTAAGAATACAAAAATTGAAAATGACACCCATCCTCATGGTGTTAGAGAAAATCTGGTCTAATGGCAGAGCTAATGTAATCCATTTTTCCCCTTAACTTTTTTTTTTTTTTTTTGCAAAATTCAGTCAGAGGTTCTTCTTTTCATTACAAGGACATTTTGTACCACATCAATCCATTCATCTACCCTGGGTATTTTTTTCTCAAGCCATTTCCTCGTTAAAGATTTTGACATGTTAGCAGCAGTATCCTTAAAAAGTCTTTATCCTTCCTCTTCAGTTCAACTTCCTCTAGGTCCTCGAGTTGAACTTCAATTCAAGAGCAACTTTTCTTATATCCATTTCAGACTGGCAAAAGAACCTTATTTAAACCCTGTTAAAAAGCATCTCCTGTCGGCAGTTTGAAAGGGTTTAATCTGCATTTTGACAGGCTGATTGATCCTGCAAGTGACATGGGTTTTTATTAGGGCTGGTTTAAAAAAAATCAGTTTAATCGATTTTCCTTTAACTGGTTCATAATCGATCCATAAAATCCAAAGATCGATCTTTTAACTTGGGTAGTTTTTTCTTCTTTGGATGTGCAGAGAAGCAGCCTGTGGTATCAACCCAGCTAGTCTCGTGTGATCAGTGTTTAGCGTTGCTTTCTACTGAACAAGATCTCATGAGATGTTACTGCAAACAAACATGGTGGAAGCACTATATGGGCACCACTGGCAAGTTTAAAAGCTGATGTTTGGATGTACAGTATTTTAGATTTAACAAGTACAAAGGAAAATACAAGTTGGACAAAAAACAAGTAATATGCAGAATATGCATTAATGCATATCATTAAAATATGATTAATGTAACTGCTTTGGGTTTAGTTCTCCATGTTAAAACTATTTTTAATGATGCACCAAGTCAAAAGGTCACTTTTTAAATTTACAGCACTATTTTAACTAAGATATCACAGACTGAATAAATAATGAATTGAATCGTGAATCAAATCGATTTGAGACCTTGTAATATCAAATTGAATCGATCCAGAAAATCTGAATCAATGCCCAGCCCTAGTTTTTATCAGCTCACCTCTGGTCAGCTTCAGTGGGGACATCACACCCAGGTCGACCCACTAATTTACAGATGACATCAGCATAGTGAGCCCACGGCATACCATGGCACCCATCCGTGTGCCATACATGTCTTTGAACTCTCGGTAACAATTTCCATCTGCCTTCGTATCATCGGGGCCGAGTTTGTACATTTTTAAAGAAGGACAAAAGTATAAAGTAAAGTAAACCATGTCCACGTCTTCTATGCTCCTTTCCATTGTTCAAGTGGTCAGGTTTCAGCGCGCTGATGATATCAACGTGATGACATCATCAACGTGACGACATCAGCTTGATGCAACAGAAAAAACAGCCACGCATTGACACGGATATTGTTGTGTTTTGCCTCTGTTTCAACAACTTCTCCAACAATATGTCTGACTGGAATTGGAGTTCGTGTGCAGACTGAGGTGTACTGAAATATCATTGTAAATTTCTCTCTGAAATTCTCACCATGAATGGGAGCTCATTGTTTCCTGCTGTTGCTTGAAAATTTCTTAGCATTCTTTTTTTTTCCTTTCGCTTTAGTATTCTTCATATAAACGTAATGAGCAGGGTCCTACTCACAGGTCTGAAGAGTTGCAGGAGGTCCGTTCAGTGTGATGGGTTTGTAGACTTCGGCTGGCTTTTCAGGGGGGACTTCTGGAGGTGGATCCGGCAGCCCTCGTCCCATCACAATGTCCTCTATGTTCAAAATATCCGAGTCCATCCTGGCACTCTGAGGAAGTCCTCACAGTAGTGTACCTACATTTAATTTAAAGACAAGATAAAAGAAAAAGGGAATTTCATTGGTTTGCACAGTACAACAAAACTAAAACTGCTGGATTAAACATTACGATGTTGTAACAGTTTCATCACCAAGGGCTGTAAAAACATATAGTTTCTTTTATTCCTTTACAGGACATATCATGGTGCAGCTTAGTGGTTTACAATGTGTATGAAAAAAGTTGTGGAAAAAACATCTATTAGGAGCAACAAGTAGAGACGTATATCTACATATTCATTTGTCCCAGTTCTGCTAAGTTAGCAGGAACATTTGGCTTTTTTCTTTAAGTCTCAAGGTATTCAATGACTTACCTTTGGACAACACACTTACTTTTTCCATGATCAATGTATTGATTACTTTTGACCTCTAAATAACAATTATAATTTTCACTTTGAACAGAGTTCAATACATGCACTTGTACTTTTGAGGTTATTCTGATGCAGTTATAAAACTTTCCCGCCTCTTTTCTGATACATTTGTTTTATTCCTTCTCGGGACATAACCATAGTACATTTTATCAAGTGAACTGTAATATAATAAATCTTGTAAAAATTTGGGAATTAAATTTTCATTAAGGGGTTTGTAGTGAATTTTAAGTTTGAGCAAGTTGGACACAATGATCAACAATAGTAATGTATCAATTGTAAGATCAAGTTAAATTTAAGTATAAAGTAACTGCCAAAACCAATATAAGTGCTTTATAACTTCTTGATTTGGTATAACCCAATCAATGCAGACATTGACCTCAAGTTCAATCACCTTTTTTAATCATCAGCTGTGAGTTTTATTATGTTATGATTAGTTTGATAAAGATTAACCCCTGTACATCTACTATCTGGAGATGCATAATGTTATCAGCCTGATATCAGGTGCAGCAGGTAAGCGAAAAAGCTGACTATGTTAACCAGCAGATCTCATAGTTTATGAAACTGAAAGCTGAGATTTAAAAAAAACAGTGCCATTATTTATATCTCTTGTCCTTGTTGGGCATCTGTTTTAACAAAGATAAACTGTCAAAACAAAAAACTGGTCAATAAGTGCATAAGAGGCTGTGTTTTTAATGGAAAATAATGTCTTTATATTGGTATAGATAATGGTGTTAGTGATTTTGGAAATATCTGTGTATAACATCTGCAAAAGTTCAATAGCACGAACCCCTCCAGAAATCATTTGCCAATGATGAACAAATGGTTTATGCCAGTGTGTAACCAAAAAATCGTAATGGTAGAAAATCATTGGACACACTTGAGCACCCAAATGTTGACATATTTGTTCAGTAGTCATAGCAAATGTAATAAAGTTTATATACTGGACGACACTTCTGTTTAAATTAATCAAACTAGATATTTATGCTTGAGTTTCAAGCACCCCCTAAAGATACCAGAAATGGAAAACCTGCCATTCCCTGTACATACCACTGGAAAAGGCTGAATTACAGGTTTTTAAGGCATCCACATTCAGATTAGAGGTTTAGATTTCAATCATTGCCTCCAACAATTAAGAAACACAGTGTTCCTGGTGAAAGAACTCTGTACCATGTGACACATTGCATTTGTTTGGTCTTTCCTGCATATGTCATAGTCTAATAACATTTATTTTTCTATGTTGTCATCCCATAATCGATCAGCCCTAATCAGAGAGTATCGGACATATATCTGCATGTGTCCAGTCAGATGTTCAAGTTAGTATTATTCATTTTAGCAGCTGGTAGTGCTCTCTCTGCTGACCTCTTACTATTGTTTACTTCATTGATCTATTAGAGTTAGGCGCCTGAGCTTTAAGTTTGTAGTGAGACAAATCATCCATGCAGCCTCAGAGTTGTTGGATCGTCTCCCTCAGCTCTGAAGTTTGAGCTCAATGTGTCTGACGTTACGCTGCTGTCTGCAAGGCCGCCTGCTAATGCTAGGCTAAGCTAACTAGCCCAATGCAAACATACGAGCATCCGGTCCCCCGTTCACTGGTAAAAATGTATAAGCTGCTCTTGCTCAGAAAGCATTAGCCTGTTGTAAAAATAGTGCCTCGGTTCACTGTTTGTGCACCTGGGTTTAAATGCTGAAGGAGCAAAGGGGTAGAGAGTGAGGCAGCACTGGCTAGCTTGGTGCTGGGTGGCGCTAACAACACTGGCTCCCATTCAAAACGGTCAGGATACTTTTTGTGCTTTTTCACAACACCGCGTTTTAACTCGCTATTCAGAACTTTTCTGCATAGTTTAGAATTGCCAATGGTGTATATTATTTTATCGACCTATAGGAAATGATGAAAATACTATAGCAATGTTGAATAAAGATTTACGTTACCTCTGCCCGCTCTTTGAAGCTAGTTTGACCCAAAGAAACACAACGCATAGATCGGACACTTCCTGCTGTACAGCTAAGATGGCTGCCGGGGGCTACAGCTGCACTGTACCACTGGAACTGTTATTTTAGGTGAAAGATTAATTATCAATTAGCATTAAACGTGTGATTTTCAATATGACAGGCTTTAAGATTTAGGCACGAGAGACCACACATGAGAGGAGAAATTGAAGTCTTAACGGCATTTAAAATATATTTTAAATGTATTAAATGTTGATATAGAAACCAGACAGGATAATCTGGGGAAAATGTAAATGTTGAAGCAGTGCTGAATGACACAAAAAAGTACGTTTTAACTGCTATAACCAAATTTTTATCTTCAGCATTTTACTTTTTTTTTTCTTTGCAAGAGTCTTTTTAACGTGAATAATTTAAAACATCTTCCTTTTCTTATTATTACTTAGGCCTTATGTTCGAATTAATTTCTTTTACATTTCGAGCCTAACAAAAAACAAAAAATCTCAATGGAAAGGATTTTGTCAACAGTTAAGGCAGTATCTTTGCCGAAAGACCCTTTTTTGCGCTGTCTAAAAAAATCTTTCTGGAGATTAAAAAAAAAAGCATAAGAACTACAAAGTGAAGATAATAATAATAACAAAAATAATAAATACTATAATAAAAATAACAATAAACCTACCACCTAGTGGTTCTAAACTTTTGTCTAAGGCACATTTAAACTCAAGCCAAAGTCGCAAGGTTCACCATAGTCATAAAGCCTGTTTGATTGTTGTAACGATATCTTATAAGTGTATAAATTGTTATTTTTATTTATTATTGCCTTTTGAAAACAGCTGTATTGTCAATATTTATGCATTTACAGAATTATTCAATAAATAATATGAAACTTGAGGATTTCAACGACACTTGTTTAAACTTGCCAGGTCACCTTTTTTAAACATATACTGTATCAGGCCAGTAAATCAGAGATACCGGTAGATTAGAAAAAGGAGTGATTCCCTTCCCTCTACATACTTTCAGCTTTAAAGATGTTCCCATAATGTTTCATGAAATTTTTATGGTTACAGCGACTACAGATGTGTATAAGAAATAATGCACCAGGCACTGGTGTGAAATATGAAATCTCATTATTTGTTTTATGGTTGGGTCAGTAACTTATGATGGTGAAACATTTTAAAGCAAGACTTGTCCTAAAGCACACCAGTGTGCTGAATTTCTTAAATTTAACATGTCACAATTTTCGCAACTATACCGTTATGCTACATTTATGAGTTTAGAACAAAATTAAAGAGCTGTATACTGTCTTTTTTTTTTTTGATAGCCCCTTAAAAGTCAATTATTATATTATTACTTTTGTTTTTGCTATAACTCAGGGTTTTCCACAGAATAATGTTATGCTTGTAGTGGGGGATTATAGATATTTAGTGACACCATGTAGAGTGGTGGCCTGAGGATCTTCCCCACTCAAATTTTAAGCAGAATACTTAATTTATTTTTATACTTTCACAAACATAAATGGTGAAAGGGGGGAAGTCATGGAGATTCTAATGGTCTATGACTGATGGGGGCTCCAATATATTGTATTAGTAACATTTTGCAAGAGGTGTTTTACGTTTCTTTGCTCTTGTCTCACTTTTTTTTTCTTGTTTCCATTGCAAAAAAGTGATATTCAAGATCTTTGCATGGCTGATCTTCAATAAAATGAGATTCCCATTAAAATGGCCATTAGAACATGTTTCAAGAGCTTTTTTAGTTTCAGTTTTGCATTTTAGTGTACATCAGATTGTCTGAATGACGTAAAAATATACTGGTGTTCTGCATAAGTTTGAATATATTTGTCAGGGTTACAAGATCAGAGATTCATGAGGAGAGATTATATTATGAACATATTAGGGCATATTAAGGCTTGATATGGTCCAAATGCCGAGAAGTTACGTACATAACATAGTTCAATCTACCATTTATTATATGATTGTTAGCTGAAAGGTATTTTTTACACTGTGGTAATGGTTACTGTATCGTCTTTCAAGGAGAATGACTTATCTTAAATGATATTAGTAGTCCATATATATTTTTTTACATTTTTATTTATCAGCTTTATGCTTTGTTTGAGTAACTTTACAGGCTACTTTGGAATGAGACCCAAACTATATCTTTTCATAGGGCCCAAAATTTCTGGAAGCCCCCTGTTGACAGCTATCACCTCACGCACAGAAAGCATGAGTATAAAAACTGTTCACCAGATCGCTCTGTTTTAAAATCTCACCATTAAAAATCGAGGTCATGATGCTGCAGACACTCCCCTATTTTTTCACGCCCTTATTGAGCTTAATCCCCAGCCTTCAATAAGAGCAGCTGTCAGGGCAGCGGCTAGTCTAAGTGAACATTTAACATTTAAAACTGCAACACACATTGTAGCACACCTGAAAATGCAGCATCGTCTCACTCTTACTCCAGTCAGCTCTCAGACACCACTGAGACAAAATTTCAGTTAACAGCATATTGAAAGTCATAAACAATATCATCTAATGGAAAGGACACATCCTTGCAGACAACTTAAAGGAAATAGAAATTAAATGCAAACATTTTTGCATTTAGTCCTGAGAGCCAGTAGAGAGGGGCAAAAGAGGCCCATGTTGCTCCACAGCATGGGTCACTGACCCCTCGACAAGTGCATATATTTTTAAAGATGGTCTCAAAATTTCTCTCACTTACATACCAGATAGTGTTCTAAAGTTTGTTGTATGGTTTTATATCACAGCACTTTCGCAGGTTTGGATGAAAAACAAATAAGCAAAATCTCCCCCACAGACACACGCACACCACCACCATGCCTACAAAATGCTTTTACAAGTATCCTGCCTGTCTTTAAAAGCTTCTTCTGGAAAATCAACACATTATAAACTTTGACTACATTAAACATGGTGCGACACTCCAAGAGCACAAACCTTTGCCAAAGCATTTCAAAACTGTGGTAAACTTCCCTATCTGTGTCACTAAGAAATCCTTTCATTTCACTTATTTTACTTCAGATCTTTTGTATATTGTTAAATATTGTTAATATTGCTGAAAGGCTCATGCTCTTTCATTTATTTTCATTTTCATTTCACTTTTTTCATTAAGATCTTTTATATATTGTTAAACAATATTGCTAGAAGGCTCATGCTCTTTCATATTTTTTTCATTGACTTGTATTTATGCTATTTTCTATTTTATTCTAATTACTTATAGTTTCATTTGTAAATCTTCCTGATGTTTTTCTTGTATCCTGCTGCTGCTGTAAATCTGGAATTTCCCCCTGTGGGACTAATAAAGGTATATCTTATCTTAAAAATACAAGGTCCACATCTGGATTGAGCTCACCACCAAAATGTATTCACTTCCTCCTCGTACCATGACCAACACTGCCTGAAAATGTCATGAATATCAACTGAAAACCTTTCAGGTAATAGCTGAAACTGCCCCGTCTCACAGTGTTAACAAATCATTAAAAGAATTCCCAGATACACATTTGGATTCAGATCTATGATCCAACACTCCCAGAAAATGTCATTAAAGCCTGGTCATAATTTTTTTAATTGTTCTGTAACAAACAAACATCAACACAAAGAACCCAAGAAATGCCTGTGGTAAAGGTTTGTGTGTTTGGAGCACCTCTAGTTTCAAATCTATTAGAAAAAACTCCTCTGGCAATAAGGTTGAGCACTTCTTCATGTTCTCGTCCTCCTGTAAAAGCTTCTTTTGTCCACATTACTCTGCATAAACCAACAAATGTTTGAAAACAATCCATATATTTATTTATTGTTACTACTGCTTTTTTATTTTTGGTCCTCTTTGGTTGGCCAATGACGGTGTTATATGTGCTATATAAATAAAACATGGACGATTGACATTGACATACGCATGCAACATATTGAAAAATGTCCATACCTGTGTCTGGCTTGGGTCTGTCACATTCATATCAGACTTTTGTCTCTAACTGAATCATAGCAGACTCCAGGTGATTAACAAGACAACTTCACAAATGCAGTTTATTCCCTGTAGTGGATTTAATCAACTGATAAGTTCCATTAAGTCTTTAAGAATGTAAACCCACAACAAACAACCATCAAACTAAAATATAAACCTTTTCCACATCAGTTTCACAATGTTTTAGCATTATCTGTCATATTCAATCACCACTTCTATTTAAATCTGTTTAATTTTCTTACTTTTTTTTTTCCAAATCAGTCACGACCTGTGAGATTTTCACAGCTTTTATACCCTCTGAATGAAAATTGTAAAACATAACATTTCCCCCAAATTATACTCTTAGCTGATTCTTTCTCAAAGTGATGATCTTGCCAACAGTAAAATGTAAGAGGATGGAGAAGTACTGGACAATATTATATCTTTACAAGAACCAACATTTTATCAGTTTCTGTACTGTTGTGATTTTAAGTCTCCAGTGAATTTAGACAAGAGCTTCAGATGAATGGTCCATTCAGCTCCTCAAAGAAAGGTCACGTGACCCGAGAGCACTGTTGTCACAGCTGCACAACCATGGAGCCCATTTTTCAGTTCAGCTTACTGAAACATTTAAATACACGAGAAACATTACTAATGACAGCGCGTCTTTTTCAAACCCGATTCCTTCTCTAACATGCAGTAATCAGCTTCAAAGTATGTAAGAAAACACAAACTGTAAAACAATGTATATAATTTAATGTTTTATTTTCTCTTGGAATGAAATAAATTATTGATAAATTCAAACAGCCAAGTTCAGAGCTTATCATGAAATGTAAAATAAGTTAAGTCAATAACATTAAAAAATGGTCATTGCAATGTGAAATTCATAAAAAAAAGATTCTGCAGCACATTCGTGGCTGATGATTTTTTTTTTTTACAGAACCTTTTGAAGGCAAATATTTTTTTACACTTGCTCAATGACATGTCACATCACAAAGCATGTTTTACACTTCAGAGCAAATACTTCCTTCAACAATGACAAGGACGGAGAAAGGCATCATGGGATACTTGTAAAGACATTGAGGATAAGACCTTTTCTGACACTGGTAAAACATACAGTAAAAGCACAGCTATGGAGGTTAGTTTTTTCCCAAACCGTCTTGACTATGAAAGTTCAGAAAGCAGTTATGGTTCCGAGAAATACAAAGAAAGACGCAGCACTTGAGGCACAGCACTCGGGATGTTCTTTGACAGTTCCCAAAACGGCATCTTCCCCCCTCTCCCTCTGCAAGCTGCTCTGGCCAGTGGCCTGAGCCATCGTAGCGTGTAGCTGCATCTGGAAGAGGACTTTCTTCAACCAAGCTGGGACTGGGTGTTTCATGTGTTGCATGGACTTTCTCCAAGGGGGGTTGAGGAGGAACTGAGTCCTGGGTATCAGAGCTGTTTGACAGGATGAAAGCTTTAGATACCTCCAACCTGAAGGCCATGAAGGATAAAAGTGTGGACTTTGTCCTGTGATCCTGTCTGTAGAGGAGCCAGGAGTTGACCAAAGCCAGATCCGTCAGGTACCAGAGCACAGCTTGAGGCCAGCAGCTGGGGGCGGAGGCAGTGAGTGGGATGGAGTAAAGCTTTAGCAGGTCCCTGTTGAGTCTAGTTGAACTCTGGGCCTTCTCGAAATTGTCAATGAGTGATGTCATGTCCCTTTGATTGTTTCCCGTGGTAGAAAGTATGAAGCCGCAGTGGGATCTGCGCAACATTAGCTTCCCATCTGAGCTCACAAACTCATCTCCCATCTGCCCCCGGGCCCCTCCCACCCTGCCTGCACCATGAACCCCTGCAACCAGCAGTTGCTCTAGCATGGCCGGGGTGGAGAGTTCCTGTTTGCAAAGGAACACCATGCTACCTTTGGGAACCATTTTTTCAATAGCATCCTCTTTACCAGACAAACCCAACTTAAGGTCCACGTGTAAGAGCAAACCGCTGAATCCCATAACTGTAGTGCAGCGGAGAGATGGTCTCTGACTGTGCAGCTTCCCAGTTAAAGGTAACTGATACCGGTCTACCGCATACTGGCCATCTCTTCTAAGCGACAGGCACCCTGCTTTGAATCGGCACAATAGCGACTCAATCTTCCACAAGGGATCAGTTTGTGTATTGGAGGCGTTTGAGTTATTTGACTTGCTCCCTTGTATCTCATGATCACTGTAAAGGGAATTTTTACTTTGCCTGCTTGAAGGACTTTTTCTGTGGAGTAAGACACTTTTTAAGTTATGGTTGATCCTATTATCTGCAGGAGAGGCAAGCTTCAACATGCGAGACAGCTCAAGGAAACGGCAAAAGGGCATGGCCTCAGCAATCAAGGGCACCTTCGTCAGGTCCTCCCAGTAGAGCTTCGGACTGGGAAACTGGGAACAGCAAAATACAAAATTAGTTGTAATTGGACCTAAATAAAATATAACGAGCATAATTAGGTGTAGCACTAAGTGTGCACATACCTTCAAAGTTCCCATTGCAATGTGGATCCCGACAAACTGTGCCACCTCCCTGGCTGAGACAGGATTGGACATGCTGGATAGTTTATTTGTGCAGTTTGCAATTTCTACCCAGGTATCCCATCCAAAATACTTAGAAAAATAATCAATAGGGCTCCTGGTGTGGTCTCCCTCTCTTTGTTCCTTAGACTGGTTTTCTGTAGTTGGCGAGCTAAGAGAGAGGAACAAAAATCAGGTGTGAACAGGGTTTCCTTACACTTTGAGAAATTAAACTCAGGACTTTCTCAGGCTGCATTCACATTAGAGCCAGTTTCTGTGCTTAAACACACCCCCTCTCTTCATAGTCCCCCTTTGCACAGCACTCACAATATCACCGCCTAATTACACACAATAATGTTAACACTGTAAGATGCACACAGACTATATAACACACTCACTGGTGCAGTTACATAGATACAGAGACATAACATCTAACACTTTGAGTCATTTTGATTAAACAACCAAAGAATGTTTCTTGGAGGAGTGGTTGCTTAAGGTACTGTCTCACTGGAACAACTGTGTGCAGATAAAAGGAGGAGAAAAGAAAGGCAGCCACAAATTTCCCCTCTTTTCATTTATTGGAAGGACAATTTCTTAGTCCTCTGCAGCTGATGCTGTTGGCATTATATGTCTCTCTCTGTCTCTGTCTTCTTTTGGTTGGCTGCATTTTTATGCTTCAGCAGTAAACCTCCTAACCTGGATAGTGAGTGGCACACATGTCAAAACAAGACTTGTAATAATTGTGTGACATGGAGAACAAAGTGTGTAAAGGAGGAAGTGGAATCTAAATTGTAAATGAAAGAGGAGCAAAAATGTGCACGTACTGTCAAAGAAGGAAAAACAAAAAATAGCACTTCAAATACACGTAATGCCTATAGGACTACTTTTCTGCCCTGGACTTTTTTGACTTTGAAAATAGTTGATATCATTGATTCATTAAACATCCACCTCCTCAAAGCATGCCAGTAAAGTGGACTGGACATTAGAAAACAGACATGCTTGAACACAGAGCTGGATGACTATTCTGAGTGCATTCTAGGATATTTTTCTAAAGAACTGAGAAAAATTAAGACTTTTTTTGAAGTGTAGAACAAATGGCAATCTTAGCCACACTTAATTTTAGGTAAGTTTTCACTAATTACTAGTCACTTATTAGCACGTTATTTAGTGGTTTAAATGAATCTATTCCTTTGAAACAAAACACAAACTAGAAGTTATATATTTATGGAAGTCATGATAAATCTTTCAACTTGTGATATGTTCCCAAATCCATAGTGATGTCTTGCTCTTTAGTGATTTATTCGTAGTTGCACACAAAACAAAAATCAGAGAAATACACTCATTATTTATTTTTGTAAAGTATTGCACTAAATGTATTTTAACTTCTTTAAAAATGTATAAGGTGATCCATCTGTTAAGAAACGTCTTGTAATCGTGCTGACTTTTTATTTTTTCTTTCAATATTCAAATGAATCATGTACACCCAGTAGATTTTTAAGAATGTGCCCCATTAACTGCATTTGTTTTCAAGAACTGACATTGGCAACTATCAAACAGGGAACATAAATTGTAAGTGTTTAAAACTGTGGGTGAAATAATTAAAAAAAATGTGAATCAGTGAATTAACATCCTCTACAAATGAACCATTTTACACAACATTTTCAAACACCAAGCATGCAGAATTTTAACACAATATTTTAAATATTATTTACTTAGAATTACTGACTTAGAATTAGAATTTTGATTATGATTACAGAGACATTACCAAGATTTGTAGTTTTTAAGACTTGTTGCATTAGAATATACCATGTTAAAGCTATGGTCTATGATTTGGAAGCTTTGTACATATTAATAACACCGTTTATAAGGCTGTTATGGTCCTATGGTCCTATCTACACAGTATAAAGACCAAAAAGAATGAAAAAAATCCATTCAGTATATCCGCTGCAAAGCTGCATATTAGCTGACCAATCAAGCCTAGAAGCCTGTAAGGTTCAATTGGTCCGTGAGTTGGTCCGTGAGTCCATCCAATCCCCCGTCTCCCTCACTACGCAGCGTCTTGCCCATGGTCCCGCCTCCTCCCCTCTACCTCCAGTGAGCAGCTAGCAGCGTTAGCTACTGAACTATCATGGAGCCGGAAAAGCCTAGCGCCGAAACCGGGAAGCCGCCTCCCTCTCCTGCGGGGCCCAACGGAGCTCTGCCCGCAGGTTGAGGCCTGTTAGCGGGCTAACGGCTAATGAATGGCCTCAGTCAGCCGTCAGACCTTCGGCCATTTCGCCCCTGGTTGATCAGGTAATGGCTTTGTTTACTACAGTGGGAGATGTCTGCTGAATAACTCTGGTTAGTCTGTGCCTGTCCTGGCTAATGACTTGTAGCGGAGCGGGTTAGCCTGTTAGCCGCTAATCGTTAGCACTGTAAGCTGAGCTGGGGAGGACAGGCTGAGAAAGATAAATCCCCCCCCACACTCGGCTCCGCTCTGGCGGCGCCAGACCCACATTGCCGCCGGTCCAATTGAAATGGCTACTGCTGTGTGTTACAAGGGAGATATCTGTCGTGTTTGATACTTTCAGTTGAGCTGAGCTGTTTTTGATTGAGTTTGCTGCTGATATATTATGCTAGTCGCTCGTAGCTCTGTCCGAGGGGGCTTGTTGGTATATGAGGCGACACGAGCTGGGGGCGGGATCTTGGAACACGGAGGGGAGAGGTGAGGGAAGGGGGGGCAGGCTGCGGTTTCAAATCGTAGACCCCAGCTTTAACTGTATTTTTAAGAGATAGCACTATTAATGCAGTAATATTACCTTAATAGGGTGATAATAAGCAACGCTAATAAAGATCATATATAATGTAACAACTGCAACTTACTTATCAACATGCACTTATTAGAAGTTTATTCTGAGAAAACTCTAAATTAGCCAGTATACTTCTTATTAGCATGCTTAAAAACAACTAGTTAATGGGGAAAAGGGTGATTTTAACTTAAGTGTTACCTAGCTTTTTTTTCTATTACGTTGTTGAGGCTCTGATTAGAAGAAATGTGATAATTATTTGAGCACATAGCATGTTAATTATCATTGTATAATAAGATGTCAAGTTGGACTGCTTGCAAAAACAGACTTGGAAAAAGTGAGTATATGCTAATGAACAGAAAACGTTCTCATGCCTTCTGTACATACAACACACCACTGTTGTACTTTTCTCCCATGCCTTCAAAGCACCAAAGTGGCCCAAAGAAGATCTCATAAAGACTGTCTAGACACTGTGCCATCTAAGACAAGAAGTCTCTCACAGAAAAAAATCTTTCTGGCTAATATTTCATGAGGAAAAGTCAAACAATAATCACATTTTATCAAATACAGCTAAAATCTAGAGGTCTTTGTTTGTTGACCATTTCAAGATCACAAAAGTTAATTTTACATCTTATGACAATATCACTTTTCTGATAAGGTTCTGAAGATGACAGGAAGTTGGTTTCACTGTACTTTTTCGATGTTTCATCCCGTAGCTGTGTGCAGTAAACATTGTTCTTGGAGAAATTGGTCATCACTTCTGCTTCAGAGTCCAGCTGAGAGTCAGAGAGCTCAAAGCCGCCCACGTCCTCTTCGTCAGAGCTCTGGAGGAGAAAGTCCTGGACATCTGAAGAATGATGCCATTCAGCAGTGGTCTCAGCTGAAAGTTGACATACAGGAAAGTTATCTCTTATTCATTCTGACACCTTTAGTCATCATTTAAGTTTTCATTTAAAACAGAGCAAACCTTGTCCATCTGCAAAGTCACTTTCACCTGTTTCCGACAACAGACGATTCCCCCTCTCCTCCTGGTAGTCTGAAAGTCCCCCCTCATCTGTTGGTGACATACTCATTATTTAAATAAAACACCTCCTTATACAACTGCTTTAAGAAAACCACAATGTCTCATTTAAGTAACTACCTGCACTCCGATGTTCTGTCTGCTGGGTATCACCTGAAGTCCCCGTGGACACATCTTCACTGTTGGTCTGAGCAGAACCCACAAGAACCTCCCTCTCTTCCTCCTTCACCGGGTAGAAGATACACTGGTTGGTGATGAACTCTGGAGTGGGACAGGAGTCTCTTGCTGAATCCCTGCCATGAAGCACTGAAAGAAAAACATCAAAAACAAGTCACTTCCAAAAGATTAAGCTGTTGACAGCCACACTGACACACTGAAAGTTTAGCAAACATGATCCAAACTGTCATATTTTCTTTAGAGTTAGAAAATGGTGTAAAAATAAATTAATGCTCTGATTAAGCAGGATGAAGGCCTTTAAGTGGTGACTGGTTCTGTTTTTTTCTTTCAATATGCATCTTTTGAGTAATTTTGGCCTACATTTATAGTGAAGTGACAGCTGGGTCATAATCCAGGTCAGCTGCTTGTGGTTAATGCTGCATTAAAAATGTTTTTAATACTGATAAACAACTGCTCTTTCTGAACTATTGTGAGGATTTTAAGACTGTGAATTTGGCAGCCACCATTGACAAAGCAGTGTCTTGTTTCTCTTTGCTGATTTCCTCACACTCACATGAACCAGAGGTGTTTGAAGCAGTGACTGGCTCCACATTCCAGTGGATACTGCTGCCCTGTGCAGCCTGAGCTTCACTCAACACAAGGCTGCACTCCTCCTTCACCAGGACAGTCCTTATATCCCAGTGTTGCTGGGGCTGCAGACCTGCACTCTGTTTGGTCGGTCCAGTCAAAGGTGGATTTGAGATGATCTCCTCAACCTTGATCTCCGGGCTCTGAAGGACTTGTACCTCATTTTCAGTAACCCTGTACAAACCCTGTGAGGAGGAAATATGCAAATTAGTTTACAATGTCAGATAATGATGCATATTAGTGATGGGTTACCAGTATTGGTCGATAATTCTTAAATAAAAGCTCTTGCTGAAGTAGCAGCCAATCATGTCTGCTAAACATACTGCATAAACTGGCTGTATATTAATAGAACATATCAATAATGCACTACGTCTATGTTGTATGTTTGTTTCACATCTCTAAAAACATTAACTATCTTATTAAGAGGAAAGGGTAAATTACACTGCGGTATGAATATGTAATTAAACAAAATGGGAAGGGGTCTGTCTCCACCCTAGTCAGGTCTCCTCCAATTTCAGGCTCAAAAAGAAAAATATTATACATTGACCTACACCTGTGGGATACTTCTGAAATTGGAGTTGATTTTGTTTTTACAATCAATATTTTAAAAGAGCGTTTTATTATTTTTTGTTGCTTTTTTCATTTAGGAGTTGAAATAATTTTGTGATAGTAAACATTCTGTTTAAAAAAATCACAGATGGTTCACTTCATGACCAGTGTGATGTTAATAGAATGTACTGTAAGCACAGTCACTTAGTGTTATCAGCATGAGGCAGTAAATTAACATTAAAAGCATTCTGGGTAACTGGACTTAGAATCTTAAAGTTGCAGAAGCAGTTTTACTCATGACTCTTATTTTTTTTCTGTGTCTGTGTCGCATCTACCCAAACTTTTTTACTGAAAAAATATTCCTTTGTGGTGGAAATTTTGCATACATTTATTATTTACCTGATTAATTCTGTAACTTTCACTGTACTGCTGTGTGAATGGCCTGGTGAATTCTCCTGTTTCACCCCCCACTGTAAAAATCACCCACTGGGCACAGAGGTCAGGGAGAGATCTGGAGATTACACCAAGAGGTAACTTGCTGAGGAGAATCTCCATCTGTTTTATTGTACCCCAATTAGCAGCTGGGAAGGAGCTCTGTGATGTGTTTTTTTCTTTCTCCCAAAGCTAGAGGTCTCTTTGAGATGGCATATTACAGAGTGTCCCATTTGGTTCAGTGGGACGTTACTCTGAACTGCTCTCTGCCATGTGCTTCTCTGTATTGTCTCCTCATGAGAATAAAGACTTGGTGCATATCTAACTTTTCACTCTTTTTTTGGACTCTTCATAGGCAGATCAAAATTCTCTCAACACCTTTAAATAAGACTTGAAAATTGCCTCTTATGTCAGATAATCAATTGATTTAGGCAGATTTCTCAGGTTAATCTGGTCAAGTGGTTTTCAGATGGTTTTTGAACAAGGCAGACTTAAATTCAAGCCAAAATGTCAAGACACTCTTTAATTATGCAAAACAGCCTCTTTAATGTGTGTTATAGTTTTGTATCAGTCTGTCCCACAATTTTATTTAAAAATTGGCAACAACTTTTTTAATGATTAGATATTTATTAATACATTTCTCTTCTACTTAAACTCAGCAAAAACTAAGATTTGTGCATTTGTTAATTTCTTTTCATAAATTTGGTGGTAAAGATGTCCAAGGCCCACAAAGACTTACTTCGAGGCACACCAGTGTGCCCCTTTGCACTGTTTCAACCACTGACCTAGTCTGACATAGTTTCAGCATCAACAAGTAGATGTTGACTAAGATTTCACTTCTGAACATCTCTATGAACAGTTTTGTTTTATAATTCATTTAGTCTAAACCAAAGGTCTCTTTCTTATTTTGTTCTATAACTTATTTAATATCTTTCTGACCCAACATGGGAGGGGGTTTCATGGTGGAGCCTGCAAGTTAGTAGTGAACGCCTTCAGCCAGACTGTCCTGTAAAAGAATGTGCACATATCGCTATGGATATCAGCACTGGAAATATGATCATATCCACTGAAGTGCATCCCTATTTTAATACATGTGGGTAATTTGCTGCCCCATGAGCATCTTACCTGTCTTCGACTGGTCCTTGACATCAGAAGCTCTTTGTCAGCAGTGGCTTTAGGTGTAGAGGTGATGACCTTCTCAATCGTGATTCCAGGAGACTTATCCCTGTCGTTTTCTTCTCCTATCTGCATTTCTTTTTCAGTTGTTACCTTTTCTACCCCTTGGGTAACAGACTGTGGCTCAAGCACAACTCTTTCGTCAGGAGTCTTCTCTAAAGTGCAGGGCATTGTGTCTAAAGACTTGGCAGATGACTCAACATTTCTTGCCTTAAATCCAGAATCGGGCCCACCTTCGTCGGTTATTTCTGAATCAGAGGTGATGGGCTGGTGTCCTACCTGACATTCATTTAGCTCTTTTTCTGAATCCTGGGCAGTGTCTTCAGCAGAGGCTCTCCTTTGAGTCCCTGTTCCTCTTCCCCTACTCTTATTACTCACAACAGTCCTTCCCTCACCCTTTTCCTTCTGGACTGAGACCTCTTCCTCCTCCTCTTTGACTTCTTCTTGATTTGTGGAGCATGACACAGTCTGTGAAGTTAGAGGTCTTTCAGTAGTTTGGTGATGTTTGCCAATGCTTCCAGCCTCAGGACTGCAGGTGGAAGCACCCTCATCTTTCTCACTCTGCTCCCCAACGGTAACCAAATCTACCTCAAAAAGTAAATCCTGCTTGATGGTTTCATGACCCTCAGACTCTGAGCCAGGATTCTTCAGGTCACCTTCATCTTCTTTGGCTTCGCCTGTTGCCAAAGTCTTTCCAGTTTCTGAGCTCTGTGTCTCAGCAGAGGCACTTAATGATAAATCAGATGTGGTACTGGATTGGTCAACACCGGTTTTCATTAGATCAAAAGATGGCTGATTGTCTTGCTCTGCTTTACTCCTGCCTTTGTCTTCAAAAGGACACAGCTCCATATCTGAGGGTGGAAGAGGTAGAGACGGCGAAGGAATCAAAGCTGGAAAAGAGACATTACGCTCTCTATCTTCTAACGCAGCCTCTCCCATTTCAGGCTCAGTATCCCACCCAGTAGAAGCATTCATCAGCCTGATGGCCTTTCCATGCTGCTGTGGAAGCTGATAGAGGTCCAGTCGAGAGACACCTTCAAAAACGTTTCCATTGGTGTATGTAAGACCAGGACTCTCGATGATATGAACTGTTGCCTTGTGCTTATGAAGGGAAGGGACGTCGCTAAATATGTCCCCGCAGTCTTTGCACTCTAAGGCACGCTTGGAATGAGAGGAGGTTATCACTCCTTCAGTCTCCACGTTGGAGGAGGTTTTTCGTTTCCTGGTGGTCTTTGGCTTGGATGGTGGTTTCTCTGGTGGTTTACGGGTAACCTTTAAAGATGACAGCAATGAAAGCCCCTTTCTGGCTCTTCCTCCCTTTATCTTATCCTCTGGTTTTGTCTTATTTGCAGACTCACTTGCTGCTGGACTTTTGACTTGACTGTTTTTCATTTGTGGAGAGGTTTTCTGGGGCTCATTAGGAGAATCCTCATGTGAGTTGCTGGATGCCTTAGAGGGGTCTAGCTTGTGAACTTTTAACTGGGGCTGTTTATGACCTTTGAGTAAAAGCAGGGAGTCTTCCACCGTGTGCTGGCCTGTTGTGTCTGCTGTAGCTGGGCTTGTTTTTGTCTTGCCTTTTTCTTTTTTTGCCAGTTTTCTCTGTCCCTTGCCACCTTTTGTAATTTTAGGCTGATCCTTCTGCAGGATTCCTTTCTGCTTTTTCTTCGAAACCGGCGAGGCTGTAGATTTTTTCTCACTGATGTTATTTGCATGCTTTCTAGCTTCATCTTGTTGCTTTTTCTTTTTGTTTTTTCTTGTGTCCTCTTTGTTTTGCTTCTCCTGCGTGTCCTGGTGTGGTCCTTGCTCTGTATTTAGCACACGTCCCTTTTTCCCCTTCTTTGGTGATCCCTTTTTGTTTGAGAGATGTACTGTTGGTTTCGCTCTTAACACTTCGTCCTTCGATGGCTTTTTCTGTTTCTTGCTCTTTTTCTCTTTGCTTTGTGGACCAAATTTAACAACAAGGTGGGGCTTTTTTCTTCTCTGTCTCTTGGCAGGGGAAGCATCAATTTGTAATTCATCACTGTAAAAGGATCCAGCCAGATCATGCATATATCCTTGAAAGAAGAATGTCCTTGCAGGCTTTCTTTTGCGCACTTTCACCAGCTCTTGAGCTGACATTACATTCACAGGTAGCTCTGCCATCTGTAAATCCTTTTTTGCTTCGAGTTGTGATTGATCCTCCTCTCGAGCATATGAATCCTCCATTTCAGACACATTCTCCACCTTCTCATGGCCTTCTTTGCTTTCTACAATCACATTTCCACTTGTTTTTTGCTCGGTTTGATCTTGTTTTGATGGCTCTTGTACAGACTCCTCTTGCTCATGACCGCGCTCGTCCTGTGGTTCCTGATCAGTCGTCTCCTTTGTATCTTGCGATGTAGCTTCTTCCAGGACAGGAGGAATCAGATCTTGACTCACTGCTTGAATTTCTGTAACAGCATCTTCTTCGGAAATTGTTTTGGAATCATTACAAGTTTGTGCAAGTGGGTCCGCTGGGGGGACGTCCTGGTTCCCTTCTTGTAAAGGTTCCAACTCTAATTCAATAGTTAGAGGCGGCATTGACAGGCTGGTGTCAGGTTCTTCAACTACCATACCTCCTGGAACTACTTCAGAAGTCTTCTCCAGCTCAGTAGTTGTTTCTAAAGTGGATGGCAAAATTTCATTCAGTGTTACGGTTTGGGATTGTTCCAGCTCCTGAGTTGGTATCAAGGCCGGGGTTAGCTCTAATACGACTGTTTGCTCTAAGTCTAACTCATTTTGACACATGATTTGGTCAATATTGCTACACTGCATTGCGCTAATATCTGGCTGCTGAAGAAGTGGATGTGTCCCATCTTCATCAGGTCTCTCATTTTGCTCAGTCTGAACAAGTGTAAGCTCTACAGTCTCAGTGGCTGCTATTTGGGAATGTGATTCTGGGAAAGGAGGGTTTTCCAGCTGTCCGTCAGGTGTAATAGGCTCCAGTATAATGGTTTGTTCCATTGGGTCACACAGGTTGCTCAAAGGCTCCAGTTCAATAGTCCTACATTCAGGCTGTCTCACACCCATAAAATCTATCTGAGGAGGATTGAGATTTAAATTCACTGTTTCTGATGGCTGCAACATCTGCTGCACCTCCAGTGGTGGAGCGTGAGGTGGCACCTGCCCCAGTATGACAACTTGATTCACCTTCTGCACGTTTCCTAATGATTCAATAAGTCTGCGAATTTGCTCTGTGTCAATATTGGCATCGACTTTCTGCAGGGGTCCATTGGCCTCCAACTGCAGCAGTGCAGGCTGGGAGATGGACAGTGGAGTAATGATGGGTGTGCTTTGTTTCACTTGAGGTCCAGTCGGGGTGGTGGTATGAAGAGAGTGCTTGTGATTTAGGTGCTTTTGTCGTGAGCTTGTGGTCTTGAAAGTGACATGGCATATAGGGCAAGGATACCGTTTATGGACTCCTAAAGAGAGAAAGAGAGATTTTTTAGTGAAACTAGAATGAAAAAAATATCAAAACTACTGCTGCATGTGTTAACCTATGCTGCACTCATAAGTATATCATTTTAAGCAGGTCTCCCATTAGACATCCACTGTTCCACACTGGAACAAGCCATTAGATCCATGAGCCACGAGAAACTTGACGTACTGGTCCAAGGGCAAAGTTGGGATATCTGACCATGCATGGACTCAATTTTTTTATGTTTTGCCAAGAATATGTAACAGTATCATATCATGAGGGCACAAGGTAGAATGGCAGGAAGACAGGCGAATTTACTTTTGTCTTTATTAATCTACTCAGAATAATCATGTTCACTATACTGTGTACTTAGATTTCATTTGGACACCACAACTGATTAATTGGACCTTGTTGTGTCATGTGTACTAGTCCTGGGGATTGTGTAATGGGTGGTATTTTCATATTTCTGCACAGTTATCTTAGTCTGTGTGACATGGTCTACTAACATGAACTTTCTAGATTTTTAACAACTACATACCTGAACCCATGATCATTTGACCAGTGTGTGTGCATGTTGTACAGCTTAGTAATAACGCTTAATGTCATTTCTGCTCAGTGTCGTCTTTTTGTTCTTTCTGTGTGATTTTTTTGTAATGGTGGCTAAGCTGGATACACTGCTAAATATTTCTGTCCTTGATGAAAATACTCAAAGTTATAAAAAGAAAAGAATGAATCAAGTTAAGAAACTACGTTTTTACAGCCAACTGAACTAAAAATTATGGTTACAAAATATCTTTAAAAACTACTGAAATACTTTTCTTCAGAAAGATGGTTTTAATTTTTTAAGGATATGTCTGTCTGCAGGAATGTTAGCATTTCTACTTCTGCTACTAATAATAATAATAATTACAATAATACTAATGAGGATGATAATGATAACAATAACATTTATTTGTATAGCACTTTTTAAAGGCAACTTACAAGGACTTCACATAAAATTATGTAAATAGACAATAGGTAAAAAAACTTATTGGACAGAGAAGGTAGTAAAACACACAAAAGAAACAAAGCAATAAAATTCAGAATCAAGTTTTGAATAAAGAGTTTGAACAGTAATTTAAAAGAAGTATTTTTGTGTTAACATCACTGACCTCAGTAGGCAGGTCATCCTACAATTATGGGGCCCAGCATAGGAAGACTGTCATTTTTATTCATCAGGTATGATCGAGGAATAGTTACCAGTGACCAAGCAGAACACTTTAGGTTATATGAGGGCTAATAGTGGATCCAGGGGTTAGCAATTTAATTTGGAGCAAACCCTCTACAAGTCCTAAAAGCTATTAGAATATTTAAATCAATTTTGAATCAAAAATGGTGTGACTTGTTCTCTCCTGATGGACCTGGTTATGAGTCTCACTCCTGCACTTTGAATCAGCTGAAGTTTGTTGAGTCTTTTGGGTGAGACCACATGACAGTGCATCGCAGAAATCTGTGACAAAATCTTCATAAAGACCTAAAACTGGATTCAACGATATCTCTTAATGAATTTAAGAGCATCATTAAGAATGTGGTGACAGAGGCATGTGGTTGTTTTTCTTGAAAGCCAAATGTGTATTTGATTATTTGTTTTAAACCTGTTGATTGTGTTGTGTCTTTTTCTATGTATGGTGACTCTGTACTGCTGCTATTTAAGCCAGGTCTCTCTTGTTTAAGAGATTTTTTAATCTCAATGGTACTTCCTGGTTAAATGAAGGTCAAATAAAAGAAAAAAAATCAAAGCCTAAAAAACTGTTTCCAAGTTTGCAGCTGAAAGTAATGACAAAAACATGGTTGGATAACTGAATAATGTGTTTTTATGTGTCAAATTTAAAGAGGACATATCATGCTTGTTTCTCCTTTTCACTATGCCAGACTAGGATGCCTGTAAAGCATTTCTGCCCTCAGTACAAGTCATTTAGTTCCTTCATTGCCCCACAATTGCGTTCTCAATATCCTCATTTTAGGCCATTATTAAGTGGTTGTTGAAACGCTTGGTCTCAAGGATGACCTAAAGTTACCTCGCAACGTCACAGTCCTTTGTCCTCTGATTGGTCAGTTCTATCGGGGGTTGAGCCAGCTTGTCCTTCTTCTTCTACTGTATTTTCCGGCAGGCTCAAAGTAGCGACCGTGTATTGAGTCCCCCTACAGGCCAAAGCTGGTAATGAGGGTGAGTGAGCGAGGGACTTTTATACCCCTGCTGCTGGATGTGTTCCTCGGTGAGGGTTTGGGGCTAACGGACATCACAGAGGAGGAAGTGTTTTATCAGATTACTCCAATAAAAAGAAAGGTACCTCATGATGTCATGACGCTTGAAATCTCAAGGACATCTCGCAATGACCTATTTTCAGAGGCATCAAATCTCGTTCTAGGATATCAGAAAAAATACAATATCTAATTTTTTGAAAATTAAGGGGGTGTAAGGTCTTGTTTTCAAATTTATTATATTATATGTAAGTATTAAATCGTGCATCAGCATGATATGTCCTCTTTAATGGTTTCAACAGGGGTCAGTGTTGGTAAACAGAGGGGTTCAAAGTTGTGTCAAAGATCCGATGCCCTGGTGTGTTTGACAATTTACAGTGTTTCTTTGGTGTCTACAAAGCAAGATTTTGATTTTAGTTAATAAAGAAATTATATTTTTTTGTCACTAGATATCAGATGCAGCTCCTTTTTCCTCTTCTGTGGAAACACTTGGATTTGGGGGCAGGGAGGCTATCCCCAAATTCACAGTGGCTTTGAGCAATAGTGTCGCTCTCAGGCTCTGTTATATTTAAACCCAGAGACATTAATATTAATACCTCTGGAAAAGGAACACAGAGGGGATCAACTCGAATCCCCCATTCTGTCTTCAGGACGATCACAGTGAAGGTAAAACATCACAGGCAGGTAAATATTACGCCTTGAAATGGCAGTATTAATTAGGTTTTGTTAAAAAGCTCTGCACTGGTTGGCAGACTTTTAAAACAATGATGCCGTCTGCCTGTGATGTGCAGAACCCACACATGTAGGTGGAGGCTGTATTACGTAATAAACTCCAGGAAGTAAAAAAACAGGGTTTTAAGGGGCGTTTTCTTCAAAGAGGCTAAGTTCACTCCTCTGTGAACCGAGAGCTTAGTAAAAATGGGACTGCTATTCAGAAAGAAAATGATTTCGCGTGACATAGGGCCTTTAAATTGTATTTTATGATGGGTCTGGGCCTATGATGCTAACTTTCCAGAGTTTAACTGTAATAAGTTGGTCACCATACCGTTTTAAAACCACTTTGCAAACATGGATGCTGTTTAATTGATTGGTGTTTTTATGATTAAAGGTGAGATATAGTTGTTTGCTATCACTATAGACATGGTAATGAACATTGTATTTTAAAGATATGGCCAAGTGGTAATCATGAATCAGTAACCATTGTTTGGTTGTTTTCTCAACAAAAAGAGCATTTTACTAAAAATTGTAACTGCTTTAATAAGAGACATGGAAGCACAACTGCATCAAGAAAATGTTCTTACCATTCTTACCTTCCTCCTGAGCTCTTTGCTCTTCATCATCTTCGTCCTGTGAGTGTGACTGAATGTGTTTCTGCAGAGTTTTGGGCATGGTGAACCTCTTTCCACACTCCTTGCAGACATATGGCTTCTCTCCGGTGTGTGTGCGCCGATGATACTTTAATAGAGTCATCGTTTTGCAAGCTTTGCCACAATCAGTGCATGTGTACCCATTCTGGCCAAAATGAATTTTCTTATGGACGGTGAGCTCTGCTGATCTTTTAAAGGCCTCCCCACAGATCAGACACTTGAAGGGTTTTCTCTCTAGATGGGTCTTCTGGTGGGCCATGAGCTCTGTAGAGTTTGGGAAGTACCTCTCACAAACGTAACAGGCGAAGAGGGCGTTGCTCAGGATGTGTTGTTCATACAGTGCTGGGTGTCTCTGCTTCAGATGACGTACTTTGCTCTTGGGATCGCTGAAAATGATGTGGCACTCGAGGCACTGCAAGGAGAGCTGAGATGCTGGAGGGAGAAGGGGAAGAGGTTAACGTTTGACATGCATCCTTACTTTCAGAATGCAAAAAAGAAAATATCAAGCTCTGCAAAAACAACATGACTCTTGAATCCAAGTGGGCTAGCTTTGGAAACAACATTTGACCCACATAAGACAACCAATGAAAGAAGATGACTTGTGTCAGCACAGCACAGTTTACACAGTTAGTCTACATGTGATGGGATTGACCAATCAAGACAGTAGTGATCTACTTTGCCACGTTTGATTTACTCATAAAGAAGGTGAAATCCACCTCAGAAACATTGTAAAGATTAAATCAGTCCTACCATTTAATGACTGAAGTCCTCATTCATGCCTTTTTAAAGATGATACTTTGATACTTTCTCTTCAGGTGCATTTACACTAACATCTTGGTGAGCATCAAATGAACTTGAGTTTGTTTTCCAAGACAGTACTGTTAGTTTGCATTGGTAGAGGCTGTGAATTAAAGAACCATACTGAGATCAGACTGGGTCTGCTTTTGCTTTCACTTAAGTGTGGTTCATTTGGAGTGAGAATGAAAACTGACCTCAGTCTGAAAGGACAGTTGGAAGAAATGTACATCAGGATAAAACCCATCATCAGACTGCTGTCTGTAAAATTTTACAAAGGTAAATAACATCGAGCATTTCTCAAACAAACTGATTCTGTCCCAGATTTTATTGGATTTTTTTTATTTTTATTTGAAGGACCCCAAAAGTCTGGCTGCTTTTCGTGGTCCGTGTTTACCACTATCAGTCTCATGAAAAGGTTCTCAGTGATTACTGACCATAAAATCCACATAAGGGATAATCGGGTGATTCTGAATGACTAAAACTATTGTGTCTGGGTTCAATGATTCCAGCACTTTGGACAGCTCATGAACATGTGGATTAAAGTTATCATTTCAGCACCACAAACAGCTCTGTGTCTGTAGTTGTAGTATTGTTTCACGAATCTACCAATTAAATTACATTTACTCTGTTATATGGATATAACTTTTTAATCTAAATCATTGGCATTGATGATTAATAGTTTATAATAGTTCCCCTGTGTGTGAGTGCGTGCGTGCGTGTGCAATCATGTCAGCCTTTCCTATTTAACTGACCCTAAGTTGGCTCTGATTGGTTCACTAAACAACCAATCAGAATCAGGGAACTTGCCATCATATATTTGTTATTTCAACATTTAAAATGACAAGGAAAACTTTTTTTCACTCAAAGGTAAGAGAAGACATTTAAGAGCTAGAAATAAGTATCAAGGGATATTCAGTGAAAATAGTAAAGCTCTTTGTTGACGTGTTCAGACGATGTGATATGACGTCACTTAGGTCATTTGTCAGCTACTTTTTTTTAATTATTTTATCAGATCAATATAGATTTTGAGATTTCTTCACACATCACTAAGGCCAATCTGAGAAAAGAATCAGTGATTAAACATAAGTAAAAGTTAGTCAACAGATGAGCCAAGTGGGAGAGAGGCCTGCAGCAACAGATTTTGTCTAATTCAGTAACAGTTGTCAAGAAGAGCGGGGCTTGATAGTAGATCACTTCCTGTAAAGTAGGGGCTTGAGACAAGATCAGTTTTCTTTGGAGCTGAAATGTGTCCCTCTTAATGAAATACATTGTTCTGTGGAGGATGCTCGTGTTGTTGGTTTTGTAAATAAACTTGTATTATATCTCTGCTGTTAAATGCCATTTCCTGCTGTTAAACGTGCGCAAATGTAGTTTGGTAATGCTATAAAGTGGGTTTAAATCATTTTATAGCTGACATAATAAACATAAAACTTTGTCCTTGCACAACTCAGCTGTTGTAAAATCAGATTATTGCTGGAAATAAATGAAAAGCCAACAGACCTATGCTTTTGATTGAAGATGAAAGAAAACAGACCTAGCTAATACAATAAATTAAGAACAAGAGATGGGTAATCAGTGAGAATAACTATATCTATTATCGCTTCTTTTTATTCAAACAAACTGCTCACACATCCAAATGGGTTCATGGCCCATGCCCAGCATAGTTGTTAAGTACATATTCTCAAATGAGACTGTGCTGCAACATGTTAAAGCAGCAACAGCCAGGAAGGAGTCATTTGTAAATCAAGATATACTGATGAACGACACAGCATTTTTCTTTCACGTCACACAGTTTGGTCGAAAGCTCTCGTGTAAACATAGACCAAGCTTGAGATAATTATGGAAAAATGTAACACAAGACCCCTTATCTGGACTAAAGAAACAAACTTCAGGTGCAGGGATGAGAGGTGACAAGATTCTATTGATACCAGTGCAATTATTGATTTTGATAACAATGCAATTCTTTAACATTTCCTTTATTTATTCCTATGGATTTTTGAGTTGGACAAAAGACATTGTCAAAAACTTTTTAGTCACAAAAATGCCCAACACTTGGCACTTGAGATATTTGGGGCCGTGCAGCATAGATGAATGCCTCTACAAGTTGCACCCACTAAACAGTGTGCAGACAGTGTCTTGATTACATCTTAGGCTTCCCCGTTATCATTTCTGATGACTGCCTCTATGATGAGGGTGTGACGTCCCTGATTTGCAAAGCATGCAGAATAAAGTGAACGGACTTGACAAGGGAATTAAGCAAAAAGACAAATGATACTGATGACATGAAGAAGCTTGTAAGTAGGGATGGGACCGATCGGATCCAGTATCGGTATCGGCATCCGATCCAGGCATAATTCACGGATCGGAATTTTCCGTTTGAATATCAGTTAATTATCAGTTAATAATTAATCAAACATCTGAAAAGGCACCACGTGAAAGAACACCAGGAATACTTTTATTTTATTATATTTTATTTGGGGGGGTTGAGATTATTACAATTATTTTATGTCACTTATGAAAGCTGCTGTACTCTACTTGATTTGTGTGCTGTTCAGAAGCAGCAGCCCTTGTGGTATTATTATTTTTTTGGTAGTGTAGATAGTGTAGAACAACAGACACTGTCTTCTTGTTACACATTTTATTTCAAAAGTGAGACAATTGAAAGTAAACCTGCTACAAGAGCCATACTTTGCTGTTCATATCAAGCAGCCCTTGTCTCTATGAAGACTGACTGTATCCTTACAGTGTTCTGCACTTCATTCAGTAAATGTTGATATTCAATATGTAACCCTTACAGGTGTATGTTTTTTTGTTTATCTTCTATGTAAATAACTGTTCTGTGGTTAATTACAGCCTCATAATCAAATTTTACACATAATTTCAACAATAATGATAATATTAATAGTCCAGCAATAATAGTCCTGATATCGGAATAGTATTGTATCGGCCGATACCCAAATTCGAATCGGATCGGAAGTGGAAAAACCTGGATCGGTGCATCCCTACTTGTAAGATTCAAACTATATTTGTTGTGTTTTGTTATTTCTCACAAGTATGTCACCTCTGGCGGTGGACACCTAGGTGTGGTTTTACGATATCTGGCGGGTTACTTTGACAGACAGGTGTAGACAGACACAATGGAGTTTTGAGTGAGCTCTGGTTATTTTTTCTGTTGACCGTTGCACGTTTTTTCTCCCATCATTTTTACCATATCACCTTTCTGAATGCAATAGTTTTGACCTGGATACGATTGGCTGACTGAAAGTTTTCTTCTTTTTGAATAATGAATTACCTTTTAACAACTAAGCAGATTGAGTCAGCTGATGAACAAATCACAGATGCAAGCGCACCTAAAACTCCCAGCGGCCTTTTTTTATTGAAGGAAAGCAGTCGCTACAGAGCTGTTATCGATTCTCAACTGGAATTTCTTTTTGATTCCCAACCTTATTTAGGTGTAAAGCAGCCTTAGTGTATCTCTGAGTTGTTTATTCTGCTTTGAATTGTTGATTTTAACTGTTTTAAGATTGTTTGGATTGCTCCTCTCATATCATGTACAGCTCTTTGATTGATCTTGTTTTATGAAATACTGTTATCATATATTGATATTATCATTAAAACATGATGACAGACACACTCCTGCAAACACATTCAAACAGAATACTCACATGTTGGAATAACCAATGGCTTGGACATGTCCATTTTCAGTGGATCAATCATTGCCTTCTTAGAGGGAACATACTTCCTTCCATCTCGTACACTTTGGTCCTTTTTCGTTGACTTCAGCCCATCAGACTCAGGAGTTGTGTTATTATCAGGTGCAGTGGCGGTGGCAGTATTTTCCCTTAGGCTTGTGTCAGTCGCTGTCCCTCCTGTGTTTCCCGAAGTCGTGGAAAGAGGCTGAACAGCAGGTTTATTCGGTGTTACTGTCACACCTGAAGGTGTTGCAGGAGTTTGCACATCTGTCCTACTGTCCTGAAGTGTGACTGGTGCCTTAGCTTCATCAGGACTAGCAGATTTTTCCTCCAGTTCTCCTGTCTCTTCATTACTTTGTGTTGGCTGTGCTTCAGTCCGGATCTGTGGGTCTGGGTTTGTTGTGGTCACAGGGTCTGGTCCACTGCTTGACTGGGTCTTCATGGCTCCCTCTCTCTTAAATTGCAAAACGTCCAGTGGATCTGTGAAGGATCTAGGAAATAAATAAGAGAATGTGTCACCCAAGTGTTTCAAACAAGCTTAAAAGAAGGTGAGGTTTTGCCAGAAAAGGGGCTGAAAGCAGTGATTCTGGTTTGAATGGCGACAGCTGGGAGATCAGAGTGAATGGGCTTAAATTTGTATTACAAAGAGGAGAAGCAGATAAACAGGGCAGCAATTGAAGGGAAATTATAACAAACATTTTCACAGAAAATCAGCACACTAATCATCAAGAAGACACACTCGACCCCAAACTGACCAAAATCCTTCAATAATCCTTCCATAACCACAGACTCGGAGATAATGGTAGCCCGATGCTTTAGCCCACATCCACTGATTTGCGGTTAAATAAGTGAATATTAGCATTTCCGGGTTGTAAATTGAACATAAATGTAATATATCATCTCTCTGACAGCAGACATGTCCACATGCACAATCGTATAGTTGTATGAATGCAGGGCGATTATCAATCGGCGTTACCTTTGCGGACTTGGCGGCCACAACGAGCATCTCAGCGTCGCCTCGCACAAAGCAAACAGAGCAGCTGCAGACACTGTGACGTCACGACAACTTAAGCAGGTGGCTGATGGGAAATGTTGTTTGTAGATGTAGCTAAACGTGAAGCCTTCTCCGATTTTATTGGTTTCCCTTTTACATAAGGTGCATTAAGTGTGTATTTGACTCATATTGTTACCAGGTCATGGTGATGTTTTCAGGACCCGTTGTTGCCTTGACCAGGCTTTAACTGGGTTTTAACAGCTTGAATCAGGGGTGGGCAACTGACGGCCCAGGGGCCTTATGTGGCCCTTCACTTCACTCAATGCGGCCGACCAGTCATTTCCCAAAAAACCCCAAACGATCTGGAAATATGAAGAAACAAACCAACAGTTGCTGAACATGATTCATCATGAGTAACCAGTACCACGTGATGATTAAATTAGGATAGGTGATAAAATATTTTCACTAACCTTAAATTGCTGGTACGTGCTTTGTGTTTTAAGAAGTTATTAAAGTTCTTACTTTGTTGTGATTGTATCTCTAGAAATATTTACTTTGTTGTGATTGTATCTCTAGAAATATTTTATTAGAGATATTAAAATATAACTTATAGCATTGGTTAAAAAAAAACACATTTGGAAACAATGGTAATGGTAATAATTTTGAGCTTTAAAAACTGGTAAGCATTCATTCTTTATTGCATTTAAAATAAGCTTAAATTAGCTTTAGTTGTGCGTCATGCTCATTAGATCATGAATTATTAATTGTGTTTGAGTTAGAATACATAAGTGTTGGTATAATCCTTTGTTAAGCTTTATCTTTGCTATTTTTTGTTTATTTATATATTTTTCTTTTTGAGAATGTCAATAATACAAACAGTTTGGCCCTCGGGCACTGAACAAAAAGGAATGTGGCCCTTTTGGTATTGATAGTTGCCCACCCCTGGCTTAAATAAAGTTTAAATTAAAAAGAATGTATTGATTTTTCACTTTAATCAGATATTTACAAACCCATATTCTGTGGGTTCGAACATTGTTTAAAAACAAGTACAGTACAACGATCTTAAATCTATTCAGCAAATATTCAATCGGATACACTTCAATTACAAATGTTTAATGTTCAAACTATACTTTAAAAACAAATCACTCACGATCACTACAGAACATGTTTCTGACATCAAAACCAGAGCGAACAACGCACTAAATTTGATCAGTTTAAATATCAAATATCTTTATCTCTGTAAAATTTGGTCAGGATTTGTTGAGATGTTCATCTTACAGTTGGGTTTTTTTGGTGCTGTTTGGGTACCATGCCTTTGCGATTCTTATTTTCTTTGGTATTTTTACAATGTTGTGCTTCATATTACTATCAATCTTATTATTTGTGTAGTAGTAATATCATCATTGTAATGAAGCATTTCTCTGCATGTCAGAGTGCTTTGTGAAAATTGATAAAGTGGTTTTATTTGAGCTAAATGTTAATATTTTTGTTCAATCTGAAAAGGGTCAAATTGTGGATAGAGTTTTTCTGTTCTGAGTTATAGTCTTGGTACACGCATTTTACATTTTTTAGGATTGTGTGCATGCACTTATATTTGTTATCATCATTTTGCTTGTATAAATTGTGAACATAAAACTAGAAACTCATGTTCACATGTATTCTTAAAAAATTCTATTGAGAAGCAATCCTAGTGCTTCTCAATAGATTTTTTTAAAATAAACTCTGTACTGATTCATATTTCATGTACACAAGAAGTTTCAGTAGTTACCTGCTATAACAGAAGTCCAGCAGGCTTATCTCATGGAAAACAACACAATAACAGCCAGCTGGTGGTGCTGTGGTGCATGTGATAAATAAGTCTTCATGGTCGGTAAACTACAGATGCAGAATCCTGTTTACAGCAAGTCTCCCACAGTGCCAGCATTTCCACACATATTTGACCATGAACACATCAGAGTTTGATTCCTTGAACCCTTAAAAAACTCCCTCACTGCATGATGCCAGCATAAAAATGATAAACTAAAGATTAACGTCTACAACTGATCTAAAAATGGGCATCAGCCACTGATGAACTGTCGTTATCCTGATGCATCTGCTGTCTAAACTATCCCCATGAATCTCCCTAACCAATCAAAAGAAAGAAAATGTAATCAGTTCAACAGTCATTTTGCCAAGGTGAGAAGTGCATCTTTGAAAGAACGGGAAAAACATCACACTCACTTTCACTTCAGAATGTTTTATTATGTCTTTCAAGCACAGGGAGGTAGATTAACTACGGACTGACATTTAGTGTATTCCCTTTGGCACATAATTTTATCTACATTAAAAACATAAAAGAAAACTGCAGAATAATTCTGTTGCATCAGGCTGTTCAGCTGTTCCTCTGATACATAAACGTTACAAACTAGTAACCAGTCACCCACTAACATGACCACATCTAAATGATAAACAAACCTAATAAATGCTAGAAAATCATGACAGTTTAAACTTTACACCATATTTAGCCCTGGCACATGGGAAAGGAAAAAAGAAAGAGAAAGCTTCTGAGAGATTCAGACAGTAAAGTCATGGTTCTAACAATTAGACTCCAATAATATTGGAAATTCTCTCCAGCACTTGAGTAGGAACATTTTTGAGGAGCACAGCCCTCCATTTAGTCAAGACCTTCAGCTTTTACACTGAGAAAAAGGCACCGAGCACCCCATGCAAAAATATCTGAGCTTTTCATTATATAATCAAGTCTACAGTGTAACATTTACATAAAATGCAGACAATGTTCACTCAGCCATCTATTTACCTTTCTTTACACATATACCTAATTATCCTCAGTAACCACATTCATGCTGCCGTTTCAAGCCACAATATTTGACACTTGACCTCCACTGTGAATATTGTTGAGACTGAATAGGGGGAAGGAGTTGACCCACATTGGCTTCATCTCCAGAGGTAGTATCAGAGGCGGAATATTGAAGAGGGGGAGGTGTGCATGCTTAACGGGAGGCAGGAGCACTTGTTGTTCCTGCCTGTTTGTGTATTTGAAGGCATGACACCTCAACAGTGTGAATTAGCACAGATATTATGGATTTATGCAATTAATGTCAATGTCTGAAGACGTAAATATGACAGTTTCCTTGTGGCACTTTTACATAAAGGCACTGTGAAAAGGGCTACTTAAACACCTCTGTAACTTAATTAGAAAAACAATTTCAAATACCTATATAATGAACAGTTTAGCTAACAAAACTCTCTATTCCTAAATATTTATAAATGAAAACAATCTGCTATTGTAAAAGTTCAAACTGCCCTAAAAATGTTCTGCCTTGCTCATTATTTTAAGTAATATAGGAAATAATCAAGTGATGAGAGGGGTGAAGGCAGCCTTAGGTGTGGGCTGATTCTACAAAAAAAAAACACACACACACCTCTAGTGCAGTGTGTAATTTCTGTGCCTTTGTGTTTTCAAGCAAGCCAGAAACACCAGTCGCAAGCTGATATGTTTGTTAATGCAGCATGGCTATGACTCTTTTTTTTTACACAGAAAATTCACAGGAATCAATGAGGGATAAGACTTGAATCAATTATCAATGGCAACATTTTTTTAAATTCCCATCCCTATGTCTGACACAGGTTCTTGTTATCAGTCTTTGCTAACAGGACGAAACGTCAACAAAATGCAACATGATTATTGAGGTGCTTACATTCCACCATCTTAATTTACAGATGGCTAAACATGACATATATAGAATTTCAATTTCAAAAACTCAAGGGAAAAAAACATCTCACAAGTCACAAACAGGGAAGAGAACTGATAAGATTAATTGATGCTAATGCCATTATCAATGCTGCTCATCAACCTCATCCTTAACGATTTCTTTATAAGTTCCTTTGGATTTTTTGTCTTAGCAAAAGTCTGCCCACACGCTCTGAGTGGAAACAAAGTCAAAGACATGTCACTCCAGATGTACTACTTCTCCTGAAGTTTCTTGCCATGTTACTTGCTTCAGGTCTTGTTGTTGATGTCATTTTGTTAAAAATTAAGCTAATTCTGGGTTGCTTGTTTGGCAGAGTAGTTAACAACCAGGCACATTCCTCAGACATACTTCTGCTGGGTTCCAATCCAGCCTGTGGCCAGTTTGCAGAGTGGCCCCTACTCTCTCACCCCCTTTCACAAGCCTATCCACTGTCATTCTCTCCCATCAATAAAGGCCCAAAAAATACATAAAAATTAAGCTAAACCTGATCACTTATGTTTCCTGTCTTCCATGATCACATTTGACTTTGTCATCAGTTCTGTTGACTGCCTTTGAAAGAGCTTTACAATGTATGCAAAAGAAAGAGGGAAATGATATTGACTCCCTATTATAACTAATTGAACTTCTCAGTTGGAATTGGTTTTCAGTTCCATCCCTTGTCATAAAAACGGCATGTATTTGCACATACAAGTCAACAGTCATTTTTACACATGCAGCCCTGAAGTGTTCAATAAAGTTTCTTGGTAATGTCCTGGAAACAATCTGACAAACCTGTTCATACCTGCCCAACACAGCAGGAAGATTTAAAAATGCTGGCAAATCAGTCAGCCGAGGGTTAGTAATGGGAAGTAGTCGCTGTCGGTCTGAAACCTCCTATCTCCATTTTTTTTTTTTCATAAAACAGTGCCGGTGGCCGCCTTCCATGTTGCTGAGGGATTTTATGAACTTTCGACCAAATTAACAAACACTAATTTGTAATCAGGACAATAATCATCCACTCAGTAGCAGTGTTTTTTAAATAAATTCCTGGAGATAGGTTTGTGCCCAGCAGCAATGACTTATAAAGAGACGAGCAGGGTGATGTTAGTATTCGTCTGCTGACAAACCCTGATGTTTGCATTTACACCTGCTGCTGATTCCGATCAACTCTACACACATTTCTGCCTCTGCATTCAAAAGCAGACACCATATTTCACTTTCTTTGACCCTATAGGCCATCGTGTGGTATTGGCAGCTCCCCAGTAGCATGTTTGATATAATGTGAGTGCAGCTGGCCCACTTCATCAAAGCCCATATCGCAAACACAACACTCCCACTCCCAAAAATCATACTCTTTGGACAGCACGATGTCTTGTGACATCATCTTATCCAGTTTTGCTGTCTCCGATCTGTTTCCACTGTGTCCATCAGATCCAACAGAACCAAGTGCTTGTGATACAAATTGTTTAATCTCTCTGCTTTCATCCACGCAGTTTTCCTCTACTGAAGGCTCATCCACGTCTGTATCCATCTCCTCTTTGACAACAATGGGAGGGAGGGTTTCCGTTTTATTCCCAAGATTGCCCTCTTCCACTGCAGATTTCTTCACACCTACAAGCCCCTCAATTGATCCTGCGTTAGCTCTGTGATGCTTTTTTGAATGCGTGACCAGATATCCAGGATGGGAGAAGGCTTTCCCGCAGATCTTGCACTCGAAAGGTTTTGCCCCTGAGTGGGTGTTGTAGTGATGAGCCAGCTCGGCTTGCAGACGGAAGCTCTTGTTACAAATGTTACATGAATGAGTTTTCTGAATGTGACTCTGCAGGTGTTTCTCAAGCAGCTCCTCGGTGTAAAACCCTTTTGAGCAACTTAGACACCAAAATGGTTTCAGCTCATGGAGCTCATAGTGAGTCATCCATGCCTTTTCAGAGCTGAAGCTTTTGTTACACT
Organism: Scarus forsteni; assembly: GCA_036419115.1. Classification (NCBI taxonomy): domain Eukaryota; kingdom Metazoa; phylum Chordata; class Actinopteri; order Labriformes; family Labridae; genus Scarus; species Scarus forsteni. Next base: position 13,016,858 of record JAZDUH010000111.1, on the reverse strand, counting down.
GATCACACCTGAGATACTCGGAGGTTAACTCCACACTGGACCTGTGATTCCTCATGTGGTGAAGCAGTCGGGCTTTCCTGATGAATCCCATCCCACAGTCTCCACACTCATACCTATGCTCACTGAAGTTCTCAACATCTGAAGGACCAGGAGAATCTTTGTGATGTGTCTCTTCGTGTTTCTTGAATGATGAGAAGTATTTATAAACCTTACCACAAATATCACAAGCATGGACCTTCACCTTCTTACGTCCCCTCTTCTTTGAGACAGTAGGAGCCCTGAAGCCTTCCAATGAGTCGGAGTTTGCTTTGTCGTCGCCTTTGTCATCAGACGTGTCCAAGTTCTCCTCCTCCTCAGCTTCCTCCTCCACCTCCATGTCCTCCTCTTCTTCCAGAGCATGTTGGTGCAGGTGATTCTTGAAAACCTCTTGGTCTGCAAACTCCTGACCACAGTCCAAACATGTAAGGCTGTCGGGCTGATCTAATGAAAAACAAACAAAAAAATGTTAGTTTACACCCAATTTAAATGCAGAAGTTCTAGTTAAAGTATTGTAAGAAAAATATGTTTTCCACAATGACCTTATAAATGTGTTTGTCTTGTTACTGCTGTCACCTAACTGTATTAATTCTGTTATATCATGAAACTTACAAGAGCTGCGTCTCTTCTCTTCATGCACAAATTGGGTGATGAAATGGGAGGGGTTGGTAAAACACTAAGCCAGACGGCTAATCCTAATCAGAAAATTATTCTTATCCCACAGATTTCACATTTCAATATTTTAATGCCTTCACTGAAAGGCAGGTTGCATATATGTGACCCACTTTTGTAGCCCCCAATTTATATGGATAATTAAACAACCTGGGTGTTGCTTCACTTTAGTTTGTGTGCATATCTATAAAATTCAAAATGCTTTGAATAAGGAAATCAACATGGTAAAATATGCAACATCAAATCAGGACACAGAAATAGAGGTAATTCACCATCAGAACATTCTATAAAATAAATTGTTGACTTCTGTGAAACTGCAAAACTATTTTTTCATGGCCTTATCCTCTTCAGAAAATTAGCCCCAGCAATTAAACCACTTAGGAACTTCTCTGTGAAATTAAATTATAATTTAGAGGCAGGAAGAATACATAAAAAATCTAGTCACCTATCATGTTTATGGTTTAAATGCCTTGATTTAAATTTATTTTATGAATATCATACAAGATAAATCTGGCTAGTTTGTTGCCTCGACTAAGTCGCAACATTAGTGATATTCAGAAAATCAAAATATTCCTAACACTTTATTTTAGGTCACTTTCTCCCCTATCAACTTATTCCCAATGTGCATGCTAATCAGCAGCATACTGGCCTCTGCTTAAACATTATTTCTTAAGAGCTTATCAGTAAGTAGTTTTAGTTGACCGTATAGTAAAGTTAACAGGAACAAATCAATTTTTTCCCCTAAAAACCCCATTTTACTAGTTAGTTCTTGTACGTTTGGTTGATGTCATTATTATGATCCTAATTAGCTTTAATTAAGGCTCTCATATGGCAGTAGCATTACATTAAAAGCTATCCTAAACTTATATATGTGGTTTATTAAAATATTTTATCCAATATAAAATGTCTTCAATTTATAAATAGCATGTACATATTCTGCATATAAAACAACTGTTTTTGTATGTATCTTGTGGTCATTTGTTTTTACTAAAGGAGAAGTAAATGATTTTTTTTTGACTAGGCTCCATCCATTGCCTTCAAAGCTTTTAGGTATTATAAATGTGTGACGAGGGAAGTTTGGGTAAAATGAGAACAGAAAACTAATATGAGAATATGAGTGTGAATACAACCTCATTCTGGAATGGGAAACCTTCTGAGTGATTTTTTTTTTGAGTCACAAGAAAATTACCAGGCCTAGCTGTTTGAGACTTAATTCATGAGAATATTCTGACGGAAAATTATTTAGGGGGGGACTATTAACCTGGTATTCCTAGCACCATTAAGGAAAAACCTGAGTATGATCTTAACCATTTTAAAACAACTTCCCACCTTCACTAATGTAAGCACACAGTAGGATTTAAGGGAAAACACAAAGTTAATGGCTTCTGTCTACAGTGTATGACAGAGAGAATGTATGTAATCAGCTCATGGGTTTTGACAAGCAGCCAATTTGCGACTAAAAAGCTTATCAATCAGAAATTTAATTTGATCCAAAAGAAAGTTATCAAAATTCAGCATGTGGTATTAAAGTTTTATGAAAGAAAGCAGATCAACATGACTGAAATAACATTTAGAAACAAAAAACATTGGCAAAAATGACTTATTTTATTTTTCCTTTCCAGAGAAAGTCATTTCTTTTGTTCCACAAGTAGTCTAATAAGATACATTAGTCATCTGATGAAATTCTGTTAATTAAATGATGTAACATCTCTTCTACAATACAACTACTCTGTTTCCATCTAACAAGTGCTTAAGGTACAACCTCTTTGAAAGAATGTTATTTTTGTTTTGATTACTAACCTTTCACAACAGACACAAACAGAAGAGGAAAGACCGATTAATACTGAACATCTTGAACACACTAATACTTGTTTGGGAAGTTGTTTTTTCATCATAGCTGGCTGTAGAGTTCAGAATGATCCTTTTAGAAGTTACAGTAGAAATGTCACATTATTCAAGTCTTCATGTGGTACAAGGCATAGAGTAAAGGAGTTATTTAACCATGATCATGGGCACTGTCGCGAGTTCTCTGCTAATTAAGTTCACACACATGCAAATAAAGTGTTTACAGCATAAACATAGGAACTACAATTCAACGTCAGCAGGAGATTAAAGGTCCAACATTTCCCTTCAAAAGGTGCAAATGGAAAAAAGTTCAATAACTGAAAGTTAGGGAGGTCTAAACATAATTTTAAATCAAGTTTCTCGAACATTTATACATACTAATCCAGTGTAAAGGGCTGCTCTGGGTACAGGGATTTGATCCCAGGAAATTTTTAACCCAAAAAATATTAAATATACAATGACCAAGTATCTACCCTCCATCGTACTACCTAACAACCCATATATCTATCTGAACAAATGTTAAGGGAACTTTCAACTTCATATCTCAGAGTAGTTCGTCAACTAAACATAAATCTACAATCTACAATGTCTTCGTCTTTGTTCTTTCAGGTAGTTTAGTCAAACACGCTTTACGGGCGTGTTCAATGTAGTGCTGATGCAAATCACTTTCAAAACAAAAAGTAGTTCCACATTCAAGGCAGAAAAGGCCGTCAGTATCTCCAGGTGAGACAGCAGCGGGACCATCACTCTGCCTTCTGTAAAACACCGATGCATTCCTGGTGATGATCGATAAGGTCCTGTATTTCACTGAAGGTCCTGGGGCAAATGGAGCAGTGGTACGAGTCGTTACAGTGCTGCGTTTCGTGCTTCTGTAATGCAGATGGTGAAAGAAAGGCTTTGCCACAATGTTGGCACTTATGGCTTTTTTGTGACAGGCTGTCTGGTTTCGTAGAGGAGCATGAAAGGGGCTTCCTTTTGGTGTCAGCAGAGGGTATTATGGGCTTTGGAGGCTTGGAGTTCAAAGCAGCACTGAGCCTAAAGCGGACCTCGTTTGGGAGGCGACAGCGGACTTCGTCGTGCCAGGCGAGATGCTGCTGCAGCTGATTCTCGACCCAAAAGCCTTGGCAGCACAGGGCGCAGCAGTACGGCCTGCTCTTTGCCTTACTCTTGTGGCTTCTTAGCAGTTCCTCTGTTTGGAAAGCTTTCCCACACTTATCACACTTGAAGAGGAATTTGACTGTGTGCTCAGATAAGCGGGGAAGGGATGGAGGAGCATCTGCAGAGGTGTCAGGGGGTTTGATCCCCTGTTTGGGCTCTTGTTTTACTCCTAAGCGCACCTTATTTTGGTCCAGGCAGGCACCTTCAGGACTGCTCTGCTTCCCACTGTGAAGACACGAGTTTGATTTCACTGGACTGTCCGATTTGATTTTCTCCTCTTTGCTGCACAATGGACTATTTTGCTCTATTGAGGTAGCGTTTTCTTCAGACATTTTGATTTCTCTACTTGAGGCAGTGTTCTTCTTGATAGTCAAAATAATCCTCTTTTTGCTTTGCCTGGTATTTGAGTGAACCTGCCACCTGTGTGCACGCAGACCTCTTGCTTTAGCAAACGTCATGAGGCAGAGGGCACACTGATGAACCTTGAGCTTCGGAGTCGTCGGTACAGACTCACTCCTCATCAAGTTCCTATTGACTTTTTCAGGGACCTCTTCATTTACGGTGAGCCATTCCTCTAGAGTTTTACCATGCTCTTTTTCAATGTGAGCTACAAGAAGTGAATGCTGCACAAATGTCTGGACACAGTCTGGGCAGGAAAGTTCAGAATCATTCGCTGTGCTGCTGCTCTTGACGCTCCTGCCTGCATCAGGCTCCAGCTCAGTTTTAGTCTGACACTGAGGATTAAACAGCTGGTGGCGCTGAAGGACGCAGTGGTTGAAGAACTGTTTGCCGCATTTGTTGCAAAGGAAATGTCCGCCTTCTGTTTTCTGGCTGCAAGATTTGAAGTCATCATCCTTCAATGAGGGCTGTGACAGTTTTTTCTCTTTGTGCCACCTTCTGTGGGAGCCCAGGGCCGAGTTTGACATGAAGCGCCTCCCGCAGTCTGAGCAGTGAAATACTCCTTTACTCGAGTCATCCTGTTTGAATTTCTTAATCACTGACATGGCTAATTTTGCTTTTACCACAGCTTTGTGACTCTCTACATGAATTCTTTTATGCAAATTTAATGCCCCGATGACTGAGAAGCTTCTGTCACACTTCTTGCATTTATACTTCAGATTTGTTTTTGAGTTTTTTGAGTCATCTGTTTCATTTTCCCGCTTTTGGTCCTCGCTCTTCACAGTTATTTTCTCTGAGGATTCTAGTGTGCTGACCTCCATGATGCTGCTGTTCAAATTCAGAGCATCATTTTCTGATGGCTCTACCTTACAATCAACACCTTGACTTTCTCTTTTCACACACAGTTTTTGATGAGCCCTCAAAGAGGCCTTACTGTTGAAATGTGCGAGACATGATAGACACTGGAGGTCTTTGCAAGCAACAGAGGATCTAGGCGATGATGGTGAGTGAGCGGTCTCATAGCCGTGGCTCTTCATGTGAAACTGAAGAGCTTTGGCCCGTGAAAAGAGCTTCCCACAGTCGGGGCAGCTGTATGTGTTCTTCTTTAGCTGCTCTACCTGGTGCTGGAAAGACTTAATGGGCGGTGGTAACTGGTCATTGTGCACCACCTGGTGTCTAAGGAGGCTGGAAAAAAGACGGAACGACCTGTTGCACAGGTCACATTTGTGGTTTCCATTTTCATGTTTTCGCATGTGTAAAGCCATAATGCCTTTGTGACGGAACTTTCTGCCGCACACAGGGCAAGCAACCTTAACACTGGAGCGTGAATGTCTGTTAACAGAGTGCAAAGAACCAGAAACCCCGTTTCTTAGCATCAAATCTACACACTGAGTTGGATTTTGCTTGTGATGAGAGTAAGCACCCAAAGACCAAAAACCCTTCCCACACTGTTCACAGTGATAAATCTTTGGACCCAGAAGGGTTTTCTTTGGATTGTACTCTTTCTTACTGGTAGACATATCTTCCCTCTTTTGTACAGAGCAGTTTTTCATATGGTTAAATAAGCTAGCAGCATAGGAATAGGACATCATACAGTTAGGGCATTGGAATTGTTTTCTTTTGGGATGATGTAACTGATGAGAGACTAGAGCAGACAATCGTGAGAAGCATTTACCACACTCTTTACAAGTCAAATTTCTCTGCTCTGTTCCCTCCGTTTCATTCACTACATCATTGTTTGTGTTTTGATTCATGTGTTGCTGTATGTGACTACAGTGTGCAGTAAAGCTACTGGCCTCATGGCCAACAGTGTCGCATGTGTGAGCGGGCTCTGACTGACCTTGGGTTTGTTGTCTTCTTGTACGGACAATGTGCCAATTTCTGTGCACGCGCAGTGATATAGCACTAGTGAACCAGCGGTAACAGTCTGGGCAATCATATCTGTCCTGCGTCGTGCAAACTTCATTGTCCCTCTCTACTGGTACACCGTGTGCGTCGGCTTGCTCATAATCAATTTCAACAATGTTCAAATCCATCTCTGATTTTGGAAAGATTCTGCTGGAGTCAGCTCCAGTGGCGTAATCGTCTTTTTGTTCCTGATCTGATTCACACAGCAACTCCAGATCAGGGTTTGGCTCTTGTGCCAGCTCCTCTTCAGATTCACTCCCACTTATTACCTGTACAATCAAGTCCTCTGGTTTATAAATCTCAGCATCCTCATCAGTCTCATTTGCAAGCACAACATGCTCAATGCTACTGTCAGGTATTCTGGCAGGGAGAATACTGTTTGTTTCCATTTGTTCCAGATCCATTTCCATTGTTTCATTGTCTTTTCCTTTATTGTCATTTCTTTCACTGTCCAGAGTATTTTCTCGTCTGGGGTTGCGAACCACTCCCAGTGTTTCTTGAAAATTTTCTGTGTGATGAATCTGATGGGACTGAAGGGCTGAAGCCCTGGAGAACTTGAGCCCACATTTGTTACATTCAAATGCCTTCTTTTGGAGCTGGCACACTTGATGAAGAAAAGACTTTGCTGGTGCCTCAGCATTATGAACTCGGTGCTGATGCTTCTCGAAGAATGTGAGTGACACAAAGACTTTTCCACATGCCTCACATGAGTACTTTCTGTCAGGATCATTTGCAATCTTAAAGTGCCATCGCTCATGATTGACGAGGGCAATATGGCTGCTAAAAGTCTTGCCACATTCACTGCATCGATGTCCTCCACCAATTTTCTTTGGTTTTACGACTGTTAACTCTGGAGTGCAAGGACTGTTGGGGCAGAACCTCTGATGTGTTTTCAGGCCCATTAGAGCTGTGAACTCTCTTCCACATGAACAGTTGAAAAGCTTTCCAGGAGTGCTGTCTGTCTGTTTTTCAGCAGGTTTGGCTTCAACTGTTGGCTCCTCCTCAGTGTGAGACAAATCTCCTGAACTCCTGTTTTTAGATTTTACCAGCTTCTCCTCATGACATCGGCGGTGTGCGTCAAGAGCTGAAGCACGGGAATAACTCCGGCCACAGGACTCACACTGAAATGACTTCTTTTTCAAATGTTCAAGGTCACAGAAAACTGATTTGGAAGCTTGTGAGTGCGCCCGTACATGGTTAAGAAAGTGTCCGTACATTCCATAACACCTTCCACATTCAGGACATTCATATTTGGGATGAGTTGCCGTTTCAGATTTTAGTTGAACGTGGGATTCATCTTGGGAGGTTGCACCATGTTTCTGCTCCATGTGTGAGTGAAACTCACTTAGGTCAACAAAAGAGGTTTTACATACAGTGCAGAAACTGTTCTTTGCTGTGTTCTTTTCTGCATTTTGAAAACCAAACTGTTCATCCGAAATAACTTTTTCTTGCAGGTGCAGATGGCGATGCTCTGAGTAGGAGGCCTCCTCAGTGAAGGCTTCTCCACAATCCTGACAGCAGTAAACCCCAACCCCTAAAAATAGAGAGGGGAAAGAAGGAGGTCAAAGCCACTCCTGAATCCAAATTAAAGAAAGGCACATACAAATAAAGAAACAACAAAATAAACCAATCACCAAAATAATTACGTATGTTCTTTATTTGATAAATGTGAGTTGAATTTACAGTTTTACCACAGGCATTTATATATCATACAAAAGCAGAAGAGATAAGACATTTAGAGCACAGAATTAGTCTTTTGAGGTTAAATATTTCAATTATTTAAAGTGGTTTTGGTTGACATGGCATCTTTTGAGCAACAAAAGCCCAGAACTACCAAAGTGTGTGGTACAACAAGATGCTTCTGATGTAAACCCACACAAAACCAACAAGCTCTCGGACTGTTTTGTTCTGTTTTTGATTTGCTGCAATTTTTTAGAGGTCATTCCATTGCTAAGCTTGTTCTATATCTTGTCAATGGCTAGAGAGCAGCATGTCAAGAGTTTAACATTTTTAATATGAAGAGATGAAGAAGACATCACAGAAGTCACTGATGCTGGTATCAAAAGGTTTGGACTTGATGTGTTTGTGACACATGAAGTTTAACAGTATTTGTAAGACATAGCTGCTACATGACTAAGCGAGAGGGGTGAATAACCTTTTTTTCTATTCTGAATCCATCATTTATAAATCTGACTTCTGACTGTGAATAAAAAAATGAATATCCTAAACATACAGCACTATCAAGCACTGCTGAATCTTTCACTTCATAACATGGGACTACAATGCAGCGTGTAGTTCTCGCATTGCCCTTCCTACACACAGCTACTCCTTTATTGGGGATTGTGACACTAACATCTCTACTTAGTTTAAAACTCTGAGCATTCCAATAAAAATAACTGTGCCTTGAGGGTTTATCATTGAGAAAACCCCTGGTCCTTCACAATGTAAAGTAACAGTAAATGTAAATAGCTAACCTCGGCTTTTGCACTATGCTGCAGTTGACAGCCACTAAGCTGTCTGTTTCAGTAGAGGCTTTCTTTCTAAATAATCTGAGCCCACTGAAGCTGCAGTCTTTCATCTCAGTACGAGTTCCTGGTCTTGTCGAAGTGGAATTGATTTCAGATTAAAATATTTTAAGGGTCAAAGTAGTGTTTATTTTAATTACTCTTTAATTGGCATGCGACTATTTTTGTATGTTGGAACTACCAATAACTCATTAGAGATGCATAAATGGATAAATGCTTTTGTCATGTTTGAATTTTACAGGAAAGTGCATCTTCATCGTGACTGAACAGTAAAAATTCAATCAGGACTAAGGTCTGTAATTGTGCAAAAATACACATTTGGACCAGTTTTAAGTGGACTGATGATAAGGCCTTTGCTTTCTATAACACACACATATCAATGGCCAAAGATTGAACCAACACAGAGAAATGTAAGGTGTTTAAATAAAATCGAGTTTGACCACGATCATGCATGGTGATAGTTTCTGCACATCAATAATCTACGTATTTCATCTGCACTGACATTTGATGTGGGAGTTTTGGTGTCACGTTCTTCTGCTCAGAATACTTACTGTCAGCGTGGTCCTCGGCCGATGCATGGGGCTGTTCCTCAGATACTGAGGCTCCATGCTGGGGTTTGTCTTCAGCTCCTTCCTCTGTGGTCGCAGGAGCAGCAGAAGGAGCCTCGTCTTCAGCTCCGTCCTCTGTGACCACAGGAGATGCAGAAGGAGCCTCAGCTCCGTCCCCTGTGGCCGCAGGAGCTGCAGACAGAGCTGGAGCTTCAGCTCCGTCCATCTTAGCGTGGCTCTGTTTGCTAACGCTAGCTAAACTAGCTTGTTCTTATTAGCACAGGATAGCCGACGTCGTTAGTATATTTTTAATTTTTTTCTTTAACGTTTTGATTCAGCGTAGTGCGGGCTATTAAACGAATTACTTTGTTAATGTCGATAGGTTTCTGTATATTTAGAAAAAACGACTGAAATATGTATTGTATGGCTTAGCTGTCTCGCGCATACATCCGTTTACGTATCCGCCGCCGGATGTAGCTTCTTCTTCGCTTGTCTATTTGCGGCACTTGAGACATCGACATCGCTGCTATGGTGAATCAATTAATCATACTCTGAAACTAAGAAACCCGGGTATTAATCAACTCATCAGCCCATTTAAAATGCAGAGCATCACCCGACACGACCTCTCCGTATTAGCCATGTCTCCATTGGGCTTCTTCGATAACAGATTAATGACCTCGACTTATTTTATCATTTTAAATCAGTAGTATTAACTCAAACCTTCTGTTATGTACGGGACTATTTGATTTCCATTTTTTAAGACGGTGTTATTCCTCTATAACACACCTGTCTCACTAAAACAGACCTTTTAACACACTGACTTCTCAAGAATGTGATATGGAGGAAAGAGACATTTTATTTATTTGTCATTGTTATTGTTTAAAATCTTATTTTGACTCGGTGCACTGATTAGAGCTGTACAAGACTGTGATAGTTGCAAATTTTATTGGCTGAATAACGAATTGAGCGCCTCATTCGAGAGGTTGAGCAGTTATTTTAGATTTGATTTAGACAGTGTATTTTCCTTAAAATTGATGGGTTTTATTCCAGTTTGACACGCCCATCTTTCAAAGATAGGGCTTTAGCACGATGACTTCTTCAGAAGTTAGGTGCCACACAGCTGAGGACACACTGTTCCATAGTTTTGTTCTTTGTCGTGAAGTACTCAAATACTGGAGTAGCATCTTTAAATATCTAAAATCCTTAAAATCAACTTCACCTAATCCAGTGATCATCACTTTTTGAGTTTCACATAATGTCACAAAATTATACACAGCCAGTCAATGCCTCATATGTTAAAGTCTTTTCATTGCTCAAAAGCTCCTACTCACACATTGAAGTAGAAAAGAGCCTTCTTAGTTTAATTTTATTTAGGATAGCCATTTGAGATGCAGCATCTCGTTTTCAAGGGAGTCAGGCTTGGCTTAATTACCTAACAAACACCGAGAGAGGATAAGATATCTCCTCTTGGTTCATGAAGTATGGTTGCTGTTTCTGCAGTATCTCACATCAGTGACCTTTTTTCACATTGTGTCTGTTTTCATGTTTTTGTGTTTATGTACACCCTGTGTTCACTGTTGAAGGATGTGGTTTGCTCTTGTTTTGTACGTGTTTTCGTTGTGATATCAACATGGAAAAAAATGAGGCCATTGCACATTAGAGACTTGCACATTAATACATACACTGTCCATTATTCAGTTCTGTGCACTGAATATAATCATTATACGCTCACATAAACAAATTTGAAAGACTTAAGAAATGATAGACCATTTGATATGATCCCTTTGTAACAGTATACAAATTAGTTCTATACAAGACAGTTAGCTGTACTTTGTAATGATTGAACAAAGACTTGAGCACATTGAAGGAATTTTGTTATTCTCACTATCAGCTCTGAGCTGTAGGCACGAGGCCAGAGTATTGCTACCTACATCACAGAGGATATTTATTACACTATCTCAATCTCAAATGCATAACTGCTTTAAACCAACAGTTACACAAGCAGTGATGGGTGGTAAATTTTAACAATAGATTACGTTTTAACTCCATCCTCAAAACTAGCACCTTATTAACTAAACTTGACTGTTGCCAAACATCCCACAAATTCTGCTGCATTTCTGCTCTGTCCAGTTATCACAGACCAGCGTCTTTGGAAGAATAAATATTAACTGTGATAGAAAAAAATGAATTTCAACATGAATACAGCAACAACGTGGTCCTCATGTGGTTCTGAGAAATGTTAACAATGCAAGAAAAACAGCTGTAAATTTGAGTAAAGAGTACTCCAGGCTCTTAACTGAAGCAGACTAAAGCTCAATGTTAAAAGTCAGATCACTGTTTATCCCCAACAGCACCCAACCCTGAGCACTTCCTCTGAATGCATGGTTGAGAATGACTGTTCAGTTGTTTTTGGTGTTAAGCAGCAGGACTTCATGTCCCAACTGAACATGTGGGTTTTTTATTGCATGAATTTGGGCACAAACAGAGTTATTTTTCTACTGCTGTTAGGCTTCAAAGACCTTGGAAAGATTGCTACAGAAAATTTGGAAATTAACAGACACCAGCAAAATGGTGATTTCTGTGCAGTGCCAGGTGAAATTGATCAACCTACTAACCACATCAGCAGGTCAAAAAGGGAAGAGCATAGAAATACTTGCAATCAGGCTACAAAACAACCAGTCTCAACCATAATGCTTTCTAACTGTTGTGATCCTCCTCGTACACTAAAACTAGCTTTTTAAGATCATGATTATTATGGAGTCCAACTGTGGTTACAATAATAAGGTGATAAACCAAAAATATTTTGTTGAATAACAATTTCCTGTATATAAATACGTCTTGATCCAAGCGTCATGCGTGCTTTAATCCTTAATCTAAGATTATACATAACTCCCATTATACTGACATATAAGGTGCACTTAAAAATAAGTGTGTGGTAAATTTTGAAACCTGCCTGCTATAGTAGCAGGTAGACAAAAAACAAGTTCATTTCCAATGCTGAATCAAGTCACAGGAATTTTAACACTTGACGCTGGAAGCAAAAATCACTGATGAAATCCTCCCTTGCAATAAAACTACAACAAACCATGTCCCTTTACAGTGCTAAAAATCCCAAAATAGGCTAACTCCTGCACACTGCGTGGCTTGCAAAGTGAGATTAAGCTTTGTTTCTCAACATTTTGCATGATTTTAATCCTCTCCTTTGCAAATGTTAGCAGTTTTATAAAAGAAAACAACTCTTTACAATGATGAATTTGGCCAGTTTTACATTAAATTATGCCAAAATAATTTTCCTTGGTAACTGATGTATTATTCCCCTACACCACACCTTTCTTACAAAAACATGATTGTTTGATTTGACATCCTGTTGTTGATTTTAAAGATAGTGGATATTGTATTATATTAACCCTTTAAGGCCCAAGACCATAGATTATAGCCAGAAAATTCTAATTTTTTGGAGCTGAAATGTTTGTTTCACTTTTTTGCTAAAATCCATAAAAATCAAAATGTCCATAAAATTTAACATAGATTTTTTTGTATCTCATTTAATACATTAGGTATTTTTGGCAACTGAAAATCCATTTGAGGACATTTTTATCATTTATCTGATTGTATTCAGATGTTTTTTTCGTAATTTGTTGATCAGATTGAGTAGACAGAGGTATTATAAAAGTATGTATCAAATATGATACAATTGGCTTTATAGGGTTAAAACACACCATCAAACCTATCTGAGCATTAAAATTTGACAACCCTAGATCTGGAAAGTTGTAACTAAACATGGAGAAACACCTTCATACAAATCAAGAAACCTTAATAACTTCTACATGACAAAAAAGCAACAAATTATAATCAAAGGCAAGTTTTATTTAATCCAATATGTAGAGACATCATGGGAAATTTCTATTTCTGTCCATGCTTTAACAGTGGATAGAGGTAGAAGGGCACATTTTTTTTAACCCTCAGACTCTGAAGGTCAAGATACACAGGGACAGTTTTTTAAACACGTGGACCTGGTGTGTGTGTTTTTTTTTTGTTTTTTTTTTACAGTAGTTATGAAGGTTTTCAGTCAGTATTTTCGGGCCACCAAAGCTACTCAAATGCCCATTATTGAAGGGAAAGACAGGATTGTGCACCCAGCTAAATCTACAGTAATGGAATGAAGTCAGTCAGTATTCACAAAAAAACACAATGAATTGTACTTAAAGCAGTCATTATTTCAGAAACATGTATCTTTCAAATCTCAATACCAGTTCTGTTAAGAGACGCATAAGTGTCACCCATTGTTTTAATGGAGGTGTCATGTAGTGCCGCAAAGAATTGATAAATGTCGAGCATTCGTTTTTTATATCTTCAGCTTTGGGTTTAAGTTGCCATCTTAATATACTTATGACAAATAACATAAACCCAGATTAAACTTGAAACAAAATTCCCTATTAAATAACAGTGATGACGCACTTGCTTGAAATCTTAAGAGCTAAGTTTGCAAAATAGTAAAAGTTTGTTAACATACATTTCCACTCTGACCAAGTTAACTATAATGAGAACTTTACTTGTTAGATAGTTGAACAGTGGCCCTGCGAATACCAGTGCTTTCCCACAGGGCTGTGATAAATGCCGTCAGCTTGTTATTTGTTGTTCTGACACATGTAATCTCTGTGCCCCACAATTGGCTCCCCTTGCTCTCAAAAGCAAAAACTAACAGTTCTTTACAGGATGTTAGAAATAGTTTGTGTTTAGGGAGTGAGGTCACATTGTTGAATCTACTTTAAGCACAAACTAGGCCTAGAATACCAAGACAGCAGACATGCAGACTGTACTCATAAAAGGCACACAGTATACTGTACATGAAGGAACACAGTTTTAGAGACATATGAACAGAGATTTAAAAAAGTACTAATATCATCTAAATCCAAACAGCATTGGCAATAAAACAAAAGTAGGATGTTGAACCTCAGTGATCTGCACCCTTGAGAGTTGTTTGAACCAGGTCAGCGTCTGTGTAACCAAAATACAATTTCAAAGGTGGTAAAAAGTAAATATAAATGGCACATATATACACCTCCCATAATAAATTGGCATTGAGTGTGCAGAGGAAATCAAGTTTCACTTTTTGATTCTAATGCCCACACACTCCTCTGGCAGAACAAAAACAACAGAGGGCCGAATAAACGAGGCTCCGCCGGGATAAAATACAGGAACAGAACAGAACTATCTTTAGTTACTAGTGTAGAAATGTCAAATCTCTCCTTGTGCATGTTGTAAATAATGCATTTGTAGATCCAGCTCCCGCGGCAGAGAGCACCCACAGATCATGCACTGGAGGAGCCGCTCGGGGGCAAAAGGCAAACGGGGTCCCAGTTTGTGGGGCTCTGTCCGAGGGGCAAGCTGAGGTAGGGGCATGGTCTGTGGCATGTGTGGCCTCTCGCTCATGACTGCCTGTGGTGTGAAAAAAATATTTGGGTGTGGCGGTCTTGGAAGTGCACCAACAGCGACAGAGTGAAGAGGGTGGGGGCCAGGCAGAGCTAGAGGAGGAGGAGGAGGGAGCGGAGCTAGTGGAGGGGAGAAGAAGGGAGAAGGCTGATTTATAATGATTTGAGTTCCTGTTACCATTGGCTGTTGCTGCAGCTCCTGTCCATTCCCTGGTTTGAGCTGCCCGCTGAGCAGACTTTGGGGACCCACGGGATTACTCTGGAAGCCCCACACTGGTGTCACCAACCCCTGGCCGAAGCGATGGGACTCGTACTGAATGGAGATGGGGACCTTCTGCTGTGTCTGGCTCTGTACGCTGGCCCAGCTGGGTGACACCTGCTTTTGCTGCATCTGAAAATCTTGATTATTAACTAGTTTCTCAGAGTTAATAGTCTTTGGAATACCTGGTGGTGCTTGTAAGTCCCACAAGGTGCTACCTACCCCATGAGAAACTGGTGTTGAAATTGGCATTGCACTGCTTTGGTCTATTTGGACTGATGTGGACGCACCTGCTAAGCCTGAAGTCCACTGATTTTGCAGCTCACAGCCGTTCCACGGCTTTTCTGGCTGGCTAACAGTCGGTGGCATTATTTGAGGGTTACCCATGTCCCACACTCTACTCTCCTCTTTTTTTGGAGGCGTGGATGGCTCTTTTTGTAGTGACAGCGGGGCATTTGACCATCTTGGCAGCTGGAGCTCTTGGCCGAGCTGATTTGGAGAGCTCTGTGAAGTTGAAAGCATATTGGGTCTGATACTCCACAGAGCTGCTCCGTCCATGTAAGACGGGACAGAAAAATCGTGCTGCAGAGAGCTTGTGGAGGTGAGAACTGTGGATGTGGGTGGAGTACCCCAAGAAGGGGGTTTGAGCTGCCTGTGCTGCTCCATCTCGCTCACTGCTGACGGGCTGGATTTTTGTGGCAGAGCTGCCAGGAAGGAGCCGACAACAGAAGCTGGACTTTCTCTCATGCGCGGGGGCTCTGAGCTGTGCACAGAGGTGGAGCCTGACTGAGATATGGAGGGGTTCTCCGCCCAGCCTGGACTCCTCTGAAGGTGCTGCTGCAGGGTTGGGTGTGAAGCACTTTCAAAATGCGTTGGCTGTGGTGCTGAGTGCTGATGCTGTGATGATGGGATCGGCATTATCTCTCCACCGTCGACCTTCCACTGCACAGGCTGAGGTTGAAGGTCGGGGAGCCACGGCTCTTTCTGTGGCCTGCTCTGTAAATCCATGTGTGATGAGAGCATGGAGGACTGTGTCTGGACCGTTCTTTGCAAGTCAGCATCTCTCTGTACAGAAGTTGGATATGGGGACGCCTGAGGGCTAACCATCCCTGAGCCCCCTAACGGCCTCGACAAGCCCCACCTGTCCCTCCTCCCCCTAATACCACCACCTCTCATCCTCGTCACTAAGGGCAAAGAATTCAACTGGCTGAAACTCTGACGTTTGCGAGCGTGGATCTTCTGGTGTACAAGTAAGCTGCTAAACCAGGAGAAGGATTTGTTACACTCACTGCAGTGATGGGGTCTCTCCCCTGTGTGCGTGTTCATGTGATCGCGGAGCAGATATGCTAATCCAAAGCTCTTATCACACTGGTCACACTTGTGAGGTTTGTCACCGTTGTGCGATAACATATGCTGCTGCAGTTGGGCCTCGTCGCTGTAGCCTTTGCGGCAACTGGTACAGCGAAACGGTTTTTCCTGGTGCAGCTTCTGGTGCGTTTTCATGTTCTGCATAAAGGCAAAGTCCTTCCCACAGTCAGGGCATTTGTATGGCTTCTTGCCTGTGTGAATGATGAGATGCTGCTGTAAATAGCTACTGAATCTAAAGCTCTTGCTGCACACTTTGCACTGGTAAGGCTTATCCTTGGAATGTATGCGCATATGCAGCTCTAACACAGAGCGGTGGCGGAACGTTTTGGCACACTCAGGACATTTGTAAGACTTAAGACCTTCACTTTTCCATTTGTTCTGCACGCTAACACTGCTTACGGGAATGAATTGTTTTTTAGGGGAGGCTGGCGTCTCCTCTACTAGTTGTGCTATAGACTTGTGAACACTGAGAACATGGACATTTAAAGAGGATTCATCACGAAAAATACCTGGGCAGTGGGGACAGGTGATGCCTTTATCCCAAACCCTGTTAATCTCAGTAGGGGGTCTAGGATTTCTTTCTAGCTTCTCATACTCGGCCTCATGGATTAGCATGTGGGCCCTCAGGTTGGTCGGTGCCAAGAATGTCTGGGGACAAAGTGGGCAATTAAATGGATGTTTGTGATCCTCAGATTGGTTTGTGTTCTCTTTCCCCACCCCTCTCACTGCCTCCTGTGCAGGCACAGGGGCTGGCTTGACTGCTTGTTCAGATGCGGAGTTGGTCTCCTGTCGTCTATGCTGCCTGCAGTGTGCCTTCATATTCTGGGCAAAGGCAAATTTTTTACCGCATTCGGGGCAGCGGAAAGGTTTCTGGCCTGTGTGCAGATACTGATGTTGATGGAGGAGGCTGCTATATTTGAAGGTCTTACCACAGATATTGCACAGGTGAGAGCGGGTGTTGTCTGTGTGCTTGCGGCGGTGGTCTTCCATGACTGAGTAGTGCTTGAAGACCATGCCGCACTCTGGGCATTCATAGGGTTTCAAGGCAGCGTGACACCGCTGGTGGTGACGCAGGGCCATGCTGTTTCGAAAAGTCTGGCTGCACTCTTGGCATGTAAAGTTGCTCTCCTGGGAGTGGGTCATCATGTGCTTTGTAACAGACACCTTAAACTGGAACTCCTGGCGACACAGGGGACAGTGGTAAGGCTTTTCAACAGAAGTGCAGCAGTTGTGATTTCTCAGCTTCCCCACTGACGTGAAAATCCTCTGGCAACCTGCACATTCATAGCTGCTCATCCCCATACTTTCCACCTCCTTTTTTGGAACAACATACTGCTCCTCCTTCTTTCTGTGCACATTTCTGTGTTTGATGAGGCTGCTGCGGTGCTGAAAGGTAAGGCCGCATTCCTTGCAGGTGAGGGGTGCTAGCTCATCCTCATGCGCGTGGAAGTGGCGGTGAAGGTTGAACATCTCACGCCTGGCGAACCTTTTCCCACAATCCTTACACTCCAAACGGCACTTTCTCTGCCTGGATGATGGATCAGCCCTCTCCTCTCCTTCTGCCTCTTCATCATCTTCACCAGCGTCCTCTGTCCCATCCATTTCTCCCACAGGCTCATCTGTGCTCTTGGCATCAGCATTGGAGAATTCCTCCTCATCCAAAATCTCCTCTGCATCATCTGTGGTTTCCCCATCAGCATATGTATCCTTCTGCGCCTCTTCAGCATTCTCTGCTGCTTTATTTAGGTCTGAAAGAGGAAAGCACAACATACTGACATCTAGGTAAACAAATATAAACAGTAGACGGCTACTCCTTTAACGAGCATCAGCCATACACAGCCGTGCATCACAAATGTGTATAAAAACGTAAAGGGCGTGATGGTAGCTCTGTTATGTGAAAAAACCTGCCGTTAGCATTGCCTGTACAGTGTAATGAGCCAGTGGTGAGGGATGGCTACAGCACAGGTTAGCTCGGAGGCTAATGCTAACTATAAAAATACATTTAAAATGTTAGCATACCTCTCTTTCCACTTCCATGCTTCTGTTTTGGCGCCTTTCCATCGTCGTCCTCGGTGTCCGACCAGTCGAAGTCCCGCTGCTCGTCGCCGGGGGCCTCGGTGTTTTTCTCGGCCGTTGGTGGGGTTTTCGGTGAATTGCATGTCGTTTTAACGGCTCCACCACTGGACTCGACAGTAACCTCAGAATGGCTGGTAATGCAGCCGCCGTCTTTGCCGGGACTGGCTCTCTGCACTTCTTCAGAGCTTTCTGTGGGTTTATTAGCTGTTGTTTCATCTTTCTCATTCGGGCTGCATCCCGGCCCCACCGTCTCCGTCTTCTCCCCACATGTGCCCTCCTCCTCCGCAGGGGATTTCTGTCGTTTAGGAGACTCCGACGGGTCTACGGCGGCCATGTTTCCCCCATGCACCCCCTTGTCCAGGAGAACACACACGGATCATGCTAACCAGCCAGAGCAAGGATGAAGATTTCCGGTGGTGGTTTTCAAAATAAAGGCCGACGTGCAGACAATTAGCTTCGGTTCATCATGTCAGTGAGTGTAATTAAGCTGAAATCGTCCTCTGCCACTACCGCCGCGGAGGTGTTTATGTGCAGACTGAGCAGCCTCTTCACAACTTCATTAATTTAATTCAAACTTTTCTGTCTGACAATAATACAGCGTCGGAAAGTGTCTCAGTGCAGTTACTCATGCCCCTGTGATCCGTAAGCTGTTTGATAGACGCGCTCTTTGTTGACTCGCTTATAAAACCAGCGCTTCTGCTTTTATGTGAGTCATTTCTGTGAGAAGTATCGTTTTTATTAAATTTCTCTAAGTAACCGAGTTATCAAATGAATGGCTAAAACTGAGCAAAAGCTTTTTATCAACCAGTGTTATCGTTCATGTTGACCTCAATTATTTTTGTGGCGCAAAACCCCAAACTTTAACAATACATCCCAATTAATGATGTTCAAAAAACGGCAAGCAGCGGATAAGAAACAATATTACAGTGTGTAACCAACATACAAGCGAATTAAAAGTGAATTTAGGTGATTAACCCTGAGGGGCAGGTCTGATATCAGCCACATCCACACTGCCAAGCACAAAAACATTACACGCTATGAAATACTACATTATATCACTTTTTGTTTTCATTGAGTTAATTTTCAACCTACATCTGACCTTGTCATTGATATCAAACGCCATGGTGAACCCTTTGAATGCCAAGTTCTGTGATGATGCCACGATGTTTGAAAAATAAATTATTATTCATATACTCCATGCAAAGATGATTTTTCTTGTTTTGGATTATTGCAACCTGGGATATGTCTGTATTTTACAGAAGCACTTACCTCTGTGCGTTATTATAATGTGCACATTATCAAACACTCTCATACAGCCCAGAACATAAAAACCATTTGCATAAGGTGTTGCTATAAAAATGATACACATTTAAATTATTCAAAACATTTTTAAGCTGGATTTTTTTAACATCAGTCCTAATCATACACATCTAATATTCAGAAGAAGAAGAAAAAACATACATGTATGTATTTATATATGTACATTCTAAAATATTGTAATTATTTGAATGCAAGGTTTTTGTCATGATACATTTCAGACCACTTCGTGCAAAGTATTTTTGTGTTGCATTATTTTTAAGTTCTGGGATATTTCAGTGATTTGCAGCAACACTGACTTTTAAACATTCTTATTGCTTGTACAGTGTCTAATACTCATACTTATTATGAAGTGGTTGAAATGGCACCATCTGGTGGAGAGTTCTAAAACTGATAAATTCCAAAGCAAATGTCCAGACTGGTACCCAGATTTATTAAACATGCATGCATAATGCTTTAATAATGGTGAGATCAGAAGCTGCACTGTGCCTGGGTTCTCAAGGCATTTTTGTTTTGATCAACAGAATGAGTGTAACATTTGTTTGTATGCAGTGTAATTTAGACTTACTCTCAGAGATGAGCAGAGAATAACAATTTTAAAAAAATATTTGCTAATATTCATGCCATATGTACGTTACAGACTAAATAACATTAAAAAAGAATGATGAACCAGTACATGCAAACTAAAGTGCCTGGGGATCAAATATTTATCAAGGCACATTGGTGACCTGAGTATAGTTTGTGTACATTGGACAGTTTTCTTAGCATACGTGTTGATGTCCAAAATTTTTCATGGACAGGTAACACCGCCCCTGACACAATGTGTATTAGGGAGACCAGAGCTTCAGCCAGAGGAGACGGTTCAGCTAAATTTATGAAAAAAGCTTTTGAATTATCTGCATTTTCAGTCAGAGCTGCAGATGAATGGAACTCAATTCCCAACCATATCAGAGACTGAATCTTCATGTTTAAATAAAATTGAAAGCATGGCTAAAAACAAATCGATCCTGCACTTGAACATGTTTTACAAGAATGTTGAAGTGACTGTAATGTAAATTGTATATGTTGTGTGTTGTTGTATTAGGCCTGGTGTTTAAGTGCACACTGTTTGACTTCCTCACATACTGTTTTGATTGTTTTATGTTTATACTTCCTGCCCTGGGACCATGAGTGCCAATTTTATTTATTGCTAACTCTGGCTCAGCAGTTGAGTTGTTGTGTATATGGTCCCTGCCAAATAAACTAAACAAAACCTATATTAAGCATTCTATGCTGATTTGGTCAGCTACAGCACGTTAATTCAAAACTGGGGATCACATAGTGACAGCATTTTATCTGATAACATTATTGGGATACATTTCCTGTTTATATTGTGCCATCTGGGTCAAATGTGAGGACACTTTATCAGAATATACATTAAAACCTCAGGGTGACACCTCACATAACAGCTGTCATTTCTGCATGGCACAGAACAGTAAAGACAAAAACCTTTAAATTGAGTGAATTGAGTATTTTCTTCTAATTGAGTATTTTTACATAGTGTTACTTTTACTTGTAGTTAAACATTGTTTATCAAATTAACACGAGTACATGTTTTCTTTCCACTCCTGAGATCAGTATTATATTTTTTAAAGTTAAACTGTATTATCATCATTCAATCAGCATTGCTTTATTACAGCCTAGTCAGTTTGTTTTAATGGCAGATATCTTCTCATCTGGAGTTAAATTAGCTAAATGAACAACACTTTGAGGATTTTAACAAGAAAACTGTCAAAAATTATTTTACATACAATTATATGATGGTTTTGCCATTTTTTCTGCTAGTGAAGCTATCTAACTTGATTTGAAATGTATTGTTATACTGCCAGGATACAGTGAATACAAAGTCCTGAATAACAGGGGGCTACATCCTGAACCGGTCAGGAAGAACATGCAAACTTTACACAGAAGGGCCCCTGTCCGACCCGGACTGTAAGAATATAAAGTCAAAAGGTCACATTATATTTAGTCTGTTAGAGCTCACTGCAAGTCAGAAGATCGTTGTCTGTTTTCAGATCTCAAGAGGATATGTGAAGCTTAGTTTTACCATGACTGTAGAACAATGCATTTTCCACCCAAGTTTTAATATTCAGTGAACCTGCAAAAAGAGAAACGTTTTATTGCACTTAAATTCTATACTCCACATAATGCATATATCATGACCAACAAAAAGTTGCTTGTCTTGTTTATATCTGTTTCTTAAACAATCAAAACCGTCTTTATATGGAAACAGGTAAATATGGACTGAGAGACTGTGTGCTCTTTAAAATATAAAAAAGAAGTGCGGCTAAATTGGTTGCAGCTTGAATGAGTTCTGGATTATTTACATATCAGATGTCATCAAAATCTAATATTGTGAAATCCAACAACCTCTGACATACTGCAGGAAAAATCAACATGATCAAGTGGATTATTTCATAGACCATGTGTGGGTTTTATTGAGGTTTAGTTACATTTCAATGAACAGTATTATCTACAAAATATACCTCTTGCAAAACTACTCCGATTGCCATATGCTGTTTCTTTGCATCTGTCTACAAACACATCCATCATACTGCATGCAAAATTATAATAAATATGTTCGACATATTTATGATTTCTATGAAATCTCACTGGAAGTATTAGACTAAGAGTCTAAAACTGCTGTGATGTTTATGTTTGTAGATTGTTCTTTTGCAAAACACAAAACTGGCTTTTTGTTAAAAATGTATACATTTCCTCTGAAAACACAGAACAGAACACAGTCTAACTTTATTGTCCAACCAAAGCTGAAAGAAGTAGGTACCATGTAACTGTCTAAGAAGCAAAGGCATACATTAGCAGGTAATTACATTAGCTGTAAAACTACAATATAGGGTAACAACTGCAGATATCAGGTACATTACAACGATGTAGTTAGTGCTTTAGGAGAATCAAGACAGTACTGAACCAGAGTGAGCATCATGAGTTTTGCAGCTCTGCTGTTAAGCGTGTACAGTGACATGCATTTGACACATCTGCACCTACAGTTTGGTGTTGTGTGGGCAATCAAAATCTCATTTGAGCAGTCCATCAAGCATCTTTTAAAATTTGTACATGTATTTTGCACAATAATATATATGTATAGGAACCAAGCTTATAGTAAGGCCACCCTATTGTGTCTTGTGTCTATCATATCTACTTCAGTCCTCTCCAAAGACACACTTAATTGTGAGATAAGTTGCTGATTGCAAGTGTTACATAACACTTATAATAAGTTGGTTCACATTTGTAGAAATCCTTAAAAAAGAGCCTAATGTCTTGTAATGTTTTCAAACACTGAATTTGAACGATATCTGTGTATGTACTAATTCTTTAGCGTCGTCGCCTGCGCCTGTGATCAACAGCTCTCCCTCGCCGTGGTTTTTGCACGCTTCCATTTGTGTCTGCGGGCGGATCAGAAGGAAAAGTGCTGTGTGCGTCTGGGGATGGTGGTGAAGGCACAGATGCCACTACTGACTGATTATTATTTGAATGCTGGGTGACCAACGACTGCTGCTGAGGATTCTTCTTTAGTTGCGTTTGCAGGGGTGCCTCAATCTGCTGCTGCTGCTGCTGTTGATGCTGCTGTGTTTCTATGTGTTGTAGCTGTTGCTGAGCTTGATGTGGCTGTAAGTGCTGTTGAGATGTTTGTGTTTGATGTGCTTGCTGTGCACGATGTTGCTGTGGCTGTGGTTGTTGTTGGGCCTCAAGCACTCCCAGCAGCCTTTGCAAGAGGACATTATTTTGCTGCAGACTGATTGCTAATGCCTCTTGTGAGGCAACCAGTGTTCTCATGTCCTGTCGGAAACCTTCCCCGAACTCCCGCAGACTCTTTTCGACTCGGTTCCCCAACTGAATTGCTGCTTCTCCTAATCCTCGTAACTCATCTTCAAGCCAGGAGCTGCGTGGAGGTGCTTCCAGGGGACCTTGCTGTGTTCCGAGCGACGGCTGAGGACTGCTGGGCTGGGGGCTGCCATTGAGGAAAGGAGCACTGTAGAGGGGAGAAGGAGGAAGCCATCGCTCTGACGAGGGAGGTGGTCCGATGCCTAAACCCAGTCCTAATCCTAATTTGTCCTCCATGCTGTTCTCCACCGGTTCACACTCAGGCTCTCCCATATCTCTATCACGCTCAGGATTGTCCTCATCTTTCTCCAAACCATCTCTCTCTGGGCCTTCCATCCCTACAACTGCCAGACAATTCAAAGTTAGTACAAGTTACAGCCATTAAAGGATAAGTTCAGTTTCTGCAGCTTTCACATTGTTTATAGAATGAAGTAGAACAATATACTCACCCAGAAGGCTTTCCTGATCCAAACAGTGCTTCTGGAGATATTTAGATCCAAAATCGAGTGCCGGACATCCGTATAATGGAAGCACAAAGGGCATACAGCGCTGCTCCTAAAACTGCATTAATCGTCCAAAAACTCATTAGTTTCACCAATATTCCATCATGGTCCGCTCACACTACTCCTCCATTACAGTCTGTGTCACTCCAGACATGTTTTGTGACTGTGCTGACCTCTGAACTGAAGAAGAACGCTTGCTCCGCGCATGCGCAGTGCAGCTCATTGTTTCAGGGGAAGACAGCCGGCTACACAACAACTTTCTTCTTCCAGTTTTGTGCAAAATGGATGAATATCTATCGGATGAAGATGTTGTGGAGGAGAACTTTGAATATGATGGATGTCCTTACAGTTTCGAGCCAGAGTATACAGATGAGGAGCTCATCGAAAGGAGGACGCGGAGGCAAAGAGAAAAACAGCGCTCCAGAGAGTACTGCGTAGACGCGGAGGCGAGCATTCTTCTTCTTTGGTTCAGATGTTGGTGAAACTAATGAGTTTTTGGACGATTAATGCAGTTTTAGGAGCGGCGCTATACATGCCCTATGTGCTACCATTATATAGATGTCCACTGCTTGATTTTGGATCTAAATATCTCCCAAAGCACTGTTTGGATCAGGAAAGCCTTCTGGGTGAGTATATTGTTCTACTTCATTCTATAAACAATGTGAAAGCTGTAGAAACTGAACTTTTCCTTTAACATTTGTTAAGAATGATAGTTCTGTAATCAGATAAGACAGCTACTTCATTCACCTGTATCTGAGTCAGGGAAGCATGGGAAACTGGGTTTTGGTCTTATGCTTTGTTTTTGTCTCGTATGTTGAAGCCTGGGGCTTGACTGAGCAGGATGGCCATGCATGGAGGCTCCTCTGCTGGATGGTAAGTAACAGCTGCGGTGCCGAGCATCTGCCAGCCTGCCTCCATTGCGCCTCTTCAAGTCATCCCAGCGCTTCTTTACCTCTCGGAGGGTACGTGGGACCCTTGAAACAGCGTTGACTCTCTCAAGGATTCCAGCCCAGATGCGCTCTCTCTCCCGCCGCCTGAGCCTCCCTGCAGGGCCAAAGAGCTCTCCTTCACACCGAGTGACTTCTGACACCAACACTTCCAGCTCTGCTCCACTGAAGCGACTCTTCCGTTTTCCTGCACCGCCAGCAGCCAAGGCAGCTGACATGGCTCTGTCTGAGAGGGAAAAGCAAGAGGACAGCAAGAAAAAGAAATCTAAATAATCAAGTGGAGTAACATAATGCATGAGGAGAGGAAAGGTGTTACAACAGAGCTGGACTTTTATGCTATGCTTCAAGTGTTAGCATAAGTGAAATACTTCTGTATTAAAGTCTAGTCATTTACACACTACTGAGTTACACATATTTATTTAAAGGTTCCATGTCCTGCAAAACAATTTTGTTTGCTTTAAATGTTATTGTAAGGGATTTGATTTGCAGAGGAACATGGCAGCTTCACTAAACTCTCAGCTCACAGAAATGCACCATGTCACTCTCGAAAAGAAAGGAGAAAGGAAATGTCCCTTTAAATTGTCAGTCTTTACTTCCTGTTGTTTATTATTTGATAGCTATACAGCCTCTCAGATCAAAGTGTTTCCGAATTAGAAAGAGCTGCATCTGATCCTATACAGTGATGAAAATGTTTTTTTATGCGACTTAAATTAAATCTTTCCAACAGACACTCAAGACCCGATGTAAACAGTCAAAGACGTCAGGACATGGGACCTTTAAAATACATGTTCAGATTTTCTATCCCTCCTTCCCTTGTGAAGATCATACTAAGGATGAATATACCCTCGTGCTTACTTTGTTCGATAGACAGGAGGTCATCAGAGGACATGCCAGGCGCCATAATGTTTGGGTGCACCACTACCACATTGAAGGGGAGCCCCCCAGGAAGTCCACTGTTTTGGTCACAGCTGCCGTCCGAGTCCTCATCCTCCCTGGGGAAGCCATTCTCTGAGGCTCCCCCTCCGAAGGGTCCCTCTGGAGACTCCACCTTGATGTGCATGGGAGGCGATTGCTCGTACAGCAGCCCCGCGTCCTCGTAGTACTCAGTCATGGGTCAGGCCTGATTCACAGCAGAACTGCCTGGCGGGCCAATTCTGACACAGGCAGCTGCTGCCCCATTAACAGAAGTTCAAGGTATGCCCCAACCTTTGGCTGAATGCATTTTAACTCTCTGTGGCTGTACCAGGGCTTCATAAACCTACTTTGGGATCAGCTGCTAAAATAGTTTGAGGTAAATTCAAAAGACATACAGAGTGTGATTATCCTTATTTATATTTTAATTCTATTTTTAAATGAATCAAGGCATGGCGGCAACTAAGTGAACATAGTCTCTCTGCATGAGTGTACATTTATGTCTGGAGAGTTTATGGTTACAGCAGCAGCCACTTCAATCCCGCCATCATTTCATGTTTGCTGACAGCCTCTTAAAAACATCTAGAAGTGTGAGGGGCTGGCTGCCTGCAGCTGAGAGCTAAATCTACACGTCAGCTGTCAAACTGTGAGCCGCTTCATCCGGACAGATCACCTTCAGAACTGAAATACAACAACAAAACACATCACACATTAACACTCGAATCTTATTCAAAAGATCCTCTACATGCTATTGACTTATCTACTCTGTCGCATCGATGCGCAATTTTGTCTGCACCACATCCGCAATGGTTGCGCATTCCGCATACATTAGGCGCTGATGTTGCAATGAAGCTAGCAGTAAGCTAACAGGCTAACACAGCTTCATATGTGGTACCAGCCTGATCACACAGCGACAGCTGAGCAGTGAAGGCGAGGAGGCTAAGGCTCCTGTGCGTCTTACCTCATGATAACTGCACATGGTCGGCAAAACAAAACCAAAACACAAACGGAGCAGCTGTTAGCTCAGCAGCCGACACAAACCGAGCACGGTCGCATGATATTGACGTCACTGATGAGGTGTGTTCAGGAGCATGAACGGTCTGCGATATTTTTGTTTTTTTATTCTCAGCTCCCTTAGGTTCCCATTTTCTTTAAATTATTCACTCATGAGTTGAGCACTCCTTTCATCCATTTACAAAAAAGAGAGAAAAAAACACGACCCTGAAGAGCCAGAAGTGCTGAATTGTTGTACGTGATAAAACATAAATAAATCATTTATATTAAAAAAGGATACCTGTTGGTGTCTAATGTAACTCAAAATGCTGACTGGATACGAGTTCATACATTGTTTTTTCACCCTAAGATGTTATTTGTCATTATATCAGCAAGAGTAACATATACCTTTAAAACGTTCTTAATTTCTTCTTTTTTTTTCAATGAAATTTTTAATTCATTTTAAGACCCCGGAAAAAACCTCTCCACATTTCTTGGATAAATTTATCTACCTTCATAGGTCACTCTCTAGTACATGACAAGTATAGGATTCTTAGAACACTATAAAAATGTACAGTATTTCAGTATCACCCTGATGCTTGATAAATTAAGTTTATAACTATAAAATCATCTCTGTTAATGAAACTGTATTCTAAAATACACATCTGAGGATATAGTAATGTAGAGGTGGTGACTTTTGAATTTTACTTTATTTTTCTAAAACACTTTAGACTTCTTTGTAAATGAATCTGATCCTTTCCATTTAATATTTAAATAGTTTGATTCTTCCATAAGTCCTTTCTGTCTTTTCATTTTCTTACTGTCCTTTTTTTATCTTAAATTAGAGGAGGTAAGGACTCCTGCCAGGTACCTGTTCAAGTTTTTACTCCTGTCTCCTCAAAAGTCAAAACAAAACTTTATAATGTGTCTGCTCACATTGTGGCCTCTGTTGGTGTCTTTTCAGGGTGTGTGATGGTCGGCTGCAGGGTGTGGTGTCCTGGGGTTATGACTGTGCCATGCAGAACAAGCCTGAAGTCTATGCCAAGGTCTGCAACTACAACACCTGGACCAGCAACACCATGTCCTCAAACTAAACAAGTTTAAGTGGGTGGACAAATGTCAAAGGCATCTTAGACTGTAGCAGCTTAATAAAGATAATTGATTAAAAAACACAACAGTTTCTGGGCTGTGTGACTTACAATACGAGTACATTTCCTTCCATCTCTCCAGTCCAGTTTAATTTAAAGCAATGTAGAATTATTTGAGGTTTCACTGTGGCAAGTTGAAGAAATAACTACACAGTCTACAGTCCTTCTTTCTTGCTTCATTTTATTAAGGTGCCAAATGTATCTATCAGGCTCAAAGCAGTGGAGCTGGATGCACTTTAGACAACCTCCACTGAGTTCAGATAACAGGACTGTACGGGAGGGCTTGAAGTCTCATTATCATTAAGCTCTTGTACTCCAGCTGTGTTTTCACACATTACTCAACAAAAAAGGGCTGATATCCAAAAGAATGTCCTTGGCCAATCAGATAACAGAGGACTGCAAGAGCAAATTCTGAATAAGCAACACCATGTGCTCCGACTAAACAGATAGTAACAACCGGATCATAGAGCTCAGAGGATGTTTCAATCTAAATCCCAGCAATGTCAACCAAATTTACCTTTTGATCTTAATACTATCAACTAGATAATAAAAAAATACATTTATTTGGTTTTTGGGTGTTTCAAAAACATGAGGGAATTCCAAAACATTTGCCTCTTTTCATTAAAAGCCTGAGTTTGTTTGGAATGTTAACAATGAGTGGGGATCAAATAGACCTCAATGTCAGGCCATCTAAGTTGAACCACTGTCATTTGTGGACCTGAAAAGAAGTTATGATGGCAAGAAATATGACAGAATGAGTAGAAGAGAAAATAAAGGTATTTAACCACAACAATAACCAATAAAAACAACAAACAAAAGCAGATTGAGGAGGCAGGCCTTGATTGATACTATTAAAATATATCTGTGGAGGCTATCAGGGGTCCCATCATTTTTGCAGGCACACCTGTGCCCATTGTGAAGTTAAGTTATTTGAAAAGAAATATACAATACCCAAAACCAGTGAAGTTGGCACGCTGTGTAAATTGTAAATAAAAACAGAATACAATGATTTGCAAATCATTTTCAACTTATATTCAATTGAATACACAGCAAAGACAATATATTTAATGTTCGAACTCAGAAACTTCATTTTCTTTTGCAAATAATCATCAACTTAGAATTTAATGGCAGCAACACATTGCAAAAAAGTTGGCACAGGGGCATTTTTACCACTGTGTTACATCGTCTTTCCTTTTAACAACACTCAGTAAACGTTTGGGAACTGAGGAGAGCAATTTTTGAAGCTTTTCGGGTGGAATTCTTTCCCATTCTTGCTTGATGTACAGCTTAAGTTGTTCAACAGTCCGGGGTCTCCGTTGTTGTATTTTACGCTTCATAATGCGCCACACATTTTCAATGGGGGACAGGTCTGGACTACAGGCAGGCCAGTCCAGTACCCGCACTCTTTTACTACGAAGCCACGCTGTTGTAACACGTGCAGAATGTGGCTTGGCATTGTCTTGCTGAAATAAGCAGGGGCGTCCATGAAAAAGACGTTGCTTGGATGGCAACATATGTTGCTCCAAAACCTGTATGTACCTTTCAGCATTAATGGTGTCTTCGCAGATGTGTAAGTTACCCATGCCTTGGGCACTAATACACCCCCATACCATCACAGATGCTGGCTTTTGAACTTTGCGCCTATAACAGTCCGGATGGTTCTTCTCCTCTTTGGTCCGGAGGACATGACGACCACATTTTCCAAAAACAATTTGAAATGTGGACTCATCAGACCACAGAACACTTTTCCACTTTGCATCAGTCCATCTTAGATGAGCTCGGGCCCAGCGAAGCCGGCGGCGTTTCTGGGTGTTGTTGGTAAATGGCTTTGGCTTTGCATAGTAGAGTTTTAACTTGCACTTACAGATGTAGACAAACTGTAGTTACTGACAGTGGTTTTCTGAAGTGTTCCTGAGCCCATGTGCTGATATCCTTTACACAGTGATGCCGGTTTTTGATGCAGTACCGCCTGAGGGATCGAAGATCACGGGCATTCAATGTTGGTTTTCGGCCTTGCCGCTTACGTGCAGTAATTTCTCCAGATTCTCTGAACCTTTTGATGATATTACGGACCGTAGATGATGATATCCCTAAATTCCTTGCAATAGCTGGTTGAGAAATGTTTTTCTTAAACTGTTGGACAATTTGCTCACGCATTTGTTCACAAAGTGGTGACCCTTGCCCCATCCTTGTTTGTGAATGACTGAGCATTTCAGGGAAGCTGCTTTTATAACCATCATGGCACCCACCTGTTCCCAATTAGCTTGTTCACCTGTGGGATGTTCCAAATAAGTGTTTGATGAGCATTCCTCAACTTTCTCAGTCTTTTTTGCCACTTGTGCCAGCTTTTTTGAAACATGTTGCAGGCATCAAATTCCAAATGAGCTAATATTTGCAAAAAATAAAGTTTACCGGTTCGAACGTTAAGTATCTTGTCTTTGCTGTGTATTCAATTGAATATAAGTTGAAAGGGATTTGGAAATCATTGTATTCTGTTTTTATTTACAATTTACACAACGTGCCAACTTCACTGGTTTTGGGTATTGTATAAATATATTATTAAATACATAAGGTATCGGAGCAGGACTCAATTTAATAGCACAATAAATGCATCACAGTCTGTCTACAGGTTAATGCAATAGAGAGATGATTGAATTCAATAATTGATCATAAATGTCCACAAGTCAAAATAAGTTGGAAAAGTTACCCCAAAACTGTGACCTTAGCTTTTTTTCTCCTTTATCAAAATTCATTTTTCTGGGCTTGTTGCCTTTATGGATAGTAGGGGGCGAGAGAGAGAGATGCTGGACAGAGACGGAAAGGGGAAGAAAGGGTAACAGCAGACAGGCGTGGAATTAGCCCCAGACTGAAGTCAGACCAGAGACGCCTGCACAAGGCGAGAGCTTCAACTTATTTGGCTTTGTGCATGGTCAGAACCACCAGGCTATCACGACCCCCTTATCCCCTCTCTTCACTTCTTACAGAAGATATCAAATCACTTTATTGAAACAGAAGTAACTCATGCTCTTGTATAAAAGTCTTGTAAAAAGCCTCTTTAAAAAGAGATTAACATCTGCTTTGTAGAGTTCATATTTTGCCTTTATTTGGGTTCAAATATTCACTATCAGTGTTGTTAAAAAAAGAATCCAGTTTTCATATGAGTGCCCCTGATCCAGCCACAGTCTCAGTCTGTCTCTGATGCTCTGATAGGGCTCCTGCCACATTGAGGCCCCCTTCCCAACGTGCACCCTGTTAACTCTGATTGATTCACTGCTCTATTTTGTGGTGACTGGTCAGTTTAGCTCTGCTCTGCACCATGTTGCCAATGACTATCTATTGTATCCAAGCTCTACACTGAGATTGAGTAAATAGGCTTAAACTGCAACTGAAACAATGGTGACACCACTGGTACGTCTATTGGGAAGAGCCATTTCAGGCAGTTCCAGAACTGTGAAGTAGGGGGGAGAGAGGAGCTCAGATGCCATGGTAAACACGTCAACTAGCTAAAATATTCATCACAGCATGGAAGATGAGAGGGCATGAGTGAGCTGTGGCTCACTCTAACTGTGGCCCATTTAGATCTCAACCCACCAGTTATGAACCACCCTCTTACACATGTGGACAAAATTTTTGTTACCTTTGTGTTAAAGAAAGAAAACCCACAATGGTCTCTGAAATAACTTGAAACTGACAAAAGTAAGAAGGAGTAAAACAATACTGAAAATTAACTCATGAAAATTAGACATTAATTTTGAATTGTGGTTCAACAGAATCCTTAAACATTTTTTAAACTGGCTTGGACAAAAATTATGGTACCCCTAGAAAAAAATTGAAAATGGTTTGACCATAGGGACACGATAAAGTAAAGTTTGTCCTGTAATTAGCAATAGAAATTAGAAACTAGCATGTCTTCAAACATGTAATCAGTCAGTCTGCCAATTTAAAGGCTGAAAAGTAGTTACTGTACTGTTTGGTATTGTGGTGCATACCACATTGAACGTGGACCACAGAAAGCTAAGAAGAGAGTTGCCTTGGGAGATTAGAAATAAAATTATAGGCAAGCATGTTAAAGGTAAAGGTGTAAGACCATCTCCAATCAGTTTGATGTTCCTGTGACTACAGTTGCAAATTATATTCAGATGTTTAAGGTCCACAGGACTGTAGTTAACCTCCCTGGACGTGACCACATGAGGAAAATTGATGACAAATTGAAGAGAAGGATAATACAAATGGTAACCAAAGAGCCCAGATTAGCTTCCACAGAGATTAGAGGTGAACTCCAAGGTCAAGGTACGTCGGTATCAGATTGCACCATCCATCATAATTTGAGCTAAATGGACTTAACGTGCGACATCACTGTTGAAAGCAAATCATAAAAAAGTGAGACTGGAATTTGCCACAATGCATATTTACAAGTCTCAAAGCTTCTGGGAGAATGTCTTTTGGGCAGATGACGCAAAACTGGAGCTTTTTGGCAAGTCACATCCGCTCTATGTTCACAGACACAAAAACGAAGCATACACAGAAAAGGACACTGAAACATGGACAAGTTATGTTATGGGGCTGCTTTGCTACATCTAGCGCAGGGTGTCAAATCTGTTCAGGATACAATGAAATCTCAAGAATATCAAGGTATTCTGGAGTGAAATGTGCAGCCTAGTGTCAGAAAGCTTGATCTCAGTCGCAGGTTATGGTTCCTCTAACAGAATAATGACCCAAAACACACAGTAAAAAACACCCAGGAATGTCTTAGAACAAAACTTTGGACTATTCTCAAATGACCTTCTATGAGTCCTGATCAAAATCCTATGGAAAATTTGTGGAAGGGGCTGAAACATGCAGTCTGGTGAAGACACCCTTCAAACCTGAGACAGCTGGTGCAGTTTGCTCATGAGGAGTGGGCCAGAATACCTGTGAACAGGTGAAGAAGTCTCATTGAGAGTTACAGAAATCGCCTGATTGCAATGATTACCTCAAAAGGTTGTGCAACAAAACATTAAGTTAAGGGTACCATCATTTTTGTACAGGCCAGTTTTATAAGTTCATGTTTTAAGATTATTCTATTCAACCACAATTCAAATGCAATGTCTGATTTTCATTAATTAATTTTTTATAAATTCCGTTATTACATTTGTCAGTTTCTATTTCTTTCAGTGACCATTGTGGGTTTTTATTTCTTTAACAGAAGGGTATGAACATTTTTGTCCATGTCTATACATACTGGGTATCAGTGCAGATGCCAAGAAAACACTTGTGCTGGTAAAACATCACAGTTTCAGTACTTGACAGCATGACAATAGTCTGAGCAGTGGGAAGAAGTGTCTGCAGTTTGATTACATCTGAACATGAATCAAGTCAAGATAGCAGTAAAACTGTGCACTGCTTTATAGTCAAGAGAGAGGGAAATGTGAACTCTTATGTTTTAGGCTTAACGTGCTTCAGGTGTTGCTGACAGTAGAGCACACGAGATCTGAATTATAAATAACTTGGCCCTGGTCCACCATATGTGCTTTCACACGTTATCAAACAAGAGAAATGTAAAAGACGGTGGTATACCTGTCCTTGGCCAATCAGATAACAGACGGACAGCGTCAGTTTAAAAAGGAGTTTGGGGAGGCTGAGCAGACACCAAGGCTCAGACACCTACCACCATGAAGGCTTTCATTCTTTTGGCCCTGTGTGCTGCAGCATGTGAGTGTAAATCTGAATTTGTGAGTGTTTTTAAAATCTTTCTGGACATATCTGGGCAGTGTTTTTCAAAGTTAGGGTCATGATCTCTTGGGGGTTTATTAGGGAGAAGCTGGGAGGGACTGTGAAAACTCTGAGGTCATGCAGAAAGGTAGGGGAAAAATAAAAAACAAAATATGCATTTACAATACCCAAAACCAGTAAATTGTAAATAAAAACAGAATACAATGATTTCCAAATCCCTTTCAACTTATATTCAATTGAATACACAGCAAAGACAAGATACTTAACGTTCGAACTGGTAAACTTTGTTATTTTTTGCGAATATCAGCTCATTTGGAATTTGATGCCTGCAACATGTTTCAAAAAAGCTGGCACAAGTGGCAAAAAAGACTGAAAAAGTTGAGGAATGCTCATCAAACACTTATTTGGAACATCCCACAGGTGAACAGGCTAATTGGGAACAGGTGGGTGCCATGATTGGGTATAAAGCAGCTTCCCTGAAATGCTCAGTCATTCACAAACAAGGATGGGGCGAGGGTCACCACTTTGTGAACAAATGCGTGAGCAAATTGTCCAACAGTTTAAGAAAAACATTTCTCAACCAGCTATTGCAAGGAATTTAGGGATATCATCATCTACGGTCCGTAATATCATCAAAAGGTTCAGAGAATCTGGAGAAATTACTGCACGTAAGCGACAAGGCCGAAAACCAAAATTGAATGCCCGTGATCTTCGATCCCTCAGGCGGTACTGCATCAAAAACCGGCATCACTGTGTAAAGAATATCACCACATAGGCTCAGGAACACTTCAGAAAACCACTGTCAGTAACTACAGTTCGTCTACATCTGTAAGTGCAAGTTAAAACTCTACTATGCAAAGCCAAAGCCATTTATCAACAACACCCAGAAACGCCGCCGGCTTCACTGGGCCCGAGCTCATCTAAGATGGACTGATGCAAAGTGGAAAAGTGTTCTGTGGTCTGACAAGTCCACATTTCAAATTGTTTTTGGAAAATGTGGTCGTCATGTCCTCCGGACCAAAGAGGAAAAGAACCATCCGGACTGTTATAGGCGCAAAGTTCAAAAGCCAGCATCTGTGATGGTATGGGGGTGTATTAGTGCCCAAGGCATGGGTAACTTACACATCTGTGAAGGCACCATTAATGCTGAAAGGTACATACAGGTTTTGGAGCAACATATGTTGCCATCCAAGCAACGTCTTTTTCATGGACGCCCCTGCTTATTTCAGCAAGACAATGCCAAGCCACATTCTGCACGTGTTACAACAGCGTGGCTTCGTAGTAAAAGAGTGCGGGTACTGGACTGGCCTGCCTGTAGGCCAGACCTGTCCCCCATTGAAAATGTGTGGCACATTATGAAGTGTAAAATACAACAATAGAGACCCCGGACTGTTGAACAACTTAAGCTGTACATCAAGCAAGAATGGGAAAGAATTCCACCCGAAAAGCTTCAAAAATTGGTCTCCTCAGTTCCCAAACGTTTACTGAGTGTTGTTAAAAGGAAAGGTGATGTAACACAGTGGTAAAAATGCCCCTGCGCCAACTTTTTTGCAATGTGTTGCTGCCATTAAATTCTAAGTTGATGATTATTTGCAAAAGAAAATAAAGTTTCTCAGTTCGAACATTAAAGCTGGGGTTGGCGATTTTGGAGAACTAATTGTCTGTCTCTAGCCTGAAGGGGGCGGTAATGCTCCAAAATGATGGATGCCAACCACCGAAGAAGAAGAAGTCTCGCGAGAACTGCCACCTGCAGTAGTAGTTCTCGCGAGATTAAACCAACAGCGGAACAAAGTTAGAAAAACAGAGTTTATTTTAGATTTCTTGTACATTTGTCTTAAATGTGAGGGATACTGGAGCTTGGTTGGTGTTGTGGGGGCTCTGGGACTTCCCTTATTTTCAAAGACAAAACTTGAAAGGTAAGCATTCTCCAGCGGAGTCTGTTCCCTACGCTACATGCTACATGCTACCGCACTGTCGGTGCACGCCGGGAAAATGCACGAGCAGCAGGCACGCAGAATGGCGACGGGATTTGATTGGTTTAAAAGCAGGTGTCCCGGCAAGATTATTGGTTGGTGTTTTCCCTGTTTTACTCCTGCTGTAGATAGCGGATATTTTTCGCTCTGTTTTAAGAACACATTATGAGTTGATTACCATCGGGTCATAAAGATCATTTTAACCAGTATTACAAAAAGTGTATCTAAATCAGATCGCCAACCCCAGCTTTAAATATCTTGTCTTTGCTGTGTATTCAATAGAATATAAGTTGAAAAGGATTTGCAAATCATTGTATTCTGTTTTTATTTACGATTTACAAAACGTGCCAACTTCACTGGTTTTGGGTATTGTATGATGCCATCTATGGATCAGTTAGTGGGGTCTGTTACCTGCAGAATGGGAAGGTTGGGGGTTCAGTTCTTAACTCTTTGAATGTCTTTAGGCCAGACAGTGAATCACATTGCCCCTGCCAGCTATGTGAACATGTATGAATAGTAGCTGGAGAGTCATGCACTTAAAATTACATCCTCTTCTATCATGTGAATGTGATGCATTGTTGAACAGAAAAAGGCAGTGGTCACAAGACTAGAAGAGGTGATAGAGAGTCTTTTACAACTATGTGCAAGTACATCTCAAAATGTGACAGACTCAATGTTATAAGTCTATGGGTTGTTTATTAAAGCAAAATCAAACACCACTGAAGTTACAGATATAATCACTTATATGCGGATTCTTGTAAATGTAAATTAAGAAATTTTGCTTGAATTAGGTCTCAGAGGCTAATGTAAAGGGGTTCTTTGTTTGGCAAGTTTTGGTGTCTCTGGTTTGGTTTCTGTGTGGCTTAGTTTATGCAGACACTCTCTGAGGATTTGTTGGCTTGCACAGATTATACTTCTAGCAAATCTCTCATTTAATTAGTTCAAAGGTGAGCAGCTGGCAGGCTTCCCTCGTTTTCTTTTCATGAGGCCTGCCAGTCATTTAGAAATTAAAAACTGGCAAAGACAAAGCACACGTCATGATCTATTTCTCTACTAGAGCACCCTGTAGGGAGGCAAAATGCAAAACAACGAGAATAATTTACAAAGTCTTATAAACAATCTTTGACAACTGTTTTTTATTTTCTACTTAGAGGATCTTAGCGGATGGGATTTGATTCGTTTTTTTTGTAAAAGTCTTTCATGAAGCAGTGCTGCTTTTGAAATGTCTTAACAAGGGAAGCATGTGCGGATATGCTTACGAGCTTACTGCCTTGAAAAATTGCATTTAGTCAGCTCCATTTTATGGTTATGTTGCTAAATCATTTTCTTTTTTGTTTAAGAATTCAAAAGTAGCAAAATAAACTCCGGTAAAAGCTTGATATTTATCAAATCCACTGATATTAATGCCTGTTTACTGAAAGCAGGCTAATCTGTAAATTTGTAACAACTTGGTCCCCTTAAACTGAAAACAAAGCATTAAAGATGCTCTCATGGTAGCTGAAGTTTCCAATTCATGTTTTAGACGCTGTTCCCATTGAGGAGGACAAGATTGTGGGAGGCTATGAGTGCAGAAAGAACTCTTTGCCCTACCAGGTCTCTCTGAACTCTGGATACCACTTCTGTGGAGGCTCCCTGATCTCCAGCACCTGGGTGCTCTCTGCTGCTCACTGCTACAAGTCGTAAGTTAAAACACATTCTGCCTTCCACACCCCTCCACTGTGGAGGTCTTGAGGGATAAGATGCGAAGAACCAGAGACGTCTTCTGAAGTAGTTCTTAAATCTATTGACTTCTATGAATGGGAACTCATTGATAGTGGGCAAAGAGCACAACTACTGTACACACCTGCAGTCAATGTTAGGTTTAGACATGAACGCACCGGTGAATCTGTTTTTGTTTTACCCTCAACATCAGATTAACCTAGCTATTGTGCTAACACTACCATTTGTACATCGATGCAAATTGCAGAAATTTTGATAAATGTGTACCATCCTTTTTTGACTTCAATGTAGACAGTTTTTATGCACTTCACATTCATAACCAGAGTTTTCAAACTGGAAAAAAATAACATACTGCTGACTTTTAGTAGTTATTTATATTACTCAGCCTGATAATCAAGCATACTTTGGGTACATGTACCATAAACTTTAGTCTGACACTTTATACTGCATAATCATCAACATCAAACTATCAACTGGATAATCATATCCTTCTTTAAAAGATATTGATATTGTGAGATAAAGTCATTCTACAGCAAACACTAAAGAAATCACCAAATTTAGGTTATTTTTTACATATTTAATGCCAAATTTGGGTACTGACTGCTCTCAAATTATGTTTATTAAGAGCAGAAAATTTAATTTTCATAAGCCCTGTTCTGTTCCACATACCACAGAGGCAACAAAAAATAACGTTTTACACATGATAAAATAAAAATTAAATTTACCTCTTTGTTCTTATACTCAGATTTATGTCACACTACACATATTACCATAAGTGTAAATCAACAGTCTACATTTGTTGTCAGGTCCCTTTGCATGTGTTGTTGCAGCATAATGAATATCTATATATAATATATATTTTGCTTATATGTTTTCTGCATTGCTTTTCCTGGCTGATTTTATTGTTGACTGCTTTTACTGTTTTGATTGTCTTTATCATTGTTTTTATTGTTTTCTTATTATTGTGCACTTTGAGATTTGCCCACAAATGTAACGTGCATTATAAATAAAATCTATTATTATTATTATAAACATTAATATTGATTCTAAATTAAATATAAAATATAACCTACTAGCACACACTGCTGCTAAGAATAGGTAACAAGACAAAATATTTGAACTGTATTTTATTTTAATCTTAAACAAAAGTGGCCAAAATCAGATTCCCCCTGACTCCAGGCTGCTCACACTGGCTTGAAAAGTCAGAGCTGAGTCAAAAACACAAGAGCTTTAGGTCACTTTGGCATTTGACCTTTTGTATGAATCCAGCCACAGAGACATGGCATGATGTTATTCTGTTTCTTTCGCAGATAAAACGTTTCGACCCTTGCTGACCATGTAAAAACTGCCCCTTACCTAAACTACATTATCCCCTTGTATGTTTTTCAAGTTTATATTTGGACATTTTTGTGCCTTTATTAACAGGAAACAGGGACAGTGGTGGGCTTGTGAAAGGGGGTGAGAGCAGGGGAGGACGCTCCAGAACCAGCACCCCCATAATACCCATTTAAAGCAAATTACATCTTACATTAAAGGTGAAATTCAGTTTACTTTTGCTAAATTTT
This sequence comes from Scarus forsteni, assembly GCA_036419115.1. Taxonomy (NCBI): domain Eukaryota; kingdom Metazoa; phylum Chordata; class Actinopteri; order Labriformes; family Labridae; genus Scarus; species Scarus forsteni. The sequence continues at coordinate 12,977,961 of JAZDUH010000111.1, read as the reverse complement.
ATTGACAAAAATATCACCTTTGTGAGGTGTTTTTCCACTTTTATGTTTTTTAGGAAGGAGAGAAAATTGATGAATGTCATGAATCAGGTTTTAAGAAATCAAAGATTATACTTTGTGGCATGTCGTCCAGCCCTTGTCTTTTCTGCTAAATCATGTTCTTAGCATCTGTTAGGAGTTACGCAAAGAAAGTTATTCTTACCCTTATCATTAAAGAAACAACTGAATGGAATCAATGTTTAGCCAATACTAATGTCACAGTCATGTCTTAAAAAGGTATGTTTCCTGGCACATCTTCAAATTTCAAGGTAACTGAGTCTGAGGAAATCAGAGAACTGCAGCAACACTTCAACAACCACTTTGACAAACTTGTCCTCAAGACTACAAATACTGCTAGAGCTTTCTGATGGCCTCTGCTGCCAGATTTATTCTTATGTTCTTTCAAAAGGTGATATAATTCTGACTGTCCATTTGCATTGTCTGTTGCTTACATTCAACCCTCTTGTGTGCCTCTGCAGCCGCGTCCAGGTGCGTCTCGGTGAGCACAACATCGCTGTCAATGAGGGCACAGAGCAGTTCATCAACTCTGCCAAGGTCATCCGTCACCCCAGGTACAGCAGCCGCAACCTGGACAATGACATCATGCTGATCAAGCTGAGCAAGCCTGCCACCCTCAACAACTACGTCCGCACCGTGTCCCTGCCCTCCAGCTGCGCCGGCTCTGGATCCCGCTGTCTGATCTCTGGGTGGGGCAACATGAGCGGCTCTGGAAGTAAGTAAAACACAACAGTCTTAGACAAAAACTTCTGATACAATCCAAGTACTGACAAGTCATATTTATTCATTTTCAGACAACTACCCTGATCGTCTGATGTGCCTGGACGCTCCCACCCTGAGTGACAGAACCTGCAGGTCCGCTTACCCTGGACAGATCACCTCCAACATGTTCTGCGCTGGATTCCTGGAGGGAGGCAAGGACTCCTGCCAGGTACTGTACCTGCTCAAGTCTTTATCCAGTCTCCTCAAAAGTCCAAACAAAACTTCTCAATGTGTCTGCTCACCTTGTGGCCTCTGTTGGTGTCTTTCAGGGTGACTCTGGTGGCCCCCTGGTGTGTGATGGTCAGCTGCAGGGTGTGGTGTCCTGGGGTTATGGCTGTGCCATGAAGAACAAGCCTGGAGTCTACGCCAAGGTCTGCAACTACATCTCCTGGATCCGCAACACCATGTCCTCCAACTAAATGGATGATTTTTCAAATAGGGGGTGAATCCTGTACCTAAATAAAGTACATATTCCACATCTGCCTGATATTTTTGTTGTTTTAACTAAGATAAGTGGATATTTCATCACCTCTTTTATCAGGACAAAGCAAATGTTTGAGTGAGAAGATTTGTCTATTACAGACCATGCACAGGCTAAATTTACTTTAAAAAATTGATAGTTTAGCTTCTCCAGCCCATAAACAAAGTGCTCAGCCCCAGACTGCTTAGTTATGTCAGTACTGTGGAACTGTTTCAAAAAATGGTTCTGATACTCTTTGCCTTGGGGATTTAGATAATAGATAGATAACCTTTACTGTCCATCACAAAAAACAGAAATTTATCTTTGACAAGCTCCAAAAATAAGTAGATAAATCCATATAAGATATACCATATGAACACACTTTATTTTTATGATACACATACCTGTTAAACAGTTTTTGAATTTCTGTTTCTCGATGACAAAAAGCATATTAAAGAAGACATACAATATTGACTATCAGTGGCAAAGACTATCACAAGTCTACCCTTTTGGTATTGATACTGTGAATGTATTCAATATCAACCGATTCCTTGTAAAAGAATCAATATGTTGATACTATAGTATCAATACTCTTATTATTAAGCTGAGACAAACAACATAACTTACTATCTTTAAAGAAATTAAAAAATAAGGAGTACAAACTAACCGACTGGTTGCAGAAGATTTCTGTATGATGACTGACAGACTGGGGATCACATGCTTAAGAACTGCCTGATTAAGGATCACAGACTGCATTTGTCAAACCAACCAAAGTCAACTGGGCATGAAAATCTCTCATTGGGGTGACATTTAAAAGGGTAGACGGATAGGCTAGTTGGTAGCAGTATTGCTATTTCCTGTATCCTACCCTCTCTTTTTTTATTGGCTGTTGGCAGTCAGTGTTTGGAGTAATGTATTACAAAAGTAATGTGATTACTGTAATCTATTCCTTTTACTGTAACGTAGTAATGTAAGGCATTACAAAAAAACAGTAATATTTTACTCAGTACAAATGTCAGTAATGCAAGTTAGAATTCATTTTGAATTTAACCCAAAATGAAGAGGTGACTTTTTGTTTAAATACAAATACGCCAAATACCCCATGAGATCAACGGAGGAGAAAAGTCATCCGCTAGGCCTAAAGTTAAAGTATCTGTAACACAATTTACCAGAATTTTACCTTTTGTCTGTTTTTGCTATGATCGTTTCTTGTAATGTGCCATTAGCCATCATCATGGCTATTATATATTACTGTTGTTAGCCATAGGCCGAACTCAGTCAGACAGCCTACCACATCACCTCTACTGGATGTGTAATGAGCTTTTTGAGCATAATGAGCTACATTTAGAATGACAAATCCATATTTCCTATTATTTTGACAGGAGCAACTTAAAAGTAATGTGATAATATTGCAGTGCCTTACATTTCAAATAGAGTAATATTATAATGCAACTGATTACTTTGAAATGACAGTAACAAGTAATAATGCATTACATTTTTGAAGTAATTTGCCCAACACTGTTGGCAATACATATTTGCAGTTGGGTCAGTAACCAGTTTATGGTTAAAAATATACAAACATGTCTGGCTGAGGTCGGGTATCGGCCGATACTGAGATCACACCGATAATATCATGCATTCCTACACAGCATTAACTGACATGGCCTCTTCCAAGCTGGGCTGACTCAGAAGAGTTTGTGCCAAGATCCAAGTTTGAGTGGACTTTCAAGCAAAAAATTGGATGAGAATTTTCCTAGGGACATCAGGGAGCAAAGCAAAACTAATGAGTAGGAATAGATATGAGACAATCTAATCTTAAATTAAAAATTCTAGGATTTTTTTTTCTGATATCCACTTTGCTGTTTTCATACCCATCACTAATGCCATTATCAATACTTTTTTTTTGGTCAAGAGCTTTACATTTTTCAATACTTAAAAAATCTCCTTATTGGAACAGAAAGTTACCTCTGTATTATCATTTACCATATCTACAAGGTGAACCCTCCAACTCTCACTTTAGTTTCAGCCTCTCAAATGGTTTATGACTTATATGATCTTACATTTATGATGGAGGTCTGTCTGTAGCCCTTTCCCAGGTCAACATTCATCTACACCTATAGGGCCATCTAGTGGAGTAATAACTCCATATGAAACATTTCAATCTTACATGGCTGGTGACTGTCTAGCAAATCAAAATGTGAAATTAACTTCTTCATAATGCCTCCCACCACAGAGGCAGATCTTACGCTTATATGTTGTTTTGTTGTTAAGTTAGATCCCTGGCTTTTCTCTGTTCTTTTTCCTTAAAACAATGTGTTGATTGCTGCTCGGTCAATTTCCACCAATACTACAAAAAGTGTAACTGGATGACACTACCAACCAACTCTGCCTTTAAGAAAGTTAAAGTTATCACAAATGTAAATGTTTGCCTGTGCTAAGACACTGAAGAAAGAGGGCACATATAATTGCATTTTTATAACAAAATGACCTTTATTGATTGAAAACAAACTATAGTATCAAGTTTTTTACAACAGGAAAACATCTGTAAAAATGTTAATGATTCCAACAAATTATGTGCAAGACTTTTAGGCATGAAAAGGTAGTCTTCAAAAAGCAGTAAACAATAATGTCATACAACCCTCGTATAGCACTTCAAGAAAACTTTGACCTGATCAAATTCATCATATTACACGTGGACAACACGGTAAACTCTGAAAAAACGTGTATGTGAGAAACCTGTTTACTCAAGAACTTTAGATGAAGAGGTGATACATGTCAGCACTGGTGAACAGACAGAAGCAAATCTTTCACATTGATCATGATTTGGATATCATTAGAACTTTGGCAAATTATACAGCAATTTCATGAATGACCTCCACCAAGGAGCTGTTGTTTTTGCCTGTTTTAGACAAAGTGACTCAAAAAGTAATACATAGATTTTAAAGAATATTTCCAGGAATGTTGGTCATGGCACAAGGGAGAAGTGATTCGATTATGGTGACGACCTGAATACAGATCTAGGAATTTTTAAAAGGTTGTTGAACATTGTGAGAGTTTTGACATTTCCATAAGAATTTGGTGAGGAAATGCCTTGGTGCAGGTTTGGACTCTCTGAGCACTTCAGGTTTTGTCATACTGTTTACTCTCTGCCAAACTGTCTATTGAAAACACTGTCAGACTTACTCTACTTTATAATTTCAAAGCAGAGGCCTAGTGGTTATAATTGTTTTTGTCAATTTTTCCTCTTTACACTGATTTTTTTGGGAGACATGCATATGGCCCATGGGCTAGTCCTAAGCTGCCATCAACATTTTAATGCAAAAAATAACAACTGATCTTCCCACACCCAGCTGAAGCCCCTTTTGTATAATCCACCCCTATTAAATTTAAAGAGTTTGTATTTTATGAGTTTATGAAACAGCAGAAGATAAAGCACTCGGTGGCTTCTGCCTGGAGCTGAAAAAATAAGCTGATGGTTTCTGATTCGTCCTTTAACTTCATTCATTCAGTGAGTAATTTTGGAAGGGCAAATCTTTCAGCTCCTTTTTGAGGCATATCCCTGTCTCAGACAGCTTTTTCCTTCAAGGAGTGAAAACGGCTGTTTGTACATTTTCTAATCTACATCTACCCCTGTGTTAGCATGTTAAAAAGTTGGTGTTGATACAGACTGTGAGGGGAAAAAAGGTCCATTCCGGTGTTACACCTGGCATCGAGCATGCTGCAAATAATGTTGGTAAAGGTCCGATATGGCAGAATACGTGTTACCACAAACTGCACACTTGAGAGCATCTGAAGACCCTTCGTTGGTGTTATGTGACCTGTACCTTTTCACAGTCCTCAGAGGTGAAACAGGCTTTCCTCGAGCATTTTCATCTGTTCTTTCATGACTGCTTTCTTTACCTTTACCTGAATCAACACCATGATTGTGAAAAAAAGAAGCCGTGTTAGTTTGTGGTGACCCTTGAGTGACTGGGTCTGGGTATTTAGAGGTGGTGGTCAGGGGAGAGTGGTGGTGCTCGGGTGCAGCCATGTGGTTATTTGAGGAGAGGCTAAACACTCTCCTGTTGGACTGAGCAGCAGGATCGTCCATGGAGAAATCAAAATCAGAGACCTTGTGCATGTCCTGTGTGGAGGAGTGGCAGAGCTGGTGGTTGAAGAGCAAATCTAGCGTCTTGAAGCTGCAGCTGCACTGCTCACACTGATAAGGCAGGGACACTTTCTTGGATCTGACCTGAACCCACTGGTAGCCCGAGTGCTCGCTCATGTGCTGCTTGTACGGCTCCACGAAACGAAAGCCCCGCCCGCACAGGGGGCAGGTGAAGCGCCCGCGCCTCTGTCGGTGGATTCTCTGGTGGTGCCATAGCTTGTTCCAGTTTTCTAGAGTCTTACCGCAGCAGGCACATGTGTAACTTTGAGCTCGGCCGTGAGTGAGCATGTGTGCTCGGAGTCTCCCCATATGTCTGAAGAGCCTCCCGCAGCTTGGACATAAATACTTCCTGGGATCTGAGCGGTTGTCTAGTTTGTTAAGCTTCGACACAAGGTGGGACAGGTTGTGAGCGGGTATGACGGTGGACTGGAATGGTTTCTTTAAGATGGAGGAGCGGGCGGTCTGTGGTCTCTTTTTCTGTGTTTCACTTTGTGCAGCGGCTGAGGTTTGATCCAACAAACATCTGGCTGCAGGCACTGCGTACTGTATTAATTCCATGGTCTCCTCCTCTTTTATTGCAGAGCTGGAGGTGTTTCTATCGCCTTTGCACTGACCACGATGCGCATTGTATTCTGAGAGGCCGCCAAACAGCTTGTCGCACTCCAGGCAGCGATACAGCTGTGCACCGGCGTGAGCTTTCATGTGGGTGTTAAACTCCTGCAGCTGATTGAAAACGTTCTTGCAGATGTGGCATGTGTATGTAAGTGAAGGCCTGTGCCGCTTGACGGGCTGTGAATTGTTCCCTCCGATCTCGATGCAGTTGTGATTTTTCGCATTGCTGTAATGAGTGAAGGATTTTTCACAGCGCGTGCAGGTGTACCGCTTCACGGACCAGTGCGTCAGCTCGTGAACTCGCAGGAAATAGGCCTGACCGAAAGCTTTGCCGCAGATGTCGCATTTATACGGCTTCTCTCCGGTGTGGACGCGCACATGTCTCACGAGGGCGGACTGGAAGGGGAATGTTTTGCCGCAGTACGTGCACACCTTTTGCTCCCTCTTTTCTTTGGGGACTGGTGCTTGCTGTATGGAGCTGTTGTCATGAACCTGCACTCGGCTGCGTCGCTCAGGTCTGCTGTTCTCCTGAACCTCTTCCATCAGTTTTGCATGCATACTTACATGAGCAGAATACTCGGTGGCTGACAGTTGTACCTTACAGTATGGACACTTGCGATATAATTTGTTCTTAAGGTGCACCTTGAGGTGGAGATTTAAGTTAGAATTTTTGCTGAAGCCTTTACCGCATTCTGTGCATTTGTAGGGTCTTTCTCCTGTGTGAATGCGTTGATGGATGACATACTGAGAGAGAAATTTACAGATCTGCCCACAGTCACCACACTTGTACAGAGTTTTGCCCCCTCTTTTGATGGCTGTGACATTAGGAGCAAACTTTGAGCTTCCGAGCTCATCTACTGTGCTGGTGTCTGCTTCTTGCTGGGGGGCGTCAATGTCTTCATGGCTCTCTACTGGATCTGGTCTGGGTATCGCAACATTATTAATCCTCCTCCTTCTCTTTGCGCCCTTTTTGCGTCTGAAGAATGTTCTCTGACCCTCTGGCTGAGCTCTGGAGTTCTGTCTCTGTTTTGACTGTAATGCAGAATTGAAATCATCGAGCTCCATCTCAATGTCTTCATCTTTCACCTCAGGGAGGTCCTCTGTGTCCATGGCTTCAGGCATGCTGTTTGATTGGGATTCTTGGGTGCCACTCATGTTTGGTACCGGCTGAACTTTCTCCCTCTGAGGGGGGCTTGCTGAGTTTGTACTATTGGGACTGTTAAGAGGAGCAACTTCAGGATCCACTGATGGCTTTGAGGATGGCTGTAGGTTTCTTTGGGAGGCTGCACTTTCCTCTCGTTCTGTCTGCTGCTCCTGCTCTTCGGCATCCTCGGGGGGGACCTGTCTGCTCTCTGAATCTTCTTCTCTGTCGTCTTCATCTGTGCTCTCTCCCTTTTCCCAACCGCACGTATCATCCAGTCTTGATACTTTTGCTGGAACTTGTGACTCACTCAGCTCAGCCCCTCGTCTTTTAACGTCTTTAAAGTGTAATTTATCACTACCCTCCATGAAGTCCTCATCACTTTCCCTGAGGTCTATGTTGACGTCAGATTCAGGCTTTTCATCCTGCGCAGAGGGCTGCTGTTCTCCTCTCCTCCTGAGTCCACGTACTGGAGAACTCACATTCACAAATTTAGGAACAACAGATTTGACAACGCCCTCCTCTGATTTATTAGGCTTTCCTCTTCCTTTTCTTGGGTGCGCATGGTCGTCAGGAACTGTTTGGACACCGGCCATCTCACTGTGCGGAGAATTACTCAAGAAGGGTTCCTCTGCAGGGTTAGGCACATCATCATCATCGTGGTTCTTTAACGATGCGGCATCAAAATCAGCAGAATCTGGACTTCTTGGCTCTTCGCTAATCAAAGACACGTTTTTACGTGGTCGTTTCCGTCTTCTGCTGCCCCCTGCTGAGTGTTCAAGGCCTGTTGTCGAGCTGGACACACTTGATGGAGTCTGCTCAGAAACAGCTTCTGTCCCTACCTCTGGTGATGTGTGCTTGAAGAGTTGGAAGTCAGCTCTGCCCTCCACTGCAGAGTTGACAAGTCTATCAGACTGCGAGTGCCCTGGTGAAATAGACTGAGGTGCAGCTTCTGTCAGCTCTGTTGCTTTCATTTCCTCCCTGTTCAAGCTCAGGCCTTCCTCACTGCGTCTCTCGTCTTCAGGTATCTGTAGGAGAGGAAGAAATCCATCCGTCACAAAGTTGTAATGTTACGTATCACAAATCTTATGAAATAAAATCCCACCTTGCTTGTGACTTTTAGGAGTGGTGCTGGGATGACAATTTTGTTCAAGACAGAATAGCATTTAGAGTTAGGGATGTCAAATAATCGGCTTAATCGCAATTAATTATTTACAGTCACGATTAACGTGTTACATTTTTAAATCACGTCAATCTCATTTCTGATCTCATGTCTATGTTTTGGTATTTTCAGAGGGCAGAACCTTAACATACCAGAGCAGCTGGTGATTAGACGATCAGTCTACTCCTCACACTCTTCACAGATCAATCATACCAAGCCAGAGTATGACGTAGCAGCTCGACCCCGTTGTTAGCAGTTAGCTTAAACTTCGTTTCAGTCCTTAGACCATCGTCTTATCCCACATTAAATGATACCACACAGATATGTCATCTGCCGCTTAAATGTGACATGAGTCAAAGACAAAACCCACCAAGTTCTCCTGGTAAACTTCTGAGGAGGGTAAATTTCATATCATAGGGTAACCATGACTACGGCATTGTTCGTGCGGCATTTCCGCACCTCTCTCTGTGTCCCATTAGTTGGGGAGAGGAAAATATTAATTTCCCATAAAACAACTTGAAGTGACGTTCTTTGCTCCTCTTTTAAAGGAGAAATTGAGTCCATTTCTGATAAAACTGCAGATCTTGCTGCATCCATGGAGATCACATCTACACACTGCTGTTGTTTTCAAACATGCAGTCACTTCCTGTTGTCGTCACATCCGCAGCTCCACCTCTGTACCCTGATTGGGCTGTTAAAGCTGGACAGTCTTTATGCATTGGGCTTCTTGTGCTTTAGTTTTTGTGGGGTAGGGAACAATCTTTTGATATGCCACAATAATCAAATGAATTTCAATGAATGAGGCTTTTATCAGCAATTTTTAAAGTGAGATCAAAAAAGTGATTAATAAGATTAATTAACTACAGGTCATAATCGATCTCTGTTTTTTAATCTCCTGACAGCACTCATCAGCATTAGGATGGCTTACAGCTCAACAAAAAGATGTTTCCTTTTATTGTGTGTTTGGATTATTTCGAACAATTAAATCTCTGATGAAGAACAGTTTATGAAACTGACACTTTTTGTTCATCATTATGTTCTTAACAGAAGCACACCATCATTATCATTTTTGAGGTGTAAACATAACCTGCAAAAGTAAAATGGGAATTTTAGGTTACTATGAAACTAAAAAGAATCTTGGACTGACTCCAACACTGCAGCTACAAAGCTTACAAACTTTAACCTCATGTTTAATTCTTCTTTAGAAAAAATCAGTCATTATTTTAGATTTCTTAATCACATCTTACCTGTTTGCAGTCTGAAGGGTCAAGAATGGAATTTGGAGTCTGGGACATCACTGAGTTAAACTCAGAGATGGCGCTTTGGTCACTGCTTCCTCTGCCAAAGGACATCTTACTCCCCATGTCAAGATCTGTGGAGAATTTAAAATCCAATGACTTCTCACTGATGTGTTTAAACACAGTTAAATGCTATGGCATCACAGCAGCTAAAACAGACTCCCCTTTGTGTGCAAAGAAAAGATCTGATAAAAGTTGTCATGCACTTTTTGTTTTGTTTATTTGTCGGACTTCATTAAGGTCAAAGGAATTCAGCAACATCTAAGTCACAGTTAGCTGTTCTTAAAATAAATACCAATGAAAGAAAAGATTAACATGAGTGATTGGAGCAAACAAAACAGATTTTACTACTTCAAGGTATTAATTGGCCGTTTTATTCTCTGTCCATCACATTGCTTATCGTAAAAGTTTGCCAAATCTCCAATACAAAGAAAACTGCTGAAAAAGGCAGTCATGTAGTGACTGATGTTTGTGGAGCATTAAGGTAGACTGGAAAGTCCTTTCTTTTTTATTAACTAACGATTGTGATTTTAAGTATATATGTACGTTATTTTTCACTTATAGCTGCATTCCAAGCATTACATTCACTGTCTACATACTCGACAACTTCAACTTCAAAGTTAATTGAAACATATTTTGTTTTTCAAAGAAAGAAATAGACAGGTGAAAAGTCTACAAAAAAAGCATCTTAAATTGCTGTCCCATTTTCTGAGACAAAAGCTCAGTGTTCCGATACATAATTTCATCCCCTGCTCTTTCTCCTCACATCAACCTTTCAGTTTTTACTACACCCTTGGATGTGTGCTACTCCTGGGCCTCCTAAATTAAAGTGGTTGAACAGAATTAAACACCAACATTTTTCAACATTTTGGACAAAACAACCAAACTTAAAAAATGTATGTAGTTTTGTTTGTTTGGTGTTGGTTTTTACTTTCTCTACTGATACCGCTTTCACACTAAAATTAGTGGGCAACGCAGGTTTTTTCAATGTGGGTTAACCCGCTAACAATCGGCTAGCTGACTAAAACCTGTGTCGAAATGCCAATTAAATCCTTTCAAACTGATGACAGGAGCTGATTGTTACCAGGTTCAAACAGGTTTTTTGGTCAGTCTGAGAGGGGTATGAGTCACATAACGTGCACAACCACTCCTCCTGCACATTGGAAATGCATGAATGGTATATTACCAGAAAGAGGGTATACACATTACATCATATTCAGTGGCATGCCAGGTAGGGATGCACAGTATTAGCAGTTTGGTGTCTGCATAGAACAATATCAGCCATATATCAGGTTGAATATTGGCAATTTATACAAATGTTCAAAATTGATGCACCTTCTCATCACTGCATGGGTACATTTAAATACTGAGGGTTTCATTTTTGCAAGAGTTAACGTTTTTCCTGTTTTGCATCTGTTCATGCGATAATATGCTGTAACACTGGAAAAAAAATGAGTTCATTTTTTTAATGAAATATCGATACCGATATTTCTTGACCTGAAATATCGGTTTCGACATATCAGATATTGGCACAATATCGTTACGGCTGGACAATTATGGTAAAAGTAAGAATCCCGATTATCTTAAGTGATATTGAAATCACAATCAATATACACAATGTATTAATTCATTTAAAAACTTCAGTATTGATTTAAACAACTTTAAAGAACCAGCGAGCGGCACATACTGTATTCTTGATCCACATAAGTCACACACACTCACTGTGGCTGCAACATAGAAGCGCTGTGAAGCGCAGGAACTTGCATACATGGCACTCCACACTGTGTGGCATATTAAACGTTTTTCTTCGATTATGTTTTCATGATTGTCAGATGGCAAAATTGAAATCACGATCAAAATCCGATTAATTGTCCAGCCCTAAATATCGTGCATCCCTAATACCAGGCACTGAGTGGCAAAGTGCTCAGACTGACTACATCAATCAGAGTGAAGTAAGCAGTCAAATACTTTAATTCAGTTATAAAGTATCAAGTTTTGTTAGTTATTTGATTTTGTTCATTTGGTAGCTGATGTTATTGAAGCAAAGAAGGCAAAGCTGTGTTGTTACAGCAATGATACCATATCACTGAGCTTACACACATTCAGGTTTTGATGACTAGAAACTCCATTTCTGTCTCTTCACCCCACTTTTAGCAAATCATTCCTTTTTAAACATTTATACAATGAGTATACATTTCCAGTGATAAACATTATTACAAATAATTAGGCATTCTGAAATGATTCGAAGCAGAGCACTTCTCAGATCCCTGTTTCTTACCATCAGTATAAATTACTGGGCGTTGTTGTATGCTGCTCACATGGTGGAATTGAAGTCTGTCTGTCAGAGCGACTCTCTGTTTGCAAATATTAGCTAGAAAGGTTAACCCTAAGCAAATGTGAAGTTTTCTCTAACATGACTCCAAACAAATAACCTCCAAGTATCTGTAAAATGCATGTATTGATTTACTAAAATGACTTTATGAAGTAAACAGTAAGTGTGGGGTGTTTTAGGTTAAACAAAATAAATACACCAGATTCAGTATTTGTTTTAATCCTTATTTCTGAAGCTTAATAGTGCATCAATAGGACTGAAGCTTTTGGTCTGAGCAACAGCTAGTTTAAGCTTTTGAACTTGACTAAAAACGTTTTATTGTGAATGTGAGTGTCAGGATTATCTCAGAGAAGGAGACATCTTTAATTGGATGTTTAAGCTCCACAAAAAAGAAAGATCTTCATGTTGTACTCCACAGAGCTCACTGACTGGAGGCGGATAACTAAGACCTTTTCACACATGCAACCCTGAAATGTGCAGAAAACTTCAGGTTATCTAGCCAGGAACGCCTCTGACCTGCTGGACTTCCTGGAGTTTAGTCTGTGGAGGAGAGCTGATTGTAGCTTTTTTTTAACTGTTAAACATGTATTTTGTAATTACTATACATGTTGAAATGACTATTATTTCTTAATGACAAAAAAAGAAGAAGGTGGTTAAATCACACATTGCTTTGTTTTTTGAGTCTGTTCTAAAAAATAAACCAAACGTGGTAACTAGTTACATTTATTGAATTTACTGTAATCCATTAACTTTTGAATTAACTTGAAGGTGTATTTTTACTCAGAATATATTGTACTTTGTAACATTTTTCACAGCATTAGTAAAGAAAAGATGAATGAAAAGCTAAACCCATCACAGTTTTCAAACCAGGGAATTTTTCAATCGTTATCTGTACATGTAAAGAAAAGCTTCACTGATATTTTTTAGTGTACTGATAAAAGCACAATATGGGATTTTTTGCTCATTATTACCAGTTTTTATAACAAGAGTTTAAAGTCTTCACTTCACCAAAACTGACCTGCTCCTTTTTATGGGGACAATCTATTTGTACTAGATAAAGATGCAAAGCAAGAAAAACAATGTTTCATTCTTAATACATGACACTATAGAAATGTATAAGTGAACACTCAGTGATGATGTGAACCATTAAAAATATATTAGAATTAAAGTGTTGAGGCAGAACATCATAACCACCTTTAACCCTGATAGGAACTAGCGATGGGATGAAATATCGTTTGGCAATATATCGCGATACAGTACATGACGAAATGCATCGAATTTGAAAAAAATGGATCGCGAAATAAAGACGTCACATCCGGTAATAGCACATGTGACCAGAAGTGACGACAACAAACATTAGCACCAACTACCTTGCCTCCAAAACGCCTAATGATGGAGTCATCTGACTGGCAGTATTTTGGCTTTCTCATTAAGAAAGACGAAGACAGTGAAAATGAGCCTACCGCTCGTTAGCATACACTCTCTCCAACCTCTCTAGGGTCAGAGAGAGTGTTATTGTTTGTGTTTGGCCTGTTAGGCCTTGTGTTTTCCTGTGTGCAACTCAAACAAGAACAAATAAGTTATAATTACATAGTAATATTTTTTCTTTTTTACTTTTTTTGATATTGTATCGTGACGTATCGTATCGTGACCCGGGCATATCAAGGTGCAGCGTATTGTGAGTTTAAGCGTATCGTCCCATCCCTAATAGGAACTGATGTGCAGGCCCGTACACAACAAACTGCGACACACAGTGTGCCCTGAAACTTTTTATCAGAACCAGCATTCATTTCTCTCGCAGTTTGAGCAACAGCAGTCCGTCTGTTGGACTGGACCACACAGGCCTGTCTTTGCTCACCACGTGCATTAAAGATCCTTGGCCCACCATCACTAATTCTCTGAGCATGTGTTGCAGATACAGTCCACTCCAGTCTGACCCAGTCGCCTGGTCATCACTATGTGGTCAAATCACTCACGACTGACCCTTTTTCCTGCTTCTATAGCATCACCTTTAAGGACACAATGTTCACTTGCTGCCTGAAATATCCTCACCACTAGCAGGGTCCATGATGAAGAGATTCATGTTACTCACATCACCTGTCAGTGCTCATGCCTGGTCAGTGTGTGTGGCCATTATGGACACCCAAACTATCTCCCATAAATATTGTCAAAAATTTTCATATATCTATACACAGCTTTTTGGGTAGCCATCTTCCCAAGTAGGTACTGTTTCAATAATATTATTGATCCCTGTTTATTAATATGTAATTTCAACAATATCAGCACAAACTGTTATTTTGTTGTAGCATTATTATTTTTATTATTATCAAAACAATGTTATTCGTAATGCACATTATCATTGGTATAATATTGTATGAGCAGATAATTGCTTCAAACACTAAATACCAGCATCAGCAAATATGAAAATTTATGACAAAATTGGAAATCAATATTTGATTAATGTACCACATATTAATACTGTGCATAAGTCAGGACTGATATGATGATGGTTTATCTCATCATCACTAAACTTACACATTTATGAATGAAAAGTGAAATTTATTTTGGAATAAAATGCTGTTTTTCTTTATCTGTTTCTCACACAAACAGACTGTCACCATTGAAGAAGCAAGTTAATTCTGGCAAAGTGGAGGCTTTGTGCTGTTGACAAAAACATTGGTTTAGATGTCTGTATCAGTTATAATAATCTAAGAAATATCAGCATATCGGGTATCTGCAAAAATCTATTATTGAGCATACCAGGGATGCACAATATCAGTTTAAAATCACTATTGGCCGATATCAGCCTAAGATTTAAGCATAGTATCGGCTAATACTAAGATTTTTGTACATATTTACTATGTGTTGGTAAATTACCCAAACATACAATACTGATGCATCTTCTTATCTTTGCATGGGTACATGTAAAAATCAAGGGTTTCATATTTGCAGTAGTTAAATGCTGTTTTTCTTGTTTTACATCAGAAACATACTGAAACACTGGAAAGAGCCGAAAGAAACAAGTCAATTTTGTTAAGTACTGAGCTTGTGCTCTAGAACAGAAATATCAGCATATTGGATATCAGCAAAAATCCAATATCATGCATCCCTGGTGCAGACTAATCTGCTATTATCCATGTATTTACTATAATAAACTGAAAACATGACTGGTTGACTCAGCTCACTCCAGCTGATAACCCTGGTATTGTACTGAAGGTACTCAGTAGCTTTGACACACTTTAAATGAAGAACTTGTCACTTCTTTTGGGACACTGATGGAGAGCTACTTTAACTTGAATTTCAGAAAAATCTCAGCAAAGTAACTGAGCTTTTCTATCTGTAAAAAGTTCGTGTAGAGTTAAATATTCCTAAAGATGATTATAAAAACTCTTTGAGATCTGAGAATAACTGAGTGACACTGAGTGAGTAAACCACAGAAGACTGAATTCAGCATGACTCTAAGATTACGAACTTTTACTCCTGCATGAGGTGTCAACATGAATGAGCTCTGCTGACCTGAAGTTTGACAGACGGACTCATTGAGGGCTCAGGTTTGTCCTCTGAGCCGCTTCACACTAACATGAGTCAATGTTTCTAACTTGTTATCAGCCATCAAAGCTCATCACAGCGGGGCAAACACGCGTAGCTCAGAGTATCTGAGCATGCAGCAGTGTTGGCCGGAGCAGCCTCAGCATCAGGTCTCGTCTTCATTAGTAGGTAACAACAGCATGACTAACAATGTAGGCGTTCTCTGCTGGTAGGCCAGACAGCTAGCTCTGGTTAAAATACGTCTGACGCCACATGAGCCAAAGGTTCACCATAGTGACAGCCCTTATGGCTCTCTTCAAAAACATAAGCGCTCACTGTGTTACTTTTCCACAATGGCTGCACATTCAGACAGATGGTAGAGAACAAAAACCGCTTGCCTGCGTGGGAGAGAGACAGGACTGGTCTCTGCGTAGCCATGCACTGACCGCCGCTCAACTAGCTAGCTGGCACTGGCTAGCTTGAAGCTAGCATCTGCTCTGCCATAGCGTGGCTTCCTGGCACTTTCTGTGCCTGTGCATTCGTCTGTGAGCTCAGTCTGTGCCGTGGACTTGCTCTTCTGTCCTCTTCAGACCACTTTGCAGCAGCGAGATACACGATATCCAAGTACAAAGCAATCCCAAAGAGAGTGTCAATCACGCCAAGCAAGCGCGCACATTAGGATGATACTTTGGGCGCTGTGGGAAATTTTTAAATCACTGGAGGGAACTTCAGCACCAGGACTTTTTTGGGGTGGTTCGTGATTTGAGTGGGGCTCCGTATCAAATTTACACACGTCATGTCAACGACCAACAAGATTTTGCATGTCTTGATAGTAGATTTATCCTTTACCAGAGTGATCTTTTTGTAGTGCTCATGAGAATACGAGCATACAAACAGCACACAAACGCCGCATTCATTCTTTTGGATGTTTTTACCTCATCAAGAGAGGACGCACATCAGCGTCTCCTTTAAAGTGGCGCCCTCTGCAGGAAGAAGCGGTCACAAGATGTTGGAGACACCAGCTCTCAGGAATGAGCAGATTAGGGCTGAGCTTCTCAAATGCTGAGGCACGGCTCAGACAAGTCCAGGCAGAAAAGCCGTAGTAAAGAAGAGTCTCAGGGCCCATGGCTGATACAGGCACCCAAAAGCATCGTAATACCAGCAACATTTTGATGCAAGAGTTTTTTTAGAGCGAAAACCCATACTGTTACATCCTTTGAACTGCTTTATCCCTGTAAACTAATATATGAATATATTTAAACACCACAACTTTAGAGCACTTCATGAATGATCTTAGTTTATTAACGATAATAGTAATTACAATAATAGGGCAGCACGGTGACACACAGCACGTGGGTTGCTGGTTGGAATCCCATGTCAATTAGGGCCCTTCTGTGTGGAGTTTGCATGTTCTTCCTATGCATGTGGGGTCTCTGTGCACTCTGGCATCCTCCTACAGACCAAAAACATTCTCATGAAGTTGATTGGTGACTCCAAATTACCCTAAGGTATACCTGTAAGCGTGAACAGTTGTCTGTCTCTCTATGTGCGGCCCTACAATTGGCAATTCAATGTGTACCTATAGCCTCGCTCAGTGTCAGCTCGGATTGGCATGTTTCAATATTTGAGCCTTTAAAATAATTCATAAATTGTTGAGGACACAAATCTATGATCTACAAAAGTGTGAAATCTTTGGCACAGTTGAAAAACAGGTTCATGAGCGATGATTACATCTTGGATGCAGAGATCAATACATTTTATTAAATACTTAAATTGGTCTAATTACAAGAAAGTTAAAATAATACAAAGTCAAATTGACAATTTATTGAAGAATATTTGTGCCACTGTTTGAAGCTTATTTGCGTCTCTAAATAGAGCAACTTGGCTGTAAAACATAAAAATAGACCATATGTTGTAAAAGTAATTTCATCTTTTGTATTTATTTGCTTTTTTATTTGACAGGTACTAGGTTCCAGGGTAAGGTGTGGGTGAGGACATAAATAGTAGAGAATAAAAATGACATACAGGTTAGGGTTAGACTGTGGGATGTTCTGTCTCTTAAAGGGCCCAAAATATTGCAGCAGCCCTGAGTCCAGGTGTGCCCGGGGAACTTGTACAGCCATACTTCATTCCAATTATAAAGCAGCTGATCATTTTTGAAAGTTTTGCAGCTAACAGGAAGTTAGAAGAGAGACATATTGTTTTCTGCATTTTCAAAACCTGAAAATGAAAATGAAATTGTTGAGTTAACTGATGCTTAAGATCTCCTCAGCTTCAAATATCATATTACACCAGAACGGCAAACCTTTTGACAATCATCCTAAGAAAAAATTCTAAGTTCTGTTTGTTAGAAATATCAGTTCAGCGTAGACATCTGTTTGGAATTGGCAGAGAAAGCAGTTTATTTTCTAACTTAAGCTGAAATATGGTTATAATAAGATGTCTAAGGTCAGTTCAGAAAATTGACTGTCGGTAAATGTAAATTAATTGTCATTATTCATTCATTTATTTTCTATACCCGGCTTTCCCTTTCGGGGTTGCGGGGGGCTGGAGCCTATCCCAGCTATCATCGGGCAAGAGGCGGGGTACACCCTGAACCGGTCGCCAGTCGATTGCAGGGCAACATAGAGAGACAGATAACCATTCACACTCACATTCACACCTACGGGCAATTTAGAGTCACCAATTACCCTAATGTGCATGATATTGGACTGTGGGAGGAAGCTGGAATGCCCAGAGAGAACCCACGCACGCATGGGAAGAACATGCAGACTTCACACAGAAAGGCCCCTGCTGACCCAGGAATCAAACCGGGAACCTTCTTGCTGTGAGGCACGTGCTATACCAGCTGCGCCACCGTGCCGCCCCTAATTGTCATTATGATTTATTTAAATGTAATATCAAGGTAATGAAAAATCTGTTTTTGGTGAAAAATCTTAAAATTCAAACACAGTCTAACGTGTTCACTGATTAATATGGTTGTTTTTCTTTGTTTTTGGGAAGTACATAAAGAATGAACTTAAATAAAATGATCAAATACTGTCACTCATGTTAAAGAGGCATTTTTTTCCTTAGATGATGTCCTGATCTTTGTTTTGCTCGAGATGATAAATGTCTGAAAACTGTGGCGTGCCTTAAGCCAGACTGTGTGTCTTGTGAAGCTGTACAACTAAGAGATTTTTTATTACAAATATACTTATTTTATTGTTTTTGTCTACTCCTTATAGGTACGATTATTTTACAGACAGTCTTATGAAGTGAACAGACTCTGCAGGTGGACTGAATTTTCATTGTCTTTTATGTCACCTTATTGAAAAGATGTGCAATAATATGTTAAAATATGTGTTGCCGTATTTAATGAAGTTAACTGACTTTCAAATCAATGACTTAATCTTATGGATATTTCAGAGTAATACAGCTGTCTTCCAGGTTTGTTTTGTCATATGCAGATATGAATACTCTTTCACAGACCGATCAGACATGGCAGATTGTTTGTTTAATTTTGCATTAAGGTGAATTTGGTGTGCCCTGTGGATTTTTGCCTGATTTAGGTAAAAAATTTTAAGTTCCACTGAATCAGACAACAAAAACATAAAAAGACATGGGTGGGAAAACAAGTAAAACTACAGTAGTGAAGAAAACAAAATTAGAAATACCCTGAATTTTGAATTTAAGTACAAGAAAGTGAAATTCTGCAAAAATGAGTATTACAAGTGAAATTGTCCATGTTGTGGAAACAGATCAACTTGATGGGGTAATGGATCAACCAGTTGTTTATCTGAATATATCGTAAAATATTGATAAGAGTATTTGATCCCCAAAAATATCAGAAAACACGTAATAGAAATTTCAATATAATATGATGCTGAAGATCTCAGTAAAACGTATTTTGTAAACTCTTTGAAACATAATTTTAAATTAGCATGCTGTTTTAGACTATCTATATGTGGTGATATGCCATGGTGAATATAACATTACTAAATGGCATCGTAAATGCTTTTTTCTTTTTATCTTTAGTCCTGTTCATTAACAGTCAATCCCACAGCATGGACAACCCTTTTAGACTTCTTATCTCTGATTACTTAGTTACTGAGTTTTGAGCCACTTCATGTAGACTTAAATTTTGTTCCAGTAATGTGACACTGAACTTGGTTTTGGGGCCAAATTTGAGTCTTGGTACCATGACACCAGTTAATGGATCTCTGTTTTTATACCTGTTGCACAGGTGCTGTGTACAATGTGAAGTAAAATACTGGAATTAAAAAAATATTTCATCATACATCGATTTTCAAAAATGTTTAATGAAAAGTACACAAAGTCCCGCTAAACTGTTGTGATATAAAGCAGTAAAAAAACTTACTCCTACAATAACTAAAAAAATCTAACTTCATGTTATTAGGGCATGTGGCAGTGAATGCTATTAAGAAAGAAAACCAGGACTGCATATTAAAAGTTTGCAGTTTTATTCAATACAAATTAATGCTACCACACCATCAAGTATTGAACAAAAGAAACCAAGTCTTATACATTTAATGTTTCTATACAATGATTTACAAATGTATTCGACCACCTGTCATAAAAACGAGAAAACCATACAGCACCAGGAAGTGCTTTAATGCAAAGTCTTCCACTTTCAGCAAGTTTTACCATTTTATACAGAAATAATGAGTTTTAGGATGAATTTCCCTTTTTGTTCTTAAACTTGAGCCAGCTCTCTTGATTTCTGTGAGGTCAGAAATTAATTAAGCAGATTATTCAACCATTAAAATTCTTTTTTTTTGTTCAGCAATTCAAGCAAATAACATTTTAATCAATAAAAAGAACTTTAACATTTTTTTTTACTATTAAAAAAGATACATTAGAAATTCATGGATAAGAATAGTTATATTTTGGCATTAAATTATTTCAGTAAGAGCTTCTGCACACTGTTAATTAGCCATAACTGAGACATTAAAAAATGGTAATCATTCGTTCATTTAGAGCAGCTGTGGTGATCTAATACATTTGTCAGGCCAAATATATGACGCCCATGAACTTTAATGTGCCGCATCAGGACATACAGTGTGATCGAGGAATTTGGTTTTAATATTCAGGGGCTAAAAATAAAGATAACATAATTAAAGAATGACAATTTATGACAATGTGCTTTAAAGACTTAAAAATGTGAGCAAGCACAATCTGTTTCATGATGAAAAAACTCAATTGAATTTGTAGAAATGAGGGACAATGTACAAAGTAAGCTGAAGTACAGACGTCTTCCACCAGAATCAGCTGACAATCGAATTTCCATCTGTAGCTCCTGGACAGCTCCATCACCGAGGCTCTGTGCTTTGGCTGTGCTTCATTTTCAGTAACCTTGTTAGGCCCTTCAAACTCCACCAAAGTGTTCTGGGGGAAGCTACCAACATCCAATATTAAAACAGAACATAGTGCTGCATTTTAAAAAAAGGGACAAAGACTCACTGAGTTTGAAAATATAGTTTAATACAACATACTGTGTTTAATAAGTCTACAAAGCTGGTAAGAACACAAGGTATCATGATAAACCCAACAGCCGCACGACACATTCAGATCATACTAAAAACAGTTTAAAAAAAAAAAACACAACTACTATTTTGCAGCATCTGGTTATCCCCTCAAACATGAGTGAACCATGAACATACTTTTGATCATAAAATCCATGTTACATTTTCTAAGATCATTGCTGTACAACCACCATCAGACTCTTGGGGAGGGAATATTCGAGTGTTTACTGACAAAAGAAATAAGAACAAGAGAAATCCAGCTCAGTACAGATGCATGTTTGACGTAACTCTTCAACACAAATGTCTTTTTGCTGTATTTTAGTTTCAAGAAGCCTGGAAGCGTTTTTATTCCTTTGCAGTGAAACCTGAACAGTGGGATGCTTGAACCTGAACTCTGCCACCTTTATGGAATTGGTCCGCTTTAAGATAAAATGATACATGCATGCTGAAGTGCTCCCAGGATTATCAGGTCTTAATAGGAACAGAAGAGGTTACTTGGTAGATCATCTCAGCAGGCTTGTCTGGTCCCTTTTCGACGATGTAGCAGTCGTCGTCCATGTCCACATCTGTCTCCCCATTCACGGGAGCCCCATGCTCTTTTTCCAGATCAATTGCCACAACTTTGCGTATCTGTATGTTGCCAGGTGACGGGACCCCAACTTTCCTCCCACCATTCATCTGTGCTGGATGCTGGCCTGTCGCTGGTGTCATCTTGTTTGATTTGTACTGCATCTTGTGGCCTCGCTGTGCGATGAACTCCTGTGCTTTGGCACATTTGTGCCTCTGGAGCAGCTGAGTAGTCTCGAAAGGAATATGACAGACCCGACACGTGAACGCATTTGCTTTGGGGGTTGTCTGTGCTGTGAGCATGCCTGCCACTGTCTTGGGCCCCTTTGACTGCCCTTGAGGGGTTGCAGATCGCCCTCTGCCAATCCTGTTGGCTGCACTGGGGTTTGGACTGAGGGTCTTGGGCTGATTTGGGTTCTGTCTCTTCAACTGCATGGACGGGTACACCTGGTTGCTTTGATTATATGTTTTAATATTCATGTTCTTGGCCTGCAGTGTTGAATTCCCAAAGATTGCCTGACTGCTGTTGTTACCTGCACTGACATTCTGGCTTTTAAGATTTAAGAACGAAGCGAACCCAGGCCCCTGCGCACCCTGCCTCTGACCTCTGGCAGCTCCTGCTTGATTAGGCATCTTGTAACCTGGTGGTTTGGCTGTGATGAGTTTGAATTTGGTGCTGTTGTTGGGTGCGTTACAAATATGGAAGCGAGGCACTATCTTCTTGCTGGAGAGCAGCAGGCCACATCCTATACAGCCAGAAACTTTGTCAGGAACATGAGAGCTGTGATGGGATACAAGAGAGGTCCTTGTGGCAAAACACTGTCCACATTTAATGCAGGAGTATGGCTTGTTCTTGCTGAACTTACGCACTGTCGTCAACAACACCACTGGCTGGTAGATTGTCCAAAGATCCACTGTTGGTGCACCTACACCAGCGAAAATATTCTTCATGCCTGGCGTTGACGAGACAGGATTCTGGTGCGCAGATGCTTGTGGCGTTGAAGGGTACAACTGAGGCACTTTTAAATTCAGCCCAGACTGCATGGTGACTTGCTGCATGAGAGCTGAAGTGAAGGGTAGCTGTGGCATCGTCTTCACTGGCAGAGAAACTGATGGCACATTTCCCAGACTAGGGGCTTTCCAAACAACCTCACCTGTGTCTAATCTTTTCAGCTGTGCCTCCTCTGCAATGCGCTTCTCGATCCTGCGCTTCCGTATCGTTTCATGATCGAGCACTTGGTGCCCGGGCTCATGTGTCGTGCTGTGCTCCAGCATGTCACTGTAGTCACCAAACTCAGTCCCACAGGAGCAGATGTGACTTGCAGACGGACACATGTGCTCCTCCAAGCATCTCCTGTCTGCAAATATCTGCTCGCAGCTGAAACAAAATCGCTTGGCGTTCATCAAGTCTTGTCCCAAGCCATCTTGGAGGATGTTTTGTAGCATTTGGCTCCCTCTCTGCACTTTCCTCTTTGCCATTGTCCTCAGAGTGATGATGTGGAGCTCACTGGACCTGATGAAAACAAGTTTTTGGTTTAATTATCTTCATACGGGTTATTAATATGCAAGTGTGTGATGCATCCCCATGAGAAGCTTAAATGGTGATGTTTTGCTGCTGAATGTTTTTGTTGGAAAGAAATATTTCAGTCTATCAAAGGCACACAAAACAACACACCCACTAGAGCTGGGTATTTCCAGCAACCTCACAATATGATATGTATCGCGATACTAAGGCCACTATACAGTATGTAGTCCAATACACGTAAAATGTAAAACATTGACTACACTTTTAACAAAATTTCCAACAAGTTTTGTTGTTTATTACAAGAAGAAAAAGAACACAAATGAGTTTTAAATTATTCTAAAACTTAAATTCAGGTCCTCAAAGATTGTAGTTTAAATTTGGATCATGAGCTTCATCATGTAGTTTGGCTTCTACTTTAAACTGTGCTATGTTTAACATCACCCAAAGTGTATTGACAACAACTGTCAAAACATTTAGGCCATATTGACTCTGTAGAACCCGTATCAATACACATATCTCCAAGGAGTGCAGGACAGTATTTTTTTGTATCGATATTTCAAGCACAGGCCCGACACCCACCGCCCGAAATAAAGGAATAATCTTGGATCACCTTCACCATCCACATCATTAAAATTCATGCAGTCATGTTATTTCCAGCTCTTCCCCATTATAAAAATAAAACCAATATTTCACCAATCTGAGCGAGAAATAACACACCACACCTGCATTCCCTCTCAAGACTAGACTACTGTAACTTCCTCCTGCCTGCTTTGAATAATGAATCACCCTCCCACCCTCAACTAGTTCAGAACACAGCAGCTGAGCTTTTAAATGACTTTAACAGACGACGCTGACTTCCTATTAATTTCATAATTGATTTTAAGATTTTACTCATTCCCCCAAAAGCACATGAGCCTGGTTCCAGCTATAATCACAATATTAACCCCCTTAAGCAGCCAGCTTGCAGCTTTAGATCCTTATGCAAGGGCCTCCTGGTCATTCCAAAGTCAAGTCTTAAAGCTGATGTGATTGAGCTTTTTGCATCAGAGCTTGATTTAAGAGAAACCCTCCTGAGGAGACACGCTGTAAGGAATCAATCATTACTTTTAAATCACTTCTAAAATCTCACTATTACAGATTTGCTTTTATATGATGTTTTTTCCATCCTATTTCAGTTTTACTGTCTTTTTAGCCGCATTTTAGTCTTTATTGCTCCTGTCATGCTAGCGCTACCTTGAGCACCTTCTTCCATTGTATGCATTTTTGTATTTTATTTTTACATATCAAAGCCTTACTAGATATTGATTCCCCTCGACTAATTCTTGTTTACTTTTCTTAATGTCTCAGTCTCTTATTCTGCTACCCCTTTTGATGGTTGTTTCTTATTCCTGATGTTTTCATTGTTTTCATCTTGTACTCATGGGCTCATTTTGTGTTGCTTTGGTTCATTTGATGCATGAACAGGTCCTTACTGAGATTGTGTTTAATGTGCTGGTTGAGTTATGTGTATGGGTTTGTCGGATTTTTGCTAATATCCTATAAGATCATATTTCTGAAGTCATTATTGCCATCGCTGATATTTTCTTGAGGAGCAAAAAGTCTTTGCTTTATGAAAACTTACTTGTTGCTTTTAATGCTAATTTAGTCATCAGTTTAGGTAAAAGATGCAAAACAAGAAAAATTAAATGTAACTCTATAAATGTACCAATGCAGTGTTGATAACGTGAAGCATTAAGGTATATCTGTGTTTTTTCCAAACATTACTGTCAATATGAACAGCTGACATACTGGCTGCAGATACCAGCAAAAAAAATTAAAAAACTTGCCAATAACCATAATCTTGATTCTTTAAATAGTGCTATTTGTTGCTGTTGGTTAACTCAATTAAGTACAGTTTGTTCTCTGTTTCTATCTCTCAAAACACTTTGTAAACCAATATTTTCAAGTTGTTTAGACATCCTTGTGTCTGTTTAGGTGATTGATGACATTTTCTGGGTGTCATAGCCTTGGCACAAAGAAGAAGTGGTTAGATTTTGGTGGTGATCCTGCACTGGATGATGAGTATAATTTGTTTCAAAATCTTTGTTGTCATTGTGTGATAGTGCAGAGCTGCACATTTCACTATTAACTCATTAAGATCTCAACAGGCTTTAATGACAATAAAGCAATTCTGGTTATACTTAAAGGAAGAAGTGACATTTTGGTGACCAGAATCCAAATCAGTGACACTGTTTATTGGATTTCATGAAATGTGGACAAAAAGCCAGTTTTCCACATTTTTGGAAACAACTTGCCACATTGTTTTAAATGACTTATCATAAATATAGATTATCATTCCTTTTAAGTCGGTTCATCTTTAATAAAACTGTCTTGTATTCCTGTAGCCCAGAGAAAAGGATTTCATTAAAGAGTAAAAACAACAGAAAATTACCTCTTAAGCAAATGATAAAGGAAGAGAGAGAAATAAGTGAAGTAACTCTGTTTTTTTTCCCCCAGTCCTGATTGTTTTTATTTTTTCTGGTCAGGATGGATTGACATGAATGTAGCCTCATACAAGTATACATGTATTACTAAGTTAGGCATTGCTGAAATACATAACGACCATCATATGAAGCTTTCTTTAGACAGTAATAGTATTAAGAAATAAAACAGGGTGTCAACAATATTCCATACAAGCTAGTAATGACCTAAATGCCAGATTATTTCTCTCCATACTCACTCTGATGGATGTGACATGACGTGTACACCTTTTGGGGTTTCATGACAGCATGTTTATAACTGTTTGTTTGTTTAACAACTATACATCTGCTACAACCTGCAGAAAATCGACTTTAAGCATTTTCACTTCATTTTGTTGACCGCGCGCTTGGCTTGCTGCTAACCCAGTATGCTAAAGTTAGCCTCGAAAGCTACCATAAAACACAAAAGGCTTACCTTTACATTAAATTGTTTTGAGTTGTGTTGCGTCAGTTTTCCTGGAAGTGTCGAAAACAATCCGCGAAAGGGCTTCAGTCGCTGTGTTTCTGCTGAAAATCACAGGATGGAAACCTAGCCGGCTACTGGCAGCTAGCCTGTTAGCCACATCAGAAAAACAGAGGAGGAAGTGCCTGCTCTCTTCTTCTACGGATGGCGCGCTTCGGCAGCCACATGGCCGAGATGTGCAGCTCTACACTGACACCTGTCGGCCGTGAGAGACACCCGCCACACAATTGGTTGTTAAAGTGGGGGTTTGGTTTGGGTCGGGACCGTAGACATTAATAAATGGTGCAGGGACTAGGTAGGGCAGTAACCAAGTAGATTTACTTGAATTCTGTACTTGGGTACATTTTTGAGTATCTGTACTGTACTTTGGTTATTTTTTTTTAAACCTTTGACTTTAATCCTACAACATTGGAAAGACTTTTAACTCCACTAGATATCTATGAAGGGCCTCATTACTTTAAGCACAGCTTTGAAGTAATCTGAGGATTTTTTTCTCTTCTCAAATGCAATCTGGGTGTGTTTTGCTCAAGTGGTGATGCCATACCTGTACCTCGAGCATGCGCTACTCAGATCAGGCAGGTAAACCTAACGGAGGGATTGGCTGGAAAGACAATAAACTCAGTCTTTGGCAGATTTAGCTGAAGGGCTGAAGGTGGCGTTCCTTCATCCATGTGGGGATATCAGACAGGCCAAGACAGTTGTGTCATCACAGCTAACTATCAGGTGAGAAAGATAAGAAGAACTGAGTGTCATAGTGGTGTTAAGAGAGAGAAGGGAGCGAATAAATGCAACAAGTGAGGTAGTGTGTGATGAGAAGAGCAGGGGACCAAACCCTGAGGTACCCCTATCATTGAGCCATGGGGACAGTCCTCCCCACCATGATACTTTAATGGTTATTCTTGTGAGGTAGGACTTAAACCATGACAGGACGTATCCTGAGAAATCAAGATCAGAGAGTGTGGAGAGGAGGATTTGATGGTTCACTGTGTCAAAAGCAGCTGACAAGTCCAGGAGTATTAGGACTGAGGACTGGCCAACAGCTCTGCAGTGCAGACTCAGCAGAGTGGCCTGGCCTATAACCAGACTAATGGGGATCAAACAGAGTGTTATAATGTAGATACTCAAGAGACCTGACTGGAGATTGTGCACTCGTGTAGTCTGGACACGTACGACAGAAGTGAAACCAGCCTGTAATTTTCAACCTGGGTTGAGGCTGGGTATTTTAAAGCAGTGAGGTGAACTGAGCTTGCTTTAAAGCAGTGAGGAAGACAGTGGTTGCCAAGGAGGAATTGATTATGAGTGTAACTACAGGGTTGGGTTTGAGCAACATGGTCTGCAGGATGTTTGCAGGAATTAGAACAAGAAGACAAGTTGTGGGGTTTGAGTTGTGTAGAAGTCTGGAGTCTTCATCCTCCCTCAGAAGAGAAAAGGATCAAAGTGAGGCACCAGCTGGTTGGAGCAGGCTGAGTTGTTAAAGCTCAGAGAACTGATTACTGATGGTAGCAGTCGTATCAGTGAAATATGAAGCAATCTGTATTAGCCCAAAGAATATGTAGGGATTCTGAATGCACATAGTCTGAAAGTTTCCCCCTCATAAATATTCAATCAAAAACATTAGCATGTATTCTTTATTGTTGCTGATGAAATGACAATGCAAAAAAGTTACCTACCCTGGTTGATATCCTGTTTTCAATCAACAGCGTCTGAAGCAAAGGTTGACACGTAATGAAGTGGTGATCACCAGTTTGCCTTAATACAAGTCCAGATGAACCTTTGGAATCTGTGTAACCACAAATTATTATAGCTATGCTACAGCTTAAAAAGTATTTTTTAAACTTGATGGATCCATACAATACATAAAAAGCTGCAGTTTAACTATGAAAACACAATTAAACTCATGAGATAACTGACAACACAAATTTGCAATTAACATTATCCTAAGAAATGAAAGGAATTTTAAATCAAGTTTTGCATTTTTGTCAGATTTGGAAATACTTTTTTTTTTTTTTTTTAATGTAATTTTTGGGCATTTTGTGTCTGTATTGATAGGAGAGAGACAGTGGATAGGCTTGTGAAAGGGGGTGAGGGAGTAGGGGAAGACACTCTGCAAACTGGTCACAGGCAGGATTCGAATCTGGACCGGCAGAAGCAAGTACATGGGGTGCCTGGTTGCTAACCACTCCGCCAAACCAGCACCCTGGGATTCCTTTTTTAGTATTTAATAAAAACTACATCTGTGTTTAAAATTTCATCAGATATTAGGCAGTAGACTTGTGTAAATGAGAACACACTGATAAGACCCTGTATGAAGTGTAAAAATTTTTAAATGGATATAAATACGGTGTACCTTGATATTTACGATGTTGGGGAGCCCTGGGCAAAAAAGTTAACAAACCACTGGTTTAGGAGTATCTCACCATTATTTATCAAATTTCCAATATTGTTTTAAGTTTTAAGAACTACAAGGGGTTGAAGGTAACTGATTGTGTTCACTGCAATTGAGCACTTACTGCAACTGAGCACTTACTTGTTTACTTTACTTTTTTGATCAGTTTGCTTTAAATCAGTTATTTACCAGCATGCCTGAGTCTGTTTCATATTATATTTGATAACGTATGTTGAGGCATTTGAGCATGTAAAGAAAAGAGGCCTTTAGTACTACGATACTGTATTTTGATGAATTTAAGTAATGGTTCCCTTTAATATTACAGTTAATGAATGAGAAGAAACATCATTTTCATAAGTTTAATATTTATCACCCCAACAATTTAGACAATACCAAAGAAAGTTGGGGGTGTGCTGGTGATGCCTGCCCAGACTGCTGCACCTCCTCCACCAAAGCGAACCCTGGTGACCATGCTGACCTTGGTGTATCGCCCGCCTGGCCTTCTCCAGAAACGCTGACAACCACCCTTTCTGTGCAAGGTGATCCAACACTCATCAGTGAACAGACAGTAAACCACTGCTGCACTGTCCAGGTCACACGGTCTATGCCCACTGCGAACAGCTCCGGCAGTGTCTTGGTGTCACCTGCAACAGTCGTCTGGAATTCAAGCCAAGGCGACAGAGTTGATCGCGAACGGTTTGTCTGGAGATCGTAGTACCCCTTGCTTCTTATAAATGGGCCTTCAACTGTGTGGCAGTTGCATAATGGTGTCTGAGTGCAAAGGTTTTTAGGTACGGATCATTATTGCGGTCCATCACTAGTGGGGCTCCACTCCTGGGTCTGTCACGAACACTGCCAGTAGTTCTTTGTCTAGCTCCAGGTCTACTGGTGACACTTGGAGACACACAAAGTTCACGAGCAACATCTGACTGCCTGCTACCAACCTGAAGGGGCACTATGGCCAGGTGGCACTGCTCGTCCATTAACTGACATTGAGTGTTCATTGCTGCTTGAATGATAAACTGTGAATGACTTGCTGACAATACCAGCTTCTTATATCCCAGAATGTTAAA
The DNA here is from genome assembly GCA_036419115.1 of Scarus forsteni. NCBI lineage: Eukaryota > Metazoa > Chordata > Actinopteri > Labriformes > Labridae > Scarus > Scarus forsteni. Next base: position 12,948,407 of record JAZDUH010000111.1, on the reverse strand, counting down.
ATTGATGCCACATTTAAAGGGTTATCTTTTGTAATTTTCGATGTTGGCCCCAACACTAATTCACTGAACACAGAGACCATTATTTGGAAAACACAAAATAAGGTGTATCTATCATCCTAATACAATTGCCTCCCTAACCCCAAAAATCACTCAAGTAAAACAAACACAATATGCATGAAATCTACTGCATATATCTTACAGTATCCCTAAATCTATCTAGATCTCTCTCTCTCTATATATATATATAAGTATACATATATATATATATATATTATATATATATATATATATATATATATATGCATATAATCTATATCTATATAAATGAGTACACCCTCAATTTAGAGTAATGTTTTAATCAATAGCTAAATAAACACATTCCGAAGTCTTGACAAAGTTGACTTTAACCTAACTTCTTTTTTTTACCATAAGGGCAATATCATAACCAAACTATAGCTTTGCTCCAACTCCTTTGATTAGGGTGTACTCATTTTTGCATCCTGAATTTAAATGGATAAAAATCCTTTTTAGTGGGCAACTTAAAAAATCTTGTTTGCAATCAATGACCCACATTTGGGGGACTTTTGTGGTATCATATGACACAGAATATGTTGATTTTAAAAGTGAAGTATAGATTTTCTGCAAAATCTGATCAGGTGTACTAATTTATAATGAGTGACGTAAATCTATCTATATATATATATAACTATATACACACACACACACACACACACACACACACACACACACACACACACACACACACACACACACACACACACACACACATTTACTTCATCAGTGATTATGAATCTTACATCCTTAATATTTGGGAGTGCTGGAAAACTGGGTGGAAAGTGGTTGAGCTTTAGACAGTCATTTATTAAATGATATATAAACTTGGCACACAGTACAGAAAAAATATGTTTTCCAAAATAAATTATTTTATAACATTGTTTTCTGATACATCAAATGATTTTTGCTTAAGATTTCAAGGATTATTCACACATTGAGCTTTGACATTTTATTCAGATAACCACGAAATAAGTCTTGTTCCCAGAGGGTTTAAATTTCTCTGCTAATTTATTTGTGTGTTTGGGGGAAGTAGTTTCTTGGTATTCTGTTGGATTAAAAAGAAATACGTTGCAACTACAAGTGTTTAATAGGAAAAACAGTATGAGCTGTAACACTCTAAGTCATGGCTAAATACACTTTGCATTTTTCTAATACCACATTTCATATCCTTTATCAATATTGAACTACAATATTATTAATTTCATATTTTTCTCATATGAAGCTGCTTTTTCATAGACAGTTTGTTGAATTTGATTTTTTTATTCCAAAATATTACCCCAAAATTGTTTACAGTAAAATGTATGTGATAGTACTGGATATATCTGTCATATCACAAAACAGCAATTTGTCTTTTTTTTTTTTTTTTTTTTTACATACTAGTATGTTTAATAACAGCACAAACAACAAGCTAAAATCACATCCATGTGATAAAATTTGATCACAAAATACTAACAGGCTTACTTTGCTAATATAGATAAAAGAAAGCAACTGATTCAACAAAAATGTACAATGTAGCAAAGTTGTATTTTTACATCAGGAAGCTACTGTAACACATCCTTAGTGCTTAATTCAAAATGTAAAAACATGGCTGTACAATGTCATCATCTCAAGACCTAAAAAAAACATGTCAAGGGAACTATGAGAGACAAACCATCATAAATGGGTCTTTTTCTTAAACACAATCTCTAAAGTTAGGCTTTGTTTCTCTAAAAAACTGGATTACATTAGGTAGCTATTTGTTCTTTTGTGCCTCCAACAAAGATGCGATGAATCTTCCTGCGGTGGTTTTGGAGGGACTTCAAGCTCGAAAATATACCCTGGCAAACATCACAGCGGTTTGATTCAGATTGTTTGTGGGTGAGCAGGTGTTTCTGCAAACTGTCTACAGTGCCAAACCAGCGGAGACAAACTGGACAACGTACAGGTTTTATGGCTGGCTTGCAAGACCCGCTCCTCTGATGAAACACAAGACTGATAGAGTTAGGAAAGTCAGAGTTGCAGTGGGAGCAGTGATAGTCTTTGGATGGGTTTGAGGGTGGGTTTGTAGGTCGTAAACCTTTACATCTGTTCCAGGTCAGGTGCCTCCGTAGAGAGCAACGAGAGGCGAAAGTGTTGTTACACCGAGTGCACACATGCCGCTGATTTTTCAGGGATGGATTTTGAAGCTGCACTACGGTTTGATTTGAGGCTGGCTGCTGCACTGGTGGAGATGGGTGCCGAGCTGGCGGCGACGGGTGCCGCACTGGCTGAGGTGGCTGCTGCTGAGGAGCCTGCTGAAATCGAATCAAAAGCGGCTGTGATCTCTGTGGCGGTATCCCTTTGAGCAGCTGGTGATGAGGATGCATGTGGATTTTGAGGTGGACTTCATAGTCTGCCCAAGAACTGACAGTCTCACCACAAGTGGGACAGGTGTATGATTCCTGTGCATGCTTCTGCAGATGCTCCAGGAGGAGCCGTGGAGATGTAAACCCAACCCCACACTCGCATGTCACCCTCCTCGGAAGGACTGAGGGCAGCGACATGACACCCCAGTTGTTAACATCATCTGCTTGAGTTTGACAGTCGCCTGCGTTGGCGGCTGCATTTGCTGCTGCATTTGCTGCTGCGTTGGCGACTGCGCTCTGCTGCACTGTCACTCCTGCTGCGTCAGACATTGTTCGTCTCAAAAGACACTTTTTCCTGTGAACCATCATATTGTCTTTGCGGTTAAAGGACCTGCCACAAACAAAACAAGGAAAAAGTGGTACATTGGGGTTTGCATTTGGTAGCTTGCCACCCAAAGAGCCGCTCTGCCCTACAGTCCCCGGTAACCGGGGCCTGAACCCACACAGCCGCAGGTGTCGTCTCAGAGTACACGATCGACTGTAGGTTTTGTGGCACCTGGTACAAGGATATCGTTTTATACCATCTTTGACAAAATAGCGCAGGCCAGTGGGTGCTCTCTGTGCATCTGGAGGAGGTTTTTTCTCCTCTGCACCTGTTCCATTTTTCTCTGCAGAGCTCAGCACCTCCATTTCATCATCCAAGGGCATCGTCCACTGCCCTTCACCGCCATCTTCTCCATCATCCACTGCTGCGGCCCAGCCACTGTTTTCTTTTCCTTGCTGAAGGGAAATTCCATGCAAGGCAGCGAATTCACTCTGCTCTTTCAGGGCTGTTTTAGGGTAAAATGGCAAGAAGCTTTTTGCTGGTTGCACCCAGGCCAGCTGAGACGCTGCTGACTGATCTAAATCTAGAGAGGTCACCTCTTCCTTGATGGAACTCATGACCTCAGTGCCCACAGCTATGCTCTTGGCAACATGAGGTCCAAACTCAATCTCTGCATCACCTGGTGTTATGCTGTTGGACCTTAACGAAAACATTTTCTGGGAGGAAAAAGTGGTCGGCTCAGGGGGGGCTGCCCTCGGGCCCTGGCACTTGTGCATTTTTAAGTTCCATCTTCGTGCATAGCTGTGCTTGCACAATGGACAAAAGAATACTTTTCTTGCATTGTTTTGATTGTGCAATGGCACTGCGGGTAACTTGTTTTTGAAAGAGCTTGAAATTTGGGTGGGCCTGTTTCCCATTTGAGGGCAAACGTGGTTGTCATTTAAAGGCACACGTCCGATAATGAGCTGTTTGCAGCGACGACAACATTTAATCCGCTCCTTCTTATGCAGGAAATGGTGCTCTGTCAGTCTGTCTACGTTATCAAATACCCTGCGACAGCGGCCGCACTGGTATCTCCCGTAGGTGCTGTTACCTCCAGGGTCCTTGAGCTTTTGACGAGTTTCGAGGACGACGACAGGTGAGAATGTCTTTGTCAGAGAGACCACCCTCTTTTTACTAAACCCAAGAACTTTACTTATGGAGGGGGCTTTTGTCTTTATGCCAGGAACTGCGAGCAGACGCCTCAGCTGTGCAACAGAAGTGTCACTGGCCGGAGTGACCTCAGCTCTTGGTTCTGGTGTGATCTCAAATGCATCTGCTTCTTGTTTTGGGATTATCATGCTCTCATCCTGATCTGGGGACGGGGCAGGAGAGCACCTCATGTATGCTGATGCTAGCACCTTCATTAGAGAATTTCTGTTGGGTAAATTCTCTCTATTCTCACTGGTATACACTGAATTTGCCATTTCCTCAGAATATACGTCCTCCGCGGTCTCCAGTAGTTGCTCTGTTTCTGCTAAAACGTCCTCTGGTTGCTCTTCACTCTCATCTAAGGGGGGAGTGTACTGGCCTTGAGAGGGGGTTACTATGGCAATACCACCCTCAAAGTGTGTGTCTGCTTTGCTGCCTGATGATGGGGTTTGTTCTACAGGTGGAGACCTTGAGGTAGAGGGACAACTAATGACTAAATCTGTCTGGTTTATGGTTGGACTGTCTGATAAAGACTGGTCATGCTGACCTTCCCTACACTCAGTTCTAGTGCTCGGACTCGAATCATCTGGAGGATCCATTTGGTGTGAATTACAAACATGCAGCTGCTCATGTTTGAGCATAAGATGAAAGTCCTGGAATTCCTCTCCGCAATCACAAATATAAAAAGATGGTGAAGGGCTCTTGGGTAACGCCTTGGATGGACTTGGTTGCTCTGTGGGTGAGTCCATACTTGAAAGCAGCGTTTCATGTGGGCTGCTGTCAGACTGGGGAGGAGTCGGGGCCTTGGAGAGGGCATTTGCATGAGTCGCCTGATGTACTAGCAAAGCGGCCAGTCCAGTAAAAGTGGCAGAACATGCCACACAACGAAACACTTTAGTGGGAGAAGTGCTTCCTTGTAACCCCAACATCATGGCAGCCAAACACACAGGGCAATCCAGGGACTGTAATCATCCAAGAGTTTCCTATAAAACACAGGACAGACACAGAGCATGTCACAGTGTGCTTTGAACATCTAAACATTTACAAAATAAACATTTCAACAATTTATGACATCCTCGTATTCTGTTTTTCTAGCTTTTAAGTTTATCGTTTCTCTGAATTCTTCAACCACTGATTATTGGTTACAATATTCATTAACTTGGCCAAGGAGGTTGTTTTTTTGCCTGGCGTATGTTTGTTCGAAAGCAAGGTTAAACAATAACTACAGGACAGCATTTGGTAAAATTTCCAGGAGATGTTGGCAATGGCCCAATTTACAAATTATAACATTTTGGTGGTGATCTAGGTAACCCCAATTAGCTAATGCTTGTTTTTTTGCTCAATGACTGTCTAAATAATAATGATATTACCATGATATTGAGTACTAGGTGTGGATTTTCAGGGTCACTGAATCATATTATGATGCTTACTTCATCATGGACTTTAGTTAAATTATTTGCTTAGTTTGTGCTCTCTGAGTGAATTGCAGTTATACATTCAGAGGCACCAACACATTTTTTAATCCAAATATTAGTTGCCGTCTGTGTGATTTCTGGACTTTGATTGAGTTCATGTGAAATGGCCCCTATGACGTCCAGTCAGACTTTCTGGATGCACTGCCTTTTACTTTTTTAACTGACTCTTGGGACTACTGCATGCTGCCCATACAGAGCATCTGTACTTATGAGCACAGATGGTGTCAACCATCACATAGCCTACATATTTAACAACATTGTGATTTAATTGTGCTTAAGAATACCTCCCCTGTTTGACGACCATGATGGATCCTTAACTGGCTTATGATGGATGAAGACAAATCATTGATGGGCAGTCAAGCTCAGCTTTCAGTTAGTGTCACTGTCTACACACAAATAAAGTAAATTAGTGTTTGGTACGTTATTGTTTTTTGTAGCAATGCTTCTTTGCAGGAAATCTTATATTGTTGGAATGCATGTATCTTTACACTTTATATGGCACATTAACAAGGAACATACATTTGTAGGATAAGCAGCAGAGCTGAGTATGTGGGCTGCACAAATCTTCTCTGCCCAATAAGTAATAAGGGTCACAAGCAGTCATCTCCCTCTGTGCAAAAATAAGGGCTTGTCATCATTGGAGGCAATCTCAATGCAGGGAGATGTTGAGATAATAACCTGCAACCAGTGGCAAACCCATACCTTTTCCCCACAGAACAGGGTTTGTCAGAGAATACCTCCAGAATTTGGGATCAGAGAGGCTGATGGCCTGGCTTTGTGTTAATACAAAGCCAAGCAACCATCTTATAAAGTGATAAAAAAAATAATTTAATGCATCTTAGGGTTACTCTTTTTCAAATTCAGTTCAGTGATGAACTGAAACAATGATTTGGACTGCATCATTGTTCAAGTCCAGTCCTCAGCTGGCTGAAGGCTGGTTCACAGTAATAGAGGAGCTGTGAAGGTGTTTTAGATCAGGATGCACAGCGCACCTCTTCAAAACACTCTCTCATGGACTATGCACCAACAGTCTGGTGAAGCATGTTTATCTATATAGGGTCAGGGGCTTCGACCAAAGAGAAATAGATAAGAAAAGCCATGCTGAGCCACTGCTGCCTTGACTTTACTCTCTCCCACCATTTTACTCCATCCACACAGAACCTCAAGGATGCTACTGACAGCATGATGAAGAGACAGAAACCTGCCTTCAGGTCTTCTGCAGAAAAGGGAACACCTCCAACAGCTGCAGATTCACACTCCCTTTCCTACGGCTTACAATGCTGCAGTCTTGCAACTTCATCCAGGAAAAATGACGCAGGCCTTCGATGCAGCCAGTCTTGAAACTGGGCAAAGCAAACCATGGTAATCTGACTGTTCTGAAACCCATTTTAACCATGACTGGCCCCAAATACAGGGCAGCAGCCATATTGTGTCTACAAAATCATTGGCTGCATCTACACAAAGTGTTATAGATAAAATTAGATTTTTTCCCAATAGATCAGATTTTAAATTTGTCTTCCCACATTCATCTTTAAATGATGGCATGTATCAGGTTCGCCTTTCAGTTTAAAGAATCATATGCATTTTAGATCTGAATAAAGTCAACTTTAGATTCAGCTGGCATCCATCACCGGAAACCAAACCGAGATCAAAAAGCCTCCAGTGTGAAAAAAGAAATGATTCTGCTGAGGTAATGCTTCAAGTCCTTATGACAAAACAAAAACAATAAATTAATACATCAAAACAACAGTTTTGTTTTTTTGTTTTTTGTTTTTTTTACCTCCATAGACCTCATGATGTTGCTATTGTTTGTCTGTGTACTACATGAAAGTTTCTCTGAATTTTAGTCATGGCACACTGAAGAAGTGCCACTATTTTGGTGGTGGTATGACCATGTACTCAGGAATTATTTGATGGATTAATTAACATTCGCCAATTCTTCGACAAATAAAATCAGACATGTTTTGAAAAAAAAAAAACATGCAGATGTAGGTCAGGTCCGCCACTGACCCTAACTTCCTTCGTGGAAATTTGTGATTTCTGAGCGCTACCAATTTCCATTATGCACAAAATGAAGCTTCCACTTAAAAAAGATAAAAAATCAAATATTAGACTGAATATGAGTCAACTTTATGCCTGTGAGGGTCAACATCTATTGGCCTACCATTTGGTAACACTTGAGTCTTTACAAAACAACATTTTTCTTCAATTTTGTGATCAATGATCAGATTAAAATAGACATAGTTAACAATGTAATGGTGAAAAGTGAAGGCATTTTTAAATAAACCTACATCAGCCTGTTTTATCATTTGGCATTCAAACACACAACCTAGGGCTCTGCTGGTACCAGATCAGATCAGCTCCATCTTTACAAACTCATTTTTGCTGGTACAAGTTTCTTTCATCATATCATGTGCCTTATTTGGTTTTAATTGGGGCAATGGATTCTTTTCTTTCTTTATCTAAACATATTTAAACTGTCAACAGCATTTGATTTCACCATGAATTATAAAGTATTAATCTTCAAATAGAGACAGCAAACAGCACTGCCATACAGCGAGCTCTGTCTAGCACAGAATAACAAATCTATGATTATCGTTGGCAGGTAGGGAAATATCAACAAAATATTGTAACCAGCAGATAATTGTTTAAAAAGTAGGATATAATATCAGAAGATGTGAAATTTCTGCTCATATTAACATCTGGCATATCAGGCACATAACTTACTAACCCACTGACCACAGGTACAACAATCACTGGGTCTGACCTCCATTTGCCTTCAGCTGCATTACTTCTTCATGACATTAACTCATCAAGGTGCTGGAAACCTCCACATCCCTTTGGTGCTCTGCTGGATTGAGATCTGGTGACTATGGTGGCTACTGGAGTACATCAAAGTCTTTATCATGTTTAAAAGCTAGTCTGTGATGATTTAAGGTCTCTGACCCTTTAATCACTTGAATCTTCTCTAGATGTCTAAATCTAAAAATCAAGCGTTGCTTTTCTTGTTTTGCATCTGTTTCAAATATAAATGTACCTTCACAATGAAAACAGCAGATCTTCTTTTAGAGTCAAGGCTTGGTCTTCTTTGAAAAAAAATAGTGTAACAGTTCTTGTGATGTTAAGTGAATATTAGCAATATATAATATTAGCAATGCCAAAATATTGGCAAAAATACTCCACTGAGCATCCCATTAAAGCTTTAAATGGAAAGAAACATTTCCTGATTGAACAACAGCTACATAGGGTGGCTCTGTAAGACAAACTCAGCAAAGACCTCTAATTCACACTGTTTTCTAGCTCGGAAAAGAACAAAAAATATATTTAAGAGGGATGTACGACATTTTCATAATGACATCAGAAGTGGTTGTAATTGCTTTAAAAGCATATCAAGGAACAGACAGATATGAAAATCTGTGGCTATATTACAGCATTAAATAAAGCATCAAATTGTGGAGTTTCTTAGAATGACCTATCTTCAACAGTCACATGTCTCGTTTATTAAAAGATACATTTTTGTGATATTTTTTGCTTTTGATGGGTAGAGACAGGGGGTCCCACTAAAAACAGGTGAGAAACTGGAAGAAGGTCATGCAGGAGAGTGCACAGGCCAGAATTTAGCCCCTGCTTACTACTTCAATGACAACCATCTCTTTGTATGCGGACATAACCACTAGGCTACAGACACTGTGGATGATGCCTGATTCAATCAGCTGATACTGTTTAAAGTAAATTGTGCTTATAATTTAACTATGCCAGAAGAATAGTTTTTAAATATGTCTTAATATCAAAGTCAATATCTGTAAGGGCTTGAATAAGCTTGGAAGAACCAGCATAACAGATATGGAAAATAATCCTGTAATTGCGGCATTGTGATGTAGATGATGCTAAGTCAATGCAGAGACAGCATAAACTCTTAATACATTGCTTATTTTCAATATTAAACTAAAAATATTAACTTTAAGGTTTTTTGTTGATGAATTAACATACTGTTCGATATGAATTCCTGAAGGTGTGATGCTATAAAAGTATTTACTGCTGTTACCACTGTTTTTGTATAATGTGGTTAGACTGAAGTCATGTTGGTGATGATTTCCAGGTTTAAGAGGAACCTTTCTCAGACATCTGCTAGAGGCTGCTGCTGGACTGCAGTATACTCTGTGGAGTTGAGGAGGAAGATTTCAAGCGTAGGTAGGCTTGACCTATAAATGTTATTCATTTTGTTTAAAATGACAGGCCTTTTTTAAATTAATCTACAAAGCACTTTCTAAAGAATAAAAAGGAGTATTTTTTTAACTCTCTTACTGCTTGCCTTTATTGACGGAAGAAGTAACAAACCATCTGCAGCAGTTAAACATCAGGGATGCTACACAATTTGATGCCCTGGCACATATCTGCATAAGATCCAGTATCCTGCATCCCTATACTCACAGTGGCTCAGTCTTAAACCACCACTGTCAGAAACAACTTTAAAGTTTAAGTGATAAGAATATAAAAATGTCAAATGATGTCAACTTCACAAAATGAATGTTCCACCATTAAAGATAAAGGATTGTTGCATACTGAACATATGCATGAGCAACAAAATCATACAGTGCAGTGGGTAAGGAAAGTTTTCAGACCCCCTTAAATTTTTCTATTTCTGTTATACTGCGGCCATTACCTAATACCATTTAAGTTCTTTTTTTCCTCATTAATGTACACAAAGCACCCTAATATTGACAGAAAACAACTCTCCCGAGATGCTCAACTGGGTTTAAGTCAGGGCTCTGGCTGGGCCATTCGAGAACAGTCACTGAGTTGTTCTGAAGCCACTCCTTCGTCATTTTAGCTTTGTGCCTAGGGTCATTGTCTTGTTGGAATGTGAACCTTCGGCCCAGTCTGAGATCCTGAGCACTCTGGAAAAGGTTTTCGTCCAGGATATCTCTGTATTCGGCCGCATTCATCTTTCCTGTAATTGCAACCAGTGGTCCTGTCCCTGCAGCTGAAAAACAGCCCCACAGCATGATGCTGCACCACCATGCTTCACTGTGGGGGTTATATTGGGCAGGTGGTGAGCAGTGCCTGGTTTCCTCCACACATACCTCTTTGAATCAAGGCCAAAAAGTTTGATCTTGGTCTCATCAGACCAGAGAATCTTATTTCTCATAGTCTGGGAGTCCTTAGTGTGTTTTTTGGTGAACTCTATGCAGGCTTTCATGGGTCTTGCACTGAGGAGAGGCTTCCGTCAGGCCACTCTGTCATAAAGCCCTGGCTGGTGGAGGGCTGCAGTGATGGTTGACTGATATGAACTTTCTCCCCACTGGATCTCTGGAGTTAAGCTACAGTGATCTTTGAGTTCCTCTTTACCTCTCTCACCAAGGCTCTTCTCCCCGATTTTTCAGTTTGGCCGGACAGCCAGCTCCAGGAAGAGTTCCTGTTGTCCAAAACTTCTTCCATTTAAGGATTAAGGAGGCCACTGTGCTCTTAGGAATCTTAAGTGCAGCAGAAATTACTTTGTAGCCTTGGCCAGATCTGTGCCTTTCCACAATTCTGTTTCTGAGTTCTTGAGGCAGTTCCTTCGACCTCATGCTTCTCATTTCTTCTGACATGCACCGTGAGCTGTAAGGTCTTATAGAGACAGGTGTGTGCTTTTCCTAATCAAGTCCAATCAACACAGTTAAAGGAGACATATCATGCTGATGCATGATTTAATACTTACATATAATATAATAAATTTGAAAACAAGACCTTACACCCCCTTAATTTTCAAAAAATTAGATATTGTATTTTTTCTGATATCCTAGAACGAGATTTGATGCCTCTGAAAACAGGTAATTGCGAGATGTCCGCGAGATTTCAAACATCGTGACGACACGAGGTACCTTTCTTTTTATTGGAGTAATCTGATAAAACACTTCCTCCTCTGTGATGTCCGTTAGCCACAAAACCGTCACCGAGGAACACATTCGTCCAGCAGCAGTATATAGATCCCTGGCTCACACTCGCTCATTACCAGCTCTGGCCTGTAGGGGGACTCAATACGCGGTCGCTGCTTTGAGCCTGCCGGAAAATACAGTAGAAGAAGAAGGACAGGCTGGCTCAACCCCCGATAGAACTGACCAATCAGAGCACAAAGGGCCGTGACGTTGCGAGGTTACTGTAGGTCATCCTCAGATCCGAGCGTTTCAACGAGACCAGCATAATGGCCTAAAATGAGGATTTTGAGAATGGAATTGTGGGGCAATGAAGGAACTAAATGACTTGTACTGAGGGCAAAAATGCTTTACAGGCATCCTAGTCTGGCATAGTGAAAAGGAGAAACAAGCATGATATGTCTCCTTTAAACACAGCTTGACTCCAATGAAGGTGTCGACCCATCTCAAGGATGATCAGAAGAAATGGACAACGCCTCAGTTAAAAAAACAAGTGTCACAGTAAAGGGTCTGAGTACTTATGACAATGAGATATCTCAGTTTTACTTTTTTAATAAATAAAAAAAATATACAATTCTGTTGTTTTTTTTGTCAATATGGGATGCTTTGTGTACATTAATGAGGAAAAAATTAACTTAAATAGTTTTAGGGAATAACTACCATATAAAATGTGAGAAATTTAAGGGGGTCTGAATACTTTCCGTACCCACTGTACATCTGCCAGTAAAGCCAAAATAAACTTCTAGAGCCATTGGCTGTCAGTGCAGATATTATAAGCATGATATAATTCAATTTTAAATTGTTTTGTCCTTAAAACATAAACTTAACATTTAGATGACATGTTTACAAGACTATTTCATTTTGACAGTTTTGAATTCAACTGTAATAAGACAATAACCCAACCTGGGTACTGATTAGGTACTTACGTTTACAATATCAAGAAATCTGATCAAAAAGGGATAGGTGGCAGGTCAGCCTGGTTTGAGTGATGCTGCTTCTGAGCTTGTTGGTCATTTTGAGGATTTAATTTAGCTGGTCTTGATTCAGGACATATTATTAAGAGGAATTTGAAGATGTTTGACATGGAAAGACAAGGACATAATTACCACCAATTAATGCCAGCACGCATAAATAAAGGGGTGGACAGCCATGTGTGCAGTTTGCTCCCTCACCCTTTAATGACAAGCATTAGGTAAACAAAAACAAACCAACAAACAGAGCTGTAGCGACCATCATGAGGTCAATGCTACCGTATTGTTAGCCTGCTAATGCATGCAGCATTACTAAGGAGCACACTTCTGCTGTTTTCAAGAAAGCGCGATAGTTTTATGCACATAGCAGTGCTCACTTCAGAGCTACAAAGTCAATGCCAATGAGACTTTCAGCTTTGATAATCTGCTTCGTTTTTTTACAAGGGCTCTCCGCTTGAGCACACCCGGAGCTCGGGATGCTAGCCCGTCCACAGACCTCGGATAGGCTGCTATGGAGCGGGCTAACAAGGGGGAGGTGGCCGACCACGTTCACGAAGAAGGCCGAGAAACGAAGAATAAACGCTGGCAAGCTATCTGCCATGGCATGTGGAGCAGCTTCTGCACAATATTCAACCTTTCTATCTACATTTACTCACCAACCCCAGTAGCGAAGTGGGTATCCCCTTCAAAGAAGAAACAATGGCCGGGAATGAGGAGAGGGGATGGCTCAGTAGACATCTGGTCATGCAGAGACCCTGAAGCCTCCAGGGGAAAGCTGTGCGGCGCAGCTCTTTGCTGGAGAAAAAACCGTGATCCTCAGCCAGGAGGGAGAGAGCCGATCTGAGCTGAGCGGGTCCAGGGCTGCAGCTGCGACGGGCGCGGAGCGGAAAGACACAAGAGGTTGATCCGCGCAGGCGCAGCCAACCAAAGCCTTCCTCTGAGAGTGCTCAGGTTCCCCGCCATGGCTGCACTGCGATATGAGACTGTGGAGGAAACTGAAACTGCAGGTCTTAAGATGGACTTGACTTACCGTCTAAGTTAGGTCATTAGTACAAATGCTTCAGATGATGATGCAAAAGTCATCTAGCCTCTCCATCTTCAGGAGTTGTTCTCCACAATTTGGGAATTCTTGCCATGACTGGTAAAACCTAAAGTAGGGGAGACCGGGGTCAATAGTCATATGGGTAGGCTGTCCCACAAGAAGGCAGATTCTGAAATTAGCATTGCTTTGGTTCCCTCAGCAAGAACTCCTGGGACTTCTCAGTGGGTTTATGGATTATAGTTGATAAATGGTGTGAATATATGTTTATGTTTTGTTCATCATTACATTCTTTATGAATTAACACTAATTTTCAGAATTTTGAAATTTAAATGTCATCAGAGAAAGTAAAAAAAGCAATTGTCGGGCCAATATAAAACCACAGCATGGTTTAACTTCAAGATGCTACCACACTTACAACTTATACCTAATGCTGTTGCCTGCTGGTCAAGATAGTTTCCTCTTAAGCTGGGTACACACTGCAAGATAATCAGCACTAGTTTCAGCTTGGATCCTGCTTCTATAACCTGGTACACCAGATGGACCATTCAGAATATTTTCACTTAGCCATATGGGAGCCCATAGAAAGTGTTTGTTCTTCTCCCTTGAGCAAATTCAGATATTTAGGAGCTTAAAGGAGACATCTCATGCTGATGCATGATTTAATACTTACATATAATATAATAAATTTGAAAACAAGACCTTACACCCCCTTAATTTTCAAAAAATTAGATATTGTATTTTTTCTGATATCCTAGAACGAGATTTGATGCCTCTGAAAATAGGTCATTGCGAGATGTCCACGAGATTTCAAACATCGTGACGACACGAGGTACCTTTCTTTTTATTGGAGTAATCTGATAAAACACTTCCTCCTCTGTGATGTCTGTTAGCCACAAAACCATCACCGAGGAACACATCCGTCCAGCAGCAGTATATAGATCCCTGGCTCACACTCGCTCATTACCAGCTCTGGCCTGTAGGGGGACTCAATACACGGTCGCTGCTTTGAGCCTGCCGGAAAATACAGTAGAAGAAGAAGGACAGGCTGGCTCAACCCCCAATAGAACTGACCAATCAGAGCACAAAGGGCTGTGACGTTGCGAGGTAACTTTAGGTCATCCTTGAGACCAAGCGTTTCAACAAGCGCTTGATAATGGCCTAAAATGAGGATTTTGAGAACGCTATTGTGGGGCAATGAAGGAACTAAATGACTTGTACTGAGGGCAAAAATGCTTTACAGGCATCCTAGTCTGGCATAGTGAAAAGGAGAAACAAGCATGATATGTCCTCTTTAAACGTTACACACAATATTCTGCACAGTAGAAAGTGAGTGGGGTGTCGAGTCGAGGTCATGAGCCACTGCTTTTGATCAGGTGTGCGGTACAGTCTGATGGCAGGTAGTGTGCATGCCTCACAGGTCCATCAGGGCCTCCCTGTGTGGAGTTTGCATGCTCTCCCCATGCATGTTTGGGTTCTCTCCAGGCACTCTTGCTTCCTCCCACAGACCAAAAACATGCTCATTGGATTGACTAGTGGCTCCATTAGCCTTAGGTGTTGGTGTGAGCATGAATGGTTGTCTGCCTTTTATTAGCTCTTTCAGGCTGGCCAAAAAAACCTGTTGTAACCCAGCAACAATCGGCTCCTGTCTGCAGTTTGAAAGGGTTCAACTGGCATTTAGCCCCCAGTCGACTGACCCTGTAAGCTACACGAGTTTTTATCAGCTTGTCTCCCATCGGCTTCAGTGGGAACATCACATCCGGGTCAATCCGCTTATTTATGTCATGACATTGGCATAACGTGCCCATGGGAAAATATGGCACCCGTGCCCTCCGTCTGTAACTTAAGTGGGTCTTTGCCATCTCAGCAACAAATTCCATCCGCCTTTGTATCATTTGTTAGTTAGCGGGTTAACCTGTGTTGAAATAATCTGTGTTGACCTGCTAATTTTAGTGTGAAGGTGGTATATGTGGCCCTACAAACTGACTGGTGACTGGATTAGGGTGTACCCCGCCTCTCACCTACTGTCATTTGAGGGTAGTCTCCAGCCCCCCACTATTGTGAAAGGGATATGTGTTATAGATAATGGATAAATAGATACTTTAATACTCTGTTAGTAGATCCGTTACAGCTAGTGGTTGAAGACGTACTGTACTTATTCACATAAAGCACTAAATCATTCATCCACCTACATCGATAATGTAAGAAATAACTGGTATGTTACTTTAAATGCTGTCTTTTTTCTAGCTGTTTTGTAATAAACACACTACTCTTTTCTCTTTTCTGATACTTACCCATTCACACGTATTAAATTAATACTAAAGTTAAGCTAGCTTAAATCAAAAAGATACATGCAATTTCAAAAACGCTTTTTCTCCTACATCCCCATTAATGACTAAAAAGACAACAAGCTACATCATAAGATTTGTTGTCATCATAGCTCAAGTGTTATTGATGGTTTATTACCTCCGCCAAGGAGGTAATGTTTTTGGGAGAGTTTGTCTGTCTGTCCGTCTGTCTGTGAACAAAATAACTCAAAAAGTAATGGACGGATTTGGATGAAATTTTCAGGAAATGTTCAGCATGGGAAAAGGAAGAATTGATTAGATTTTGGTGTTGATCCGGATCAGCGTCTGGCCGCCATGGCGAAAAATGTGATTTTGCTGAATAACTACTGAACAAAAATAGATATCATTATGAATCCAGTTGCTAATGGTATGTTTTCATGGTCAAAGAATCTAAATATTGACATGAAATAAAGGTAGGACTAATATTTATGGTCAAAATGACAATATGGCTGAGGACTGTGGTGCTGGCGGAGGTCTGCGCTCTCCGAGTGCTTTCTAGTTACTATTATAATACTACAATACTAATTCTGGTTGATGGAGCTGAGGTGGAGCCTGCAGATTCCTATATGTATCTTGGGCTGTGGCTGGACAGCATACTGGACTGGACGATCCACACCGACCACCTGCACAGGAAAGTACAGAGCAAGCTGTACATCCTGAGGAGGATGCATTTTTTTTTAATCTGTGGGAAACTCCTGTGGATGTTTTACCAGTCAGTGATAGTAGGTATCCTCTTTTACTTAGTGGTGTGCTTGGGGGGCAGCACATCCAAGGAGGAAGCATCCAGGCTGGAGAAACTGATCAGGCAGGCCAGCTCTGTAGCCGGTATGAAGCTGGACTCTCTGGTGATGGTGGTTATGGAATGCTCTTTCCTTGTTACCTCTGCCAAGGTTATGTTTTCACCAGGGTCTGTTTTTTGTCTGTTAGCAAGATTACATAAAAACTTTTACCTGGATTTACATTAAATGTTTTTTTACCAGACGTCTGGTTTGGTCCAAGGAAGAACCGTTGACGTTTTGTTAACATTTGGGCCAAAGTTAACATTGGGCCAAATTCTTAAAAATCATATCTCTGACACCACTTGATGGATTTGCTTCAAAATTTACAGAATATATATAATATACACTTTCCTCATGGTCAATTTCATCTTGATCCGATCCAGATTGATGACACAAAAACACTGATGTTCATAATGGAAAATGCCATTTATTTCTCACCTGCTTAGGGGTTCTACCCCCTGTTCATCATCATAATAGAGCCCGTCAACGTTTTTCAAGCCTATGTCACTGCATTACCCTGATCCCTTGCAATGCCAGCAGAGGAGTTCTCCACATGGACAGACACGAGTAGAGGCTTGGCCATCATATTAGAGTGTGTGGTGATCCAGAGTTGTATCTTGGCAGAGGTCAGCTCTATCCGGGTGCTTTTTAAGTATTTATGCGGTGTTGATCTGCTGATGATTTTAAGAAACGGCTGAACACTCATTTATTTAGACACATGTTTGGATTAAGTTGAACACTGTGACCCTTGGTACTGTTGCTCGTTTCCTGCCCTCTGTTCTCAAGTGATTTTCCCTTGTCAAATTCACTTTTAATTGCAAAGCACTTTTTAATTGATGAAAGGTGCTATAGAAATGCATTTGACTTACTTCCTTACTACTTATATTTTTTAGATTTCATTTAGAAGATAATTTAGTTGAAAGTGGCATACATCTGAGAATAACAACACAAGTAAGAATCTAGGCCAGAGCAAACAACAAAGTGCTTCAGACACAAGTGCTACCATGTAGTACCAGAGGCAGTACCTAATTTTCTTTATAGTTTTTAACCAAGCAATTGACAGAAAACCTTGTAAAGCAGACCTAATACCATCATCATCAAGTCCTCATTTCAGTGTCACAGACATCACATTAAGCATCAACATCCTCAGTGCAGTGTTGTTCGAGAAGAGCTGGGTCTTAAACCTTTTAACTCGTTCTACCTCTGAAGACCACAGCCCCGAAGGGTCAAACAAAAGTATGACTGCCAGCCCTGGTCTACCTTAATTTTCAACTGCTTGTCATAAGTTAAAGAAATTCAATAGCAGGATTACTTTTGTTAATGAGCTTCCCTCTTTTGTATACGCAAGTGGACAAAATTGTTGGTACCCTTCCATTAAAGAAAGAAAAGCCCACAGTAGTCACCGAAATAATCTGAATTTGACAGAAGTTATAATAAATAAAAACTGTACCAAAATTAACTATTAAAAATCAGATCTTTCTTTCAACAGTCATCCAATGGAATCGTTTATAAACAAAATAATGAAACTGGCCTGACTGTGAAAAATTGTGGTACCCTGTCCTGATAATTTTTTGCACAACCTTTTGAGGCAATCACTGGCACACAGGCAAATTCTGTAGCTCTAAATGAGACTTCTGTAGCTGTTGACAGGTATTATGGCCCACTTCTCATCAACAAACTGCTCCAGCTGTCTCAGGTTTGACAGGTGTCTTCTCCAGACTTTATGTTTCAGCTCCTTTCACAAATGTTCAATAGGATTTAGATCTATACTTAAGAATAGTCCAATGTTTTGTTCAGAGCCATTCTTGGATGTTTCTAACTGTGTGTTATGGGTCTTATCCTGTTGGAGGGCTCATGACCCGAGACCAAGACACTGGGTTGTCTTGAGATTTCATAGTACCCTGCACAGATTCAAGACACACTGTACCAGACGCAGCAAAGCAGCCCCAGAACATAACTGAACCACATCAGCGTCTGTGAACATAGAGCTAATGTGACTTGCCAAAAACCTCCAGTTTTGTCTCATCTGCTCAAAAGAACCACAATTCAAAATTAATGTCTGATTTTCAAGAGTTAATTTTCATTTTAACTTTTGTCAGTTTCAAGTTATTTCAGACACCATTGTGTTTTTTTTTTCTTTGACAGAAAGGTAACAACAATTTTGTCCACATGTGTAAGAGGGTGGTTCATAACTGGTGGGTTGAGATCTAAATGGGCCACAGTCAGAATTGTTTGCAGTTAACGTGTCAGGTGAAAAGGTTCATGCAAATCAATTTTTGGGCCCACCAAAGAATAAGCAAAAATGTGTCTAAATGTCAATATCTACACAAAAGGCCTACTGTAACAGAAATTATTTAATTTGTGCATTTATATTTTGATCAACCAATGCCTATTAAAAATGACTGCATATCACATTAAATATTTAGAAAACAAAATGTCCAATTTTTCTTTTAGACATATTAAAAACAATTTCTCACCACTTGGTATTTCTACTGACTGGAAAAGACTTTTCAGATTTTTTTTAAGTTACTAAATTTTTTGCTTCATATTGAAATCGTATTTCACAAAGTGCTGACAGAGTAAAAAGTTCATTTTATTGTTTGTTGTAGAATTGTATTAACAGTCTGTGGTTGAACATATTCCCAAGGCACACCTCGATTTATTCTGGTAAATCATCTGAGAACCACTGATGGATGGAAACAGCAGTACAGTTCATTTGCTATGTTTCTCTGTTTGCATTTTGTTTGTACTATTCAGTAAATTGCACTTTCAGGCTTGACAAGGATTTACAGAATTACATCAAAAAGTGGGGATGCAAAGAACTCATTATCTTTAATAAAGATAATCTATAATGCAGTTTCCAGGTTTCCGTTTTATATCTTATATCAGACCATTCACCAACTTCATTACTGTAAACAATTAAGCCAGAGTCAGATCATAAGCAACACTCCAAACTGATCTCTGACATATGAAAAAACTCAGTTTATAGAGCTGAGTCAGGTCACTGCATTACTGTACATTATTGACAACTGGGGGAAATCAGTTCACTAGAATAATAAATACACATGTGGGCAACAGGACAAATCTGCCACAATTAGTTTAATCTGAGTTACTGTACAACAGTACTCTCAAAGACCAAATTCTTTCTATCATCATAGTACCTGCACTCCTTTACCAATTACATTCAAAATTTTTAAGGACAAAGACCAGAAGTTGAAAAGAGTATAGTTTTTTACATGGTTGAATAAATGGCAACCCAAGTGTGTTGGGTTGCCATAAAATACTGATTTGAAATTGTTGAAGTACTTTTTTTACTTTTAACAATGGCAAGGTGGCATGAGGGACTGTACTCAAATATGTGCGAAAAGAACATCTACAAGCCAACCGTACTAGCATCAAGGCGCTGCCACCATTTTTTATCCTGTTTTCTCAAGCAACCCTTGAAATAGCCCAAACAGACTGGATCAAGATGGCCTTGGCATGCCATGTTTATGTTTTAAGAGTTTTTAAGACAACTTATGGGCTCAAAACTTTAAATGTATACATAAAGATGATCTGAGTGTTTGCAAGAAAGCTAACTTTGATATCTTGTGAATTTGGATCTTTGCAATAAAAAATTAGATTTAATCAGCATACAAATAGAAATGTTAGTGGTTATACTCTGACAGTGGCTCAATTATCAGTTACTTGCTGGAAAAATAAAGTACTGTAGCTTCAATCTGATTTGGGGTTTAGCTTATTAAATTCAGCTTTATTAAGCATTTGATTTTAACAGCACTCTCATATTTTAAGTAATATGGTTTTATTTACTTTAACATTTAGTGGTAATAATTGTCTAATTGTGGCCTTCACTCAGAATTTAGTAAAATTGATGTGGCCTTGAGCCCTACAAAGACATCTCCAACAGACCTGGCCTGTGTCATAAAAAAATCTTAGCCTGTTTACTGGAGCAAACAGATACTTACTGAATGTAATTAAATATGAATACTTTGCCATAAATTTGGTACATAAAGAAACACACTTAAAAGACGATACACCTGTTATCCCCAAAAAAAAGGCAAAAAAGAAAGAAAAGAACTGGTGCACTTTAAATTAGATGATTCATTCAAAGCATGTCCTCATCATTGACTTACTCTAAAGATTTCTTCAGGTGAGAACCAACATTTATTTTTACAGAACAGTTTTGTGTCAAGATTTCCTTTCTTAAGTTTGTTCAACAAATCATTGTAAATCAGAGATGAATTTCCTTGGATTTTTCTCCTTATAAATTATATCTGAATTCTGGTTATATAGAAAATAAAAGCACAAAACCCATTGTCAGTTTGTTTGTGTATATTCTAAATGGAGTTAAAATTATTTTCTCTGTTTTATATTTTAAACATGATTTCCTACATAACCCTCACATCAGGTTTAATTATTTCCATCTTGTTAACATATTTTAATCTTGGACCATAGTTTTGGACATTTTTCTTTGTTAAAGCAAACTGTAAAAAACAGCATGAAAGCTGTATACTTTATACACCTCTATGAAACAATTAAGCCATTAAGCCAACACCTTTTTGCCTTGTTTTTTTTCTGTTTGTATTTATAGATTTTAGTAGCATAAAATTAAAATAAAAACATAATTCTACCAGCACATTACATATCATTACATTCATTTAGTTCTAAAACTGTATATAGGGCTGTGACCTTTTAACATGAAGTGTGTGTGAAACACCAAAGTCACATCATCACTTTCTCATTCAGCTTTAACTTGGGCTGCAGTAGAGTCTTAAAAACTATTTTGATATAAAGTCTTTTCCAGATCTGGCCAATGTTTGCGCAGCTTTTTCAATAATTTGACCGGGGATGCCTTAAGAGTCAAATAAAACTGAAATAAAGACCAGAAAAATGATGTTCTTGAAGACTTTACTCCACAGTTGAATGATTAACTCAAATTCAATAAGAAAGTTAAATCATTTGTGAAAAGAACATTTGGTTTGAACATGTTTCCAACATCTTTCTATCAAAAATGCAACTTGCCCTCAACAGGGAAATGTCTTAACTAATTATTTCTAAAGCATCTTTAAGTACAAGAACAGCAATAGAAAGTACAGATTTAAAAAGAACAAGTTGCTATCTTACATCTGTCAAAAATAAAGACCAAAACTATTAAAAGGTGTACATAAAAACTGATCATGCTTGATCAAAACAAATTGAGTCTTTATCAAAGATACATTTCTTACAGAGTATAAGTCACTGTGTTTGTATCTGTCTAAAGTACAGGGTAATCATCAGTTTTAAACAGTTGTAACAATTTACAAACACTGTCAAGAAAATAAGAAGCTAATTAAATTGATACAAATGTCATTATTACAACTTGGAACTATACACAATTTTAATAGGAACTGTCCAGAGCTTTTCAGAATGCAACAGGGACCAACATACAAATCTACCTTAAGTCATGATAACCAGCAGAGTTACAGTCAGATGTAAGGCATGAAATCAAATTCAAATACATTTTGTTTCACTTAAACATGAGACAGAAGGTATATAACCATTTTCTTCTAAAAGGACTCTGCATGAGTCTGTTGGTGCTCCTCCAGTAAGTGGGGAAAAGCAAAGGCTTTGTCACAATAGTCACACTCATACACAATTTGGCCAACATGGCTCTCTTGATGCTGTCTAAGCAAAGACCCCTGGCTGAAAGACTTGTAGCACATGTCACAGCGGTACTCTCCACCTTCTTTTTCAGTATGCAATCTCATATGCAAAGACAGATCCTCTTCTGTTTCAAACTCAATCTGGCACTGGGAGCACTTGGGTTTGTTTACCACCCACTGATTATTAACTTGAACGGACATTCGGTTTGGACAGTGCTTCTTCTCGTGCTGTTTGAGGTACTTCCTCAGGGAAAATTTCCTTCCACATCCCTCACACATGAATGGCTTGTTTTCTGTGTGATTTGCATTTTGATGCTCTAAAAGACTTCTAATTGAGGAGAACCGCATTGAGCAAACAGGACAATCAAAGACATCCTCTCCAGTGACATCAACCTCCTCTTCATCTCCTGCTGCTTCCTGGTAGGCCTGAGGGGGTGCAACAGTTCGAGGGTAAGAGTCCTTAGTTTGTTTCACTTTAGATTTCTGAGGGGAACACCGGTGCTGGAAGAACGCGTTGCTTCCCAGAAAGCTTTGTCCACATTCTGTGCATTCAAACTCAGTGGCTGATGTCAGATGACTGCGCTCGTGCTCTTCAAGCTTTCTTTCTGAGGGTAAGGAGATTTTACAGATTTTGCATTCATATGTACCATCAGGATGCATGGGGAAGTGCTGGATCAACTCTGCAGCAGAGGCAAAGCATTGGTGACAAACTGGACATATGAAGCTGTGTGATGCACCGCTGCCATCTCTTGATTCAATTCTGTGACTACTTCCTGCTGCACCCGTGACATGGCTCTTTGCATGCCTCAGAAAGTCCTGGGATGAGGAGAAACTGCTGTTGCACCGATTACACGGATATTCACAACTTGACCACGATACTTCATGGGTGGCTCTGTGCTTTTTCAGGTGGGAAGAGTGGAGAAAATGTTTATCACAGTCTGGACAAGAGTACTGTCGCTCTTGGGCTGCAAAGCAACCATGCTCTGAGAGCTCCTCCGGGTCTCTGAAATGCTCACTGCAGACACCACAGCGATATTTGAGTTCAGGGTGAAACACAGACTTCTTATTCCCTTCTTTTGAAATTGCAGGTGGTCTATGATCATCTGACTCCATGTGGCTCTTTCGATGCTCGGCTCTACTACTCTTGGAGGGGAACACACGGTTGCATATGTCACACGGAAAACTTTCTTCTTGATGGTTGGACATGTGTTCTGCTAGCTGTAAGGGTCCAGTGAAACTGAGGTGGCACTTGGAGCAGCGGTATGGGCGGCTCTTGCCATGACTGTGCTTGTGTTTGCGCAGGGCAAAGAGTGAGACGAAGCCCCTGCTACATAACTGGCACTGGAACTCGGACTTGTGCATTCGCTGATGCTGCTGCAGCTGGGATGCCTGGAAGAAACACTTTCCACACTCTGCGCACTCGTGAGGTTTTTCACCCAGGTGACAACGCTGATGATCCTCAAGACTTTCTGACGTTGGGAAAGTCTTACCACAAACGTGGCATGGAAAGTAAGGAGCAGAATCTGAGTCACTGTCCCCACTGCTGCGATTTTCTTCTGAGTCACTTTCAGCTGTGGTGGCGCTGTGCTGACTGCTGGTTTGTTTTTCATAGCCACTTTGGTTCTGTGAGTTCCTCTCCTTTACTTCCTTCATACTGCAACCTTTGTAATGTCTGTACAGAGATTTTTTGGCTGTATATGGCTTGCTGCAGTAACGACATTTGTACACTTCTTCTGGATGTGACTCAGTGACATGGTTAGCTAAAGATGGTCTTGTCCAAAATCTCTGTTTACATATTTTACAAGCGTATGGTCTATTGGAGTCATGGCATGTTCTGTGGATTTCAAGTTCTGACAGGGAGTCAAAGTTCATGGAGCAGTCAGGGCAAGAGGGACCTGCTATGTTGCTATGAATGGTCCTCATGTGTTTTTGGAGATTTGCCGGACTAGAACACAACTTCCCACACTTTGCACATGCATTGCGTTTTTTCTCTTGCTCTTGTCTACCGTGGTCTTCGAGGTGACTAATGAGCATTAAGCCATCTGTAAAGCTCTGATCGCACTCTGAGCATTGGTACAGCACGGTTTTCTTCTCTTTCACAGCACTGCTTTGCACCTGCTTCTCCTCAGATTTTTTCTGGGAGTCATTTGTCACTTCCTCTTGACAGGATCCTCCAGTACCAGATGTTCTGGAGCCATCTTTAAACTCTAGGATTGAATCATTTGGGGCAAAATCCATTTCCGCTTTCAAGGGGCCTTCCAGCTGGAGTGGGGTATTATCTCCTGCCCTACTGGCCCTTCTACATTTTCTAGAGTGAATGCGATGAAAGTTTTTATTCCAGAAGCCTCGACTGCATGTCTTGCATTTAAAAGGCTGCTCTGTCTTGTGCGCGCGTCGGTGACTGGCCAGTCCACTATAAGATGGAAAGACCATGTCACACTCTGTGCAGGAATATTGAGTGGGTTCCTCTAAATCAACTGTATCCAGTTTACAGATGACATTAGTGCTTTCACTTCTGCTTTGTGAAGGACTTTCATTCACAGGCCCTTCATCGACCCTTGAAATATTTGACAGATGTTGCTGTAGGGGAGCAGTAGACACTGGGGGCACCACTGTCTCCATCTTGTGAGCATTTACAAAATGTTCTTGGAGCTGTGAAAAGAGCAAAAATCTGGAAGTACAGTAAGCACAGGAAAAGCCTTTTGGTGGGCTTTGAGAGGTTGTTTGCATGCTTTTGACTGCTGCTGACTCCGAGGAGCTTTGCAATAAAACACAATTTTTTTTGTGATCTTCGAGCTTTATTGGAGAGAAAAATCCTCCACATCCATCACAAAGCACTTTTTTTACTACACCTTTCTTGCTGCACTTTGGATGATGGCGCTTCAAATAATCCTTTCTTATGAATTTCTCACCACAATCATTGCAGCCAAACGGCTTCTCTCCTGTGTGCAGGCGAGTGTGAAGGATTAACTGAAAATTGCATTTAAAGGTGCGGGGACAGTAACTACATGAATGTGTGTTCCTTCGGTTAGATCTTGGCTGGATCCTCTGTAGGACTGTGTTCTGAACCACAGGAGGAGGTTGAGGCAAACTCTCTGTCAATGGAGCAGGACGACACAAGGCAGCTCGTTTTGCCTTGAGGACATTTCGACACCTTCTCATCTTCCTGTGCTTTTTCAGATAGTTTTCTTGAGTGAAAGATGATCCACATTCTTGGCATGTGAATAGTTTTACAGTGTGATACAACGTGGTGTGTCGAAGAAGCACCGTCTGAGTTGAAAAGCTCTTTGCACATGTTTTGCAATCAAATGTCATGGATTTTGGAGGCATGTCAAGGCCAAACTTGCTTTTCCAACCCTTTCCAATGTCATTTAAGCTGATTTTGGGAATACAGACTTCCAGTCGTGGCTTATTCCCTTTACAATGAGCCTGATGTACTTTCAGGTGATCATACCTTGAGAAGCAGCCACCACAGACTTTGCAGCGATATGGCTTGACTCCATTGTGTGTCAGGATGTGACGTCTCAAGCTGCGCGATTTAAAAAAGGTCTTTGTGCAGAATGTACACTTCATTTGCCCTGCTCCCCCTTGTGGCGTCTGCACTTCCTCACTGGGAGTTGGAATCACAGCTGATTGTGTTGCGGCATGGCTTTTCACTTCAGGTTTCACTTTTGCTTGTGTGCCTTCACAGAGAGCTTCGTGCAGGGTGCATGGCTTTTGACCAAGGAATCCTTTCCCACAGCGTGAGCATGTGAATGGGTACATGCGAGTATGTGTGACCAGATGTCTCAACAGGTAAGATCGGTACCTGAAATTCTGTGAACAGTGGACACACTTCAATGACATTTTCTGGACAGGTTGGCTTTTCTGACTGGACAGGTTGGCTTTTCTGTCATTTGAAGATGATGCACTGGCACAAGGTTCTTTGACACTCACACACTTCTCCTGGTGTTCTTTCAACCTTCTTGCTCCATAATACATCTTACATCCTGAGCAAAGAACTAGAGTGTTGTTTTTGTGGGATTTATCATGTTTTATCAGGCGATGTCTGTATGCAAACACCCGTGGACAATAGGAACATTGAAAGGATGATTTTGGTTCAGGATCTTTCAGAATCACGGGAGGCAAACACTTCCTTTGGTGGATTTTAAGGGAAAAATTGTGGCAAAACTTTTTTCCACAGTTTGTGCAGGAGAAAGACCTGTCACTACTATGTCTGATCATATGGCGCACCAAATAGCGACGACAATTGTATTTACGATTACAAAATGGACACTGGTTTTCTGATCCAGTGATATGGGTGAGACAATGTTTTCTCAGTCTGTAGTTTTCATCAAAAATCTCTTTACATAAGGAGCACTCATGCTGTTTTGGTTCACTCTCCTCTTTGACAGTGCCCTGTAATGGCTGTGGTTTTACAGGCAATTTTTCCTCACTCTGAGATTCCCTTTCTTCTTTTTTCTTGTGGGTAGGTAGATGCCTAAGGAGGTGTGCAGGATACTGGAACTCCATATCACAGTCTGGGCACTTCAGCACTCCTCTTTTCAGATGTGTGCTTCTGTGCTGGATCAGTTCCCCAACAGTTGGAAGGATCTTCCTGCAGACGGTGCACTGTATTCTTCTCTGGTGGACAACTTTATGTCCAACCAGATGTGCGAGTTTCTTGAATCTTTTACCACATTGGAGGCACTGGTATGGTTTTTCACCTTTGTGGTTGCGTTCATGCTTCTTCAAAGATTCCAATGTGGTGAAACTCTTTCCACAAAAATGGCAGCTTTTGGATGGACTATTGCTATCTCCATCTGAGACAGATTTCATTTTACTTTCTTCAGGTTTTTTACTACTGCTGTCTCCATCTGAGACAGATTTTGTTTTACTTTCTTCGGGTTTTTTACTGACAAATTTTTCTGGTTTAGAGGCAGAGAAAACAGATTTTCTGTACTTGATGGTAATACCCGTGAGTTTTGACAGTTCATGTTTCCTCATATGCTTGTACTTTCCAGATGGATGTAGAAAAACTGCCGGACACAGGGTGCATTTGTAGCGTGGCTCAATGGTGGTGGTTGTCATCGGAGGCTCCTGTTTTATGTTCTCTTTTTTATTCCTCTCTTTGTTTGTTTTTTCCTCCTTAACATTTTGCAAAAACAGTGTCCCTTTCCCGAGTTGTCTAATGAATTCCCCGAGGCATAAAGTCCGAAGATGTCTGTATCGGTTTGTTGATTGAGTGAATTTAATACTGCACAAAGGACATTTAAATTTACCATCAATTCTACCCTTGCTGCTATGTGCTGCCTCAAAAACACACTGACGCAAATGTCGATTCCTGTTGCAAGGATACTTGAACAAGCGTGGGCAAAGAGGGCATTTATAGTTTGTGCCCATTTCATTTTTCACTATTAGGCTTTTCTTTTTGTATGTGCGGAAAACCAGAGGTCTTTTTTTCTTAGGTTTGTTGCAGATGTGTTTGCTGGCTTGCTGTAAAGATGAGAATGTTACAGTACATGAAGGACATTTGTTATTTTTTTGAATGTCAAAAAGCTTAACAAAACATCCCTGCAGTTTATCAGATGGTTCCTCTTGAACCGAATTCTTTTCATTTGGTGTGGTTGCTTGGCTAATATCTACATTGGGCTTGTTAACTGGCTCTTCTCTTACCCTGTACCTACAGTTTCTCCACTTATGTCTTGTTAGGGAACCAGCCTGAGCAAAATACGATCCACATTTACACTTATACGGTGTTATGCCAGTGTGAGTCCGCATATGACTGATATATTGAAATAATTTCGAAAATCTAAGGTTGCATCGATCGCACTTGTGCTTGGGCCTTTTTCTTTTCTCCTGTGAACCAGAATCAGAGGTGAGCTGGGGTTTTTGTGTGTTACCTGTCATTGTGGTTTCACCACAAACATGCTTTTTTGTTTGTTCACCCCCAATCCGTGCAAGTTTGCAAGTCAGGCAAAACTGAAAATCTTGCCCTGGATGGCATGAGTGGTGGTGTTCAATTAGTTGATCAGCATTGTTTGTTGAGAACTGGCAAGTTCTCAACAAACAATGAAAAGCGTTGATTTTCTTGTTTATTGATTCCGAGGTCCTTATGATCACAATAGGCTGCAGGAGTTTACTCATTTGTGAGGACAATTTGAGTTGAGGCATTTTTCTGGCTACAGGTAGGTCTCCATTGTGACCTAATTCATGTTCTGTTTCACCAGCATCACATGATGAATCCTCTCTTGAAAGAGGTTCAGTATAACACATATCAAATACAGATGATTCTTTGGGGGACTTTTCCAAATCTTGACATGATTCTTTTAAATGGTCAGCTACATAGCTGCCAAAATGTTCTGTGGCAAACTTTTCTGGAATTTCACCTGAAAACTGATACTCCCCTGTGTTGTTGTTTTCTACAGCACTGGTGCATTCTGATTCTTCAGGAACATAATCGCCATCATCATGGACTTCATTTTCTTGTGCATCTACCGACTTGGAGGTGCTTGCCTTGATGCCTGTCTTGGCACAGCTTGTCTTTGTACTTTGACCTTGATCATCCTTTGAGTTTGAGTTTAAAGAAGTTTGATCACTGACAATGTCTTTTCCTATTGTCTCTCTTATGACTTTTCGCTCATTCTGTCCATCATTTTCTTGGTCAGGTGACAGATTTATGTTCTCGCTTAAGGCCTGATAGCTGATGTGATCTTGCTCATGTTCAATTGCATTCGATGTAGCTTCTGTGATCTCTTCCTTTCCGCCATCTGGGAATTCCTCTCTCTCACCATGACTCACATTTTCAGCAGCACTATTCTGGCTGTGGGATGTTACCCCCTTATTTTCTTCAGGCTCATTTATTGGACACTGGATCTGAAAACTGCTATCATCATTCCGATCCTTTACTGTCTCGGCCTCTGGTTCTCTCTGTTCTCCTTTTGTGACATGGCTTTCATCCTTCTGATTCTTTTCTCTGCCATTAGTTTGACCTTCAGGGACAGAAGAATTAACCA
Source organism: Scarus forsteni (assembly GCA_036419115.1). Classification (NCBI taxonomy): domain Eukaryota; kingdom Metazoa; phylum Chordata; class Actinopteri; order Labriformes; family Labridae; genus Scarus; species Scarus forsteni. The sequence continues at coordinate 12,919,328 of JAZDUH010000111.1, read as the reverse complement.
GATGCATGGTTTCTTGGCAGGGCAACGGGTTTAATGCCTCTTCAGTGAATATTTCATTGACTTCCTCATGCTTGTTCATACATACCACCATGCTACTCAAATTTTCTATGGTCTGCTTTTCGTTTTTTCCATTTGGGTATTCCTCTTTCATATCATCATTTATGTTTTCAGAAGCACTCATTTGGATGTGTGATGTTTCCTCTTGCTTATTTCCAGTTTGTTTTTGTTTTGAACATTTCTGACATCCTTCATTACCATCTGTATCCTCTACCATCTCACTTTCTGTTGTCAACATGCCAGGAATAGTGAAGTGCTGGTCTTCCTTTGCATGCTGATTTATTGTTTTGTCAAATGTGACAATCTCATGAGCACTTTGATTTATGTGTCCCTCTGCCTCTGTGTCTAAAGGTCGTTGCACACTTTTGTTGGTCTCTGACATAAGAGGACACTGGCTCTCAGTTGGGAGGGTCAAGTCCCTAGTTTGAGGTAAAAGCCATTCTGATGAGCTATGCTTAGCAGCAACACCAATTTTAGGTTTTAGAACTGCGCTACTTGCAGCAAACTTACAAGAGGGTCTTGCTTCAATGCAATCTGCATCAGAGCAGCTATTGGAATCTGGGTAATCCTCAAGAAATGATGTAGCAAGCATTCCACAGTCCTGGTTTATTTCCTGTATGTCTGCAGCAAAGGCTGAGGGGTAAGTTCCAGAAGTCGACAATCCATCTGTGGCGAAATCTGTCAGTTCACTATTTGTTGAAAAATCCTTCTCTATTCGTCCAACATCAGCTTGCCAATGATTTTCTTTGTAGTGTTCCTGACAAGCGCAGTCTGAACTAGGATCTTCAATGCTTGGCTTTGTGCAGCAGTCCATATTTAAGCTTGAGTTTATTGCAGAAGCTTCATTTAAAGTCCCTGTGCTGGAAAATTCATGCTGCCCAGTGAAGTTCTCTACATCCTGGGAGGGATTTCTGTTTGGCTCCAACCTTCTCACAAGGCTGGCATCTGACGCGAAGGGTGGAAGATTGTGGAAGGAGTCCCATCCATTAGACATTCTTTAAAAAGAATCGGTGGAGGATCTTATATCACACTGTCCTGGAACACAAAGAAGCACACAACTATAAGCTATAAACTATTAAATACCTACTGGCAATAACTTAGGCAAATCAAGAGAATATCTGACCTTTTCTCAAGCAAGGGCTTGGAGGATAGTAAGGATCTCCTCTGGAAGGACATCTAAAAAAAAGAAGAAAAAAATAATTAGATCAAATGTTGTCAGAAACCAGGGGAGATTGCCGGTACAGACACTTATGGCCCTTTTCCATTAGCCCTACTCTACTCTGCTCGCCTTTTGTTTCTTTTCCATTAGCCCCAGTCGCCTGCCCAACGGAGTGCAGTGTTGCTGTAAACAGCTGAGCGGCACTGTGGTGACGTCATTTTGAGCGCGACACAACAATCTGGGGCTTTTTGTCACAAACCGAGTAAAAAAGGAAAGCAGAAGATGGCTGCAGGTGGCAAGAAGAAAAAGCCCTTGAGAAGCACAGGAGAGTTTTGGAAGCTATACAACAGAATGAAGCCGAGGACAAGAGCAATTGAGCTGCAAAGAAAAGACGTATGAGGGCAAGCTAATGGTAGCTACTGCCAGCATGCTAGGTCGTCGCGCTCATGACTCATTGATGACATCGATCTTTTAGTATTGACTCACCTCGCTTGGAACCAGAGCGGAGTAGTACTAAAACTAGCTTGTTTTAGGAGGTACCGGGCTAGTGGAAACACGCTGCAAATCGAGTAGGGCCAAGTAGAATAGGGCCAAGGCGTGCTAGTGGAAAAGGGCCATAAGGGATACACAAAGGTCAAGGGTGTTACAAAAAGCCTCGTAATTACTCCATTATTATGTGAAACTACACAAAAACTATATGGGATCAACAAGACGCTACAGAAAGAATCTTACAAACTCGACAAACCCCTGTCATTTGGAACTATTTCATGACATATTGGCTGCATATCCTTCTGCAAACAATGTACTGCTTTCCTCTTATCAGTTATTCTGGTCAGAGTACTGCAGGGCACTCAGCTGGCAGTCTTTCGTGCACAAACTGAATCTCTCTCCTGAATACTTAAAAGATGGGTAGCTCTTGTATTCATTTTGTAAGTAAAAACAGGCAAAAGAAATTGTCAGAGTACAGATTTCAGTGGCTTTACATGGACCTTCACCAACTTTGGCTTATTGTTTTGAATAAAGACATCAGATTCTTCCCCTATGCAACAACAGAAAAACAGTTTTTTGCAGGGTCCATTATGCCCATCATAATCAGAAATGTCCATGAAATACACTCCCGAGTGACATCAATGGGCATCCAAGTTCATTCATCTGCATCACTATGTAACTTGTGATGTGTCCTGCTCCTCAGTACCTACATTTGATTACTCATTCCTCTTTCTGTGATTCCATCTGCAAAATGTAATTCCACTGTGTGCTTCAGTTCATTAACATTTCCTCATGTGCACCGGACGAACGGCCAATTGACTTTACTCAAGTCAAAACTGCTGATTTTTAGTTTAGTTTTATTGCAGTTAGTGAAATGCTAGAAGGCTTCTTTCAGTTCTGTCAGCCTAGATAGCTTTATGTGTAGTTCTACTTTTAGAGTGTGGCAATTACATGACTTCTGATGACACCATTGACTGCTATGCAATACATAACATCTGTACTTGGCAAACCTCCCTTATACCCCTTTCCCAATAAAATTAGCGGGTAATTGCATGTTTTTCCAGCGCGGGTTAACCAGCCAACAATTGGCAAGTGACTCCTTTCTGACTGCCTGTAGACCCAGGTCTAATTGCCAGCAGACAAGCTGCATGGCTGCTTTTTTTCCCTCTGCGGCGTCAAGCTGTGAATAGCATCATCAGTGTGATAAAACATGGCCATGTAAACAATGGAAAGGAGCATGGAAGCATCAGATACAGCGGTCAACTGTTGACCATACTTGGACTTTTGTTCCTCTTCAAAATATACAAACTCAGCGCAGAATGAACAACATTCGAGCACTGATGAAACGAAGGTGGATGGAATTTGTTTTCGAGAGGGCAAAGAGTCGCAGAAGTTACAGACAAAGGAAACGGGTGCGACATTATGCTGTGGGCATATTATGCCAATGCCTGTAAAATAACAGGGTTGACCTGGGTGCGATGTTCCCACTGGAGCTGATCTTAGGTGAGCTGATAAAAACCTGTGTCACTTGCAGGGTCAGTCAACCCAGGTCTAATGCTGACTATGGCCTATATATAGCCTGCAGGAGTTGACTGTTAACCTGGTTTAAACTGGTTTCTTGGCCAGTAGGAAAGGGATATAAGTGACAGGGCTGGCCAGTTGATTTATTGGCAGTGACAGAATATAGTACTTACTAGTGCCATGGGTCTCATGCCAATCCACTTCAAATAACCAAAACTATCTCTTTATCACAATTAAAATGCTACCCATATTACTTTGCCTCTAGGGAGATTTGCAATACAGCAGTGATCTACTTCAACTTCCACAAGTGAGAGAACTGTCCTCTTGCTATCTCTCTGCCATGAAGTCAGATTTACTCATTCCCAATGGGTATTACCAGGCAATAATCAAATTCAGAGTGAAACACGTTTTATTTTTTGTAAAAACTGGTTATATTTGTGTTTTATTGTTGAATGTGTCTGAATGACATTGTGTGACTGTTCTATGTGAGCCCCGTGAAAGAAGAATTTCTGTCATCATCTGGGACAGACAATATACCTATCTATCTATTATCTAGGTCCAAAAGGTCCCTTGTCCTCTCCAGGAGCAAATCTTTGTCAAGAATCCTGCAGGTGAGCTTATGGTGAAAAGATCTGAAATTATAAAGCCTGGTTATGCAAGGCCAAACAAAACAACGCTTGGATGCTTCTGAACAAAATTATTCTTTGTGGAGTTTGCATGTTCTCTCAGGCTGCGTTTAAACGGTGCTGAATACTGCCAGATCCAATAAGTTTTCATTGCATTTTGGCCTTGGGTTTACATGGAAAAGCGCTGCGTTTTTTCCGAAATGGTAAGTTTTGAAAAAGTGGAAAATTTTGAATACGCTCTCCATGCAGCTCCATGTAAACCCGAATCAGAGCGTTTCAGGGTGAAACACTGACGTCATCGCATGTGCAGTATTCTTTCGCATAAAGGCATACCATGAACAACAACAGCTTCAGCCATCTGTCGAGTAATGTGTCAGCCTCTTATTGTGCTGTTTGTTCTATCCAGACAGATTTGCCGTCCCAACTGATTTGTTGTCCAGAAAAGAAACTCCTGCGTCTCTGTGTGTCTATTCCCCATTGTTGTTTGGGAAATTTTTTTTTCTTCATACATGTATTGTAGCAGCGCTGCCTCTCTGCAAACCTACACCGCTATCTACTGAACTGTCATGCACACTACAGCGGCTTCAGTCATTTCAGCATTGCCATCTTAATGCAGAAGAATTTGAAAATGCAAAGGAAAAATCTTTGCGTTTTCAAGTCAGGAGTGTCCATGCAAATGTAGCCTCAGTGTATGCATAGATTCTCTTCGGGCATTCTGGCTTCCTCCCACAAAAACAAAAACATTCTTGTCTAAATTACCCTTAGGTATGAATGTGAGTGTGAACGGCCTCTCTATGTGACCCTGCGATCAACTGGTGACCAGTTAAGGGTAATTGATGATCTTAAGGTATGTAGCAAACAAATACATTATGAAAGTTACATGATTAGTTATTTGTGCCAAACTTGAAGTACTAATTTATTTTTCATGATTTTGAAAGCTTAAATGTAATCGCTGAAAGAGAATTGCTATCAATAAGCTACTGTGGAACTAAAACATGGCGGACTCAAACAAGAGGAACGATAATACCTCATGTATAGTGTCTTGCTGTGACCTTTTGTTTGAGAATTTCCTCCTATTCCAATGACCTGATCAAGTCAGTCCCCATGGCTGTGGCTCAGGCATAAAGCTGCGTTCACTTACGTCACATCGTGTGTCCATAAATACTTCATTTTGGTCACCGTCGCGGTGGCTCAGTGACGTCACGTCCGCTCGAGTTTCACCGCAATCATATCGAATATCATATAAAAGGATGCATAAGCTTATATTATTCCAGCTGTATCCTTTTCACTCACTTATCAAACACAAAACACTGCAGCTGATGGCCCTACAGCAGCGTTGTTTGCGAGTTCTTTGCTGTCTGTCTAGGCAGAACTAATGTACTTACTGACTAATGTTTCCCACATGGACATTGATTGTATTCCGGAATAGAAACTGTCTGTCATGAGTACCGTCACACACGCACACACAGCTGATTGGCTGTTGCCGCACAGCCACGCACGACATTGCCTGAAAGGATCAACTTTTTAAGCTTCGGCAACATGCGACGAGCGAAGTGATCGCCTTGAACGCAGCAGTCACCATCGTGGCTGTACATTGACTTTGCATGGAGAGTGATCACCAAGGACGCTCAAGTCATGTTGGTGCCTAGGCACCTTTAGAATTCTTATTTACAACTTATCAGAAATGCTTGTACGTGAGTCCCAAGCTGTTTTGGTAGTGACAAAGAGCTGTTTGTTTGCAATAGTCCATTTAAACATATAACAATGCTCTAAAATTCTAAAGTGGGCAATGTTAGATGAACTCTATACTTTCAGATCACACATTAAAATCTTTTCTGCGTGTAGTCATCAAAAATCCTATTTCATACATCAATCTGAAATCTGTATTCTTGGTCTAGTATGCTTTTGGCCTTGGGAACCTTCCGTGTTTTTGGACTTAATAATGCACTATGAACCTTCACACACAGCTCTACAGCTATGACAATACAATACAAAGAAAGGATTTTAGAAAACACTTACCCGGTGTTCTGGTGTCTGCTGCCAGCAAGATCCCTGAAGACATCAATCCTGGTTACCTTTACAAAGAAAAAAATATGTATACTTTAGTTTCAGGCAGATGAACAAGCAACAGAAGGCATTGCTTAAGCTGAAACAGAAAAACGATTCGAGACCATAACAAAATGGCTGTATACCATGCACAAGCCTGCCTATCCTAGCTTAGTCTTCAGGTCTTGATAGTTCCCCCAAGGTAAAAAAATATATATATATAAAGACCTTGATTTCAGTACTATCTGGCACTGGCATTTTTGAGTTTTAGAGCAAAAGCACTGTGAACAAGTTTGCTGTGTGTGATTTTCTGTTCTGCTGTGCCATCTTGTTTGTATTCAGTTTGCCTGATGTAGAGAGAGAGTAGCTTGTGAGGCTTGATAGGAAAACTGCCTCCAGCAGAGTCACTCATGCCAACCTAACTCTGGTGGCCTCAAAAAAAGTGCCCTGTCTGAAGACAGCCACCAGAACTAGGCTGCTCAGTCTTAAGCATTGATATCACCCTGTTGGGATGTTAGGTTACACTCTGCAACTGCTGTGTCCACTGTATGACTGTTTGACCACCCTTGCAAAGAATATTAACTCAAAGATAATTGCTGAGTCAGAAATCTTTATTTCAGAGTTAACCATAAAGAATTCCAAACACAACACCTATGTCAGCGACCAACAAAGTATCCATCATTAAAGAAGTTATAAATAGATACATCGAAACACACAAATGACTAGGGATGGAAATCCAGAACCAATTCAATTTGATAATCATTAACAACTGGGACAAAGAATCAATATCATTAGTGTGCTTAACAATTCCTATTATCCCATAATCATTTCCTTAAACTTTGTCCCATATGCCTTGCAAATCAAGGATGCCATGCTTTAATCAGAGGCATTCATCAGAATGAAGAAGTAAAAAATGTGATTAATGGACACAAAAGTGGCCAAAACCACATCTTAATTTAACACAAAATTATGCTTACTGCAAAATATCCAGTGTCCGGTTGAGTTCAAGCAAGGATGGAAAAAGCAGTAACTTGCAGCACAATGGTACAAGGAATATATTAGAAGTACCATGTTTCTGACACTATTGCCACTGAAAACCAATGTAAGATAACTTTTACTCCACAAAAAACTCCAAAGGAGATAGTAACTGAATTGGAAAAGAACCAGTCCAATAAGCAAAACCAATAATGGTATTGGTATCAATAAAATCGTAACAATTTCCATCCCTACAAGTAACAATGAGTTCACATGCTAAGGACAAGGAAGGGCACGTTCCTTGGAAGGCAGAGGGAGTTCAGGATCACAGCACTCAGAGAGCCAGCCATACAAGTCATGTGCCATTAGGAAGCAAGGAAGGCAACACTTAACTGGGGTAACGATACTGAAAACAGCAAAACGGATTCCTTCCCCTTTTGGGAAAGGACATCAGCAGGAGCTGGGTGTTTGCTCCTACACAGAGAAAGGACAGCAGAGGATTTGCCGCTTGCTGCAGCTAAAGAAATTTTAAAGGTGCCCCCAAAGAGTCCACTGTCTCCTCCTCCTACCACAGTGCACCACAGCCACTGCAAAAGACACAAACAGGCTGCAGTGAATCATTCCTGCTGCAGAGCGGGGGGCTGCTATTCACTATTTCTTCATGAACAGTATATTCCCAGGAACCTGAGGCATAAATGTAAAGCTGTAGCTGATCTCCCATATCCAAGATGCAGTCTTTGAGACTCCTCCATAACAAGAAGATTCAGGCTAAGGACCAAAACCTCGCCCCACAAGCACAGTTTGTTCCAGTCTGGTTTCAGCCTCCTGCACAATGCCTCAGCCCTTCCCCCACCCACTTCATGATACAGTCCATCAGCCGGCCAGAGTCAGTGAACACTACAGCAAGGTTTAAACTAAACCAGGCTTTGAATGTTACATTACTGCACACTGGACTTATATATTTCCTTTACATTGTACACTGTATGCAAATCTATCTCGTCAGATATTTGCTTAGTTACTCATCCTAAACATTCGTGCATATCTGTAGGGCTTCATTGCACCTTTGGGCACATTTTAAAAATTGTAATGTATAACTGTCTTCCTTTTTAGGTCGACTGTCAGCAGAGGTACAGATATACAGCCACTCTCCAGACATTTTTATTATTGTGGGGTAAATGTTTTGCAACCCAAAACCCAGTCAAATTCTACACGTGTAGGTATACATGATAAACCATTTCTACAAGTAGTCAATTATAAAACACAGGTACAGCAGAGAGGAGGACTTAACTGGAGGACTTCTTGATATGTCAGCTTTGAAACAACTACAACTTTATTTTTTTCTAAACAGCGCACAGGTCTGGCATATTAAACAACTCTCAGCTTTGGTGGTCCAAGTTCACTATTACAGGATAAATAGCTTCTCACCACTGGGGCTAATCTTCCCAAAGAAATTAAATTGAAAACAAACTAATAACAAAGGAAACTTGTCTCTTATTAACCTTGTTTCTTATGGGGCATTTGATGCGTGAGAAATCATTTATCTTCAACTAGTTTTTCTTCCAGAGAGGGACAGAAATTTAGAGAAATTTGCACAAAAATAATTGCATGAATTTTGAAAAAGAAAGTTAATGCGAGTAACTATTATAAGGAAACCCGATACCCTTGACACACCAAGGGATGGGAACCAAAATGTGATACCGACATGGTTTTGGCACCAACAGGCACAAAACTTACTGAACTAAATCATATTACAGCATTTGTGCTTCAATTGGGTACTCCTCACTATTGGTGTTTTTAAATTAATGGTGTCTGCTCACATCAGCTCACTCTGCACGGTATAAATACTACCTGATCCTTTTCCGTTAAATTTTAGACTGTATCATTACCTCTCAAAGGTAGGTGGGACAGTCATAGCATGGCTGTACGGAAGAAATCAAAAGCAACTGATCTGTTTGTTTCTTTGCAGCTTTTTGTAACAGGAGATTCATTTTGTTCCTAAGATGGTTGCACAAAGCAAAACAACACGCTGTTTAAAGGACAATTTCGGTTCCTGCAGCTTTTACATTGTTTATAGAATGAAGTAGAACAATATACTCACCCAGAAGGCTTTCCTGATGCAAACAGTGCTTCGGGAGATATTAAGATCCAAAGTCGAGCAGCGGACATCCGTACAAACGTAGCACAATAGGGCATGCATAGCGCCGCTCCTAAAAACTGCATTAATCGTCCAAAAACTCATTATTTCACCAATATTCCATCATGGTCCAGTCGCGCTACTCCTCCAAGACAGTCTGTGTCGCTCCAGACATATCTTTGAGCCTCTGCTGACGAAGAAGACCGGGTGCCTCTGCGCATGCGCAGTACTCTCTGGAGCGCTGCCTCTGCGACCTCCTTTCTATAAGTTCCTTATCTGTAAACTGTGGCTCGAAACTGTAAGGACACCCATCATATTCAAAGTTCTCCTCCACAACATCTTCATCCGATAGATATTCATCCATTTTGCACAAAACTGGAGGAAGAAAGTCGTTGTGTAGCCGGCGGTCGCCCCTGGAACAATAAGCCGTACTGCGCATGTGCGGAGGCACCCGGTCTTCTTCGTCAGCTGAGAGGTCAGCAGAGGCTCAAAGATATGTCTGGAGCGACACAGACTGTCTTGGGGGAGTAGCGCGACTGGACCATGATGGAATATTGGTGAAATAATGAGTTTTTGGACGATTAATGCAGTTTTAGGAGCCGCGCTATGCATGCCCTATTGTGCTACGTTTGTACGGATGTCCGCTGCTCGATTTTGGATCTAAATATCTCCCGAGGCACTGTTTGCATCAGGAAAGCCTTCAGGGTGAGTATATTGTTGTTCTTCATTCTATAAACAATGTAAAAGCTGCAGGAACTGAACTTTTCCTTTAAGCAGATAACTTTCCACTTCAATACTCCTGACACCTGACAGTACTCTGACCTTTCAGAGGTCAGAAGTGTCTCCATATCATGGTTTGTCTCAGCTTCTCTCGCTTACACCCTGGAGATGATTCAAAAAACTGTGCCGGTATCAGAAACAATCCCTTATGGGAAACCAAAACAACTGAGTAAAGTCAAGCTCAGTTGAGTGGCGAGTAGGAGAAAGGCCAAACCCGAAGATGCTGATCCTATTTTGTTTTCTTTTGAAAAAAAAAAAATTGCAGGGAACAAAGTCATCATCACATGGGATTCTAATTATCAATGCTCCTTTTCTGTGTAAGTATTGCATTAAGGATCGTTAGCATTTAAAAAGTATCAATTTAGCACCAGTATCAGAAAATAACTAACAACAAAATGGAGGAAATGCACTGCTGGTTTTCACTGGGATGTAGCTTGAAAACCTATTCCAGTCTATTATTAATGACCAGCTAATGGAATCAATGTGTGTCTTTATGCTTCATTATTTCCCGAACAACTCCTTCCACGTCTTTCTGCATGCCCTGCCAATTAAGGATGTTACACTCAGAGGCAATCAGCAAAAAGATAACAAATAAGTCTGATGTGTAATCCAGGCGGTGGAAACACCAGTAACTTGCAAAGGCATTTGTCTAAGCAAAATGCCATTCAGGAGTGCCATGTCTTACAAGTTGTTTCCAGTGTATACACGAAAAAATTGACAGGTATCGATACTCTGCCGTTTGAGTGAGCTCTATAGTTTGGCTGAGAAAAAGAAAAAAAAAACACATGCAGAGGGTCGTTTCAATCAACAGTCCAACTTTGACAGACCACACTGATTTGATAGTCTAGCTAGCTCCAGATCTGTGGCTTCTAGTCACAGTTGGAAGCAATAAAACAAAACACCAAAAAGAAGTACAGGACACAGGAGAGTTTACAGAGTCTCACAGTGTGTACATCATGAGTTGGATTCCTGTTAAGATGTTCCATCTGTGACATTCCTCATGAGGGGACTCTCTTGCCATTCAATAGTTGGCAGTGTCTTTAAGTGGCATTTCAGTTTTAGGTCAGTCAGCTTGGGACTTCACCAAAGATACAAAATATGTACCAGGGACTAAGTACAATGCCAAATTAAATAAAAAATTAAAATTGTTACGTTGAAGCAAGCATTGTGCACTGTGGAAATTCATCATTGAAATTCAGCAGCTTGGCCCTGTTATAATCAAAACTTCAAAATACCCTTTATGCCAGGCGGCTGCAAAAACAGCTAAAACAAGAAGAGAAATTACACTCCAATCAAACTATTGGCAAAAGGGACTTCAAGACCTTTCCCTCTCTTAAAGGGATAGTTCAGTTTTTTTGAATTGGGGTTGTATGAGCTCCATATAGTACACCAAGTACATTAGATGCTGTAGAAAGTTCTCTCCTCTCCCTCAGTAAGCCACAGTCTGTAAGAGTCTGTGACGAAGAAATAGACGCTAACAGGAAAGTACCGTACCATATAAAAAGGGTATTTTCTCAGCCTACAAGAACTCAAATCAAAAAGTAATACCAAAGTTTAAGAGTACGCTACATGTGAGTGTTTTAAAGCGCATTAACATTTCAGAAATATAAAGTTAATCTGGACCTAGGCCAACTCACGTCCATTTCCCAAAATCACTCTGCCTGTAGTAAACAGTACAAGCTAGCGGATTCAGACGCCTGTTGTAGACTGATTGAAAGCACATTATATGACAAATATTTCTGAGATGGAATTTTGTGATGCTTCCCATGATGCAGAAACAGATGTGTATCTTGGAGAACTCAGCTTTCACCATATTCCTCTGCGTAACGAGGGCATGCGGTTACGTCATCGAATGCATCCGTCGTTACCTGCTACCTGACAGATTGAGTGTACAGATCTATAAATCTCTATATATACTAGAGGCTAATGCACAGTAATCGTTGCGTGTGTGAGAGAGACGCAGACACAAGTAGTCTGCACTGTTTTGATAAACAAACAGCCTCCTCTATTCTGCTTATTTGTTTCTGACATATCATAATTACTTACTTTGAGCAGAAACTGTCATTAGGTCCTTCAAGTTTGGGACGTTTTTTCAGTTTTTCTTCGTGAAATTGAAGAATATCCACAAATCTCCAGGATTCAGAAGAGCAGGGAAGTCTGTTTGATGAGTAATACCGCCATCCATCACCTGTTCCTTCTGGCTAGATCTTACATTCGCCCCACTTTTTATTTCCGACTCTACATGTCACGAGTTAACTCGGTCCGGATAAACTTTATAATTCCGAAAGGTTAATGCACTTTAAAACACTCATATGTAGTGTACTCTTAAACTGTGGTAAAACTTTTTGATTCGAGTTCTTGTAGGCTGAGAAAATACCCTTTTTTTCGGTACGGTACTTTCCTGTTAGTGTCTATTTCTTCGTCACAGACTCTTACAGACTTAGACTGTGACTTACTGTGCATTCACACCAAAAGAGGCAAAAGCGGCTAAAGCAGCAACGACGCCGGAAGTTAATACATTTTCAATGAGAGCCCGGTGTCCTGAGCGGCCAAAGCGTCCTGAGCAGCTAAAGCGGCTAAAGCGGCACCAGATGAGAACTTTATGGTAATTAGCTATGACGCAGTTCAGCGACAAACGGTGGCAACCAATCAAAGTAGAGATGTCCTTCGACTTAGCGGGCCCTAAAGGACAACGCATGTAACTTTGGTTCCTAGTTCCGGCGTCTCGAGTCCTGGATGACACACTGCACAACAAAGCATTTTATCAGCAGAATTTGAAACGAAGTGCCATTTAAAAAGAGCAAAAATGCTTGTGTTCTCTGTCCATTAGCGGAAGAATGCAGAAAAAAATGGAAAGGTCTGAGGGACCACTACAGGAAGGAGAAGAGGAGAGAGAAAGACAGGAGGAGAAGTGGGTCTGCTGGAGGTGTGGGCCGTGTGTGGCGGTATGCCTCCGTGATGGGTTTTTTGGACCCATTCTTGGAGGAGCGTCCTTCCACCTCCAACCTTGATGAAGGTCCTGTGGAGGGCGAGGACAGCAGGGAAGATGAGGGAGAGACGGAAGAGTATGTCACACACACACACAAACACACACTGTGCAAACACGCGCTCCTTACCACCACAGGATTTTAGTATATTTCAAAACTGTAAAGTTTTATGTCGTGGACAAATCAATATTATCTCCTTTGTAAATTGCTTCCTGCCTGTCAATCCGCTCGTGACTGATTAGATGGTGATTTCACGTTATGTTCATGCTATGTTTTAAGCTGAAGTTGAACAACGAAAGCAACTGCTGCTGTGAAGAAGTCCGCTGCGCAGCTCCTTTAAATGACAAGCAAGATTTTACGTTGACGTCAGTCTAGTGACGAGCGGACAAAGCGGCTGAAATATTTGGACGCTTTGGCCGCTGTCCGCTTTCTCGGGCGTGCTTGCCGCTTTGGCCGCTTTTGCCTCTTTTGGTGTGAACGCACAGTTACTGAGAGAGAAGAGAGAACTTTCTACAGCATCTAATGTACTTAGTGGCCATAAGGAGTTCATAAAACCCCAATTCAGAAAAACCGAACTATCCCTTTAAGATCAGTAGAACAAGGCAAAAGCATGCCAGATGGTGCAGAGCAGTTGGTGATTGCAAACTATTTCATCAAATGGTATCTTATACAGAAAAGCAAAGAAAATCCTGAACTCGTCATGGGAAACATGGCCATGTGCAAATCATCCCAAGGCAGCCCACTTAAGCCAGGTATAGTGCAAACGTGGACACATATTTGCAAGTGTATGTATTGTTCTGCTGCTACAAATACGGGGTAACCACAGCAGCAGGAAAGCTTTTCTGCCGCTTCTCAACCTCCTATACTTACTAGCCACAGTTTGGACTGCTCCTATCTCTGTTACAGCACCTTGGTTGTTGATTGTGAATGCTACAGTGCTTTGCAAGGCAGTAAGAAGAAAGAATTGGCAAGGATATCCCTGAATGTAAAGGCAAATTATATCAAATAGCTGGGATTGATTCTTGAAGGGGATTCTTGATCAATCCCCAACATTTCTCTTTGATGAGCAAAGTGTACCATGCTGTAGTCCATCTCATCCAGTTAGGCCAGAGAAAGAAATTAAAAACTATGTTCAAGCACAGAATGTAGCACATGCAAAAGTCAAACAAAATGGGCTCTGGGTCTTGAAAATGCCACAGCACATATGGGTTGCCTGGTCTGAATGCACCCAAGAGCTCATGCCACACCGTTTCACTACCAGGGCCAGAAGTTCAGGAAAGTGGTGCTGACTGGTGGGATAAGGATTCAAGAGGAGGAGGTACATATCAGGTGCTTACTTCTTCTTTTCAGTTAATGTGTATCTTTATTTTAAGAAGCTAAAGCCGAAAAAGCTCAGTCGCATTTTTTAGTATAAAGGCTTTACTGTTGAGTTATAAACCAATCACTTTTGGAGATGACAAGCTCTGGAGTTTATGTAGTTTGCTGTTACTATGCATGCAGAGTCCATCATGCCCTTCTGTGTCATCTACCATTATGCGTCAGAGTTCCCACAGCATTTTTGTTGTACTGAGCCAAAAGTTGGCCACTGTTATTTTGTTGACATGCTGCATTTTTCTTAGCTCATTTTACTATTTACCTCTTTTGGAGCCACACCAGTAGGCTGCAGGTCCTTGCATGTGAATCTTGTACAAGAGTGTGATGGCATGGACTGAGCTCTTGATGTGGCACTGCTTGACAAGAGTGGGTAGTAAACTGACAAACTGGCCCAAGGGTTTGTCGCAGGTGTAGAATGGAAAGTCCAAAGTGGCTTCAAACCAACAATGCTCTGCTCTGCTTTGCTGATTTAGGCCATGTTTACAGAGACAATGTGACCTAAAATGCAAAGGTTTTCTCTTTGCATATATAAACTCAATCTGTGTTCAGACGGATGCGCTAGAAACGAATGAAACCGCAATAGTATGCATGCTCGTCCGGTAGATGGTAATGTAGGTTTGCAGAGGAAAAAGCACTGCTACAAGATACTTATGAAGAAGAAAAGCTCACTCAATCAGTGCCCTCCTGAACTTGACAACTGTTGTTTCTTGTCAACATGTTGATAACCAAAATATGTTGGGTTATTAATGTGTTTGCTTGAAAACCAGTCAAGTTTGATTCATCTGGAAAAAGTGACAGCCCTACTTCACACCCTACCAAACTGGATTTAATCATACCAGACCACCAGACCAGCTGTACACATAAGGGCAGCCACAAGACAAACACGGCACTGTTGACCTTTGGCAGGTCTGCATTCTCCAGTCTCAACAATATTAGACTTCTCATATTATCTCTAAAAGAAGAGATGAGATGGCTGTTCTACCCTCCCCAATCCACTCAACATTTAAATGGAGTCACAGAATACATCTTGAAATGGCACAGCGACAAAGCTTAGGTTATAGAGTACAGGCTGCAGCATGCTTCCAGTTTTCAGGAAAACACAGGAGAGCATCTTACCAGACAAACTATTATAAATCTGCGAAATATACTTCCTATGCTAATAACATTCCATGTGCAGTGTTTCGGAGAAGCAGACCCTTCCAAAAATATGGAAGGCAATCAAAATCCCTAACTCCTCACTGCAAATGAGGTTTATTGGCAAATTTTACAAACTTCCAGTTGTTTGAAATTAACAAATAAAACAAGAACAATTGAAATAGCTCAACACAACTAGTAGAACAAAAAGCTTCTTCAAATTTAAAACAAAATGCCACTTTTAATGACTACTGCAGTCTCAAAATTATTCAATCCCTTTTTGACAAGCAACTTTGGTACTAAAACCAGCACCCTTTTGCTTTTATGACCTGCTGCAAATGTGATGCATAGCCAGACACCAACTTCTGGCAGCGTTTCTGAGGAATCTTAACCCATTCATCATGGGCAATGATCTCTGGTTCACTGATATTCTTGGGTTGCATGCTGCAATTGCCTTCTTCAAATCCCACTAGATTTTCTATGGGGTTGAAGTCAGGTGTCTGATGGCCACTCTAGAATCTTCCAGGACTTCTTCTGGAACCAGGCCTTAGTGGACTTAAGAGGTATGCTTGGGATTACTGTCCTGTTTGAAGATCCAATGACGCCCAAGCTTCAGCTTCTTCACAGACCACATGATGTCTTCCCCCCAGATTTCCTGACACTTGGTTGAATCCATCTTGCCTACCACACCCTGCAGGTTTCCAAAGCTAGAGGAAGCAAAGCAGCCCCGGAGCATCACTGAACCACTGCCAAACGTCACTGTGGGCGGGGTGTACTTTTCAGCACATGCTTCATTCTTCTTCCTCCAGACATACTGCTGATACATAGGCCCAAAAAGTTCCAGTTTTGTTTCACCACTCCAAAGAACTAAATCCAAAAACAGTCCGCAACTGCTGCCACCAAGTCTTGCTGCAGGTCTTTTGCAGTCTCTCAAAGATTTTTGACCACCTGCCTCCTCAGGAAACTGGTGGCAGCCTTTAATGCTGCATTCACACCATAAGTGACCCAGCTACCAAAATCGCGTCCATATTGTTGCGCGTCCATACATACCTCATTTTGGTCACCGTTGCCGTCGGCTGCGCTCAGTGATGTCACGTCTGCTCGAGTTTCACCGCGATCATATCATGTATCATAATAGGATGTATAAGCGGACATAATTCAAGCTGTATCCTTTTTACTCTCTTATCAGACACAAAACACTGCAGCTGATGCGCTGGAGCAGCATTATCTGTGAGTTTCCTGTGGCCCGTCAAGGCGGAACTATGTCCTCACTGACTAATGTTTCCCACATGGACACAGATTGTTACTCTGTAGTCAGGATGAATAACTGTCTGTCTAGGGTACCGTCACACGTGCACACACCGCTGATTGATCAACTTTTTTTACTTTCACATCGCCCGACAAGCTATGCGGTAGTGTGAAAAGCGGTTGTCGCATCGCGGGAGGGTTAGCCCCGCCCCATCGCGGCTGTACATTGACTTTGCATGGAGAGTGATTGCCGAGGTAGTACAAGTAGCGTCCGGTGTGTATGCAACTTAACCCCGATTCCACCAAGTGGTCTGGTATGGATCGGCATGGTTTGGCTCAGGCTGGATTGGTAAAGCCTGATCCTGTTTGCATTTCCACAGCCAACAGAACCCTACTTGGTAGGCGGTGTGTAAGCCGGTTGCCGATAGCATGATGTCATAGCAGCATGACATAGTGTGCCCGGCTATTAAATACAACAAAGAAGAAAACGTGACACAGCAAACAAAGAGCAACGATGGAAGACATCCAGTAATTCTTATTTTGTGTGATCATCATGTGACTTTTTGTTATGCGCAACCAAGCTTTGTTTCAGAGAAGGCTGTGTGACACGACAGTCATCTTCACGAAGATGAGTGGAGTTTTAAACATGGTGGGGATATGTGTTGTTCCGCTGTCACATGGGAAGTGACGCCTTCGACCAATCAACGGACTGCAGTGTTTCTAGCTCCACCTTCTGGGGTCAGATCGGTAGGCTTGGCACCCCAACAGAAGGGTAGGATGGTACGTTCCGCTTATAAGGGGTCCTGTTCTGGTTTTAGGCTATAAAACCCCACAAAATGCGAGCCGTACCGAGACAAACCAAACTGAACCCTCTGGTGGGAACGGGGCTTTTGAAAGCTTTCTTATTTTGAAACGTCCAGGTAGTGTTGCCACTGTTCCTTTAACTCTGAACTTGCGAACAATGCTTCCAACTGTATCTCTGGGAGCATTCAGAGCTTTTGCTATCTGTTTAATTCATCTCCCTTGTTTTTGCAAGGCATTTATCTCTTCTCATAACTTTTTGGACAATTCTTGACTTAGCCACACTTCTGACAAGCAATCAAACATTACTGTCAGAAAAACCCTTGCCAGTGCAGTTAGCTAAAGTGTGTTTCAGATAGCACACCTAAAGCAGCTTATGAAGCACTTGATTAGTTGCATAAGGTGTAATAGAAACAACACCTGATTGCAAATTTGTACTCTTACAAGGGATTATATTCAGGGGGTTGAATGATTTTGAGACTGCAGTCATCATTAAAAATGGTATTTTGTTTAGAATTCGAAGAAGTTTTTCGTACTACTAGTTGTGTTAAGCTTTTTCAATTGTTCTTATTTTATTTGTTTATTGCAAATAGGAAACGGAAATGTGCACATTTTGCCTGTATGCCTCTTTTGCAATGGGGAGTTAATGATTTTGATTGCAACTGTATGTCTGTCACATTCAAAATGGGCAAGTCTGAGGCATGAACTTCATGCTTATAGCACAACTCAACTATGCTTGTAGCTACTGCTTTTTTCTCCCTAAAGAATACTGACCAGTTCAGTCATTTTCTGATCAGGAACAAATACTTTTCAAGACGGATGTACCGGTTAACAGACATGGCATGGGGCAAATCCAGCTGCACTGTCAGGTTGAGGAACACATCAAGGAATCCAAATATCTCACATATTTCCTTATTAAACTGTCTTGTTTTGAACAAAGCACAGGCTGGCCTGGATTACAGCAGGTAGAGGAAGACTGGATTTTAGTATCCCTGATCCATCCATGTCTCCCCTGACATGGAGACATGGATGGAGATGGTATGCCACAGCATGCTTCACCAAAAGAGGCTTTGCAAGTCCCAAATAGTTACACATTTCATCTCAATCAACACGGGATATTTAAAGAGAAATTCCTCTCTTCTCTGACTGAGAGTGGGGCTTCTTTATAGCACAGCAGAGTCTCACTGCAACAACACCTGTGAAGGAGGAACAATTGTCATTTTCTCTGTTAAAATGGCCCTGTTCAGTCCTCCCTCTGCAGTGCTCCACACCTCAGTCAAGCAGCTGACAGAACTGAGGGTTCTGGGTAGATAGTGCTGGTTTATCAAAGACATGGGTTGCCCCTGGAGGCATCTGCAAGTGACGTAACTCGATTCTGGTTCACACAGTAAGGTAGTCATATTTTGCTTAAAGCCGGAAAATGAAGGATAAGTATATCAAGCAGATCCAACTGCCCTGCAAGGTTATCCTCTGCATGTATTGGTGAATCTCTTTTTAAAGTTGCGCTAGACTTCAGACTGCTTCAATGTGATATCAATGTCACCCTCTCTTTCCAGCTCACCTCACCACCCTCACGTAAAGGCTCAAGTAGTGGAAATGCAAATGAGATCAGGGTAAACTGCGCCAAAGTGTACCAAACTGTACTGAACCAAACCAGACCACTCTGCAGAAACACAGGTTTACTGAACCTTTTTTGTGGACAAAAAATGTGTATCTGGCCTGTTTTTGTACAATCTTGTCTGACACACTGATGAAAATTGGCACCAGCATGAAAGACATGGTGATAGCTTCACACACATAAAAAATGGGACATGCACACACACAAGCACTCACGCACGTCTTGCCAGATCCTGTTAACCCTGCCATCACCTCACATTCCAAACTACTCGCAACGCTGGCTGGCGACGGAGGTACTTCATCTCAACTTTGTGCCTCCATGAATTACACAATGAAAGAGAAGGGTCATACAAGCAAATACTCAACCTTGAATTCGCATAGTGTGATCTGCAAGTAGCATTTCTTTTTTGTGCATGCATGCTCCGGATAAAGGGGAGAAAAATGCAAAATGATGGTTTCAAAGCCCTAAGATCATAAGGCCACATCATCTGTAGCGTAAAAGCCAAGCAGCTGCTAAGCTAAAAAAAAAAACACCTTGGCCTACAGGATGCCTGCCAAATGAAAATCCTCCTTTGTCTTTTGTGTTCTGCATGTCCATACCTAACTCAAGCACACCGCTGTAAACGCCAGCCATCTTGATAAAACTCAGTGTCAAACTGTCGTCCTGGTTATTATTAATGACTTCAATAACAAGCCAACTCCTCCCAACCTCAAAGTAAACTGAGGAGCTCAACTGAACAAAGGAGGCTTCCCTTTCCCATGGATATGACTTAGCTTCTATGATTTTAACCCCCAATCACTGTTACTTCCAGCATACTTGGTTAAAATCTCAGGCAGAATATCTCACCATCATAGACAATCAATACATTTTAGAAACAATCTCCTTGGTGTCCTTCTTGAGGTGTTCCTCATTTTTTTTCTGTTTACCAGCAATTATTTACCAGTAACATAGCACAAGCTCAAAAAGGATAATTACGTGTCACTCAACAACATCAGTATGGGTTTGAGGTAGTATTCTTTGATGTGAAAATGCAGGAGCTGTTGCTAACAGCAAATAGTGAGTGGAATGGCAGACGTTCAAACCCAGGCCTGTTTGCCAGCTGAGGCCACCCTGGGGCGGCTGCATGCCTCAGAGCGTGTTTTTTTTCTCGTTTTCGTACCTTTCACATACAAGCAAGGTAGTTTAAGCTGTGATCAGTATGTGTCAGGGTGATTGAAAATAGTTCCTTCTTTTGTGCTTCAAAAATGTACAAAATTCAGGACAGCTTTCTTAGATGAAACACTTACTGCATCCAAACACACAGTTCTGCATATGACATGCCAGATGAACTGTTTCACATATCCACAGATTATAAACTCAGTGGGCCCTTGTTACTTCATAAAGATCACACAAGTGTGCATTTAAGCTCTGAAAAATAATTCAGGGACCATTTCAAATGTATTGTAAATCATCATTTCTATGGCAAAAAGTTTCAAAATCCCTGTAAGAATAAAGATAATGTAAAAAAAAAAAAGTAATCTAAACAGGCCATTTAAACCAGAGAAAGTGGTAGTACCGGTAATTGCAATGCAGCCATAATTTTTTTCTTGAGCTACTTTTATGGAGTGTGAATAGGGCTGGTGTTGCTTGCTGTTGGAACTGAATGTGGATTGTTTTTCAAAGGGTTTACAAGTTATTACTCATCTTCTCTGAATTTCTTATGCGGATCTGGGTGCTTCACTTTCAACAGTTGGAAGTCCTTCGCCAGACGTGTTGAAACACTGTTTGCACAGTGGTTCTTTCTGTGGTAATGGCTTCATCGTGCTCATTTGTTTTAAAGTTGAAGGAATTCCTTTTAGCACTTCGCCCAACTGGTTTTTCTATGAGTTGCAGTTTAGTGAAAGTTGCAGCAGACGCCATTCTCTCCCTGCTCCTGTCTCTCTCTCTCTCTCAGTTGCCAGGCTTCGGCAATGAAAATATTTGACTATTTCAGACACTGAATCAGGCAGGTCCATCTGCTCTGCAAGGCTAGTAGGCTCCTGCTCTGTTTGCTACTCGCTCACTTGCGTGCCTGCTTGGTCTGGATTGCTCATCTCAGCTCAAATTACAGAGCAGTGATGTCATCCAGTGACACAAATAAACAAATGCCAGTCTCATCCAAGTGCAGTATAGTACCATTTTAGATGCCTTAGTATCCCGGTACCAATTTCGTACTGGTATATTGAACAAGCCTAAGTTACACTGTGGGATGGCCATGGTCTGTAACAACACTTACACTGGCGGTGGCCTTTATGATCATAAGGTGCATCCACACCGAATACGACTAAGGCAATCTCGGTGGTCAATCTCCATGCAGAGTCAAAGCACAACCACAATCACACACGACCAGATCTCAGATCGTGTTCTAGGCAACTAGGTAGAATCTTTGTAAACATGGGGGCTGTGCCCCTGTTGCTGCCAATGGGAACTCTGGGGTTGCTTTGGATGCGGAGCAGGTCAATGTGCTCTGTCTTAGAAGTTTAAATATTTGAACCTTTCAGGCGATGTCATGCCGCGAGAGCTAATCAGCTTAGTTGTGTGGATGATTGACAACCATGACAGACTGTTTTTACTCCAGTGTATCAAACCATAATCCCCCATACAGCAACACCACCACCCTTACAAGTTGATCAATGCAGATTTTGAGCTATTTAAGCTGTTCATTATAATGTGATAGCAGAAATATTAAGTTTTGGTCAATGCAATATTTTTGCTTTCCTTCAACATTCAAATTTTGGTGGGCCCTTGCAAAATGTTTTCTCAGCTTTCAGCTCTTAGCTAATAAATTTGAAATATGGTGTGGTCTTCTGCTGCAAGAGCTGACATATTGAGCATTCAAAATCATCTTCTGCATGCCTAAGTTGTAACCAGTGGTTACTATTATTTATTCTATTTTGCCTTTTTGCCTTCGCTGATAGTGGAGAGATAATGGACAGAGTTAGTCCTAATTTACCCAGCAATGTTGTCACCACAAAGTAATTTATTGAAAACAAAAAGTAAACTGAAAAAGATGTCAGGGATGAGTTCACCTTCGGTGCCGTTAAAAACATATGCAGGATAACTGTTGTCCACAAAATAAAATCCACAGGAATTAAAATGAATCTTGAAAGAATTAGATTGACTGGCAATTTTCTTCTGAGGTCACCTCACCGTTCCATTCTGAAATCGATGCATTCGCATTAAAATATGTCTCTCTTACACACTATCACTTCTGCTCAGAAACTTATATTTTTGCCAGCATCTGTCTGTTAGTCCATCTGCTAGCAAGACCGCTTATCAAAAAAGTACTTCTATTTAGATGAAAATTTAAATTTCCAGGAATTATTAAAATTATTTGTTAACATTGCAAGTTAAGGCAAATAGTGTCAGCAATGGCTAGGCAGATGTTTGTGCTCTCAGAACACCTCTAGTTTAATCTATTTTGATCTTTAATCTGGCATTTTTTTTGGAAAAAGATATTGTTTACAAAGGAGAAAATCTCTGAAATAGGATCATGGTCTCCTGAGAAGGGAGACAACATGTATCTTAAAAACATTATAGGTACCCTCTACACCAATACACATTGCTAATTAAATGGCAAAAACAAGGAGACTTTTAAAGCTGTGTGCACACCACATGCTACTTTATCAGTTGCGTAGCTCATTTTGGCCAGTGTCGCAGTGGCTCAGTGATGTCATGTACGCCTGAGTTTCACCGCGATCCCCTCATTTATATAGGATGTATTGGTTAGCATTATTCTAACTGTATCATTTTCACTCACATAACAACCACAAAATACTGCAGCTTGATGGCACAGCATCGTCTGTGAGTTCTCTGCCATTCATCTAGGAGGAACTTATGTACTCATTAACTAATGTTTCCGAAACAGACATGTATTGTTACTCCGTGAACTGGACTAAAAACAGTCTGTCACAGGTACTATCCCGAAACCACATGATATTGCCTGAAAAGTTCAAACTTTCCAACTTTGGCGACAAAACAACAAGTGATGGGGTTGCCCAGAGCATGTCCGTCGCATCTCAGGAGAGCTGGTCCCTCCCCATCGTGGATGTAAACTGACTTTACATGGAGAGTGGACTAGGGATGGGAATCGAAAACCAATTCCAGTTGAGAATCGTTAACAGCTCCATCAAAGACTCGATATCATTAATCTTTTTGCTAATCAATTCCCTTATCAATTCCATTCAATTGACATGGTTCAGAAGCATCAGAATTGTGGCTTAATTTTAATTACACCTACTGGACAACCTTAAGTGGGTGGACCCACCAGCAACTTGCAGAAGCAGTTATCTATACTGTGATGTATGTTTGGCATTGTTGACACTGAAAATCAGACCATTTGCCCACATGCAAAATTTGCTAGAATTGATAAGGGAATCGTTAAAGAATTGGATCGTTTAACAGGATCGTTGACAGCATTGGTATTGATAAAATCTTATCAATTCCCATCCCTAGAGTGGACAGATGACAAATAACATTTGTGCATTAACAATTATTTCGACTTTTAAGCTTGGAATTTATAACCTACTATCTAATAATATATGTGATCAAATTTGGATTTGAGAAGGTTTTTTAATAACTTTATTTACGATCAAAATTTTCTGATTATTGGAGCAGGACAATTAGCTGAATATAACAATCATTTTCAAATGAATAATGAAATCAGAATAACACTGATTAGTACAGCATGTAGCTTTATCTTTTCCTCCTCACATTTTGTTGACTTTACTATTATGCTTAGAGTATGTAGTTATATTTTCACAAGTTTACTTCACTGCTTAATCAAAATACTGAAAAATGTTTACCTCCGCCAAGGAGGTTATGTTTTTTCATTGTGTTTTTTTAAGTCAATAAAGCACCTGTTCAAATCAGTTTGATAATGTATGATAAATGGTTAGCATATATAATTGAAAGACTGGATGAATTGCAACACTATTGAACAATTCACATCTCTATTTATAATACTCAAACTTGACCAGTTAATGTATGGTTTCCTTTTAATACAAGTATATGCATAGTTATGTTAAACTTTTCTGCATGTCACGCAAGTGTTGTGAAATCACACAGCAATGATGTTAAAATGATATACATTTCACTCTCATACCTCGTGATAATAGTTTTCACCCTAGTTGAGAATGTAAAAAACGCTTTGGACATATCACACATTAATATTGATAAAACTACAACATGCCAATCAATCATAAACAATCAGTATTTGGTACTTAACATCACGGAGCTTTTATTTAGGTTCACTATCCCCTACATCGCTGGCCACCGGGGGGGTGTTTGTTTCTCTGTTTCATGCTGTTTATGGGGATCTCAAATCTAAACCAATTTGGAGAGAAGCCCCAAAAAGACTGGAGATGGTAGGTTTGTGTCAGGGACACAAAGAAAAACACATAATCTTGAGGAACAGTGTGGTTTGAGACCCTAACCACGTGTGATTATGTTACACTGACGTAGGTTCGGGTTGAAACTAGCTATGCTAGCCCATTCTTTGACGAGCACAAAGATAGCTAGCGCTGGGGACAAACAGAGGCTTTCCTGCACCCGTACAGCAGGCTTCCTTACCAGTTCGGTGCTCCGTGTTTCTCTTCCGTCTCGCACCGCCACGTCCCCGTCGGTTACTTATCCTTTGTGATATTTATCACGCAGCAGACCTTGTCAGAAAACGATACTCCTTCGATGTCTTCAGTCCTCCTGAGGATGGCTTCCGTCTTTCCTGAGACCTCCTCACTCTCAGGCTGTTACTCGGTGGTTGCCGTTCAGACCGCAGCTTTAATCCCACACGACACGATACAGAGCTTGTTGTTGTGCTAAGGATACTAACGCCGGGTTAAGGTTGCTCTTCACATTTCTCTGCGCATTTTCACGTAGCGTACCAAGTGTGCCAGATATCGTGCAATTATTACACAACTACGTGATGCACAACCAATAACAAGGTGCAGTTAGTCAGAGAAAGCCCGCCCCTGTGGCTGTTCCTGCCTCAGCTTGGCGGAACGGTACCACAACTCCTTCCGGTCGGCTGTACCGCTGAAGGTTGCCTCCCTGCTGCAGCAGCTGTCTCTGCACCTCCTGCACTCTGTGGTAGTCAGGCAGCACCGGTACTCGCGCGGACAGAAACAAGCCTGATCAAGACAATCCGAAGTAGGGAGGTGCTCTAGAGTACATTCTCAGTCTCACGCCATTGCCTTTTACTCTCAAAATTACTGGGAAGCTCAGCCAGAGTGTGGTGCACAATGTGGACTGGAAGTGGTTGGTCCTGAAAGGGTTAATAAGTAGCTCTCTACCATTTTGTGGACTAGGTTTACAACAAAATGGCGCCCTCTTGTTTAGACCTACCACAAGTCTCTCAGGCACAGAAGAACCAGTTCCCTTGAAAAAATATATGGTTCTGTGTGGAGAAAAAAGATAATTTGACAAAATGGGTTTAAAGGATATTCTGGTTACTCTTGTATGTCTGGACCATAAAAGAGATTCTACAGTTATTTTCTTGGTTGTGTGTCAGGTTTACTCTGCTTTTTATACTCAAAGTGTATAAGAAGCAGGCGACTACGTAACTTATGCATGGACACTTCAGCTGTGAATTAATTGGTTGTATATAAAATCAATTGGTCATATATACATATAGAAAATAATTAAATCAGTTTACAGGACTACCAACAACTCCATCAAATTTAACTGAGTGGTAGAAAGTTTGCCTTGCTTTGAGTACTTTAAATCAGTAGATATCTATTTAACTTATCAATGAAACCCATTTTATCAAATCAAGCTTATTAAACCATTTGATCGGAGCATGTCTCACATGGAGCATGTCTCACAACAACAACAAGTACAATGGACGACAGGCAAAGGCACTCTGAGCCAACAATGAAAGTGTCTGCGGAGTACCATGTAGAAGCCCTCGGGGCTCCACTTACCACTGGCAAAATAAACAAAAACAGGGTTGTGTGTCGATTATATGCAAAGCTGATGGCTCACTCCTGGTCCACTGGCCCATTTGTCAGCCTTCCATTCAAGTGTCCAGCCGTGCTTCTTCGGGTGATCCGCACCATGCTTCTGCATTCCGGCCTCCGACCAGAGATGTGGAAAAAGGCCATCAGGGACAATATTGCAAGATTCGTTAGCAGGGACATGAGACCCTCCAGTGTGGCCTTGGAGAGGTAAAATGTACATGATCCAATGGAAATGTCTTGTGTTTGTGTTGCAGCTGGGCCCAGCCAGAGCTTCATATATCTTTGGTTATTTATGTAAAAACTAATCAGGTTTTTTTTTGCGAAAAGTGACAGCCCTAGTCTAGAAACAACAAAATATGTAGGAGACTCCATGTCTTTTCATCTTTTCATCTGTATACAAACCAGAAAAATGATTCTTTCATGCTAACATTGTTTTGAAGAAACAAGATGTTATCAGACAAATGAGATGAGGACCCATCCTTTAAAAGATCAGGATAGGCCAAAGATTTGGGTCTATGTTTGACTATGTGGGAATTTGTGATTCCAATGAAATTTTGCACTATTCAAAGATACCCCCGATAAACACCCAGTGATGACCCCATATGCCACATCCCAAAAAACTGGAGGGATCTTCAGTAGCCCACAGTTTACAAGCTCAGGTGAGATGCCATCACAACTCTTATGCCAAAGCTCTAAGGAACTGAAAAACTGAAATAACCTGAAAACACAGCAGAGGCCTTCCCATGGGAAAATCACAGCTTGCTGATGTAAGAATTTTCAAAGGGGTAAGTGATGCAACATCTTGGAATATGGTTTACAGATTTTGTCAAATCATTGTTGATACCACCCTCTAAGCCACAGGTGTCAAACTGATCCAGTAAATGGCCACTGTGGCTGCAGGTTTTCATTCCAACCAAGCAAGAACACACCTGATCCAACAAATCAACCATGTAAAGACAATCCAGTTGATTGAATAATTTGCGTCAGGTGTGTTTTTGCTTGGTTGGACAGAAAACCTGCAGCCACAGTGGCCCTTTACTGGATCAGTTTGACACCCCTGCAAGCACATGGGCTACTGTTGTTGGGGAACTGAATTTGGAATCGAACCTTGTATTCCTGTCCAATCTACCTCCATTAGTCTGCTAAGAAGTTTGTGAGCGTGTGAGCGTTAATCACAGGAGAAACTGGCCAGTAACAGTGGTGCTTACATAAAGAGTCCATATGGGTATTTTTGCCTAGTAATAACTGCCCCTTAGTAGGTTTAATATGTGCTCTCCACATGACAGAGTACTACTATACACAAGACAAAAAGTCTGGTATTGGGATTTCAACCTCTTCCCCTGTTTACAGCACCAGGAGCTGCCTGAAATCGCTCTTTTCATATTCCCTGAAAAGACCTTTCAGTGTTGTATTCTACCATTGATTTGCTTGCTGTTATAGCCCATTGCCTCAGAGTAGCAAGCCCTGTGCAGAACAGAGTGTAAAATGAACGCAGACTTGTAATGAACTGACCAGTTTCAAGAGCAGCCTGACCAACCAAACAAAGACTGGGCCCACAAGGGGGAAGAGGGCCTGAAAGAGTCAGGGGCTCCAACAGAACTTTGGACAGGGAGGGAAAGCAGCTAGACTAGTACCACTTTCACACTAAAATTAGCGGGTCAACCTGGGTTTTTTCAACACGGGTTAACCAGCTAATATTTGACAAGTTACTCTTTTCCCTCTGGCAGCAGACCCGGGTCTAATTGGCAGCAGTCCAGCAGCATGGTCAGTTTTCCTATGGTGCATCAAGCTGATGTCATCACGCTGACGACATCATCAGTGCAACAAAGCATGTCCATGTAAAATATGGAAAGGAGCATAGAGGCCATGGATACGGTTTTCTTTACTTTGCACTTTTGTCCCTCTTTCAAAATGTGCGAACTCTGCACTGATGATACAAATGTGGATGGAATTTGTTGCTAAGACGGCAAAGAGTCACATAAGTTACAGACGGAGGGGGCGAGCGGGATATTGTGCTGTGGGCACGTTACGCCGACATCATCCGTGAATTAGCGTGTCTACCCGGGTGTGATGTTCTCACTGAAGCCGATCAGAGGCGAGCGGATTAAAACCCGTGTCAGGGTCAGTCGTCCTGGGCTGAAATATCGATTAAACCCTTTCAAACTGCCGATAGGAGCCGATTGTTACTGGGTTTAAACAGTTCTTTTGGCCTGTCTGAAAGGGGTAAAGGAGTACAAAGAAACCTTTTTCTGATGAATGGATAAATTCCTGTGAACCAAAACTTTACACATTGGTTTAATTGATGCCTCACAATTCATTGAACTAATGAGTGTGACTTGGTATTTATCTTAATAGGTAAACCCTATGATTGACTTGCTAACACCCCAGGGTATACTTCACCTTTAACCCAATAACAGCTGGGGTATGCTCTAGCTACCCAAAGCCTGAGTAGTACAGATAAATAATGGATCTTAGGTGCTGGAATAGGAGTGTAACATAATCCTTAGTAGTTGGAAGTTATGGAATCATTGCACCTCTACAATTTGCACCCACAGCAGTACAACGTAGGTGCCTAAGAGACTTCACTTTACAATTTAATATTTAACAGCTACACTTGAACGACCCCAGAAGCATTGCATTAACACACCCTCAGACAGGCATGCACTTAAGTCCTACAGCTTTACCCCTTAATGCCTTTGCAACCAACACTAGTGGCAGGCCAGGGTTTCAGCCAAATTTCCTTTTGTGTTTCACATACTATGCAGCACAACATGATGGTTAATTCAGCATGACACCAATACCCCTCTAACACTGGCCAAAAAATGCATTTAAACACAGTAACAATCGGCTCCTGTTGGCAGTGGGAAAGGGTCAAATTGGCAGTTCGACCCTGGTCAACTGAACCCATGAGTGACACAGGCTTATATTGGCTCGTCTCTGATCGGCTTCAGTAGGAGTATCCCACCCGGGTGACTCTTTGCCATCTTAGCAACAAATTCCTTCTGCCTCCTTTCCATTGTTTACATGGTTGTGTTTTCATTGCACTGATGTCATCAATGTGACCACATCAGTTTCATGCACCAGAGGCCAAAAAAACAGCCATGCAGCTCCTCTGCTGCCAATAAGACCTGGATTTCCTGGCAGTGGGAAGAGTCACTTGCCTATTGTTAGCGGGTAACTGGCATTGAAAAAACCCATGTTGACCCTCTAATTTTAGTATGAGAGTGGTATAGCAATCATTGCATCACTAACAACGCAGCTGACAGAAAGGCTCAGATGAGTTAAATTGTTTTTCGGTAGGCTATGGCTCTTGTAACCCTGTGTATTAACAACACACCCTAAGACTTGTCTTTGGCATAAGCTGGAAGCAACACTTGGCTCCAAGATTTGCCCCTTTTCTATTTTTAACCATAGCTCACAGCCATGACCTGAAAACTAAACAAAGCTGATTGACCCAAACGGGAAGTCAGATGTGGAAACACACACTTGTCCTGACTAACAGAAAAGCACAATGTTAAATAAGTAGCATGGCAAAACTGGAAGAAAATAAAACACAAAAGTCAATGTTTGCTTATGTATTCTTCTTTGTGAACTTGCTCATCTTGTGACCAAACAGCTATGGGCTGCACACCACTCCATTTTAGTAACTAAGATGGAGAGGGGACCATCAATGTGTCAAAGCAAAGCTGTGGTACAGACATTAAACCTTGTGGAAATTGCTTGTCAGGCAGGAAATTACCCTCAAATGGTTTAACAATGTCAATGGGCTCTTGAGTGCCCAAGTTGTCACAAACACACCACTGAGAGCTTAATGACTCTAATAGCACATATTATGCTTTTATGTGTTAGCATGCACTTAGGTGTGACTTGTCTTCTCCATGAGTACCTTAGCACAGAGGGTAAGTCTGCAGTATTGTAAGTTGTCCCTTTTTCCACCATTTACTACTACTCGTTCTCTTATTTACCCTAAAAAGACCAACAAGCTTTACATCTTACATCCTATTGTTGTTTGGCTGGTAGTTGAAGCCCAATGGTTTGGGGTGGCATGCTCGATGCAGAGTACAGACCTCAAGAGAATGTAGTGCCAGTTAAAACAAGGTGCAGCGCAGTACTGAACTGACCAATTATGCAAGGTAGACCTGACAACCCATCAGATTAGCACCCTAGAGCTACACTTGAATCAGGGGTACTCAGAATGTGAAAACCATCATTTTATTTTGTTAAACATTAGCATTTGGGGAACACACTCTCGCAGTTGCTGAAAGTGAAAATATACACAAGAGGGAGCATAAAGTAGGGGCTCTTTCAGATCTGAATTTCCTGTTCAGTGCCCTTGAGAACATATTTAAAGTCAGCCATCACCATATCCCCAGGCCAAATTTGTTACTTTTTTTTTTTTTTTTAGCTTTTTAATCTCATCTTGCCCAAACTTAGTTGCAACCAACAAAACAGTCCACAATTACAGCACTGACAATGATGATCTCAGGTGCCATGGCAGTGTTAGTAAGGAATCAAGTACAATAAATTGCAGATTTCACTGACTTTAAAAATAACTCCTATGAATTCTTTGTTTTTATTAAGAAACTCATTCTGCTGCTTTAGGCTTATTACAGGCACAGTCACAATAAAATAAAACCCTGCAAATGAAATACCTACAAATTCAAATTCATCCATCACCACCCATATCTCTGTCTACATTTTCTCTGACTACACAAGTGCATATCAAAAGAACAAGCTGGTTTCATTTTAGATTTTTTACTCTTGATATAGGAACACAGAGTAAATTTGTACAAACTTTGGTCAAGATTTCCAACATATTTTTTCTGTTTTGCCAGCTTACTGTCCATGTCTCCGTAAGTGCATCCCGAGAAGACAACCAAGTGTCATTTTCTTTTTTGTCTTCTTGATATGGAATCACAGAGTGAATTAGGGAGGGCTTCAAGAACAAGTACACGTTTTCATTACTGTAGTATGGAAATTAAAACAAATTCAAAGAAACCTATCAAATAACCAACAAAAAAATTAAAAGTTTCCTTAGCATGAAAAAAAATGGAGAACAGACAGTACTTGTGTAAAAGTTCTATGCATAATTTTAATCGCACAGTAAAAAATGTGTCAGTTACAATGCTTGCTTTTTAAAATGAATACACAAATAGGTGATAAAATATAAAGGAAATTCCCCAAATCACATATAAGCAAGATAAACAATGTAAAATCACCACAAAAAAGAACCCAAAACACAATATCAGAGATCCATTTATATCCTCACTGATAAGAATAGGGTTCCATTATGATTACTGGGGCAGTCTTTCATTGGTCCTCTTAAATTTTCCACCAACCACCCTATCCCTGTTATAAACTGTTTTCCCCACAAAAGTAATAAAGCAAAAAAAAAAAAAAAGTGTAGTCAACACAATCACATGTTTTAAGATGGTGATGTTATGTACAAAAATATTTGCACCAAAGCAATCAAAGCACAGTGGATCTTTACAAGAATTGTTGACAAAACAAAACCAGGTCAGGTATGATAGTTACTCCTTGTTTTCTGAGTCATGAGATGTCTGGTGCTTAAGGAACAAGTCCAGTGATGAGAATGTCTCAGTACAGCTAGTGCATTCATAAAAATCCTCTGATGATTTGGCATTATCATTTTGAATATTATTCATGCCATCATCCTCAATGTCCTCTTGAATGCCCTTAGGGTCCCCACTGGAACCAGTGGCACTGCGTGCTATACCAGCATCATCTACTGCCCCCATGCTTGGGTGATTCTGAAGGTGCAGCTCCAGGGATGAAGAATTCATGAACTGAGATGGACACCTGGGGCACTTAATGGGTTCTTTTTTGTGGTAGCGCAAATGCCGTTGGTACACACATAATAGGCCAAATCTCTTTCCACATTCTTGACACTTGTAATTCCCACGACCTGCTTTTCCAGCTTTGCCTACCGGATGCTGCTCTTGTGATGCTATTTCACTATCAGAGGGACTCTTGGCTTTCTGATCATGATAGCTTGTGTTTTTCTCGCCGTTAACAGAATTGCTGCCAGGCCCATTTTGTGGGTTGCTGTACAGAAGTTTCAAACCAGGTTTCTTTTCCAGTTCAGCTTTGTGGTACATTGCTATGTGTCGTCTCAAATCACAGCGCTGTGGAAAATGCCTACCACAAAACATGCAAGTGTGCATTGTACCCTTGTGATATCTCATGTGTCGAGATAGACTACTAGAATGATTGAAGACTCTATGACAGTGTTTGCAAGGATGCAATTTGCCATTTGGATTACTTGATCTTCGGCGCCTGCGTCTAGGTTGCATTTTTGACTTGAATATTCTAGGAGTTTCTTGACTTATCTGTTCTACTTCCTCTGTTTCTTGACTTAACTGATCTATCTCCTCTTGTGTTTGATGTGTGCGATGATGCTCTTTCAAATCTGTTAATCTTTGGAAACGATCCCCACATAAACCACATCTGTAAGGTGTAACAGAATGATCAAGACTCTTTCCACTAGAATCCCTTAAGGTGTTGTTACCCCCACTCTTTAAGTCAATGGATTTGCCATTATGGCAGTTTTCAATTAGTATGTCTTTCCCTTTCTTGGAATTCTCCTTCAGTTCGATTTCAGATGAGAAAGTCTGCAGAGGTTCTCGTCCTGTGCAGTAGTGCTGTGAATGTGTCTGATAATCGGACATCCAAAAAAAATTCAACTTGCACTTCTTACAAGGATAGGTTTTCTCAAACCTTTTCATCTGTTTATTTTCAAGATTACCAAAAGCTGTAGCTTTGGGGGAGGTATGTTGTTCTCTTTTATGACTATTCAGGGCATCAATCTGGAGAAACCGCTTACCGCAATCACTACAGCTAAGAAATTTCTCAGTGGTGTGACTATGAAGGTGCTTCTTGAAGTGATGTCTACCTTCAAAAATCTTACAGCACAACGGACACTTGTAGCCTCTCTCTGTATTTCTATATTGCTGGTGACGATGTAAAATTAGCAGGCTGTTAAATGACCGATTACAAATTTCACAACGGTAATGGACCTGTCGAGGCTTATCCATGTTCAAGTCTGGTGGTCTCTGTCGGGCCACATCTCGTTGAGGGGTGGGCTGCGGCCGTGGAGGTGGAGACACCGGTTTGATAGGGTAGGAAGAATGTGATGGCAGAATTCCAGGAGATGATGGTTTAACAGGTGAACGGGACCGCTGTAGACCATTTACAACTGTTAGAGTCCCATTTTCCTGTAACACATATTCGCGAGGGATTTCAAATCCATTGGATGAGCCATCAAAGGAAAATGACTCCAGAGGTCCATGAATGGCCATATGTTGCAGCAAACTAGAGTACTGGTTGAACCCATCACCACACTCTGTGCAGATAAAAGTACTTGATTCGCCAGCCAACTGTGCTGGAGCAACAGTATTCACAGATTTCTGCTTTTCCATGATGAAATTCATTTGTCCGTATGCTGAAGGCATCACTTTTTGATACAAGTGTGTGCACAACTCTAGCTGGATGCCACCAACTTGGCTTCCATGAGGCTGAATCTGAAACTTCTTTGAGGGACGTCCTTGCAAGATGAATTTCCACCCATCTGCTAAGATGTCCTACGTTTCCGTGTTGTGTCAGCACCTGAGGGGATGCATAAGGAGAAAAACATTAACATTTAACATTTTACTCTGCTGCTATGGAAAAGAAAAGCAAGTCAAATGCCAAATATGTTTAAGTGAGGGTTCCAGTCAGGGAATGGTTCCATCAAGTTCAATGAAACAATATCATTTGTCTTTTTGCCTTAAAGGATAAGTTTGGTTTCTACAGCTTTTACATTGTTTATAGAATGAAGAAGAACAATATACTCACCCAGAAGGCTTTCCTGACCCAAACAGTGCTTCAGGAGATATTTAGATCCAAAATCGAGCGGCGTACATCCGTATAATGGTAGCACGTAGGGCATAGATCGCCGCTCCTAAAACTGCATTAATCGTCCAAAAACTCATGTTTTTTTCACCAATATTCCATCATGATTCACTCCGACTAGTCCTCCATTGCAGTCTGTGTCACTCCACACAGCGCTGTGTGGCTGTGCCGACCTCTGAACTACAGAGTTTGTTTACGTGCATTCGCGCATGCGCAGTGCGGCTCATTGTTTCAGGGGAAGACGGTCTGCTACAAATCGACTTTCTTCTTCCAGTTTTGTGCAAAATGGACAAATATCTATCAGATGAAGATGTTGTGGAGGAGAACTTTGAATATGATGGGTGTCCTTACAGTTTCGAGCCAGAATTTACAGATGAGGAGCTCATAGATAGGAGGAAGCGGAGGCAGCGCTCCAGAGAGTACTGCGCATTCGCGGAGGCACGTAAACAAACTCTTTAGTTCAGAGGTCAGTACAGTAACACAACATGTCTGGAGTGACACAGACTGCAATGGAGGACTAGCCGGAGCAAATCATGGTGGAATATTGGTGAAAAACATGAGTTTTTGAGGAGCGGCGATCTATGCCCTACGTGCTACCATTATACGGATGTACGCCGCTCGATTTTGGATCTAAATATGTCCCGAAGCACTGTTTGGATCAGGAAAGCCTTTTGGGTGAGTATATTGTTCTACTTTATTCTATAAACAATGTGAAAGCTGCAGGAACCGAAATTATCCTTGAAATGACCCTTAATTCCTTTATCTTAGTTCTCCATGCACCTTGCAACACAATGACTTTACACTCTCACACAATGAAGCAAAATAATGACACAAATTCAATAAAGCTGTCATAATGAACAGCAAACAGACTGTACAAAGAGTGGTTTAATTTCACATAAACTAATGCAGTAGTGCTGCTGCTGTGTAAGAATCCCCTTTGTAGGAATTTAGGGCAGTTTTTTTTTACAACGTATGCAATAGTTTAGCACCAGACTTTATTTACTCTACAGACTTTTAGTTTGAGCAACATTAGCTTGTCTATTGGATTGGACTACACAAGCCAGCCTTGATTCCCCATGTGCATCACTGAGCCTTGGCTGCCTATGGCCCTGTCACTGGTTCCCTACTGTTCCTTCCTTGGACCCCTTTTGGTAGATACTGGCCACTGCTGATCAGGAACACTCAGCAAGAGACACAGTTTTGGAGCTGCTTTGGCACAGCTATCTAGCAAATCACAATCTGAACCTTGTCAAACTTGCTCACACCCTTACGCTTGCCCAGGTTTCCTGCTTCTAACCAATCAACTTTGAGGACAATATGCTTACTGTCTGGTATCTTCCACTCACTAAAAAAAATCTGTGTTATTCACTTCACCTGTCAGTCATCATAACTAATAACTGATCAGTTTAAGGCATGACTGTTTATAAACTGCAGGTGTACCTAAAGTGTATCAGCAACAGACAAGTACAAGAGTGGTTTAATTAAACTAATGCAGTAGTGTAGCTGTGCTGCTGTGTAAGAATCCCCTTTGTAGGAATTTAGGGCAGTTTTTTTACAACGATGCAATAGTTTAGCACCAGACTTTATTTACTCTACAGACTTTTAGTTTGGAGCAACATTAGCTTGTCCTATTGGATTGGACTACACAAGCCAGCCTTGATTCCCCATGTGCATCACTGAGCCTTGGCTGCCTATGGCCCTGTCACTGGTTCCCTACTGTTCCTTCCTTGGACCCCTTTTGGTAGATACTGGCCACTGCTGATCAGGAACACTCAGCAAGAGACACAGTTTTGGAGCTGCTTTGGCACAGCTATCTAGCAAATCACAATCTGAACCTTGTCAAACTTGCTCACACCCTTACGCTTGCCCAGGTTTCCTGCTTCTAACCAATCAACTTTGAGGACAATATGCTTACTGTCTGGTATCTTCCACTCACTAAAAAAAATCTGTGTTATTCACTTCACCTGTCAGTCATCATAACTAATAACTGATCAGTTTAAGGCATGACTGTTTATAAACTGCAGGTGTACCTAAAGTGTATTAGAAAGCAGTGTGGATGTTATGCCTTATGGACTCTATCATGAGTTAAAGTCCTAAACAAGTTACAGTAATTATTAACTTTTAAGTATGAGTGAGAGAACTGCTTTTTTCATCAAATGCTGTTGCTGTTATTAATTCTACCAAACTATGGAATTCTTTATATAATCACATTGTCAAATTTTTTTTAAGGAAAGTGGACCTTTAGAGGTTTTGTGTCAACGACAAACACATGAAGTGTTGTAAAGTTTGACAACTTAAGCAGTTCCTCATCAGTGTCCTTTTAGGAGAAATAGGAAACAAAAAAAACAGCAAGACACCACTGCAAGCTCATGAACAATCGCTGCACATGATTTGATCAAAATAGAGGCTATCTGCTTTGGTGACAGCATCACTGAAATCTGACATTTCTTCATAAAAGCAGAAAAAAACAATACTAAAACATTTCTGAAAGGAAAACGTATCTTTGCTCCTCTTAGGACAGAGTTTGACAACTGTACTCTAGGCAGCAGTGCCTACCTAATGCATCATCTTGTTGTACTTAATGTGACTGATAGAACTACTGCCCAAGTACCCTGCTGACGCTTTTGGAAGGTTCTGCTCTATGAGCTGTTACCCAGATGGGCCAATGAAACACAGCCTGTATAGCAGAGGTCCCCTACAAGCAGGCTGTGAAGAAACAAAAAAATTATATCATCGCTCTTAACTGAATAGAAACAAAATGCTTTATTTTGAAAGGCTTACTTGATCCTAGCACATCCTTCAGTGTAGCTTAAACTGCACAGACCTAATTCAGGTTCTTTGTCTTGGTCACTACAGTGATGAATTAAATTTATAACTTGGGATAAGCTTGCTGGTAAACCTTGAGCTCATGCACTCATCCAACTCTCTGAACATAGTTGTATTTATTTTTGAATCTACATTAAGTGTGTAACTGGTGGACATTCAAGGCACACCAGAGAGCTCAACTTCCTGATGTGAAAGGAACTGCTATTTAGAGATCAGAACTAAAAAAATACTCATCAACAATCAACTGAAACATCAGATCAACTCAGACTGAAAACCAATGGATTAAACACACAGTCTTAGCATCATACCACCTTTTAATATGGCCGCTTTCTCAAAAAACAAACACTGATTGGTCAGTGCCTTTGTCAGGCAGAGTTCAAGCATTCTAGCTTGAAGCTTTGCTAGACGGTCATGTCTGAAGTACAGTCACAAGGTTTTGCAGCATGCTACTGCAATCAGAATCAACCTTGTTAAAAGCTGCCTCGATAGGGTGCTGGTTTGGCAGAGTGGTTAGACACCAGGCACGTTCCATATACATACTTCGGCCGACCTGGGATTGAATCCAGCCTGTGGATGGTGTGCAGAGTGTCTTCCCTCTGCTCTCTCACCCCATTTCACAAGCCTATCCACTGTTATTCTCTCCTATCAATGAAGGAGCATAATGCCCAAAATATACATTCAAAAAAGCTGCATTTATGGGATGAGCACCAAGGATGAGTATGTGGGGTGCGCCCATGATAAATGTGCAAAATCTTCTCTGAGAACTCCAAACAACATTTTTTTCTGTTGCTTTTAAATCTTGGTTTGAGCTTCTGATACCAAAAGGTGCTGACAATTGGGTGTCTGTCCTGTGAGTGTGGGCACTGCTACAGTAGTAAGCTGGAATCTGGAAAGGACTGCACACAGTTAATCTCTGGTCTCATAGGGCTGTCAGACAGCCTGCCAATGATTCAGGCCTGTTTGCGTTCGTGTCTGCAAAACTAGCACTGGATCCTGAACATGTGGAGGAAAAAAAACATCAGCACTGATCCAAGATTCTGTCTATGGCTGTTAGATCATAGGGCTAAAATGTGGAGAAGACACAGAGAACATTATGGCAATTGCCACAAAAATAGAGTACTATCT
The DNA here is from genome assembly GCA_036419115.1 of Scarus forsteni. NCBI lineage: Eukaryota > Metazoa > Chordata > Actinopteri > Labriformes > Labridae > Scarus > Scarus forsteni. The sequence continues at coordinate 12,881,543 of JAZDUH010000111.1, read as the reverse complement.
TTTGGTGGCAGTGTGTGACCAGTCTGGTGATCGGCAAGAGGACCATTGTGTCTGTGTAAGGTTCTTCCACACTCCAAACTCATGCTCAAAAACGGATTCCATTTTTAAATTGCCAAGATGTCTTCTGAGTAATCATATAGTCCTCCAGACAACAAACAAGAGTCAGTGACTGAAAAAGGTATTTGGTCAGTGCCCCACTGTTCCTTTCTTGAATCACTTGACATATACTGAACACTGCAGACCTTGAACACCCCACAAGAGCTGTATATAGTAAAAGAACAATTTTTTATCAGAGCATTGCATCAAGTCAGATTTGGTGGTAGATCAGTGTTGGTCTGGGAAGGCATATCCATGGAGGAATGCACAGGTCTTCACAGGCTAGACAACAGCACTGTGACTGCTATTAGGTATCTGGATGAAATCCCTGGACCCAGTGTCTGACCCTATACTGGTGCAGTGGGCCCCGGGCTCCTCCTTGTTCATAAAAATGCCCAGCCAAATGTGGCAAGGGTGTGCAGACAGTTCCTGGAGGATGAACGGACTGATACAACTGACTGACCCCCACGGTCACCTGACCTAAATTCAACAGAACAAATATGGGACATTATCTTTTGGTCCAACTGATGCTGCAAAGTTGTACCTCAGACTGTCCAGGAGCTCAGAGATGCCCTGGTCCAAATCGGGGAGACCCAGGATACCTTCTGTTGTCTCATTAGGGGCATGCCCTGTCATGTCGGGCACATAAGCATGTGGGGGTCCACACAAAAAACTGAGTGCCATTTTGAGTTGCTGAAATGAAATGTCAGTAAAAACTAGCGCTGGAAAGGGATGAGACTGGATTTGATTCATGATTTTAATTTCAATCAAATATTGTAGCATCCTTTCGATTATAAAATATTTCTTACCTCAATGAGATTTGATGTGTTTTTCAAGTGTTTATTTTTGGGCAGTGTATGCTTGCATGTGTCTGTGTGTGTGTCTATGTGAGATGTCTTAAGCAGTAGCAACATGTTGCTGGAGTAAATGGTAACTAAAGATATTCTGTGTCCCACAAATCCCAATTTGCTCACCTTGTTGTCATTTAGATCTGTGGTTTTGACAGAGTTCTATCCTCATCTTTTGAAAAGGTGCACTGTAATCTTGTCCTTCTCTCTTTTCCCTCTGCCCATAATAGGGCTGTCACTTCTTCCAAAAATCGAACATGATTTGTTTGAGCATACATACTAATAACTAAAGATATTCGCACCTGAGTTTGTTTTTTGTGAAAAGTAACAGCCCTACTACAGACAGAGTGAAAAGAGAGTAGGTAAAGACTTCAGTGCACATTTTTGAAAGATGAGGAGTTTGTGGTAGTCTATTTGTGGGAATCACAAAACTCAATCACAGCAAGGTGGGCAAATTGTTATTTTTTGCACACAGAATATCTCCAGTTAACATACATGCTTGGAAACCTTTAAAGTTTTACTTTTTTAGAGTGCAAGTTGGGATTGAAAAGAGGCCTCAATTCATCCATACCTCATTAATGTATGAAGAAAACAACGATACAAGGCCACTGACCTTGCACCACATTAGTCGTGCAATGCTATTTAACTGAAATAATAGATCTATGGTCTGGTAAAAATAAATATAAACATTTTGGGGGAATGACAGAATGTCCTTCAGATAAAATCCAAAAGAGAAAAGTCAGGTACGTTACCAAAGTTTTTGGTGCTTTTAAAGGTGTAGTCAGAGATCTTCTAATCTTCTAATCTAATGCACTATTTGTCAAAATCACCGTATTTCTTCTCTCCGTCCACAAGATGTCACCACTGACAGCATGTAGAAAAAAAGTCTGGTTTCAATACACAGCCTTGGCTCTGAATTTCAGCAGGTTAATACTGTGGCTCGGGGGCGATCATACTCATGCGCAGATCAGACAGAGGGGGGAGGGGGAGTAGTAGGTTGCGTAGCATGTGCAGCTAGCGTAAGAGAGAGATACAATAGGTGTAGTAGCAATGGCTAAAAAACAGCTCAAAAGAAAAAAAAGGTCAGAGGGGTGAAAAGTGAAAAAGGACTATGACCATGAAAGAGGGAAGACCCGGGTCAACATCGGTGTTGCTTTCCGACGGGGGAGGGAACTCCGCAAAATGAAATACCTGAAAACGGACGCGGATGTCGCCGTCTTCGTGCTGAACAGGTAAGCAACATTAGCTTTGTCGTGCTGCACATGACAGTAACAGTCGTTGGGCATTCATCTTATTATCTAATCTGCCAAAAAGTACTGTTGTTGGGATGTTATCAATAATGGCAGTTGAGTTGTGGCTACTATTGTCTGACAAGTCAGGGTTACCTTGGCTACGTTGGTCAGCTACGCAGTTTCTACGTCCGTTTCCATGGCAATGCACGTCAATCAGCTTTCGGGGGTGGAGCCAGGGGTGAGGTATGACGGGAGAGGCGGGTCTAAATTTGTTTATCAACAACCTCTCCACTTGTTTTCTCCCACATCTCTGACTACACCTTTAAAGGCTCATTAATACTCTCACTATGTTTGATATGCATACCTCTAACTGTACTACAGGTTCATTTTGTTTACTACACCTACTCTAGAGGCTTATGGCTGATCTATACATTTATGTACAAGTTTCAATGTGATCCCTGCTCTGGGTTGGTATAGATCTCAAATGACGCAAAGGGCTCGGTGCAAACTCCAGGCATCATCAAAAATGACACTACACACCTAAACTACTACACAGCAGATTGACTGCCAGTCTCCAAGTACCTCTCAAACAGGAATTTGTGAAACATGATGTGATAAAATGACCACAGAGGATGAAAAAAAACATGTTAAATTTTTATGCTGACACTTCCAAAGTGTATTTCCACATTTATGTCTCATTCAGTGGCCAATTGAGCAGGAAAAAACCCTGCTCTCTGCCTAAACTTATTCAACAGTAGAAAAAATAAACTCCACTGATGTCTCCTCTTTTTGTCTTTGCAATAACTGTATTGTAGTCAGCTGTTGCTTGATATCTTTGGCTTTTTACTCAAATAGGATTCTCCCTGTGTCTATTGTCATTTTTTTGTACACAACAGAGAATATGTCAAGATCGCAAGACAAATCCCCCTACCAAATACTGGTTTGCTGGAGAATGGCTGTGGGACATGGGCAGACCAACACATGCATAAATGCTCACAAAAAAGGTAAACCAAGAATCCATTTTCAAAAATATGGATGCTTACCTAACACTGCAGTACCACAAAAGCTGAAGTATGATGTAAGATGAGCAGTGTACAACTTAAACCTCAACACAAAACAACAAGAACAGTTTGAAGAAACTATGGAACTAATGGAGAAAATATTGTTTATTTTGCTGCAAACTATAAATATATATATACACTTAGATGAACCTTGCACAAACACAGACCATTAATTTGGGGGGGTGTTGTTGAAGTGAAGGTTACAACTGTAATAAATAAATTATGCAAGGACTGTACAACAACAGGTAAGGCCATAGTACAGATCTGGGAAGCAATCTTGACAAAGTTGAGTGCATCTTTGAACAAAGAATGTGAACTTGCTCTGATATAGTCTCTGCATGTTTATAAACAGAACCTTATCAGGGATTCAGTTATTGTTAGAATTTGGATATTGTCTTGGTTGGTCAAAATACCAGTAATGGGTGTTAACACTTAAAAATTAAAAGTGCTCATTTAGATATGACTTATGTAGTAAATTACACATAGTCTATTTTTTAAATTATGGGTTTTTGAACCAGGTAACGTATAGCTGAATCCATAAGATGCCAAGGCAGTGACATCAAGGGGTACTTTTCAAAGCAAGATTATGTGAGATCTGTTGATCAAATGTAAACAATGGGCAGAAGACAAAACTATGACCATAGCACCTTAGGATTGGACCCAAGGACCTTGTTTCAAAGAGTAATAGTTTTTCAATTTTTTGTCTGTGCCCTATTTTCATGAAAATGATCAAAAATTAAGTTTTTGTTGCTTGTGTGCCTTCTGTTTACACGAGAACGGTGTCTTGTGTGCCTGAATCTGCAAACTTTTGAAACCAGTGTCCTGAATGCCAACTTTTGTGTACACGGTCTAAAAAGGTGAAACAACTCAAGAATGATAAAATTAAAAACAAGCAGGCAAAAACAAAACTCCCAACACATTTCACATTTAAAAACAATCCTAAAATGAATTTAAAAACTTGCAAACTATTAATAAGTGAAAAAATAAAACCCATTTTTTCTACTCGGCTGCACCTTTGACAAGAGATGGGGCTCCTTTTAAGAAACAAGTATACAACAGTAAATTATCAAATTGACCTGTTTGATTTCATGGGGAGACTGCTGCTGCCCTTCTGCTGATATATGTGGCACCAAAGACAGTTCTGTGATCCTTATGCAGTGTGTGAGAGTGGGAAAACGAAAGACTGTTTGTTGAAAGGATCTCTGCTTGTAAACCTTCTTTGTCGAACCTTGTAACAGGTGTGGCAATGATTCAGAGATGCTTTTAAATCTTTTCTGTGATAAACTGTTCTTACAATGGGTACTTATGAATGCCAAACTCAAATATTTATATGTATTGTTATGTATAACAGAAATTAGCAATAAAGACCAGCAACCTAATACAATAGCTTAACATAATTATGAACTTGTTATCTACAGGTATGAAATTTTCTATTGAGAATGGCAAAAATTGGTCTAAGTTGCCATCACCTTAGTGTACTGGAATAGCTATTTGTGTCTACTTAAATAAGTGTGATAAATACTTGTACTTTAAAAGTTAAAACAGAAATCAGGTATTGCACATCCATAAATCATAACCCCCACAGTTCTTCACAGAAATTCTAAGATTTTTTGTTGTTGTTTTGATTATGATTTTTGTACAAACAACATCAAACTAAGGATCAAACTTCATATACCTGCTGAAATGGTTCAAGTTCATACCATGCTGTAAAATAACACAGAATGCAGTATTGCACTTGAAGGTATACTTAAGCTTTGCACAAACACTAATACTTCTTCATCTTTTACTATGAAAATGGTGTAAAAATTGTTTTGATAATGTTTGATAAGATGTAGTTTAACAATGAGTTTAATTTCAGGTGTAAAAATAAAACAAGTAGCAAAAACAAGAATATCTGTTATCATGACAGCACACATATCTGCCCGTAAACAAATGAGCTATCTAGGGCAAAAAAAAAATTATAATAATAAGGCATGCCTACCAGCCCTGTGACATTAGCTGCACATTTTTATTCATCATGTAAAGCATTTTTAATTTGACTAAAATCTTCCTCTAAATTGAAACATATTGACATGGCATGAAGACATGAACACTGAAGAACAGCTGGATATTTGTGACTCAAAGTGCATGATGAGACTGCTTTAATATCACCTTTTATAGATATATGAAGCTGCCTATCTGGTGTGTCAGGCTAAGTCCCTGCAGAAAACATACAAGAGAGCCAAAAAAGTTTTCAGAGCAAAAAAGAAATCCAACATATTAGTCTCTTAAATCATCTTTGACCCAGGTTGCAATTTATTCATACAGAAAATCTGCATGTCAGGTTAGGTTTCTCCAGAACAACAATGCCATAAATATGACAAAATATGGAAATACAGTTTGTGCATAAAAACAATAACATTTATGTCAAGATTCTTAAAATGATGGATAGAGGAAGCAAAACGTGTGTTTGAAGCATGCATGAGTGCACTGTTGTCGACAACTTCTCACACTCTTCCTGCATATCAACAAGGACTCTGTCTATATTCGGAGGGACAATGACATACATTTGTCGGTACTTTATGTTGGGACATATTTTTTGAGGGTGGTGCTTTAGTGCCCCTCATAGAATTCCTGCTATAGTTAGCCAGCTGCTTAGCATTAGCATTTTTTGGAAGCGAGAGTGGCCATAAATGACGAACGATACGGCCTAGGGAGCTCTCTAGAGAAAAGACCACCAGCCTGACATCGAAAGATTGGCGAAAAGTTAAACTTCTAAAAACTAATGATAAACTTGGTAAATAATCCAATGGTTATATGAAAGCTAATGTTAGCTGCTAACAGCTAGGCTATCGTTCTTACTTAGCATGGTGGCATAGCACAGTGAATGATAAGTATAATCAAGCTTCGATGAATAAGTTATTTTGTGGCTTTGGGTCGACAATGGCAAAAACTTACCCAAAAAGCTGAGTAGGTTTCTGAATACAGTGGATTTGCGAGTGGCGTTTCGCTAATACGATGCAAAGCAGCAATCCAGGATTCACTTTAGCAGGCCGATGCAGGAGGAGGCTTTGCTCGCCCCAGAGCTTCCTGCGAGTGAAAACGTCAATGACGTCATGACGCACCGTTCAATCAAAGGCGCCGACGTTCACGTCATAATTTAGAAGTCCCCAAATAATACAACGGCAACGTTCAACCCCAAATATTCCAAACTTTGATTGTGTTCCTGCAAAAGTCATGCATTTCGGCAAGACTGTATAATTTAAGTTGACCTTGCTGTTTTCAGCTCAGCTCGTACCGTGGGTCTCAAACAAGTGTGACAGTGACGCTGTTCTATTGACACCCAGTCAAAGTGCAGTCTGATCTCACTTATATTAAAGCATAATGAATGCATTTTATTATTTATGGGTGTCAATCTGGCCTGTTGTCATTGCATTGATACGTTTTTTACCCTTTACCAGATGATGTTATTTAAACCATGTTAGAATTAATGTGAATATTTGACTCCCGCAAACACACACGCACACAAATAGAAATCAATGACATTTCCTGGGATGAGATAATTCAGAGCAAAAAAACAATTCCGCATGCAGTTTCCTATATTGAAAATAAATGAAAACAAAAGTAAATGAAGAAGATAAGCTTCAGGAAAACACAATAAAAATGAAATCATACTATTTACTTTTAAAAGAATACTTTCATGCATGGTGGTTTGTTTTTAACTATTACTTTTGAAGAAGGCTCACTTGATTCTGTGAAGACCTTAAGTGTACTTTAAAGAAATGTCCCCATTTCTAACTTTAAGGTTCCCAAATACATACTGAAATGTTTGTTTTTCTCCTTCAATGAAATTACCACATTGCGCGACCAAGGTACGTTTTATCAGTCTGTTTCCTGGGTATAAAAGACACAAACAGAAACAAGAAATAAAGCTGTTTTTCCATTTTTCCGTTTTGTGCAAAAAACAAAAAAACGGGAACGGCTCGTTTTTTCGTTTTTGTGTTTTGCGCAAAAAAACAAGCAACGGCGCATTTTTTTTTTTTTTTCCGTTTTTACACGATTGGACCCGATCGGCCCTCACAGTTATATGATATATGATTTGAAACCACTGATATGTTTTTCATTATTCAAGACCAAAAATCTGAAGTTTCATTTACATTTTTCTTCCGTTACAAAACTTTGAATCCTTTCTCCACTCCAGATCCATGTATGTGTGGCCCGTCTGGCCTGACCATGCGTGTCTGCTACAATATGCTCTCTGCGTTGTGTTGGTAGATGGAAGGGCGTAGACAGCAAGTTTGTCACTGGAGCAGGTTTATTCTGTACAAAATAAACACATTTTCAGTGGACCACAATTCATGCATCTGCTCTCCACCAGCACAGTTCTCTCCTCATCATGTCCTCAAGGCATCTGAGGAGAGGAGCGCGAAAGGTACCGGAAATGACGCGCCGGAAGTGACCGTCAAAATAAAACATCTAAACACGTACAAGAAAAAAGATTTAACATTATTAATAACAGAGGGTGGACTTTTGGTGAATTATATATATATTTTTTTTTTTACCAAACTCATTACATATGGATCACTTGGACATTTAGGGATGATTGATGGCATCATTGTGGCACTGCAACACCTTCTGGTCTTTTAGATGCCTACTTTCAGCTTGCCTCATCAATCTTTTCTTGTGCAACTCAAACAATACAAAAAAACCCAAATATATTTTAATTGGAAACCATTGATGTGTTTTTCATGAGTCAAGATAAAAAATCTGAAGGCAGGCATGGAGAACCAGACTTTCAGTGCATTGCCTGCATTTATTCAAAATCAACATATGTGGTGTACACAGTACAGGATTTACTAGGGATGGGCATTTTATCCGATGCGCAATCAGTGCATCGTTGCGAGGGTCTATGGTAGATTGCATCGGTTGGAGTGGTGTGCATCGGATTAGAAACTGGGCTGAAACCACAATGCATCGCCTTGTAAAAGCTTTGCATCGGTAAAATCCGATGTCATGTTATTATATATATATTTTTTTAAATTTAAAATTATTATTTTCAGTGTGCTGAAAGTGCTGTTTTTTTTCAAAGTGCTGTTTATATGTTTAGTCTAAATTGTTAATGACAGCTTTGAAGGCTGAGCTCCACTACTGTTAGGCCTATGTCCCTGTTTGTGAAATAGGCCTACTTTTTTATGTTGACAAACACACCTCCTGACTGCTTAAGTAGCCTACTGTAAGTGGTCTTAAGTGGTCTTGAAGGAACAATAAAGTTGAGTTGAATTTGCACAGATTTGCATCGTTATTGCATCGTGGTTGCATCCTGATTGCATCGTGGTAGGAATATAAATCGTATCATCCTGGATTGGTAGATGCTTCATGTGAATGGTTAGTGTATCGTACCGTAGCCTACATATCGAGATGCATATCGTATCGTCCTGGGGATGGAGATTTCCATCCCTAGGATTTACACAGAAGTAATCTATCTATTGATTGAGGGAGAGAGGCCAATTTATCGGCGATGTATCTTACAAGAAAAGATCGATGAGGCATGCTGAAAGTAGGCATTTAAATGACCAGCAGGTGTTGCCGTGCCATGACGATGCCATCAATCAGCCCTAAATATCCATTCTCACTGCAGTGCAATTGCTGTGTTCACATATGCCCAAACGAACCGAACTTCAGGGCCTGATGTTTCAGAACAAGTGCCAAAAACAAGCCAGGTGTGAATACACCTTTAGTCAGTTAAGGGCACCTTCTCATTTGCTTCTTGCTACATCATTTCTCAGATTATTGTCAACACTCCTGTTATAATAGTCTCTAAGGTGGAGTCTCTGACAGAGAGCAACACTCCCCAAGTGCCGAGCTGGTCCCCGGCCTTGGGTCATCTCGAAGCACTTGGAGTCAGTTCAGGGCACTTTCTCATGTGCTTCTTGCTCCATCTTTATTCAGATTATTTTTCACAGTGTGATTTCAGTGACTCCTGAGGTGGAGTCTCTGGCAGCAACACATCTCAGCAAGACATCCCTGACCCATGGTTGGACTTGCAGACTTTGTGTCGCATTGTGAATATGAGGTTAAGATATACTGCTCTGCTATATTCAATTGAATAAATCTGAAAGTGTCTCCAGCTTTATTCTGCATAGACAGAGGAGTTATATGACAGCCAGACCAGTGTGTTCAGGATTGGAGAAAATAGGAAGTGTAGACCTGAGGGCAGAGTTTTCTAGTGTTGGGGATGTGGCTTGACCATGGTTGACAGGACATGGAGTCAGGATCAGCACCCTAAGTGAGGAAATGAAGAAGATGCAGATATCACAATCTACAGAGGCTCTCTGGCAGCCAAGAGCACAGCCAGCCGCCAAGGGGGCTGACCAGGTCCCCAGTGCAGGTGCGCTCAACCGGCCTTTGCCTATTGCATTTTCTTAAGGTCATTTTGGACGATTTCCTCACTTAGGGTGTTGATCCTGACTCCATTTCCTGTCAATCACGGCCAAGCTATACCCCCAACACCATAATAGTCTGCCTGCAGGTCTGAACTTCCTCATTCCTGCACTCCATGAACACATTGGTCAGACTTTCATAGAAAAAGCCTTTGCAAGGATCTTCATTGATCAATTAAAGAATTTTTTTGAGTCAAATATCATTTCATCATTGTTTCAATCTGGTCTTAGAAAACAGCACAGCACTGCCACAGCTGGTCTTAAAGATTTTTATGATTTCATTGAGGCTCTGGACAGTAAGAAATATTGTGATGCTCTCTTTATTCCTTTGTCAAAGGCCTTGGCTGGATCCACCTCCGCTATTCTGGATATTACCCCAAGGCTCAGTTCTGGGACCCATTTTATTTTCAGTATATATCAACAGTCTGTGTGCTAATGTGTCAAATGCATTTTATCATTTATATACAGATGATACCATTATTTATTGCCGTTTAACCTCGCTCACACAGGCTTTTGAGTTTTTACAAGCTGCTTTTAAAGTTGTTCAGTATCATCTGAGAACTTTGAAACTGGTTTAAACACAGACCAGACTAAGCTCATAGTCTTCTCAAATTCAAATGAGTTACCAGTGAATATCCCAACTGGTGTAACTCAACAAGGAAACCTAATCGAGTTGGTCTCCAATTATAAATACCTTGGTTTCCTGCTGGATGGTGAGCTCTCTTTTAAAGCACACATTGCAGGGTTAGTTACCAAACTCAGGGATAAGCTCAGGTTCTGTTACAGAAATCAATCCTGTTCCTCACCCAGGGTTCAGAAACTGCCTGTGTCAGCAACATTTCTTCTGTTAACTGATTATGGAGACACCTTGACTTGGATAACTTTTGACTGACAAATCTGTCATCACATCAGTGATCATCAACTGGTGGCCTTGAGGCCACATCTTTTGCAACAGTTATGAGTTTTTTTCTTTATTATTATTATTATTATTATTTTGAGTGGCTCCAGCATACATGTTACAAGTCTTCACTGTGTTTTTTTTTTCTTGAAGTGGCCCTAATATACATATTTGCCGAGGCGAGCGCACTTGTCAGCGAGGACCCGGTCGGCCCTCTGAGGCTGGCTGTGCTCCTGGCTGCCATGGCATGGCAAAAAACCCAACAAATATCTTAAAATGTTGTCTTTGCTGTTTTGTTGGTTACATTTAAACATTAAGTATATCTATGGATTACCTTTTTACAGTGGAGAAGAAGGGACTAGATTTGTCAATAGATTGTGTCAGAAACCCTGTCTCTAACCTGTTGGAGACAAGAGCTGTAATTGGCTGTGAGTCAGGGGTTAAAATGGGCTGGAGCCCTCCGGAGCCCAGCTCTGTCACCTTGGTGCTGAGCTCCTCCACCTTGGAGCACCTTGGCTCCAGCTTAGGCAATTAAATAATTTAACAATTCGAAGTGGCAGTAGCGTCAGATCATTTTCGAATGAACAGCCTGCGGGTCTTTCATAACACAACAAATCAGAGCGCAGCATCAGCGTAGACTGGGTGGGGGGAATGATACCAGAGATTATCAGTGAAATGCCAACATGTGTGCCTACCTGAAGGAGCCTCGACTTCAATAAAAACATTTACTCTCCAAGCATGAGAGCACGGAGATATGAGCGCGAAGATCTCCTCACGGTGCCAGTGAGCGTCAAGATGCACAGCACACGGGCCAGGGGTCCTGAATAACTTTGTGTGTTTATTTTAACTCAAATGATGTGTCATTTGCTCATGTGCATGGTTTTTAAGTGAACAGAGCCATTTATAAAAATGAAGAGACAGTCTTGTGGTTCAGTAAAACTCAACTTTCCTGAGCAGTCCAGCTCTTATTTTAACCTTTTCTGAATGATAAACTCATCCTGATGTTTCCTGCATCACTTATTCTCCATGATATCAGAGCAATCTGAAGGATCAAGCTCCAAATGCAGTCTGTAAGTGCAGTGGTTTTCAACCTGTTGGTGGAGGCCCAACAGTGGGTCTCAGAGCTGTTTTCAGTGGATGGTGTATAAATCAGGTAAAAATGTGGCAAAAATGTTTCCAGTGTTCAGAGGCCCACTTTATTTTACCTTGGTGTGCTGTATCAAGTAAATATTAGCCGTTCTCTCAGGATCTTGACATTTCTTTTTATCTTACCATATAAATTGGGGGTTGTCCTATAATGAACTTTTCACCTGAGTTATCTAGAAAACAACTCACATAAATGTGATGATGGGAAACAGTGAGTAAGATGTGTGATCTCCCAGTGCCCTTATTATTATTCTATGTTTAAAGCATTTTTCTCCAGTCTGTTTTGGCACAAAAAAAATGTTTTTTCAGTATTTTTTCACCAAGCAAATTAAAGAGGTAGATCTTTTTGAGATCTGGGTCATGATGACTTAACATGGTGAATGTTACTCAGGACAGAGCTGTAGAGATCCACCACTTCACTGTATGTTTTTTCTAAAAAGTGAAAATATCAACCTTTCTCTTCCAATTCCCAAACTCATTTCTTACATAGCAGAATGTGACCATGCACAGGTAGATACTTTATTGCAAAATGCATCAGATTGATTATTTTAAATATGAAATATTCCAAACCACCCAGGGGTGGAGCCCAAAAAGTGACGGACTGCAATGACCCGTACCGAAGAACCAATGCATTCAGACACTGTTATGCAACTGCCACACAGCTGCAGGCCTGTCAAAGAGAAGGGAGGGGTACTAGGGTCTCCAGACTAACCATTCATAACCAACTCTATCGCTTTGCCCTGAATACAAGACGACCATTGCAAGTGACTCCACTGACACCAAAACACCGCCAGGACCGTTTGCAGTGGGCACAGACCGTGTGATCTGGACAGTGCAGCAGTGGTTTACTGTTCACTGATGAGTGTCAGGTCACCTTGTACGGAAATGATGGTCATCAGCGTTACTGGAGAAGGCAAGGTGAGCGATACGGCAAGGTCAGCATGGTCACTGGGGTTCACTTTGGTGGAGGAGGTGCAACAGTCTGTGCAGGCATCACCAGTCAGTGCAAAACAGACTTGGTGATAGTAGATTGCTCAGTCACTGCATGTTCTTACCTCAGAGACATCATAGAACCTAATGCTCCACCACATTGTGCCAGAATTGTCACAGCTCGACTTCAGGAAGTCGGAGTGCCTCATATGGTATGGCAAGCAATGTCCCCTGACCTGAACCCCATAGAGCACGTCTGGGACCAGCTGAAGCAGGGACTGGATGTTTGTAACCGACCTCCACGTGACCTGGCTGAACCGAGGGTAGAACTTGTGAAGGAAAGAAACACATTGCCTCAGAACAACATCATGTGGCTAGTCAGGAACATAAGATGTTGCTGTCAAGCTGTAATTGCAGCAAATGCTGGAAAGATCCACTGCTGAGTTTGTCAATTTAGGTTATTTTGGGCTATCATTGTCTTTGTATAAATTGTTGGGGTATAAATATTAAACTAATAAAAATGGTGTTTCTACTCATTTATAAATAATAATAGTAATAATAAAAGGAACCATTACTTTTTTTAATCAAAATTTAGACCAAATAGGAAAAGCACTTGTATATATCTATATCTATATATATATATATCTATATAGCCAACACTATATTACCAAAAGTATTTGCTCACCTGCTGTGACTCACATATGAACTTAAAGGATAAATCTGGTTTCTGCAGTTTTCACATTGTTTATAGAATGAAGTAGAACAATATACTCACCCAGAAGGCTTTCCTGATCCAAACAGTGCTTCGGGAGATATTTAGATCCAAAATCGAGTGGTTGACATCCATATAATGGTAGCACACGGGGCATGTATAGCGCCGCTCCTAAAACTGCATTAATGGTCCAAAAACCAATATTCCATTACGGTCCACTCGGGCTACTCCTCCATTACAGTCTGTGTCACTCCAGACATGTTTTTGTGACTGTACTGACCTCTGAACTGAAGAAGAAGAGCGCTTTGTCCTCACATGCGCAGTACGGCTCATTGTTTCAGGGGAAGACAGCCGGCTATACAACGACTTTCTTCTTCCAGTTTTGTGCAAAATGGACGAATATCTATCAGATGAAGATGTTGTGGAGGAGAACTTTGAATATGATGGGTGTCCTTACAGTTTCGAGCCAGAGTTTACAGATGAGGAGCTCATCGAAAGGAGGACGCGGAGGCAAAGAGAAGAACAGCGCTCCAGAGAGTACTGCGCATGCGCAGAGGCAAGCGTTCTTCTTCTTCAGTTCAGAGGTCGGCACAGTTACAAAATCATGTCTGGAGCGACACAGACTGTAATGGAGGAGTAGCATGAGCGGACCATGATGAAATACTGGTGAAACTAGTTTTTGGATGATTAATGCAGTTTTAGGAGCAGCGCTGTATGCCCTATATGCTACCACTATACGGATGTCCGCCGCTCGATTTCGGATCTAAATATCTTCCGAAGCACTGTTTGCATCAGGAAAGCCTTCTGGGTGAGTATATTGTTCTACTTCATTCTATAAACAATGTGAAAGCTGCAGAAACCGAACTTTTCCTTTAAGTTCATATGTGAGTCACAGCAGGTGAGCAAATACCTTTGGTAATATAGTGTATATATATCTATATCTATATCTATCTATCTATCTATCTATCTATCTATCTATATGTATATATATATATATATATATATATATATATATATATATATATAGATATGATATATATATATATATATATATATATATATATATATATATATATATATATATATATATATATATAGATATATATATATATATATATATGTATATATATACATATATATATATACACATGTGGACAAAACCCCTCCATTAAAGAGAGAAAAACCCACATGGTCACTGAAATAAGCTGAAACTGACAAAAGTAATAATAAATAAAAATTTACTGAAAATCAACTAATGAAAATCTGATTTTGCTTTTGAATTGTAGTTCAAAAGTATTTTTTAGAAAACAAACGAATGAAACTGGCCTGGACAAAAATGATGGTACCCTTAACTTAATATAACTTAAAACTTATAACTTAATATTCTGTTGTTCAGCCTTTTTCACCTTCACTGTAATCAGGTGATTTCTTTAACTCTCGGTGGGGCTTCTGCACCTGTCCACAGGTATTTTGGCCCACTCCTCATGAGCAAACTGCTCCAGCTGTCTCAGGTATGAAGGCTGTCTTCACCAGACTGCATGTTTCAGCTCCTTCCACAGATGTTCAACAGGATTTAGATCAGGGATCATAGAAGGCCACTTCAGAATAGTCCAGTGTTTTGTTCTGAGTCATTCTTGGGTGTTTTTAGCTGTGTGTTTTGGGTCATTATCCTGTTGGAGAACCCATGACCTGTGACTGAGACCAAGCTTTCTGACACTGGGCAGCACATTTCACTCCAGAATTTCTTGATAGTCTCGAGATTTCATTGTACCTGCACAGATTCAAGACACCCTGTGTCAGATACAGCAAAGCAGCCCAGAACATAACTGAGCCTCCTCCATGTTTCACAGTAGGTACAGTGTTCTTTTCTTTGTATGCTTCATTTTTGTGTCTGTGAACAAAGAGCTGATGTGACTTACCAAAAAGCTCCAGTTTTGTCTCATCTGTCCAAAGGACATTCTCCCAGAAGCTTTGTGGCTTGTCAATATGCATTTTGGAAAATTCCAGTCTAACTTTGTTATGATTTTGTTTCAACAGTGATGTCCTTCATTAAGTCCACTTTGGCTCAAACAGTGACTGATGGTGTGATCTGACACTGATGTACCTTGACCTTGGAGTTCTCCTCTAATCTCTTTGGAAGTTGTTCTGGGCTCTTTGCTTTCCATTCGTATTATCCGTCTCTTCAGTTTGTCATCAGTTTTCCTCCTGCAGCCACGTTCAGAGAGGTTGGCTACAGTCCTGTGGACCTTAAACTTCTGAATAATCTGTGCAGCTGTAGTCACAGGAACATTAAGCTGCTTGGAGATGGCCTTATAGCCTTTACCTTTAACATGCTTGTCTTTTCTTTCTAATCTCCTGAGACAGCTGTCTCCTTAGCTTTCAGTGGTCCATGTTCAGTGTGGTACACACCATGATACCAAACAGCACAGTGACCACTTTTCAGCTTTTAAATAGGCAGACTGACTGATTACAAGCTTGAAGACACCTGTGATGATAATTACAGGACACACCTTAGTTTAACATGCCCCTATGGTCACGTCATTTTCTATCTTTTCTAAGGGTACCATCATTTTTGTCCAGGCCAGTTTGATTAGTTTGTTTTTTAAAATAATTCTGTTGAATCACAATTCAAAAGCAATGTCTGATTTTCGTTGGTTGATTATTAGTACATTTTTATTTATTATTACTTTTGTCAGTTTCAAGTTATTTCAGTGACCATTGTGTGTTTTTCTTTCTTTAACAGAAGGGTACCAACAATTTTGTCCACATCTGTATATATATGGTAGCAGAAAAAGCCACTGTAAAGCAGTAGGAAATCTTGGATTAGGATCCCAGTCTCATGGTAAACAGCTATCCACACTATCCTGGGTTGGGTGTGGGAGCGAAAGAAGGGAGCTGGGCGGAGACAAGTGGACTAAAGTAAGAACTAGTGCTAGTAGCACAACCGTGGGCCGACAATAGATCTGTTTTGACACATTTTTCTCTGCTTAATTTCAAATGTATTTATTAGCTCAAAAACTGTCTCAGCTCAAAATACTCCCTTTTAACTCCTTCTTTTTGCCCTTTGGGGATAAACAAAGTAGTTGAACTGAATCTACTGAACATTAGTTATCATTGTCAAACATGGAGACATTTCTTCCAGTTGCATTTGCTGTATTGATGTGGTATAAAGTGGTCATTACAATCATACTGTCTTGAAAGCTGTGGTGAGAACAAAAACAAGTGTTAACCTTTTCATGTTTCACCATATTAATTAGTCTATTTCCTCAGGGATGCCATGACTTGGTTGTACAGGTTATTTTTTTCTTTTTAAATTTGTTGATGATTATGGTTGTGTTAAAGCTTCTGGCATGAAATTCTGAAAAACTGTACATTTTTTAGCATTATTTTGGAATCTAATGTCAGTTACTCCTACAGGTCTATTATACACTGACTGACACTTTTATAACCCTCTAGAGACATTCAAATAAACAATGTACATGCAAAAAACTGTCATAAAAACATGGTACTTCCACAATTGTCTGCTCCTTTTTGTCCTGCATAAATCTATCAATTCACTTCAGCTTGGCTAAAAACTACAAAATATGTAAAAGGGATCCTTTTTTATATGAGACGAGTTGGGTGTGAGGCTGTGCTGGCGACTGGAGTCTTGTATCAAATTTTAGATCTGACACCACATAAAACATGCTAATTCACTTCGATCAACTTTAATGCTCCTCTATGACATATCGAAGATAATAACCACCAGCAATGTCCCCTGCCCCCATGAAATTATCTCTCTTTTTCAGAAAAAACAACCCTGACATCATGGCACTTCAACGGTTATAAAAACATTTGGTAATATAATGTCCTAATACTAATTTTCTGTGCATGTAAATTTTTGGACCAAGGGTCACCAGTGGGTAGTAAATACGATGGATGTTCACAAGTTAAAAGTCTGAAAGTTATCAAATGATATCTTTTTATAAACAGAAAGAATTCTATTCATACCAAATTCCAGTATTAAGGCCCAAAATATGCTGTTTTTTTCTAACTATAATCATGTAAATCAACAGCAATAATAGAATCTCCAGTGCAAAACCTTACCATAATTTCCTAAAACTCCCTAAATGGCTATTTAGAGACAATTCACAACTCAAATAAGTGCTTGCTACCAGGGATGTTAAATGGTAGATTTAACCTGACAAACTGTGGTAGAGTAGCTGCTTGTGTTTATGCTGTAGCTTCCAAATAAGATGCTATATAAAATGTACAAAAATCTGCTATGATCATTCCACAACGAGATTATATAAAATTTTATGTATATTCAAAACACTTTTTACACCAAGTGGAGAAAATGGAGGCAGTGAAAAAAGTTTTAAAACAAGAAAAAAGTTTTAAAACAAGAATCTTTTAAAAACTGTAGAGTTTATGTTTTTATTTTCACCAATTAGCAAAATAAAAGGGGGTAAAAGAAGAAAAATCAATAAAATCAATAACTGGCGAGACCACTCTTTGCCAATAATCCAGAATCAATCATTTTGGGTACAGGGATTCTATGTAATCAAAGTCAGGTGTATTCTTAATATTTTACACTGAGCATGTGCTTTTGATCATTTTTCTGAAATGTACATTGAGACAGCCATCAACTTACACAAAGCAGACATGACAGAGGCTTAAACATGGGTAGGAATAGTCAAACTGTTCTTTTAAGGCAAGGTTGTGGATCATGTCAGATCATACAGTAATTCATGGTGTAGCTAACTATGATAAAACATGAACAAAATATAATCAGTTCATAACAGGCTAGGATTTCAGGATGTGCTGTTTAAGCACTTTTGAAGAGGCACAATGAGAAAATAGTAATTTTAAGGACCATTTGAAATGGTCTGCCAAGGAAACTTGGTGCAGCAGATAACTGACAAATCATGCTCACTGTGCATTTTGGGACATTTTTAAAAATTAAACTGGGACATAGTGCCTTGAGCTCAGACCTGGCAATAACTAGTGGGACCTTGGTACACCTATCTACTGTCCAAAGAAGACGAGCCAGGGGCAGTCTACATGGAAGATTTGCATTGAAAATACAATATTGTCGACTTGGAAACAAGGCAAAGTAACTTATTGCATGAAAACACAGCATCGTTGTCAGGCGCAAACCACATATCAATATTTTTTTATTATACTATTGGTCATAGTGTATGTTGATTAGTAGGTTTTATGAACTTTTGACAGAATGAATGTAGAAAAATTGTAATCAGAACAATGCAATATTCCTCCATACAGTATAAAAGCATTGTTTTCGCTTCCTGAGTAGTAGAACTGTTGGATATAAAAAGGTTGTGCTCAACACTGATGCCAGAAAGTAAATAAATACGTAAATAAATAAATATTATCATTGGTTCAATGTTTTTCTAAAATCTACAAAAGATACTCCAAACACAACCTGATAAACTCCTTCACAACCTGATAAAGTCCTTCTCTTATATCAGCTGAACTCTGGTTTAACTTGATCTCCTTTTAGTACCACGACTCTGAAATGTTTAACAGCAGTTACCAAAGCCAAATTCTACACAGTTCAGAACTGCTGTGTTCATGATTAAATAAAGTAGAGAAAATAAGAAATAATCAGGAATATCCTCCAGACAGAATAAAATTCCCAGGAGTCCCTAAAAGCATACGTCTCTAGCCCCATCACCTCACCCCATATAACCCATAAGTTCTACTATATAAGACAAATTTTAAGTTACCAAGAAGTAAAGACATTTCTATTTGAGGATGTGTTTAACTGTATTCACACAAATCGCCACAAGGTGGAGCATTCTGCATGGTTAAAAAAGGAAAATGAAGTATAGCAAAAAGTGAAGGCAGATTCAGTTATACAGCTGATCAAGTTCTCTCTTTTTTTTTATTTTTTATTTCTGAGCATCAGAATGGTAGTAGACTGGGGACCTATACAGGATTTTTAGCAGTTCAAGCCCCTCACTGACTACTCCAAAAGGAATCAGTAGTAAAGGTGTAGCTACAAACTCTCATGGGCAAAAATATAATCAACACCTTAATTTAATTAATTTGGACATATTATTATTTTCCTTACTTTATTATTCAATTTTCATTTAGGTTACTGGTATGTTAATGTTAATTTAATCCAAGAGCAAATGTATCAATCTTAACAGCTTCACCTTTATGCTTCTTTTCTAAAGTCTGGGTGTAAAACCCTGCTGTTTGCATTTACAGATGCAGCTTACATCGTGAACTTCTGGATAACTTCAGGGTTTTTCTACAGGTGTAAAAAGGTTATACAAAAACACTATACCACTGGGCTTTGACTTACAGCAGATATGAGCAACATTGTTTTCTGAGAGTGCCACATTAACTTTTTCCTCACTGCCAGAGGGCCAAATAATAATAATAATAATAATAATAATAATAATAATAATAATAACAGTTATGCATATTTTAGACGAGGCACGGAAATACAGGTTATACGGAAATTATAAATCATTACAACGCTTAGCCTATATAAACTGAAGCAAAAACGATAAAACCCTAACTTTGATTAACCAAAGAATACAAATAAGAAAAAACGATCTGTTTAGCTTAATCCAGAAAAATGTGGTCAAGCTGTATTAATATTTTGCGAGACAGAAAGGATGAAATAGATTCTAAACTGAACAATAATAACAACCTAAGAAGAGAAATTGGTGCACAACAATAATATCTGACAGGTTCAGTTGAATTTTAGGTTTTCATAATCTGGAGGTAGAAGAGTAAAACCAAGCTGTGATTTCAGCTGGTCAACAGTGTTTTTTGTTTTGTTTTGTTTTGCTGAAAAGACATACCGTGCTCTCAAAAGATGCAGGGTTTTTAAACCTTATATACTACTGGAGTGCATAAGGGGCTGGAAGGAACAAAAAAACATTCTCTTCTGGAAAGGGAGGCTCACTCTCACACACTTTGAAAAACGCAGATGCTGATGGTGAAGAACAAGTATGAGATATGTTTGATCCTCTGAGAAATAAGTTCAAACTTACCTCCAAAAAAAGCCGCCTTGCGCCTCAAACACAGTTTATTCCACAGTCTGACATCTTGTAATACTCCCCTCTTGTGGTTGTAAAGCAGTTTGCATACTAGGCAGACACGTCAGGAAATGCAACTGCTTAGCACTGCACTGCCCACATGTTTCAACTCCACCCATTATTTCTGCTGACTGTAAGAGATGTTTCCTCACTGCATTTTAAGAACTGATGGGTTGTTTGATAGAAACGATAAGTTGAGGTTTTACAGATTCCAAGGGCACACCAACCCTTTGCTTAAGCCATACCAGTGTATGCCACCACACCATTTGAGAACCACTGCATTAATATGTGGTGAAGTATTTAAGACACATTGTACATTTTACCGTTATTATAGTCAGTGAGATATGCAGTATGTGGCTGATATGTATGACTGACAAACAGCATTGGCCATAAATATCAGCAAAAAATTTGGGTCTGTCAACATCAATAATCTCCGTTTGAAACTATTACCTTCTGATACTGTTATTGTGCTGATGACACTGTGCATGGGATCAGCTGTGGTCTTCAGTTTGACTTTTATACCTTCATGGTCCCATGGTCTAGAGCAGTGGTTCTCAAATGATGTGCCAGGGCACACAGGTGTGCCTTGAGACAAGTCCAGGTGAACCTGCAAACGTGTGTTAACACTGCAAATACACAGCAGCTGCTGATTTTCTGCTCAGTTTACTGAATCTGTAAATTAAAGCTCCAATTTCCATAATATATACATATTTAGTCACTAAAGGATTTCCTAAAAACCTTTGCAGAATATTAATGTAACCAGAATAGGCTACAGAGGAGGTTTTAACAAACCATTTTTGCCATTTTTTTAAACAATAAAATAAAATAAAAAATGTCTGAGGTTACTGATAATAATTGCGCTTCAAGTACATCAGCATCAATTGTCCAGTAACACAAAATGCCATACCCTCCAACTGTTAATTAAAAAAAAATTGAACATTTTTTGTTAAAATCTGTGTCAAAACTGGCAGAGTTCAAGTCATTCCCTAAATTATATTTCGAAGGTCACCCCAGAAAAAAAAATCTCATGGTGAATTTACAAATAGTTACTTGTGGTCTGTTTAAATGAAACGCAACAAAATCACAAAAATCTTTGGACACTTATGGAGGTGTGATTGTATCTGCTGTTTTGATTGCCCCATTAGCTTAAAAAATAGAAAATTCGTCCTTTTTAATCTGAAAGTCACAAGCATTTTCATGAGGGGAAGCAATGCATACTGATCAACATCCTGAGTTGTTCCATTACATGCACACACAAACAGACATTTCCAACAACCTTATCTTATTACAAGAGCTGATGGTGTAATTTCAAATTATCTTTGTTTCCTTTCCTGCCAGTATCCGTTTTCAAGCCCTCATTTTTTGCTGTGTCCTCCTTACTTGTCTTGATCAGTTAATGTATTTTGAGATGAACATGATGTCCATTGTATGATGGTGAATGTGATCTTCCTTAACAGTTATAATAAAGCTAAAGAGAAAAAAAAATCTCCCTCTAATAATTGTAATAATCTTTTAAAAAAGATGCTGCATATGGGCTGTATCAAATTGAACATTTCTTAAGTTGTGAAATGCAAAACAATTTTTAGGTACTGGCCACAAATATCTGTCATGTCACTAAACAACCTCTCTCTGAAGTATATCTGACAGCTTAGATCTATGAGGAACAAGTTCTTAAGCAAATTGTTCCAAAAAAAAAAATGGCAGCAAGAGGGGCCCATTTCTGCCTTGCAACACTTGTTATCTCAGTTTTGGTTGAAGCAGAAGCCAGGGTACTTTTGTCAAGAATTTTGTCAAAAAAGGTGAACATAGGTTATGTATTTTGCTGTGAGAAAAAAAAATATAGCTGTAAAAGAGCAGAGTTTTTAAACACTATCCACGTGTCTCTGTTCAGGGTTAGTGTCCCTTGGAGGGCCCTGCCAATGGTGGGCCCAGCCTTCAAAAGGCTGAATTACACTTCTGTGCTGAAACTTCACTCTGGGTCTGCATGACCCAACACTAAAACAGCAGACTATGCCTGTAGTCTCCTTTGCACATACCCAAAATGACACATTGCTCCAAAATGATGCATCCTGTGATTGGTCTGCAGTGCAATGCCAAGTTACTGTGTCTGTGTGCATCACGATAATGTGAGTAGGATACTACAATGTTTCAGAATGGCTTTAGAAGTCGAACCAACACTTCAGTTTGGTTTCTGATGTATAAGTACTACATTTTCTCATTTGGGTCTCAAGTAAACCTCTATGTGTTTCCTCTGCCTCAGCTGGATCAACAGCCATGAATTTCAACTCCTCAGATATCTCCTCTCTTTTGCAGTAGCTGCATTTTAGTCCACTGCTGCTCCATATTTATTGGTCACTTCCTCCAGCATCATATTGTGTGTTTCTGTCACCATCGTTTCTTATAGACAACCAAGTGGAGTGTGTCATGACCAGATTAATGATCACACTGCTCACTGTTGTTGGGGTGGATTATTACAGAAACATGGACACTTTGCTCAGGATGACATGATTCAGAACGGTAGGTACAGTGTATATTTGAGGTTTCAGTAAAAAATAGGCTACAGCTGCTCAAGCCAAATTAACTCTGCCAGGATTAATATTGACACTTGTAAATTGTCTCTCTGAGTTCATACCACAGAGATTAAAAAGTTTGTTTAGAAATACTATTGAAGTGTAAATTCAGAAAGTATTTTGACTTATATTTAACACGTAATGCATTACAGTGTGACCTTGGATCAACACTCCTATGTAGTGTTAAAATGGACTTTTAGAGCTATTTAAGTGAAACCTCCAACTAAACACCACTGTCACAGTTTCAAACCCAAGTAAACTAACAAAAATCAAGGATAAGGACCTAAAAGCAGATGAACAAACAATGCTTTATTAAAAACTATTTAAAAAACAATTAAAAACTAAAAAGGGATCAAAGTCCATGGAGTTCAGAATACAAAACAAAATCTCTTACAAAAGTATCAAATTGAAAAAGCTAACTAAGAAGAAAAAAACACTGGTGGTTAAACCCAAAAAGGCAAATCAAAGACTCTACAAAAAAATTAAACTGGAGATCACTGGAAAAAGCAGGAACACTGAGGACCCAGACAAAGGGGAACACAGAGAGTAAATACACTGGGAAAACATCAAACATCATGAGACCATCACACAGGTAGTGGGAATCACAATTCTATATATGAGACATTTGCACCAAGACATGTTAAAATTCTTTCTTCAACACGGAACAAAATGGAACAATGTCTGTTCTGTAATTTTCATAAGTACAGTGCTTATCAAAGGCTCGAAAAGTTAGCAGGTCAGTGACTTGCATGGTCAGTTTATCAGTTTGTTCTTCTACACAGTTTGTACAAAAATGGTCATCAGAGAATATTAATAATACATCTTTAAAAGAATTAAATGAATGATATTGATATTGCAGATGTCCTTAAACACAGGTTGAACATGGAAAGTCCCAGTGCATATAAGCAGATTAGTTCATTGCATATAATTTCTGTGGCATCAAGTCACTAAAACCATAGGTCAATCATAGACCGCAGATTTCCTGCTGGAGCTCTGTAGCATTCTTTGGTACATTGTCAGGGTGGGATTATTGAAACTGCAGGTATCAGTTCCAGTATCAGGGGTCAGAATGGCCAGTTCAGAGTTAATGATGCTGCAGGGAAACCTAGATATTTGATTTAAGGACACCAAGTTATATTCTTTTGTATAACTACAAATCTTTTTATATTGGGTGTAAAAGTTCATGGATTCGACACCCTCCAGACTATAATTAACTCTACTCTTGCAGAAATCTAGTAACACCAAAATTACAACTCTTCTCTATTTGCTGTGAGGTAACTTAGCTGATTGTATACAGTTTTGTTAAAAAGAAGCTTAGACTGATACGGAACTTGGTTTGTTTCGGTAATCATGTTTACAGCTTGGCGGGTTATTACAGAACTTGACAAATTAAAAAAGAGAGGAAGTTGCTGAAGCATTTTTGTCAAACTCTTTTGCAAAGAGAAGTATTTTGCCCACTCGGTCATGAATTTCTATACATTGGTATTAAGTAGTGACTTCTCATGGGTCTGACTGCTTTCTGTTTGCATCGAGCGAGAGCGTGAGCGAGAGCGTGAGCGTGAAAGCTCATCCTGCAAGGCTGCCTCCATCACACCAAGGAGGGATTTGCAGACTTTATTTCTGAAATTGTGGCCCACAAACACATAGAGCAGTGGGTTTAGACAGCTGTTGGCATAGGCCAGACTGGTAGCTAAAGGGAACCCGATGGTGATAACATGCTCCAATGTTTCACTCTCAGTATAATTCTTGAAATGGGTCAGTTCAATCAAAACAAGGATGTGAAAGGGGGCCCAGCAGAAGAAAAAAATGGCGATAACTGCAGCAACGATCTTAAAGGTTCGACCTGACTTACTGGCCAAGGTGCGGTTTCTTCTGAGTCGATGGATTATCACAGCGTAACAAGACACAATGACTGCGAAGGGGATCATAAATCCCAGCAGGAAGCGGGTGATGGTCATGGCCTGAAAACGATACATTGCCAGTTCATAGTCATCAGAGTGGGCATAGTTGTTGAAACAGTTGACATTTTCATCTCTATCGGATGGTTCAGTATCCCTGAACACAAGGTCTGGGGAGCTGAGAATCAAAGCCAGCACCCAAACACCCAGACTGACACAGGACGCCTTTGGCACATTTCGATGGTTCTGGGCCCACACAGGCCACAGTACAGACACACATCTGTCCACACTGATCACCACCAGGATGTAGACGCTAGCAAAGATGTTAAGGGAGTTCACTGTGCTGTTGAGTTTGCACATGAAAGTCCCAAATGGCCAGTGGGAGTTCAGAACCACCTGTGTCACACTCATTGGCAGGAATACGACAAAGAGGAAGTCAGCCACAGCGAGGTTGAGGAACCAAACAGTGTTCACTGTTTTCTTCATCTTGAAGCCGGTCACCCAGATAACTGCTCCATTTCCGAGCACACCAAGAACAAAGGTCAGGCAGGAAATAAGGAGTGATATGATTTTCAGAGACTGTCTCAGTTCTGAATACTGCGCTGTAACCTCAGTTCCAACTGTGGCAGATGTATTAGTTGTTGTAATGCTGTCATATGAAGAGCCTGTGGTCACCTCCATTGTTGATAGAAGACCTGCAACAACAATGGCAAGAAACACGAGAGGAAATTTATTCTATCACAGATCCCTGCACAGACTCTAACATCAGCTAACAAAACTTAAATGAGGAATTTTTCAAATGAATGTGTCTTAAACAATATCAACAAATGTAGCAATTAAATAAAGTGAGTCCTGCTGCTGAGGAATTTTTAATAAATGAAAACTAATTACTGAACACACATAGAACTGCAGATGTCGGTACTATGCTGCAACATGTGGTGCACTAACTGTATCAGAAAGCTCCTGAGGATATTGTTTAAATAGACTTTACAAAAATATACCAAGAAGTCCAAATATTCTTTTAGGTAAATTATTAATTTATTAAACTTTTAACCACAAAAATGGGATACAGCCCCCACCACATCAAACATGTAGTTTGCTATAAAGCCATTACAAAATTTGAGTAAGGGGAAAAAGTTTTAAAAGTAAAGTTTTTAATTTTGCGATCTGTTTCAAATTAAGTTAATTAATTAAGCTGAAGAGAAGCTTCAATTCTGACACAAAGCAGATTACTCAGTCAATGATCATGCTGCCAGTGTAGTAAATTCTCAGTTAAACTTTGATCATTTTGTCCTCTTACATGATATTTCAAAAATATACTTCATAAATATTGAATATATCTTTAAAATTCTTAAAACAGCAAAGGATACAAACCTCCTCAGAGCTCTCCAGATGGTGATGATGAAATGAGTATTTTGCACAAACAACCAGAGAGACAGATTTTAGATACTGGTGTCGAAATACTTGTGTGACGTCAATTTCTACGAGAAGGGGCTGGGCGGATCTTTGCATCAATTCCAATTATGGTTTCTCACAATTATCAAAATAAGAAAATCAAGATGAGAGGATTATTCAAAGACACATAGTTGTTTTATTCTGCATTAATTGTACTTACAGAATCTTTGTGTTTTCTATACATTTCTTATCTTCACCTGTCTGTCAAAGTGTTTTGCCAGGTTTGAACACTGTGAGAGTATTTAATGACAAATAATGTATGTGTGTTACAGATGTTGAATCAGTACAAACTGATTTTTGTGGGTTATCATAAAAATTCAACCATTAATCAATATAAATGCAGTTCTTATTTTTACCACAGCTGAGCAGCCCCATCTGAGGAGTTGCACAAGTCAATGAACTTTGGTTCCTCCTGCAAACTTCCTGTTTCATGCTCAGTCAAAATTTCTTTTAAATTTTAACCATCACCAGAAATATAATCATTGTTTTAATTTAAAGAGAAACAACACTTTCATGAATTTGAAAGTTGTGTTTTGCATTTGATTAATCCTTCTTACTCACAAAATGATTTTCATGTATCAGCTTGGGTAAAATATAAGAAGCCTGCATGATGTCAACTGTCTTAAGTAGGCCTGCTCATTGTCCAGTATACTGAAGCAATCCTGCTGTGGCTGCTGTGTTAAAGATGCTGGACACTACAATTAAGAACCAAAATATTTTGCTGATAGCAACATCATTTTACATAGGCTTATTCATCCAGTTGTCTTTCGACTATGTATTTGATACCTGTGGATTATAACTCCTTCACTATTTTTTTTTTTAAATAGGCAGGTTAGAAGCTGCTCAGCCCCCTAACAAAACAGGAGTACAATATCCAGTATTCTTTACTTTTCTGATTAAAATTAGTTAAAGTTTAAGATGTCTTAATAAAATCATTTATCTGAGTAACTATTAAAATTACAGCACTGCATTGTAACTTTTAGGGTGATTTAAGTTTGAAGTTCAATTTAGATCCATTTTTTCGACATTTAAAATTTTGTTATGTTTAATAATTGCTGTCAATTTATCTGGAAGGTGACTGGACAAATATTCTGTCAATGGTGCTACAGTTCAAGCAGAGACAGCTAAGGATCAACTCTTTAGGCCAGCATGGATCTTGCATTTATTGCTTTGGGAATAATATGGGCTCGATATCCCATGTAGCTGCAAAAGTCTCAAAGTCTTATGAGATGTACTGTGGTCTATTGCCAGAGATTATTTTCTCAGGCATACCATGTCTGAAAAACATGACCTTCATTTTCCTGCTGACAGAGGCTATGGCAGTGGTGTGATTATCAAGTTTAAAGCACAGACTGTAGTAGTCAATGACAACTAAGCACTTCTCCCCATATCGAACAAAGAGATCAGATGTAATGTCCTACACAGTGAGAGGCCCTTTGGGGTTTGCAGCACGTCGTTCCTGTCACATGGAGCATTTTCCAACTGTCTCTGTGACAGTGTTGGGAAGTTACTTTTTAAAAAGTAGTGTTTGCCTATTACTTGTTACTTCTTAAAAAAGTAACTTGTTACTTTACTTAGTTACTCAATGGAAAGTAACTTTTTACATTACTTGTTTCATTTTACGGTGCTTGCATTTCTGTTCCTAAATGTGTAGGCCTACATAAAGTTCTTCTATGGAAGACATAACAGGTACAGGTATCTCTTTTGTGCTCATTACTATTCAAAATCATGTCACATATACTGTGGAATGAGAGCTCCTGTCCAGTGTTTCCAGATTTTTCTTCTGAAATATGTGACCAGGTCCATATGTGACCAGTAATCTATTGCTTTTTTAAAAGAGAAATCTACATAAAGGATGTTTTAATTTCACCTAGATTACATTTAAACTTCACAAAAACCGTTATGAAAAGAAGAGCTTCACTTATAATAAGCGGACCTGGCAACTTTGGCTCAGGCTCCTGAGCCCTGTGAGTGAGTATGTTCGTGGTCAGGTGTGATAACAAGGAATGGGAATTGGAAAGTGTTGACAAGTATTGTAAGGCTAGATTGCTCAAACACGCTGTTGACCAATGTCAGCCGACGTCCTCACATGGCGCCCATCTTGGTACAGTGTGCCTGCTCACTTATAACACTGATGTCTGCTGAGCATGTACTGAGGAATGAGTGTTGAGTGCTCAATTGACAACTGATTTTCAAATGGTTGACTTTGTCAGGAATGTCAGAGATGTGGCTTTAATACTGCATAACTAAGAAAATACAATTTTATATAACCAAATATTAATATATTTACGTAATATGCCTAATAACGTTTGTAATAAACCAAACAGTTTTAAAATCCGTCAAGATTTTAGCAAATTAAGCATGAATTTGTCTGAGTAGGTGTCTTACCGCACATTGAGTACGACAGAGCAGCGCAGAAGTGTGCCCTGTACCAAGATGGCTGCATTGAGCTTTTCTATACATGCCTATAGTGGAAAGGACAAGCAATCTACCCCATTCGTGTTTTGTTTTAGTGTGGGGAGCTGGGAGATCATCAGGGTTAATTCAAGCAGACCGAAAATCCCCAAAAAGCAACTGCACATTGAGAAACAAGCCCAAAAAAATGCAGCTGCTACTCACAAGATTTGCTAGAGACTTCATTGAAAAACAGGCTCATTGACGCTTATAATGAGTGGACTTGGCAACGTTGCATAATGCAAACATCTGAGGAGGCAGCATCAGTTTCAGATCTGTCCGTAGGAAAAGTAAAGTTATGCTGCATTGAAAAGGAACCACATTTCTTTATCACAGTTTAAGAAGTAGTGTGTTACTTTCCTTTTTACCTGAAAAGTAGCTACACTACACACAACACTGCTCTGTGATATCCTTACCCATTCTGGACCAGAAGAGGACACCTCTTGCTCTGTGCTTGCTCCTCTCAATGGCCATATGCTTGTTGTTTGTATGCTCTTACATGCTGTTTATCATAGCTGTGGGTATTATGATTTTGTTTGCTCTTAACAGGGTGTCATTATAGTGTTTTATTTCATCTCAGAAGTTCCAGTAGCCCAGGAGTTTGTGTAAAAATGTACTCCCCTCTTCTGGCCACTGCACTAACAGTGTATCCAGGACAATGAAATATTGTTCCACAGTCAGTTTAGGTGTGATGACTTCCAAGGTGGTAAACAGGCAGTGTGGCCTTTCGATAATGTTCTTCTCAAGGCATGTTCTTGAGTCATCCAATGGCTTCTCTGCTGCCCCTGATCCATTCACCCTCTTGGTGGGCTTAGTCACCTTGATGATGATGTTGTCTCTGCAGTCTCTGAGAATGAAGGGAACCTGGCAAGGGGGTAAACAGCAGGGACAGTAGATGTGAATGCTGCATTCTGCTATGAATTTTCCTATGCCCTTGAACACATCTTAAAGTATGGGTTGCCATGCCCAGCAGCAAATTGGAGTCTAGTCCCACCATAGTTTTTAACGGATCCTGTGCAAATTCATGTGAGCATGCTTTATCAATGTCTTTCTCCAATGTCAAGTTCCAGCCCAGATTTTGTCTGAGAGCCTTGACTGGGTTTCAAAAGAGAACATCCAAAGGCTAAGTTGTTCTCAAGCAAGGATGAGTTTTTTTAATTGTAATATTCACAGAGCAAAGTCACAAAATACTTTACATAATAACATTACAATAATATGAGATAAAACGATGAACAGAAGATGATGAACAAGTACAAAAATAGGATAAGAAAAAAAAACATTTATTCAAAAAATAATCACATCAGTACATACCTACTGTTTGCATTTACAGATGCAGCTTACATCGTGAACTTCTGGATAACTTCAGGGTTTTTCTACAGGTGTAAAAAGGTTATACAAAAACTATACCACTGGGCTTTGACTTACAGCAGATATGAGCAACATTGTCTTCTGAGAGTGCCACATTAACTTTTTACTCACTGCCAGAGGGCCAAATAATAATGATAATAATGATAATAATAATAATAATAATAATAATAATAATAATAATAATAATAATAATAATGATAATAATAATAACAGTTATGCATATTTTAGATGAGGCACAATAATACACGTTAAAATAAAATGATGAATCATTTCAAAATTTAAATATTTAAACTGAAGCAGAAATGATAAAAACCTAACTTTGATTAGACAAAGAAAATAAAAAACAAACAAATAATCTGTTCAGCTAAATCCAGTGAAAATGTGGTTCAAGCTGGATAAATATTTTGCAAGACAGAAAGGATGAAATAGATTCTGAAGTGAACAATGATAACAACCTAAGCAGTGACACTAGTACATAATGATATCTTACAGACTCAGCTGAATTTCAGTTTTAGGTTAGGCTAGGTTTAGGCATTATATCTATATACTACTGGAGTGCGTAAGGGGCTGGAAGGCACAAAAAACATTATCTTCTAGAAAGGGAGGCTCACTTTCACACACTTTGAAAAACGCAGATGCTGATGGTGAAGAACAAGTATGAGATATGTTTGATCCTCTGAGAAATAAGTTCAAACTTACCTCCCAAAAAAGCCGCCTTGTGCCTCAAACAAAGTTTATTCCAAAGTCGTGTCTAACATCTTATAATACTCCCCTCTTGTGGCTGTAAAGCAGTTTGCATACTCGGCAAACACGTCAGTAAATACAACTGCTTAGCACTGCACTGCCCACATGTTTCAACTCCACCCATTATTTCTGCTGACTGTAAGAGATGTTTCCTCACTGCATTTTAAGAACTGATGGGTTGTTTGATAGAAACGATAAGTTGAGGTTTTACAAATTCCAAGGGCACCCCAACCCTTTGCTTAAGCCATACCATTGTATGCCACCACACCATTTGAGAACCACTGCATTAATATGTGGTGAAGTATTTAAGACACATTGTACATTTTACCGTTATTATAGTCAGTGAGATATGCAGTATGTGGCTGATATGTATGGCTGACAAACAGCATTGGCCATAAATATCAGCAAAAAATTTGGGTCTGTCAATATCAATAATCTCAGTTTGAAACTATTACCTTCTGATACTGTTATTGTGCTGATGACACTGTGCATGGGATCAGCTGTGGTCTTCAGTTTGACTTTTACACCTTCATGGTCCCATGGTCTAGAGCAGTGGTTCTCAAATGATGTGCCAGGGCACACCGGTGTGCCTTGAGACAAGCAGGTGAACCTGCAAATGTGAGTTAACACTGCAAATACACAGCAGCTGCTGATTTTCTGCTCAGTTTACTGAATCTGTAAATTAAAGCTCCAATTTCCATAATATATACATATTTAGTCACTAAAGGATTTCCTAAAAAACTTTGCAGAATATTAATGTTACCAGAATAGGCTACAGAGGAGGTTTTAACAAACCATTTTTGCCATTTCTTTCAACAATAATATAAGATAAAAAATGTCTGAGTTCACTGATGCTCAATAATAATTGCGCGTAAGCAGAACAGCATCAATTGTCAGATAATACAAAATGCCATTCCTTTGACTGTTCAGTTAAAAAAAAATTGAACAATTTTGAGTTCTGGTTGTCAGTGGTATGAAGTCTGTGTCAAAACTGGCAGAGTTCAAGTCATTCCCTAACTTATACTGTATGTCTAAGGTCACCCCAGAATAAAATCTCATTGTGAATTTAGCCTTTACAGGTCCCATATTTTCCGCCTGTTCTGCGTGGATCCTTGATGTCTTCATGAAACGCTGGTGACATGTTTTGGTCAAAAAAGTCTATGAATCAAGCACAGCTGCACTCCTTCCACACTCACATAACTGCCCTGTTCAGATTGGCCAGTTTTGAGAGCATTGCCTTTTTATGCTTACGACAGTTCACAAGCAACAAACTTTGCCTAACTTCTGGGCTAATGTTAGCACAAACAGAGTGACCCTGGTTTGGGTAAAGGACTGTCTATATTCAGCCAACAAGCTTCTCTTTCTGAACTCACAAGAACCACAATTCACTCCATTTAACAGACAACAGGGATCCTGTTTCCCCCAAACATCACAGGGTAACACACAGCATGCTAACCTTGGCCTAGCCGCCCCAGTGGGACTGCTTATATTCAGCCAACTGTTAAATTTCTCTTGACTTATGTAAGAATGATCACACATTTAAGTTGATCTTTCAGACTTTCAACAAGTAATGTTTACACTTTAGAACATGTTGTGTTACCTCCAGTTCACTTGCTGCTAGCATTAGGTCAAAGCAATGAGCAATAAGGCTACTGCACAGCATAAAAATACTCACATTTTAACTGTGGTCTGTTCAAATGAAACACAATAAACAAACAAAAAAAACCTTTGGACACCTCATGGAAGTGTGATTGTTCTATCTGCTGTTTGCCCCATACACTTAAAAATACAAAAAAATCCTCCTTTTTAATCTGAAAGTCACAAGCATTTTTATGAGGGGAAGCAATGCATAGCCTACTGATCAACATCCTGAGTTGTTCCATTACATGCACACACAAACAGACATTTCCGACAACCTTATCTTATTACAAGAGCTAATGGTGTAATTTCAAGTTATCTTTATGTCCTTTCCTGCCAGTATCCGTTTACAAGCCCTCTATCGAGTTTCTTGCTGTGTCCTCCTTACTTGTCTTGATCAGTTAATGTATTTTTGAGATGAACTTGATGTCCATTGTATGATGGCGAATGTGACCTTCCTTATCAGTTATAATAAAGCTAAAGAGGAAAAAACATTTTTCCTTCTAATAATTGTAATTATCTTTTTTAAAATTAACTCATAAACCAATAGCTAAAGGCAAAAGTTTACAAGCTGCAATCTGCAACTTTTGCTAATTGATCGTTTTGATTGATCTGCGGCTGTCTGTGTCTGTGTGCATCAGAATAATGTGAGTAGGGTACTATAACATTTCAGAATGGCTTTAGAAGTCAAACCAACACTTCAGAATTGCTTTCTAATTTATAAGTCCTACATTTTCTCATTTGGGTCTCATTTAGTGGTCAAAAAACCTCTATTTGTTTCCTCCTCAGCTGGATCAACAGCCATGAATTTTAACTCCTCAGATGTCTCTTCTCTTTTCCTCTTTGCAGTAGCTGCATTTTAGTCCACTGCTGCTCCATATTTATTGGTCACTTCCTCCAACATCATATTGTGTGTTTCTGTCACCATCGTTTCTTATGGACAACCAAGTGGAGTGTGTCATGACCAGATTAATGATCACACTGCTCACTGCTGTTGGGGTGGATTATTGCAGAAACATGGACACTTTGCTCAGGATGACATGATTCAGTACGGTAATAGGTCCAGTGTATATTTGAGGTTTAAGTAAAAACTAGGCTAAAGCTGCTCAACCCTAGTAGAAATGACAATATTTGCTCTATCCTATGTCATGTTTCCGAGCTGTCCTACTCTTAGTGCTTTGTGACATTTGTATTGGAAGCAACCTGAATGAGCAGAAACCAGTTACACAGACATCTAAATGTATCAGTCTGCTTTAGAGTCAGCTGGCTTGTTTTAGACTGGAGTGCCAAGAGTCTTAGGTCAAGTTGGGCCATGAAACAGCCCCAGGTTAAAAGCATGAAAGAAAAACTCTGACACATATGGTCAATTAAGCAATTTTAATATTTCCAAACAGACTGATCTTTCAACAAGTGTCTCATTTTGTGATCATCTTTCCCTGCTATAACTCACTTAGGGCAAAATAAAAGCAATCCAAGCACACTACTAAAGACCTGAACAGCCCAAGCAATGTATGTACAGTATTTCATTTGCTGACAATACAGTGAACCAAAATAAAAGAAAAGGTAGATATGATGATTCAATTAGTCAGTTACAGTAAAAACAGACTATCTCAGATCATACTAAAGTAAATAAAATTCTCCATTTGTTCAAAGACTTTGTTCTGAATACTAATGAAGTGTAATTATTTATAGTTTTCTGACTTAAATTGAACACATTGTAATGCATTTAAGTGTGACCTATGATTAACACTCCTCTGCAGTGTTAAAATGGACTTTACAGCTTTTCAGTTATTTAAGTGAAACCTCCAACTAAACACCACTGTCACAGTTTCAAGCCTAAATAAACCAACAAAAAACAAGGATAAGGCAGATTAACAAAAAAGCAGATTAACAAAAAATGCTTTATTAAAAATGAACAAAAAGAGATCAAAGTCCATGGAGTTCAGAATACAAACAAAATCTCTTATCAAAGTATCAAATTGAAAAAGCTAACTAAGGAGAAAAAACACTGCTGGTTAAACTCAAAAAGGCAAATCAAAGACTCTACAAAAAAGAATTCAATAAAACCAGACAAAACCATCAGGCACTGGAGAACTGTAAAAAGCACTAAGGAAAACTGAGGACCCAGACAAAGGGGAACACAGAGACTAAATACACTGGGAAAACATCAAGTACAGGTGAGACAATAGACATAATGTACGTAGACACCATAATACAAAATATTTCAGCATGAAAGCAGGTATTTTAATGTGTGACAGCATCACGTATCATAAGTACATCTCTGTTGTTTCTAACAAACTAAACCGTTTGAAACTCAGTTTACTTAAATTGGGGAGTTATTATATTATAGTTGGGCATAATACACCTTCCTCAGTAGAAATACATGCACCCATCTAAGATGGCGTCTGGCTGATACGTGAACTCCAATAGGCAGTGTCAGTCAATGAGGCATCTATGTATATTATGTCTAGGGGTGAGACAATCACACAGGTGGAGGGAATCACAATTAGAGGCACATAGAAGGAAATACCATAAAAGAACACAGGGATTTCAAAATAAAACCATACAAAATAAACAGAAACAAGCCATATCACAACAACCACAAGGTGTAAATATTGCTGTAATTAGTAATTTCATATCTACTTGAAATTTTGGTGAAATAAAGAAGTGGTTATACTACATTTATTATAAGACATTTGTACCAAGATATGTTAAAATACTATCTTCAACACAGAAAAAAATGGAACAATGTATGTTCTGTAATTTTCAAAAAAACAAAGTGCTTATCAAAGGCTCTAAATGTTAGCAGGTCAGTGACTTGCATGGTCAGTTAATCAGTTTGTTCTTCTACACAGTTTGTATAAAAATGGTCATCAGAGAATTTTAAAGGGATAGTTCGGTATTTTTGAAGTGGGGTTGTATGAGCTCCATATGGCCACTAAGTATATTAGATGCAGTAGAAAGTTCTCTCCTCTCCCTCAGTGAGCCACAGTCTGTAAGAGTCTGTTACGTAGAGCCAGCCGCAAACAAAGAAGTATCGTACCAGGAATAAAGGGTATTTTCTCTGCCTACAAGAACTCCCTTCAAAAAAATAATACCATGTTTTGAGAGTATGATACAGATACATGTTTTTAAGCGTATTAAGTTTCCGGAAATAGAACGTTTATCTGGACTCAACTGACTCACGCCACGTGTTCCTCTGTGCAGCGCTGTTGCGAGCCGTGCAATGCTAACACAAAACAGTAATGGTTGCTTGTGTGTGTGTGAGAAAGTAATACACACACGCAGTCTGCAATGTTTTGGTAAACAGACTCCTCTCTCTCCGCTCTGCTTGTTTGTCTCTGACAGATCAAAATTATTTACTTTGGGGATAAACGGTCTTTAGGTCCTTCATGTTTGGGACATTTTTTCCAGTTTATCTTCAAGAATTGAAGAATGTCGGCAAAACTCCGGCATTTAGAAGGAACCAGGAAAATCTGTTCGATGAGTGATACAGATGGTGTGAGAGTATCCTCTGACTCCGAAACATCCTAAAGTTGGCAGCAGCAGTGCTCGGCCTGTTGGGTCTCCATCTGCAGCAGCTCGTCTCCAGTGAGCTCTGGATCATACAGACATCCAAGGTTCGTACAGGTATCCTCCTGGCTCCAAAGTGAATGGAGCTTCATCGATGCTGTCATAATCACTTGTTTCTAATTTCCTATGCTGTCTCTTTCTTGCATCGCACAGAGCCAGAACAAAAGAATTATAATACTAGATAAAAGTTACACAAGG
This sequence comes from Scarus forsteni, assembly GCA_036419115.1. Lineage (NCBI taxonomy): Eukaryota > Metazoa > Chordata > Actinopteri > Labriformes > Labridae > Scarus > Scarus forsteni. The sequence goes on along the minus strand of JAZDUH010000111.1, from coordinate 12,845,245 downwards.
CTACAACCTGCATCTGAATCCGCTAGCTTCTTATGTTTAAATCAGCTGAGAGGGAGGTGGAGTAATTTAGCGGCTTGCAGCAGCGCTGCATGGAGGAATACATGGCGTGAGTCGGTAAGGTCCAGATAAAAATTACATTTCTGAAAAGTTAATGTACTTAAAAATATCCATATGTGGCATACTCTTAAACTGTGGTATTATTTTTTGAAAGGAGTTCTTGTAGGCGGGGAAAATATTGTTCCTGGTACAATACTTCCCTGTTTGCGGCTGGTTCTTACAGACTGTGGCTTACTGAAGAAGTGGGGAGAACTTTCTACCGCATCTATAGTGGCCATATGGAGCTCATACAACCTCACTTCAAAAATACCAAACTATCCTTGAATAGAACATCTTCAAACAAATTAAATGTATGATATTAATATTGCAGACGTACATAAACACAGGCTGAACATGGAAAGTCCCAGTGCATATAAACAGATCAGTTCAGTGCATATAATTTCTCTGACAGCAAGTCACGAAAACCATAGGTCAATCATAGACCGCAGATTTCCTGCTGGAGCTCTGTAGCATTCTTTGGTACATTGTTGGGGTGGGATTATTGAAAGTACAGGTATCAGTTTCAGTATCAGGGGTCAGAATGGCCAGTTCAGAGTTAATGACGCTGAAGGGAAACCTAGATATTTGATTTAAAGAATAAGTTCGGTTTAGAGGGCTTTCACATTGTTTATAGAATGAAGTAGAACAATATACTCACCCAGAAGGCTTTCCTGATCCAAACAGTGCTTCGGGAGATATTTAGAGCTAAAATCGAGCGGCAGACATCCGTATAATGGTAGCACATAGGGCATACAGCACCGCTCCTAAAACTGCATTAATCGTCCAAAAACTCATTTGTTTCTTCAATATTTCATCATGGTCTGCTCGCGCTACTCCTCCTTTACAGTCCGGGGTTGCTCCTCCCATGTTTTTCTGACTGCTGACCTCTGAAGTGGACACTTTCTTCACGCCTGCCACGCATGCGCAGTATGCGCCGCTCGATTTTGGATCTAAATATCTCCCGAAGCACTGTTTGGGTCAGGAAAGCCTTCTGGGTGAGTATATTGTTCTACTTCATTCTATAAACAATGTGAAAGCTGCAGGAACCGTAATTATCCTTTAAGGACACCTTGTTTTTACTCTGTATAACTTGTATAGCTCCAACTCTTTTTATATTGGGTGTAAAAGTTCATGGATTCGACTCCCTCCAGACTATAATTAACTCTACTCTTGCAGAAATTTAGTAACACCAAAATTACAACTCTTCTCAATTTGCTGTGTGTTAACTTAGCTGATTGTATGCAGTTTTGTTAAAAAGGAGCTTAGACTGATACGGAACTTGGTTTGTTTCAGTAATCATGTTTACAGCTTGGCTGGCTCGGTAAAACAGCAACTGGCTCTTGCTGAAGCATTTTTGTCAAACTCTTTTGCAAAGAGAAGTATTTTGCCCACTCGGTCATGAATTTCTATACTTCGGTATTAAGTAGTGACTTCTTATGGGTCTGACTGCTTTCTGTTTGCATCGAGCGAGAGCGTGAGCGAGAGCGTGAAAGCTCGTCCTGCAAGGCTGCCTCCATCACACCAAGGAGGGATTTGCAGACTTTATTTCTGAAATTGTGGCCCACAAACACATAGAGCAGTGGGTTTAGACAGCTGTTGGCATAGGCCAGACTGGTAGCTAAAGGGAACCCGATGGTGATAACATGCTCTAATGTCTCAGTATAATTCTTGAAATGGGTCAGTTCAATCAAAACAAGGATGTGAAAGGGGGCCCAGCAGAAGAAAAAAATGGCGATAACTGCAGCAACGATCTTAAAGGTTCGACCTGACTTACTGGCCAAGGTGCGGTTTCTTCTGAGTCGATGGATTATCACAGCGTAACAAGACACAATGACTATGAAGGGGATTATAAATCCCAGCAGGAAGCGGGTGATGGTCATGGCCTGAAAACGATACATTGCCAGTTCATAGTCATCAGAGTGGGCATAGTTGTTGAAACAGTTGATGACATTTTCATCTCTATCGGATGGTTCAGTATCCCTGAACACAAGGTCTGGGGAGCTGAGAATCAGAGCCAGCACCCAAACACCCAGACTGACACAGGACGCCTTTGGCACATTTCGATAGTTCTGGGCCCGCACAGGCCACAGTACAGACACACATCTGTCCACACTGATCACCACCAGGATGTAGACGCTAGCAAAGATGTTAAGGGAGTTCACTGTGCTGTTGAGTTTGCACATGAAAGTCCCAAATGGCCAGTGGTAGTTCAGAACCACCTGTGTCACACTCATTGGCAGGAATACGACAAAGAGGAAGTCAGCCACAGCGAGGTTGAGGAACCAAACAGTGTTCACTGTTTTCTTCATCTTGAAGCCGGTCACCCAGATAACTGCTCCATTTCCGAGCACACCAAGAACGAAGGTCAGGCAGGAAATAATGAGCGATATGATTTTCAGAGACTGTCTCAGTTCTGAATACTGCGCTGTAACCCCAGTTCCAACTGTGGCAGATATATTAGTTGTTGTAATGCTGTCATATGAAGAGCCTGTGGTCACCTCCATTGTTGATAGAAGACCTGCAACAACAATGGCAAGAAACAAGAAACTAATTACGGAACACAAATTGGAACTTCAGATGTCACTATGCTGCAACATGTGGTGCACTAACTGTATCAGAAAGCTCCTGAAGATATTGTTTAAATAGACTTAAAGCTATGGTCTACGATTTGGAAGCTTTGTACATCTTAATAACACCGTTTATAAGCCTGTTATGGTCTTATGGTCCTATCTACACAGTATAAAGACCAAAAAGAACGAAAAAAATCCATTCAGTATATCCGCTGCAAAGCTGCATACTAGCTGACCAATCAAGCCTAGAAGCCTGTAAGGTTCAATTGGTCCGTGAGTTGGTCCATGAGTCCATCCAATCCCCCGTCTCCCTCACTACGCAGCGTTGTGCCCATGGTCCCGCCTCCTCCCCTCTACCTCCGGTGAGCAGCTAGCAGCGTTAGCTACTGAACTATAATGGAGCCGGAAAAGCCTAGCGCCGAAACCGGGAAGCCGCCTCCCTCTCCTGCGGAGCTCTGCCCGCGGGTTGAGGCCTGTTAGCGGGCTAACGGCTAACGAATGGCCTCAGTCGGCCGTCAGACCTTCAGCATCGGCCGTTTCGCCCCTGGTTGATCAGGTAATGGCTTTGTTTACTACAGTGTGAGATGTCTGCTGAATATCTGTGGTTAGTCTGTGCCTGTCCTGGCTAATGACTTGTAGCGGAGCGGGTTAGCCTGTTAGCCGCTAATCGTTAGCACTGTAAACTGAGCTGGGGAGGACAGGCCGAGAAAGATAAATCCTCCCCCACAATCAGCTCCGCTCTGGCGGCTCCAGACCCGCATTGCCACCGGTCCAATTGAAATGGCTACTGCTGTGTGTTACAACGGGGATGTCTGTCGTGTTTGATACTTTCAGTTGAGCTGAGCTGTTTTTGATTGAGTTTGCTGCTGATATATTATGCTAGTCGCTTGTAGCTCTGTCCGAGGGGGCTTGTTGGTATATGAGGCGACACGAGCTGGGGGCACGGAGGGGAGAGGTGAGGGAAGGGGGGGCAGGCTGCGGTTTCAAATCGTAGACCCCAGCTTTAAGAAAAACATATCAAGAAGTTCAAAGATTCTTTCAGCTAGTTTGCTATAAATCCATTACAAAATTTGAGTTTAGGGCAACAAGTTTTAAAAGTTTAGGTTTTTTTCTGTCTGTTTTAAATTTAAGTTAATAAATGTGCATAGGTTTAAAGTAACAAAGTACAAATACTTTGTTACCTTCCTAAAGAAGAAATTTTGGATATCTGTACTTTACTAAAGTTAATATTTTTCAGACAACTTTTTACTTTAACTTCTTACGTTTTCATGCAATTACATTTACTTTCTATGCCTTACATTTTCAAAACAGCCTTGTTACTCACATGTCAATGTTTGTTTTTATCACACACACACACAAAAAAACATTGTGCCATCTGAATTGAGTGTATTTGATTGTGGTTGGATGAGAAGTGTAAACACAATACCATTCCAACACCCTATTGGTGTGTGATCTATCCCACCTGCACCTGACACAAATCACGTCAATCTCCATACCATTATATTAGGGGGGCACTCCGTCCCCCTAATAGGCAAATTCATGTTATTTTCTGTATTACCCCAGATAACAAAAGAAGTCATACTGAATAACCTCATGTCATTTGTCTTACTTACAAGACAGCATGACATTCCTGTGTCTCGCTGTTGCGCATTCTCAATTGTCCTCTGCTGTGTATCTCACTGGCAAAGTTTTTTGATAGCCTATGTGCACAGTTTAAATGAACACAGAGACTTAAAAATGACTAGTCAGCCTTTTGATTTATCAAAACTCTACATTCTTTCACTCACTTTTTTCTAAATAATAAATTCATGCTCACTTCATAAATCCTGTATCAGTCATTCTCCATGATGTAAGAACAATCTTTGAATGATTAAGCTTCAAATACAATCTACTAGAGCCTGTGGGTGGAGGCCCATAATTGGGTCTCAGAGCTGTTTTCAGTGGACGGAGAATAAATCAGGTAAAATGTGGTAAGAATGTTTTCAGTGTATGGGGGCCCTAAACATACATCAGAGTATGTCAGAATATACCCACTAGAATAAACCAGACAACACTACTGAAGGTGGGTATGTTGTTGAAATAAAAAAGAAAAAACTTTGTGGTGTAAACACCCCAGCTTCTGGCCTGCAGTCTTGAGACAGAAGAGACGAAAGTTCTAAAAGGAGTGGTTAATAACTGACCAGCTGGTGATCATATGTTCGGTATAGGATTATAGCAGAAGTTCCATTGATCTGATCAGCTATAGCTGATTGACTTACTAGCAAATATAATATTCAAATATTCAGTTCAAATAATTTTTCACTTGCTATAATGACTGCTGTCGTTTAAATGAACACATTAACATCATCCCTTTTAGTATATGGCAGTGTCTGACCCCCAATCAATCCAAGGGAAACACTAATCTGTGACCACAAGAATGCATAGTTACCTTACAAATATTACATATAGCAATAATAAAAGCTCAGATAACATTTTTGGAAGGGTGGGGTAGTGCTCCAAAGGCCTCTGTGGCATTGGTCTTTAACAATATTTTTGTGCCCTTACATTACTTTTACTTTTATACTTTAAGTAGTTTTGAAATCAGACCTTTCATTCTTTTACTTGAGTAAAAAGCTTGAGTTGACACTTCAACTTCTACAAAAGCCTTTTTAAACCCTAGTATCTATACTTCTACTTGAGAAATAAATGTGAACACTTTTGACACCTCTGTAAATTAAGATGAAAAAAGCTCCTATTCTGACACAAAGAGGATTACTCAGAATGAATGAATGAATGTTTATTTCGAACTAAAATGGAAAACGTACATATGTATATCTCTATACAAATCCAACAAAAGTAAATATAAAAGGTAAACAAAGGCAAATAGCAATTACAGCATTTTTTCTACTATCATTAATCATTGCAAGAGAATATAACAGATTCAGTTCGAAAAGGGTGTAGGAAGAAGTAACCAACTTATCTAGTCCCACCCCTTTTTTCATTTTAAAAATGTCTTACTTAAATTCATCCTGAAACTTCTTCAGGTCATAGCCATCGACATTTTAGCAACAAAAGTAACAGCAAGCTCAGACAAATAATAGCAATAACAATAAATTTCAAAACAAAGACAATAATAACACATCACTGGATACACATACCCCTGATGTTACTGATTTTCTCATCATTTTTCCATTCTGTATCTGTTTAATATTTCAGTTTTAAAGATGAATTTAAACCTACCAATTGTTTTACATGATTTCAGTTAATCACTGCAACTGTTCCATAAAGTAACTCCTTTAACTGAGACACAGCGAAGTTTCATATTTGTTCTCACTGGTTGTTTTTTGAACATAAAATTTCCTCAAAGATGATGTTTGTCATCTCTCAGTTGAAAAAACCTTTGGATTCTGTTTGGTAGAATATGATTTTTAACTTTATACATAATTTGGATAGTTTTATAATAGTCAATGATCAGTCAATGATCATGCTGCCAGTGTAGTAAATTCTCAGTTAAACTTTGATCATTTTGTCACCATCCATGACATTTCAAAAATATACTTCATAAATATTGAATATATCTTTAAAATTCTTAAAACAGCAAAGGATACAAACCTCCTCAGAGCTCTCCAGATGGTGATGATGAAATGAGTATTTTGCACAAACAACCAGAGAGACAGATTTTAGATACTGGTGTTGAAATACTTGTGTGACGTCAATTTCTACGAGAAGGGGCTGGGCGGATCTTTCCATCAATTCCAATTATGGTTTCTCACAATTATCAAAATAAGAAAATCAAGATGAGAGGATTATTCAAAGACACATAGTTGTTTTATTCTGCATTAATTGTACTTACAGAATCTTTATGTTTTCTATACATTTCTTATCTTCACCTGTCTGTCAAAGTGTTTTGCCAGGTTTGAACACTGTGAGAGTGTTAAATGACAAATAATGTATGTGTGTTACAGATGTTGAATCAGTTTGTAATTGTGGGTTATAATAACAATTCAACCATTAATCAAAATAAATACAGTTCTAATTTTTACCACAGCTGAGCAGCCCTATCTGAGGAGTTGCACAAGTCAATGAACTTTGGTTCCTCCTGCAAACTTCCTGTTTCATGCTCAGTCGAAATGTCTTTTAAATTTTAACCATCACCAGAAATATAATCATTGTTTTAATTTAAAGAGAAACAACACTTTCATGAATTTGAAAGTTGTGTTTTGCATTTGATTTATCCTTCTCACACACAAAATGATTTTTATGCATCAGCTTGGGTAAAATATAAGAAGCCTGCATGATATTGCTTTGGGGATAATATGGGCTTGATTTCTCATGTAGCTGCAAAAGTCTTGTGAACTGTACTGTGGTCTGTTATCGGGGTTTATTTTCTCAGGTAAAACATGTCTGAAAAACATTCAGATATCTGATACCTTCATTTTCCTGTTCACGGAGGCTATGGTGGTGGTGTGATTATCAAGTTTAAAGTACAGACTGTAGTAGTCAATGACAACTAAGTAGTTCTCCCCATTGCATGCAAAGAAATTGCATGCAATGACCTACCATCAGTATTGGGCAAATTACTTTGATGAAGTTATTAGTTATAGTTACTAATTACTCTCCCCAAAAAGTAACTGAGTTACTAATGGAATTACTCCTTCATAAATGCAGTTAGTTACCATGGAAAGTAACTGATGTTTTACTTTTTTAAAAAAGCTATTGCTGCTTGAACTGTGTGTCTCTGTCTCTGTGTCCTTCCTTGTTGTTACCTGGCCTGCTACAGCAGCGCTGACATCATCAGCGAAGTTCTTGGTGTTTTTGGCCACTAGATTTTAGATCTACTTACAACAGACAAACACTTTGCTTTAGGACATAATGTACACTACACATATGCATTCTTGCCTTTTACTTCTTGTACTTCCAACCTGAAAATGCCTGTTTTAACTCCACAAACTACTCATCTTTGCTGCAGCAAACCATGTTGCCAGATTTTGAGATTTAAATAAGCATTTTTAAAGAGAGAAACCTACATGAAGCATGTTTTAATTTTTATCCACATTAATTTTCAATTTCAAAGAATTATTTCTTCTTTTTTCTCTTAATTTACTTTATTCAACATCCCTTTGGAAGTGAAACATCCTTTTCTGTATACAGCAGTGAGGGGAGGGGCTGCTGTTATTTGTAACTCAGTTATTGCTGAACAGTGTGTTCAACCTTGATTTTTGTAACCAAAGAGACATGTCAGGGATTTTATCTAAGTTTTATCTTTATCCTCTACAGCTTTATCTGGTGAAAACAGTCGTAGCTACATTAGAAATACATTTAATTCGGGCCTTAAAGAATTAAAGTAAATCTAAGGATTTATTTTAGGTGGAAAACATAATTATTTAAGTAAAATTTTAATTGTTTTAGTGTGGGTTAAAATAGTTTAAATAACTTCTGAATTGGGTTAAAATTGATGGTAGATCATGCACCAGTTTCCTCCTGGGTTTGGGGGCCCAACAAGTCCAAATGAACAATGGCACCATTGGAACAAGCCCAAAAAACAGCAACCTGTAACTCCAAAGTACACATGCAAGTTAGAATAAAACAAAGCCGAAAGTCGCTTATGATAAGCAGCAACTCTGGCATTGAGTTTTCTCATCTGTCCGTCAGCAGCACAGCTCCTGTTCTGTGTCTGGCTGAGCAAGGCAGGTCAGATATCAGCTTCTTGACATCATCGGAAAGTAACATGCCACATTTCACTGTCAGTAGCGGTTACGGTGTTACAACGTTTTAAATAGTAAATAATTAGATTACCGTTACCACTTTAGTAATGCCATTATTTTGAACACCGTTAGTCCAAACACTGCCTACCATGGTCTGTGTGGAATTTAGAGAGATGTGAGAGGGTTTTTGGGGTTTGCAGCATGTTGTTCCTGACACATGGAGCATTTTCCAACTGCCTCTGTGAACACATCTGCAAGTATGGGCTGTCATGCCTGGTAGCAAACTGGAGTCTGGACCCACCATAGTTTTTAACTGATCCTGGGCAATCTCATGTAAGCATGCTATATCAATAGCTTTCTCCAATGTCAAGTTCTCTGAGTGTCATGACTGGGTTTAAAACGAGTATCCCCAAAGGTTAAGTTGTCCACAGGCAAGGATGAGTTGTTTATTTCTATCAATCACATCGCTAATTCACAAAGTGTTTTCCAAAATAGCATTACAATAATCAAAGATAAAATGATGAACAGAGGAAGAAAAACAATTGCAATAATAAGACAAAGAATAAAATAGTTCTTAAAAAATAATCACATCAATACATGTTGATAAATGAGGTTGAAATCCATCTTAAAATGTTGACTTCAGCTGCTCTCTAAAAGCATCATCATGAGCTGCAGAGTGTAAAAACAACAAAAGAGAGCTCTCTTATGCCATAACCACATATTCAAATACACAATCATTTTAAATTTTTAACCAAACACAAGGGCCAACAAGATTAACCCAAAGGGTCAGTGGAGAGGTTCTGAGATACGGCAGGTGCTTGATTGTACAGGGTTCCAAGTAGTTGAGCAAAATTGCCAAACTTTTCATGCCATCAAGGGTAAAACAAACATACAGTTGAATATCATCTGTATATCAATGGTAAGAGGTTCACTTTTCTTTTCTTAACATATTGCAACAAATAGGCACAGTCAAATAAAATAGGGCTTAGAATAGTGCCTTGTGGCACACCACAAGACACAATAGCTGGTTCAGACATATAGCAATAAAACAGCAAAAAGTAAGAGCGTCCAATTTAATATATACAGTTGACAGGTGCATCAAAATAATTTGAGGGAGAAGTATTCAAAAATCTGATAGATCCCTTTTGTATCTGGTTAAAAAAAATCTTACAATACTATCCTGAGATTTGTTTCTTTGACTTTGCAATAAACTGAACACCTTAGACACTGTGACGGAAATGACTGAAAAGGAGAATGATTCTGTAAAACCTCCATCAAACTATTGAATGTTGACAGGAATTAATCTTGGATTATGACCAGAGATCCAATTTCTCTAAATTAAATACTGAAACACAATGATTATATCTATTTTTGTCTGAGTGATTTGCTCTGTCTAGTTATTTATTTCTTCTTACAGCTACAACTCAGTATTATGCATTGACCTCTCTTTGCTCTGGCTGGTGCTCACTGTATTTGCATCACTGTCCTCCTCCTGGAAAGCTGTCTCCAGCACTGCAAGGACGGATTTGCATACTTTAACCCTGAAATCTTGGCCCACAAACACATACAGCAGTGGGTTCAGACAGCTGTTCATAAAGGCCAGACTGGTGGCAATGGGGATTCCTATGGTGCTGACATAGTCTAATGTTATATTCTCAAAATAGGTCAGATAATGAACCATGTCAATCAGAGAGAGGATGTGGAAGGGGGCCCAGCAGAAGAAAAAAGTGACGATAACTGCAGCGATGATCTTAAAGGTTCGACCTGACTTACTGGCTAAGGTGCGGTTTCTTCTGAGTTGATGGATTATCACAGCGTAGCAAGACACAATGATGGTGAAGGGGATTATAAATCCCAGCAAAAAGCGGGTGATGGTCATTATCTGGAAACGAAATAGTCCTAATTCATACACAGACAAAGATTCATTATTGGAAAGGGCATAGTTGTTAAAGCAGTTGATGACACTTTCATCATTATAGGATGGTGCAGTATCCCTGAAGACAAAATACGGAGCGCTGAGAATCACAGCCAGCACCCAAACACCAAGACACACACAGGAGGCCTTACGCACATTTCGATGGTTCTGGGCCCACACAGGCCACACCACACACACACATCTATCCACACTGATCACCACCAGGGTGTAAACACTAGCAAAGATGTTCAGGGAATTCACCGTGCTGTTGAGTTTGCACATGAAAGTCCCAAATGGCCAGTGGAAACCCGAAGCCAGGTAGGTCACGCTCATTGGCAGAGATACAATGAAGAGGAAGTCAGCCACAGCGAGGTTGAGGAACCAAACTGTGTTCACGGTTTTCTTCATCTTGAAGCCGGTCACCCAGATGACTGCTCCATTTCCAAGCATACCAAGAACAAAAGCCAGGCAGTAGATAACGAGAGACATGATGTTCAGAGACCGTCTCAGTTTAAAGAGCTGTATTAGGAAGTCGGTTCCATTTGTGAAAGATGGATCAATTGTTGTCCTGTTGGCGTATGTTGGGGGCGTGGTCATCTCCATTGTTGATAGAAGACCTGCAATGACATTGAAAGAAACAATGATGTCTTTTTTATCCTGCTCCAACACTGATAACAGTGCGTATAACTCACCTACAAAGTAGTCTGATATGTCTATGGGCCTGATCTAAAGGTTTGCGTGTATAAAAACTTGATAGTGTGCGCAAAGCTGATCTACTAACAGGGTGCACCGAGGATTGTGTCTGTCAAATGAGCAAAATAGCACACCACGTCCTATTAGCTTGTTTATGAATATGCAGAATGCATGCAGATTATCATAACGCTCCAAATACTGGGAGAAGGAGATGCAAATGCCGTTATTTAGCAACCACAATGTGATTTAACAAACCTGCAACTTAGTGTGGTGTTTTCACATCTCAATTTAGCACTTTTGAGAAGCAGTTGCAAAACAGGCACAAAGTTAAGCGCGGAGGGCTGGTGTCATTGTGGTGAGAAACATGGATCACATTAACCACATTTTTTTGTCATTGACTAAATATTTTGATGAAAGATTTGGAGGCTGTCTGTCATTATGATGGACTGGAATAAGTGGATGATCCAGTGTGCCATCATACTCATAAAGACAAAAACCCTCTCTGTTTTGCGCTCGACAATGAGATCATTTAACTTGTTTAAAAAAAAACCTTCATTGCCATAATCACTCTGTTTTCTCTTAGAACTGACAGCATCACACTCTCCATGCACTGACAGTGAGTTTAGAAGCTGTCAGCGTGTGTAGAGTGTGAGGCTGTTAATGCGTAAAGGCAAGAGTACCCGGGTGGTCTGTGTGTGCGTAACTTTAAGACTGCTCTTCCCTTAAAACGTATTGATAATGAAGCTGAGTACCTATGTGAATGCTGTCATTTAAATTATTCAGAAAAGGAAAATTATAAATGATGGATAATAATATAAGGTATGAGCAAAAAGTGACAAACTTGTCCGTCAAAATGACAGTGAAAATGTTTAATGCAAGTGTGTGTATTTGCCTCCATCTCCATGGCTTTAAACTTCATTTTTAGTTTATAGTAACTCTGCTCTCCCAAACTCTCCATGGTGACAGGTGATAGCACATGCCAAATCCTCATTTAAAGAGGGCGGTCCACACTCTTGCACCAGTTATCAATTGCGTACACAGTCACAGTAGATTATCCGCAACACACCTATTAATTGCACATGCACTTTTTAGTTTGTACACCCAATTTGGCACATGTTATTTTGGATCTCAGTAGATCAGGCCCTAATTGTATGTTGGATGTTAAGTCACTTAATACACATCATGCCCTTTTAAGTGACCTTTCCTCAAAGCTGTTTGTTCTTTTGAGAATAAGAGGTGCTGTTCATGTCGTGGAGCAATTCTATCAGCAGTTTTTTTTTTAGCTCCAGGAACTGAGGCATTTAAATACATACATAAATAAACTGTCATTAAGCATTAAAATCCTATGAAGCATCTGATAACAGCTACCTTGTCACAACATTTTTAGTAGGTGAGACAGTGGGACCAAAATGCAGCTGAGAGGAAGCTTGGTTGTGCAATTTAGCATGACTAAAATTACATATGTTGAATTTTTTGATATATTGACAGGAGAAGAAAGGAACACAAGGGTAGACAGATGGGCAGGCTGGTTTCTTGTACCAAACCAGGCATAAGCTACGCAGCCTCTGTCAGCAACCACACTGTCTTGCACTACAGTGACCAGTTAAAATTATGAACCTCCACTCAGAGCACACATTAATGAGAATGTATCTTTATGAGGTAGAAACAACTGACATGAGACACAGGGCAGTGGTGGTGCAGCTTATGTAGTTATGTTGTGTCACGGCTAAGAGGTTGCTAAATGCACTCCCCTGTCAACTGAGCTTTCTGTTTTCATTTCCTTGTGCGGTAATTTTTGTACTTTGTTTGTTCTCAAAGCACTTTGTAAACTTCTGTTTTAAAAAGTGCTATATAAATAAAGTTATTATTATTATTATTATTATTATTATTATTATTATTATTATCATTATTATTACTATTATTATTATTATTATTATTATACTGAGTCTATTCATTGCATGTGCTGGTTTTCTCCAGGTACTCTGGTCTGCTTAAATGAAATCACTGGCTATTTTGGGCACAGATGTTCCAAAATATAAGGCAAGTATAGGTGTTGTCATGAGGGGATATTTAATTTCCTCCAGATGGCGGACAATCCCTGAGCCGGCTTCAGCAGAATAAATGTGTTGAGTGATACCTCAGCAGCCACAGTAAACACTGGAGCATTAGCTGTCTTCATCAAAAGAATGTTTTTAAAGATTATACTTTATAGTTTTTATTATTATTTAATTATTATTAAGTTTAGAATTTGAGGTTTCCAGTGAGGCTTTAGCAGGTCCTGGTTGGTCCTTGTTACTACATTACTGAGCCCTGGTCAGCACACGAACATATAATAAATATATTGTTTTCTCTAATTTTTGTTGAAAAATTTTGGTCTCCTACCTTTTCTGAAGTTCCCAGTTGTCTGTAGATCAATCCGTATCGGAAATGGTTTTGGTGCGTGATTTATATGTAGATGCTCAGCAGGCAGAAATGTGAGGTCACTGCCCTTAGGGGTGGAGCTGAAGGCTGCATGTACCAGAAAGACCAATTTCATCATTTAGCATTTTCAAAGATATTGCACTAAAAAAGATATATCCATGCACCATGGACAATCCTCCTGGTCTCATTGTAATAGCCTGGTTCAGTGTTCCTCCTTTGTAATATCCGTGTGAAGAAATAAACGAAATAAATGTTTCCTCATGTTCCTTTCTTTGCCCACAGGAGACTTTGCTCAAGTATTTTAGGGCATGTGTGTTGACAGGCCATTTTTAACTTAACTCAAGTAAATTTCTAATTGTCTGTCAAACATGTGTTGCCCTTGAGTCTCCCTGCAAACAGAAGGGTGTTCAGCTTTGGTATTTTGTGACAGTGACAAAATAAAACCCATGGACAATGTGTGAGTTAAACTATTCTGCCTTGTATCTCACACTGTCTACATCCTATTGCATCACCTGTGGGTTTGGTCATAAACTTCTGACATCTGTCATGCCAGTGTGGTTAACAACTGGCAAACCCTAGAAAAGTGTTGGTGTAAGCATAAAACTTTCCGCAAACACTTTTCTCTGGCAACTCACTGCTTCTCAGAATTATCTAACAGAATCATACTGGTATGCTAAAATATAATCAAAACATTTTTGTGTGTAATAGTTCTTACGCAACCTGACAAATCAGGTTTATCCTCAGACCCATAGGATGCATTCTAAGTCCATCAGAACAACATGTAATAGAGAGTGATTGGAAAAGGGCAGAACAGGAAAGTGATCAAATTAATACTTTTCCAGTCACAATCATTGCTGGTCAGTCAGTGGCTTGCTTATTACTTTCTGATCCAAAAAACAGTCGTTGTATCTGTTGCCTATTTGGCTCAAAAGGAAGCTGATGAGCCTTCTGACTGGGAGCAATAGTTTGAGCTTGAAGCTCTTAAAGATGGATCAGCCTGATAACAGCCATGTAAGCAAATCCAAAAACTTCTGTAGGCTTGTTTAGACTGAGGGAAAGGCTTGTACATTTTTGTATTCAAAAAAGGCCAATATTTATATCTCAGAGTTATCTTGGACAGTACGTATTCATATTCAGATATTTAGTAACTGATCCACTCTTAAAGTTGAGTCTTGGCAGAATGTTTTTCACCACATTTTTTGATAATAGCATATTTTGCAAAGCTATTTCTGTAGGTGTATTCTTCATATTAATTTAGGACTTATCATTACAGTGAATGTACTGTGCAAACACAATTTAAGAAGTTTTTTTAAAAAAATATATCAAGTGGTCAGTGGATTCAGGTGTGTAATATGATCATATACAAATGGTCAAAAGCATTTCTTAATGTTGTTTAAATGATATTTAACTTAAATTTATTTCTTTATATACAAGCAACAAAAAACTGAGTTTTTTTTTCAGTTATTTGCTTGTAGCTACGTTTTTAGTTTGGCATTTATTCATTCATTCATTTTCTATACCCTTTCGGGGTGGGGGGTGGGGGGGTGGGGGTAGAGTACACCCTGAACTGGTCGCCAGTCGACCACAGGGCCACATGATGATTAATTATTGAAAACAAAACACATATAAAACCAGTTATAAAGTTCAAGGGCTAGTGCAGTAGGCTTGAAGTGGTGTTGGGCTTTATATCAATAGTACGTACATTAGCCACAGCAAATCTGAGTAGATCTCCCACTGCAAGGACAGAACTGGCACTAAACTGGGCACTTTATTTTTGCAGAAGGGGCCAAGAGCACACTGCTTAGCCCACATATCCTGAAGTCTGAAGCAAAATAGTATCAAAAGAAAAGGGCTTGAATGCAGTAAGAAAAGCAGTTTAAACACATTTTTAGTAACATTAACAATCACCCAAAGCTGTTTATGTAGTGTGCTCTCACCTACCATTCTGTAGATCATGCTGAGCTTTTGGCCCCATCAATGTAACCTATCTTTTCAGTCAGCATGTTTCTTCCAACAACTTGCTTTGTCAGCTTGTAAAAATTAATAGAACTAAAAAAACAATGCATTTTAATTTATTATGTTAGACCTATGGTGAAAATTAAACTGATGAAAATACAAGTGTTCCTTGAAAAAGGGTTTTTTACTTATTGCAAAGTGTTTATCTGAAAGATTAGTTTTAATTGACATCAGTATACTAACTTATACTCCTTTACAATTCACTTTTTATTGATCTCAACATCAGTACTTATTTTAATATCAAAAATAATTATTGTTTTTCTTTTTTTGACGTGAAAGAAAAGGTAACTGACAAACATTCAGGCCCTGTTTACATGGAGAATCTCTCACGGGAATTGCTTTGTTCTTCCTTTGTGGGGTTTTTTTTTGTTGCAAAGGTTCTTCCTTTGCATTTCTAAAAGCATTCCAGATTTACATGGGCACGCCAGAACAACTGAAAACGCTGTACCGTGCATGCCAGTCTGGTAGATGGCAATGTAGGTTTGCAGAGAAACAGCGGTGTTACAACACACATATGAAGACATTTTTCACAAACAACAATGGTGAGTGGACTCACAAAGACGGAGGAGTTTCTTGTTTGGACAACAAATCCATCTGGATAGTTTTGTCTGGATAACAAACTAAGCATGGTAAGCAGCACACATGTTGCTCTGTACAGGCCGAAGCTGTTGTTTTCCTGGTATGTGAGCACAGCCTTCATGTGAATGACTACTGTGCATGCGGTGACATCAGCGTTTCACCCTGAACGCTGAATACTGTTTACATGAAGATGTGCAGCGATGCATTTTCAAACCTTTCCACCCTGGACCCTGGTTTCAAAAGTTTGCGGATTCAGGCACTCCAAGCACCGTTCCCATGTAAACAGGAGGCTAAAATGCAATGAAAACTCTTCATTCGCCTCGTGTGAACAGGACCTCAGTCATTTCATTCTGCGAAATAAACACTGGGCTGCTAAAAAAAAGGCTTTAAAGTTAGTAGGTGTCATGGGAGTGGGGGTAGTTGAAGGGGACATAGGTTTGTTCACATGGGACATACTTCTGAAGTTGTGCCTAAAATCCATTAAAAAAATACCCATTCTTGCATTTGCAGGTTGTCTCCATGAGATAGTGTTTTCCTCACAAGATGACACAGCTTCAACATTCTCCTTGGTTAGTAAATCAGCTGCACAATCAACTGTCAGCAAACATGGCACCATGAATTCACACAAATACGGCCTAAAGATTACAATCTACGACTGTCAGGGTGGGCAGGTCCTGCCAGGGATCTTCCATGGACCAGCCAAGATCCTGTCAAGGATAGTAGGAGAGATTTTAAGTGGCTATATGCACTTTTTTTTTTTACTATGGTGCCTTTTATAATACTCGTTCACAGTCTTTATTAGAGGGCAGAATATCTGAGCTATTTCTTTTGCAATTTTTTGTGCTGTCTATAGGGTTTGTGGCAAATAGCCATCACAATGCTGGGAAAGATGGTGAGTACAAGAACTACAAAAACAGTCATCACCAGTTTTGTCATTTAATAACGCCTTCCTGACATGGAAAAAACAGCAACATAAACAGAAAATACAACAATGAATCATTTGTACATTTGTAGCTTACAAAGAATAAGTGAGTTGACCTGAATCATGAGAATCAGCCACATACATTTTGAATTCTTACCATATCTTAAGTATTATTTCTGCTTCTGATTAGCATGATGAAAACTTGTCGCTTTTAAAATAGGCTAATTTAAGTCATGATTAAAGCTCTTTTTTAATTTAACTAAAAAGCTGCATTTGTTTCTCATGTATAAGACACCAGGCAGTGGAACCAATAAAAATGCTTGTATCTGATCAAAAATGTCAGTCTGACTTTTGGTGAAAATGATCCTTGGTTTTAGTTGTTAAATAAGCAAAGTAAAGATTAAATTAAACTGGCAGTTTATGTACATGGCATTAATTCCCTTCAGGATGAAGTTAAAGACAAGCACTCAACCAAAAACAATAACAGTAAAGGGAAAATTAACACAATAAGCCAAGAAAACCAACACAAAAACTTTTTAAGTCACTAACTTCTGATGTATTTTCATATCTATACAATTGGATCGTAAGACCAAAATTGCTGGACCAAAATAATATCTAAAATGACAATTTGACTAACACACTCTTGGCCCTGCCTGCCTTCATTGTTTACAACCTTACTTTTTAAAAGTACCCCATTTAATATAAGTAGAAATGTTAGCAAACCACAAATTAACATTTTTCGTTCTGGGAATGAAGTCCACATAATTGAGCAGAAAAGCTCTTGTGCATGAAGGGCTGTCTGTGGCTGCACTGCAGAGGGGAGGACCCGAGCCAGGTGTCAGCTGCCTTCTTCTTGGTTTGCCTAGCCTTCCAGCTCACTGTTGCCTAGAGCAAGCACACCGTTGTTAAAATTTGGTGGTTGCATTAAACTGATGTTTTCACAACTGCCCCCTATGTCTTAATGGCAATTTTTTTTTTTTCGAAAATCCTCACCACCATTATCTACTGTCTTGCATTCAACAGAGTTCCCAATGACAATGTCCTCAAATTTATAGCCAACTATATTACAAAAAAGGAAAAAAAACAGAAGAATGCAGTATCTTGTCATATAAACCATGTTGTGAACTGTCCTGTTATGCTGTCCTCCCTCCTCGTGTGACATTCATCCATGAAATGGAATAGTATACCATTTGAAAATACACTTTACAAAGTAATTTTTCTGTTAATAGAGTTTTAGATTGAAGCAGAAACTAATCAGTGTAGCTCTTGTCCAGCGTGGCCGTACTTGTAGGATCAGTTGATGGAGAAATGTGTTTGAAGGAGGAACTTGGGCAACAGCACTGATAGTTGCCATAAAAAGATCCTGTTTATTACATGTAAGCCATTAAAAAAATAAAATGAGATAAATAGAAACAGAATAGACGTAACCTGTAGCTGTGTGGTTTGCCAGCGCCCCTTATGCAGAACTCTCTAGGTAAGGTAAAAAAACATTGTAAAAGATCAAGAAGGCAAAAGCCTAAGCCTTAGACATTGCCACATATAATTCCCTACTCAACCCCTTTCCAACTCGATTCACTGCCTCACTGCGATATTTATTATTAACAGAAACCCCCACAAAAGAATTAAAAAAGGGGGCATGGTTGTCAGGTTGTCACAATAACAACTCAAGGTGGTCATAAAGCATAACTCTTCACATAGGCACTTTCAGCATTGTTGGGAAAGTTATTGTCAAAAATGTTGAAAACTGCTTCATATCAAGAAACAAACAGACAAATGCTGGCAAACCAAAACCTGCTTTGTTGAGGTTAAAAAATATGCAATGTCTGTCATGGCACCTCTGGCAGCTATCCATTTTCTAAATATTAAACAAATTATTCCCTTTTTCTTTCTCCTTTTTTTTTTTTTTTTTCACTTTTTATTGTTTGAGGAGACTTGTTGCAGATACAGTATGTAGCCGCATCAGCTACAGGCCACCCGAACTACTCCTACCTTTGCTTTAACAGTGGCCTGTTTTTCTGTTTGAACATAAAAATACCTCTGAGGTCTTTCTAGTCTCTTTATCTCTCAATGACAATCTTTGTTGTAGGAATATGAAAAAGGAGAAGCTTGCGCAATGTGCTAGAAATTCGCCTTCTGACACCTACTTCCTGACAGACTATTAACTTTACATCATAACAATATTGTCAGAGTCAAACTAATCAAAATGGTCTTGTTTGTACTAGTAGCTCATAAAAAGGCATCAGTCATCAATGACTTTGTGCTCTTGTTCCTTATATTCAGTTAAACCTCGACATGAGGATTAGAATATTGAACAATGACCTCTACTTATTATTGTAGGTTTAACCTCTTAATTTCACTTTGACAGTGCTCTCAGATGGCCTTTGTGGTCAGTGTTTTGCAGTTGGTTGGAGTCAGGCATGAGAGCAAAAATGTGTAACAAACCTTTCAAAAGCTTATTTGTGCAAATACAGCAAGAAACGCAAGTCAGGAAAAAGCAGTGTGCATTTTTCAAACTTTCCTTTTAACATGGACTCTGTGACAAATGGAAAACACATTTGCTCCGCAACTCAAAACTTTGATACTTTTGTTGCTTATGCTGCACATATCCAACCACAGGCTGATGTAATACGCGCTTGCAGATTTGTCTTGGCACATTACATATCTGTAAGTGTAGTGCGGTGAATAATAAAGACATGACTGTGATCCAAACTACAGAAAACAGCAGATTTGAGTAATAAAGAGAAAACATTAATACTTAACATGCTCATCCAATGTCTTGCTTTCTTTTAAATTCATAATCAAGCTGACTAAATATGTCTGCATATATTTTGAATTTATTTACACTTTGTCTTCTCTTTTTACCCTCTTTAAAGCAACAACACCTTTGCTTTGGTAAAAGTTGCTTACAACTACTTTTCTATCAGGAATAACCCTCTTCATCATTTTTATTCCTGTCTTCGGTTCACATTGGATACAAATTTCATGTACATCACCATCTTGCTCAACCATACTGTATGCGATATGGGAGGTAAAGCCTTTCTGGACCTATTCAGCAAATCACAAATGTTATTTTTATGAAACCTAACAGGTAAAATGCTCAATTTTAGATGAGATCTATTCCCTCCATTTAGGTTTCTCTTTTGAAAAGCATCACAAGCAGTAAAATATGTTGCCATTTACCTTTTTGTTACTTTTTATGTACATTAGAGTTATGTTTGTTTCATCTAATGGACAAACCTTACACTTCAGCATCAGAAAAAGACTTTTCTTTGCTTCTACTCGTGATCATTGAGTTTGTGCAGGTATAAGAGCGAGACACCTCCTCCTGGAAAGCTGTCTCCAAAACATTCAGGATGGACTTGCGGACTTTGTCCTTGAAATCTTGCCCCATGAACACATATAGCAGTGGGTTCAGGCAGCTGTTGAGGAAGGCCAGGCTGGTAGCAATGGGGACTCCGATAGTGGTGACATGATCCAGTGTTTCACTTGCATGGTTAGCCATGTGATTGACCAACTCAATGAGAGCCATGATGTGATAAGGAGCCCAGCACAGGAAAAAAGTGGTGATAACTGCAGCAATGATTTTAAAGGGCCGACTTGACTTGCTGGCCAGGGTGCGGTTTCTTCTGAGTCGATGGATTATCACAGTGTAACAAGACACAATGACGGTGAAGGGGACTACAAATCCCAGTAGGAAGCGGGTGATGGTCATTGCCTGGTGACGAAACTGTCGCAGCTTATTCACAGACGGGGTTTCGTAGTCGTCAGAAAAGGCAAAGTTATTGAAACAGTTGATGATGTTGTCGTTATTATATGACGGTCCAATGTCTCTGAAGATGAAGTATGGAGCACTGAGAGCCAAGGCCAGCACCCAAACACCCAGACTCACACAGGACGCCTTGCGTACACTCCTGTGGTTCTGAGCCCACACGGGCCACACCACAGACACACATCTGTCTGCACTGATCACCACCAGGATGTAGACGCTGGCAAACATATTTAAGAAGCTTATTGTGCTGTTTAACTTGCACATGAACTTCCCAAAGGGCCAGTGGAAATCCATGGCGGTGTAGGTCACACTCAGAGGCAGGAACGCAGTGAAGAGGAAGTCAGCCACAGCGAGGTTGAGGAACCAAACTGTGTTCACTGTTTTCTTCATCTTGAAGCCGGTCACCCAGATAACCACTCCGTTACCAAGCACACCGAGAACAAAGGCCAGGCAGTACACAATGAGAGACATGATGTTCAGAGACTGTCTCAGCTCAGCGTGCTCGTCTTTGTAGTCATATTCTTCATCATCGTCATACATGGAGCCATTTCTTCCAGTAACATCTGTTGTGTTGATGTGGTAAAAAGGGGGAGTTGTCACTAAATCCATCATGGTCTTGAGAGCTGCAGGGGGAAAAAATGGCAACCCTTTTATATTTCACAGTATCAAATTTGAACATGTTTTCAGTTTAAATGTAAAACTGAAGAAACATTTTAGTCAACTTGGTACTAAGACCTTGAAGATGCTCTTCAAATATATTTGAGAAGGCTGCAATCTCAGCAGGACAAGGACAAGGCAAGGTTTGTAGAAAAATGTTGCCACCAGTTACACAATATAGAAATATGCTAATGCACAAAACTCTGTCAATATTAAAGGCCTAATAGCAATATTTCATGAGCCTATAATTCACTGAAATTCAGGGCATTTATATTGTATTTTTGCTCAGCCTCTGGCCACTGTTTGGCAGCAGGCATTCAGCCATTTGACCTTTTCTCTCTGCATTATTATAACACTTCTTTTCACTAGGACAGAAATGTCGCATGGACCATTGCCGTGCATTTCATATCACTAAATAACATAACATATATCAATGAGTATTGAGAAACATATTGAATCTCTAGATTCTTGCCAATAGTGAGAGCACAACCTTTTCATTTAACAGCAAAAATCTCTTTACAAGACATATTTCAGAAAAATGTTGAACTTGAAAAAGGGCTTTGCTATCAGCGTTGAAAAGTATGCTTCATCACTTAACTGTAATTTAGGAACTGTCATTTGTGCTTTTGCTCTTTTGATGACATTTAAAATAATTTTAATACTATATTCTAGTAAATTAGAGGAGCTTTGAGCTTTGATTTAAGTTTAATTGGGTACAGGCAAAAGTAGCACTCCAGGAAAATACTCTCTGTAATATCTATAATATATGCGATTTATAAGATTTAAACACTTACCAGTTTACTGTAATAAACCAATTTAGGTAGGCTTTTAATGGACCTTTTAAGTTTTTTTACACTCTGAGTGATAATATCATTAAAATACATCACAGAATATCACATATTAAAAGAGATTAAACATTTCCCTTGAAGATAGGATACACTGGATATCTAGTGTCAAACCAGTGTAGGTTGTTTTATCATGATATTAAACTTGGCTTCAGTAGATAATGCAAATATTGGTATCCTGACTATGCTAGCTGATTAAAATGCTTGATTTAGTAGGTTTTAACATCTCTTTTTTATCAGTATGCAACAAGGGATGCCACAAAATTAATAATTTTAAACTACATTAAAAGTACAAGTAGACTAGGTAACAATAAAGTACAGTAACTTGGGTTAATGTAATGTTACATTCTAACCACTCTCTTAAAATCACATTTGCTGCTGAATGAACATAAACAATACAAACCGATTTCTTTTCACACTGCATTCAACATCTGTAAATGCATTTCACTCAGTTTAAGTTGGAGAGTGATGGTGTTTTCTTGTGTCTATATTTACATTTGCCAAATCATGTACTAACTCTAAAGTTCACCACTTGCCTACAAAGGAAGTGCTTAGTGCTGCGTAATTTCCAATCCAGCCTTGTGTTATTAATTTTCCTTGGATGGATTCATAATCTAGTTATTTCCACTGTAAATTTGTCTATTCTTGATCAAACTAGCTATATTTACTTGAGTATGGTAATGTTTGACGCGTTTAGTGGATAATAACGCTGAAAATGCTGATACTTGAAGTTCAGCCCTGTATGCCATGCATGTGCAGATGTCTCAGCAGGACGTGCGCGTCAGAACGGAACACATCAGCTTGGCAAACGTTTCCTTAAGAGATGCTCACACGACCATCTTTTTTAAAAATAATTTCTCTTCAGCAATGACGTTACTCTTTCAATGCAGTTTTTTGACATCTTAATTGAAAATCTTGGTTTGTTTACACTCAAAGTTTAAAAGAGAACAAAAAGGCGAAAAACTCTCAGACATGAACTCCCATTCAGTCTTCTAAAGTTTTCCATGGAGCCTTTCAGATAGATTTATGTCAGTCTTTCTCTCTCTTCTTTCAGCGGGATATCAGAGGATACAGTACCTCTCTCAGGGCGTCGGTCTGGTGAGGATGAGTCCGCTGCAGAAGCACCTCTGTGCGCAGTCTGTCCCGGTCTGCGGGATCTTTGGATTTCTGATCCCAGACGCCTTCAATATGTGACGTCATCGCCCACATCGAGGCGGGACCTCGGGCTCTCTCACTCTCCTCATTAAGAAACCATAAAAACCTCATGGACTGCAGGCTGCAGCGGCGCTTTCAGGCACGTCGAGGCCCCATGGTTAGAGCAGTCTTCGCATGTGAACAGGATATTTCTGGACTTTTTTAGGGGCTATTGGAGGGCAGAAACATAGAGATATCCAGTCTTAGAAAGAGATAAAAAAAAAAACCCACATAGGTTATAGAAATACAGTATAAGGCCTGACAAGTGGTTAAAACTAGGTAAAGTTAGAATTGCCTGATCATTTGTGGATACTAGTATCAGGATTTTTTTCTTGCATTTTATTTTTTTGGGGGGGATTAACTGTTTTTTTTTCTGAAATAACTTACTTCACTTAGGATGAGAAGCTTCATTTATTGCACAATCAGATAATCTTTTTTGACTTAATTAAAGCAGCATAATTTATAGATAAATGATGTTGTCACTCAGATATACTAAAAAATATGCAAGAGAATCTGCCATTTTCCGAATTACATATACACATTGACAGTTTGACCCACTTGTCGAAACACTGCAAACTCATTTGACATAGTTTATATGAATGTAAGTCTTTATCATTTGAAGTATATACCAAGATTAGGCTATGTCATACCTCAGGCTGTTGTGTGCCAGAGCAGGGCCTTGCAGGAAAAATTTGTGAACCAGTGACATGAGCCAGTAATTTTGTCATACATTGTCTCTACCTACTTATATGTATATATATCTTAGGGCTGTCACTTTAGTGCATTCATTCATTCATTCATTAAAAAAATTAATCGCAGGATTAAATATAGTACATGAACATTTTAATACTGTCCAATTGAAGGATGGCAGTGGCATGTCACTTCACACATGCATCGCTAGTCAAACCAAACAAAGCTGCAAGATATACAGGAACAGCCTTTTTTGTAGTACTCAGCTTTTATATATATATATATATGAATGACTATATATCTATATATATGTACTGCATTCTTATATATACATGCACCAGGCCCAATAAATGGTTTGTTGATGTCCTAGAGACTTATCACTTTAGTGCATTTTTCAGTGAAACCATTAAAAAATTAATGTAGGATTAAATATAGTTTATTTTAATACTGTCAATTGAAGGAAACACACTTAAAGTGTAATTTGGAGTTGCCTGATTGAGTTTAGAATTATCTGGACAAGATGTCCTGACTTAGGTTTTATTCAATCACCAATAAAAATGTAGATTTGCTAATTTTCTTCTTAATGTTGCATTCTTTAATAATGCAGAGCCCAGTGGTTTGTTGGATATACTCGACACTTTTCTTTTTTCTATTTTTTTTTATTTTATTTATAAAACACACTTAAAGTGTAATTTGGAGTTGCCTGATTGAGCTTTCATTTGATAAATCATCCAATACAATTTTGCAATGTCCTAGAATTCAAATTCTTTATTTGGGGACTTTAAGCAGATATGAGATTAAAATGCAATTAATTAGATTAATTAATTACAAATCCTGTAATTAATTAGATTAACTTTAAATATATATATATATATATATATATATATATATATATATATATATATATATATATATATATATATATATATATATATATATATATATATATATATATATATATATATATATATATATATATATTTATATATATATATATATTCATATATATATATATATACTGATGGATAACTCAAAACCATCAGTGACTGAATGTGAGAGTGAATGGGTGTGAGTGTGAGTGGGTAAGTGTGACCTTTGGTGTAAAGCAGCTTTGAGTAGTCAAAGACTAGAAAAGCGCTATATGAGCTCAAGTCCATTTACCATCTGTTATACAGAATATGGTTATTTCTTTCCTTGTCTTGACTATAACTTTGCAGATGGCAAATAACACTGCAGCCTGCACTATAATAATGGCCCCATGGATTTTTAATTTCCATCTACCCTCAAATTCAATAACCAATTTTGATACATATTGAGTGTTATTCTTTTCTTGTTGGATTTGAGAAAGTCCATCTAATGGTATTTAACTTTAGGGTGTCCCATCCTCTTCTATTATTGGGCCTACATTGGTGCAAACAGTGTGAAGCAACAGTGTTTACATCTGAATAGAATAACAAAACCTCCAGTTGACAAAATAGCATTTTTAAATCTTTTTATTGACTCTGCTCCTGCGTCTTTGTTCTCATCAAGCAAGGACCAATCCTTCTTTGGTTGGGAAACTCCTAAAGTGAAAACACAGAGTTATTAAACAACAAAATACATAAATTATGGGTTTGGTGGGATGACTTGGCTACCTGAGAAGGAGTGAAGCTGGGACTTATCATGTGCACCGGTGAACCTGCTGTGTAATGTGTTTTTCCTCTGTGTGGGTTGAGGTCATGTTTTTTTTTTTTCTGAGGTTGTACGTGTAATGGCTGAGTGAATGGATATGTGGTGGTTACATATGTGTGACATATTTTAATGTCTCCCTTCTTCAGCCACATAGTCACAGTCGCATCTGCTGATAATTTAAGGTTGCCTTGCACTTTTGCGAAATAGCCGGCTACACCCTCTGTGTCACTGTCCATTTGAAGCTGGGCACAGCTGTGGAGCCAATCAAACTCTGGAGAAAATATATAACATCTTTTTTTAAATGCTTCAGTCTTGAGAAAAACTTCTCCAAACTGAATTAAAATCAAGAGAGGTTTAGATACCAGTGACCATTAGCGTATCTAGAGTGACTCCATTGTGATGTCGTTATTTAATGAAAGGAGTAGTGAGGTCAACAGCAGGATAGGACACCCATATTTGAGTCCAGACTCCAGGGGTGGTGATGAGGGATACTGGATTAGATGAGGAGCTGGACCTGCACACTGATGAGATGACAGAAGGTAACTGGAGCAGGGAAATGTTTTAAGATCACACTGCAATGACAGAATGATTGTGTGTGTATACGTGTGTGAGGTGAGGGAGAACAGACTTTAAAATGTGCAGGCTGCTTTGCAAAGTTAAAAAGAGCTGACAGGAAGACAGTAATTGTCGGTAGAGGGTTGCATGATGAACTCTGTGGCTTTGTCCACTACTCAACAAAGTCTCAACACATTTTCAGAAGTGCACGCGATGACTGTGTCATTTTACAATTGTGTTTCATAATGAGGCTACAAGATTGCTAACTTTTGGGAAGGACCTTTTTACACATCAAACATTCTGTCTTGATTTCTTAAAGTATTTCAACATTCAAACATTACAACTCATCATTTTTTTTGAACAGTGTCTCCACATCTTGTCAAAAACTGACATAAACTCTTAAGTCAAATGTTTCTGGTCACTGGTGAAAACTTGTTACTTGTTAAGCTGCACCCTGCATTCCTGAAGTATGTGACATTTAAAATGAACGCCATGAGTTACACACGTTTTACTACAGAATGCAGCTTGCAAGTAACCGCAGACCTGATTGCTGGCTTAAAACAAAAGACAATTCATGCTCATACCCTAGAGCAGATTTAAGCTGTAATTGTGAGCAATTTCATCTTTTAAACCTGCCTGGCACATTCCTGCTGCTGTTGAACTTCAAAAATATCCCAGTTAAGATTTCCAAGCCCGAAAATTACAACTGAAATGCATCCAAGACTTTGCAATAACATGGATGTGAAGATTAGCTACAAGATTAAATGTGGTTAAAAACTAGATGGGAGAGATTTGGGGAACCTTGCTGGTGAACAAAGACTTATTTTCCAAGTTCCCATGGGGAATGAGCGTGCACAAAATCCAATAAATCATGCAGACACAACAGGAAAAGACAGAATCATCTGACATGTATTGATGAGAACAATATGCAGACATGAACATGTGGGAGTTTGGCTGTAGAGAAAAAGAGCTTGGCTCATGTCTCCAGGGTGCAGCCCTACCTTTCATTTGGGGGAAAAAGTTTAATCTGAGTTTGGCTTCATGGTCATATTTCCTCCCACATGGCTCCTCTTTACTCTCCTGCCCCATCACACAACTCACACATCTGTTCATCCCTGTGACGTCGCTGTGCATTGAAACATGGAAAATCACAAAATTCACTGCTCTCCATGGTTCCCATCCCTGTGCATTCATGTTTCATTAGACACTCCAAAAGTAGAGGTACACATGTGTATAAGATAATATTTTTTTAGAAGAAAATAAATAAAGATGTACTGGCACAATTTGACATCAATAACATCCTCTTCACTCAATGTATGTATGTGTATATACACCTATAAACATGTATTCGCATATATATGCAAATGCATTTATCTAATAAATGAAGAGTCTGGCTCCAGCCTGCTCTATTGTAAAGTACCTTGGCATAACACTTGCTATGAACTAGCACTACAAATAAAAATTGACTGACTTACTGCTCTAAAGCTGCATACAGACAACAAGAGAAATGTCAAGTTGCTTATAGCTGGTCATACCATGCATAATTAAGTTAATGTCAGTTGGGTAATGTGATGTTCATCAGGTTCATTTAAATTTTATGCATGCTCAATAAATTCTGATCTTAAATCAAGCACACTTGGAAATTCCAGCAAAAGCTGACCTCCACTTCCCTTTGTTACCCTCAGTTACAGCTGTGTTCATCTCCCTCAGCTCCAGCTGCTTTCTTCTCAGGCCTAGGCTCTTGTACAACTTGAGGCACCTATTTAGGGACGTTTTTTATCATCTAGGCATAGTGTTTGAAAACTGAGACCTGCAGGTGATGAGATAATATATGTCTGCTTCATATGGGTTTGATGAGTGATATCACAATATGTTTGTAGAACATTCAGCAGCGCCAAAGTTTCCCGAAGTTGAGTGCACTATCCCTGTCGTACATCTGCAATGGTTAATGTTCGAAATCTGTCTACAATGTGTTTGAAACCATCAAGAAATGAAATACTCCACCAGCACAACGTTTCTCTCCGCTTTAGATACATCTGCCTGTGTTGAACACAGCTGAATTAACCACAGGGACACACTCTCACTGAAATTTTGACGATTTCTCGACATTGGTCAACACGTGCCTTTACAGCTGAAACATGCACTATGTTTTCGTTCACATGTATAGTTTGTGACGTTTGGCTTACCATTTGCACATGATGGTTAAAGTGGGTTTCCTCAATTTCATGTTTAATAAAAAGCATAGCACAGTATTTTTAAGTGTGTCTGTTTGAGGTTCATGTCACTTGTATATACTTTAGCCAACAAAATGAAACATTAACTACACAATGGTAGGACTCTGCTAGGTATATTCAAAAGAGGCATGGGGGAGGGGGGGGTCTTTAGGCAGTTGCAGTAAAGAGGAGGAGAAGGAGAGGTCCTGATTCTGCAGACTTTTTGTTCCCTGCATAGAAGCACTCTGCATGTTTACAAATTAAAGGGATAGTTTCTAACATTTTAAGTGGGGTTGTATGATTCACTACTTTAAGTATTTGAATATATATATATATATATATATATATATATATATATATATATATATATATATATATATATATATATATATATATATATATATATATATATATATATATATATATATATATATATATATATATTTATATATATATATATATGTATATATATATCACAATGGAAATTTATCACCACAGATATACTCATTACAAAACACATACAAAATGTACTATTTTTTTTTATTTTTATGTCTTTTATTTAACCAGATAAAAGCCTCATTGAGATTTAAAATCTCTCTTACAAGAGGGACCTAGAATGGCAGCAGCAGACAGTTACACAATAAAAACAACAAATACATTCAGACATCAGCACATTGAAACCAAATCTGGAAACACCAATTCGAAACAAAATGAGAATCAGTCAAGAACTAAAACAGTCACATTGTCCAAGGCTAGTTCTTTCCCGGTCCTTTAACAGAGTCTTAAATTCACCAACAGTGACCAGTTGTGTTAGTCTCAAATCCATCGAGAGATATTCCATGTAGAGGGGGCGGCATATTTAAAGGCTGTCTTACACAGTTCTGTTCTGACTCAAGGAACAAGCATTTCACTGAAATCCTGTGAACGAAGTCCACGATGGTCTCTAGACCTAATCAAATAAGTGGTCAAATAAGATGTTAGCAGCCCAAGAACAGATTCATAGATGAAGAGTAGCAGGTGCAGTGTCTACAGACAGACAGGGAGGGGCGGTTTGCAGTAGCATACAGCAGACAGTGATGGACACCATATCCACAGCCAGTAATAAAACGTAGAGCACAGTGATACATAGAATCAAGTTTTTTCAAGTATTTATCCAAACTTGTACAAATACAGTTCCTCCTTCATGCTGAAGGATCTCCTGCTTAAGTGTTTTTGGCACAGGGTTCATGGCACAACACGCTTACCTCAGAACTCAGATGTCTAAACAGGAAACTGCACAGCATACACACAGCATAACTAAATGTGTCCTGGTGACAAGCTGGTAAACTTGGGGTACCTGAAGATCACCCAGCCTCCAAATTAAAACCAGTACATTGCATTTAAACACCTGTGATCAGCAGTGTTAATCATGTCCTGATGAAGACTCAGCTGAGTCAAAACGTGTTGACATATCACTGCCGAACTTCTGTTTTTTAAACCACATCATAGTGATTGGATAGTCAATGTAGGACTTTTAATGAAGAAGTCATATCTGTTTAGAAACTGGATGGTCCTTTGTCTTTTTAAAATGTATTATCTTGAGTAGAAATTTTGACTTATCTAATTTGCAACTCAGACATTTCCACCTCTTGGAGAAAATAAAACGCACCATTGATTCACATACATGCTTACCTAAGGTAGAACTAAAGCTGAACCCCATTAGTTTACACAATGAACAACGAGCCCCACATCCAACACTGATCTGATTTGCGTGGTGTGATCTAAAGCAGCCCAACCCTAAAATACTGAACCCCCTCTGCTAATGTACACACACCCCACACAGGAACTGAAATCTGCCAATACTCCAGATGTGAGGGGGAGGAAGGAAAGAGAAAAAAGAGAGAGTGAGAGGCTGTACATGTGTGTATGTGCGTGTGTGTGTGTGTCTGCACACTCCTTTAGTCCCTGCATGGGTTCACAGAAACACCCTCATTTCAGTGAGTAGGAGGACACACGTCTGTTATCATTGCCTTTTTTCTTTGGATACATAAATATTTAACATCTCAAAGTTTCTCTCAACAGAGTGAAATTCTAAACCCAAACCAAAAACAAGTCACCCTCACTACAGGAAACATTTCTTGAAAAGGCATTCCAGTTAAAGTACATTTCAGCTTCATCTGTTGCACCAAATGACCCTTCAGTTTTGGCTAGAGTCTAGACAGTACAACTACATTGTTCAGTTTGGTCGTGACCCTCTTGGGCAACACATCCTTTACAAAAAAATGTGTTTTTTGTATTGTTTTCTACAGTGTTTTGTAACAGAGCAGTGAAGGCAGAGCTGCTGCCTGTAGGGGATATTAATAGCCATCTCAAGGCTATAGTTTGAGGGAAGCCTTCAGAGGCCAGGGCTTGCCAGAGTTCTTGATTTACCAACCAAACGTGCAATTATGTTTGAGCCGCACAAATACCAATTTGGGTGTGTAAAACAACTAGTGGAGGTTTAAAGAAGTTTAGTTTAGCAGAGGGTGACACATGCAGCTTGAGTTTGGGGGTTTATTATTCACTTATGCACCTGAAAGAGTCTGGGGGGAAAATCAGAAATATACGGTTAAACTATGCATGAGTGTATGTGTGTTTGTGTGGCACAGTGTAGCACTAATGACACACTCCAGCCCTACTGCATCACTGCAATGGAGTGAACCCTATATTTTGCTCATCTACTGTGTGCAAAACAGTTAGCTCACAACATTTCTAAATCCACCAGTGCTTTTTATGAAATGTGTGGCCTGGTGACTGTCTTGTTGAAACTTCCAGATTCGAGCCGTGCAGTCCCAACTACACAAACAGTGGGAATCTGCTGCGTTCTAAAACCTCAAAGGTTTGTTGATCTTGTTGTGGTGTTGACTGGAAATCAAACCCATGTCTCACGGCTGCGGAGAGGTCAAGAATTTTGTTTTTCAAGGCAAAACCTGGTGCCAAGTGTTCCTGCCCCAGTGGCTCACTGACAGTATTTTCCATGAAAAAGAAAAACCACACACAGGGGGGAAAAAAGCTGAACCTCAATAACCAAAACCACTTCCTTACATTCGTTCCTACACTGGACCGCAGCGCCTGGTCCCCCTCTCTGCAGGCCTGAGGGTTATGAATAATATGCCTGAGCTCTGTCTGACAGCAAACAAGGCTGGCAGAGTCTGCGGGGCAGTGACACAGTGCTCTTTCTGTGCATTTGAGGGTATTTTGAGGTTCAGTGAAATGGGGTAAGGGAACATGTTAAACAGCAGAAGGGGACCTTGATGGAAGTTTTGTAAGGGTTAAAAAGGCTGTGGTGCTTTTCATTAGTGAAAGTCGAATGCAGCTTCAGATTGGAGAGAAAAGTATTTTTGTTGTTTCTAAATCCAGCTGATCACATCCTGGATGCTGTCTTGCAGATGTGCAACCAAACACGCATCTGTGTGTCACATGTGGGTGTTTTTCAAAGACATTTATGCCCAATTATCTCCAGGACTGTTTGCACTTGTGGCACATTTTAACCATTTTGGTTATTGAGTTTTCACTAATAAATGTCTCGTTTTCCAATTGAAAACTTAATGAAAATGAATCCCAACCACAGACTGTATATCAAGATAGGCCGATGAACAGCTGTCTGAAATTGGAGCCAACATATTTCGAGTTCTCCTGCTGGCTGGATGAATCCACATCTCATGTCACTTCTTTATTTGGCATTTTGGTTTGGTGTGTGAAAAACACAAGTTTATCAGATTTTAATTTTCTTTTTACAATCATATATACATCATGAAATACTCCTGTTCATTTATGTTAAAGCTTTTACACAGTTTGCAATAGTGGACCCTAACAAGTGACAATAGGTCTTACTGTGGATGTCTAATCTGACAAAAAGTCATGAACAAAAACCCTGGACACAATTAAATGCATTAACTTTTCATTGGTGGCAAAAAAATTACAGGAAAGAAAATTATTACAGATTTGTTGAGCAGCAAAAGTGTTTTTTTATTTTTTCAGCCATCCACTTCTCTAGGCTAAGGAAATTGTCCTAGAAGTTCTTCTCTCCAGGAATATTTTCAAGCTCATCTTGGGGATTTTTTGGGATCCCTTGAAGGCCAAAAAGGGAAAAACACTTCTTAGATAATAAAGTGGTTTGTGAGCTCTTGGTATGCCCTTTTGGTCTAATCCCAAACCCTGAAAAGAGATGACCAGAGTATCTGTATTTACATGTCAAACCGACTTAGCTTGTCTCTCTCCTTACAAAGGAACAGTGTCTCTTCTTTAAGACACTTTTTGATCTCTGAGCTCCTAACGCTTTCACTTAAAGCTGGGGTTGGCGATTTTGGAGAACTAGCTGTCTGTCTCTAGCCTGAAGGGGGCGGTAATGCTCCAAAATGATGGATGCCAACCACCGAAGAAGAAGAAGTCTCGCGAGAACTGCCACCTGCAGTAGCATGGACGGCAGTTCTCGCGAGATTAGAGCCAACATGAACAAACTTAGAAAAACAGAGTTTATTTTAGATTTCTTGTACATCTGTCTTAAATGTGAGGGATACTGGAGCTTGGTTGATGTTGTGGGACAGCTCACAGCGGACTTCCCTTATTTTCAAAGACAAAACTTGAAAGGTAAGCATTCTCCAGCGGAGTCTGTTCCCTACATGCTACATGCTACATGCTACACGCACTGTCGGTGCACGCTGGGAAAATGCACGCGCAGCAGGCACGCAGAATGGCGACGGGATTTGATTGGTGTAAAAACAGGTATCCCGGCAAGATTATTGGTTGGTGTTTTCCCTGTTTTACTCCTGCTGTAGATAGCGGATATTTTTCGCTCTGTTTTAAGAACACATTATGAGTTGATTACCATCGGGTCATAAAGACCATTTTAACCAGTATTACAAAAAGTGTATCTAAATCAGATCGCCAACCCCAGCTTTAAGGCCCTGGCATCCTTTGGACTATGCTTATTTCAGCCACTTGTATCTGCAATCTCATTCTTTTGGTTTCCACTCAGAGCTCATGACCATAGGTAAAAGTTTAAAGTAGAAAGATGGGTTCATCCAGAGTTTTGCAAATGAACCCTGGTTTTATTTAATTTATTTTTTTTAGAAATTTCGGTACTTGGTGGGTGTGAAAGCCATCTGAACCAGACAAGCATCAAATAAGGAAGGTGAACCAAAGAAGTGAATTGTTAGATCAATTTGGCAATTTAATCCATCTTACCTCCCCAAGGAACAAGATCCCAAGTAAGGCTTGGAGATGTATTAAGGAGTTGAAAAATATCCATACTTTCAGAAACAAGATATGAGTATTTTAGTTGATGTCTAAAATAGCAGTATTGGCTGCACCTTATGTTAATGTTTAAAAAAAAACTCAAGACTTACCTTTTTAGTCTGGTTTTTACCTGAATAACATTTTAGCGTTTTTAAATGTTTTTACAGCTTCACTTTATCATAATTTTAGTTTTATTTTACTTTGCTTTATCCTTTACTTCATTTCAATATTATTTTTTACTTTATTTCATGATCTATTTAATTTTACACATTAGCCTCCAGTGTTCACTCATTTTAAACCTTGAAGATGGGGTTTCCTCGGTTTGTCATGGGTACAACAATGTTCCTGCTTTATTATTGTCTTTTATTTATGATGCATTTTACCAGAACTGTGTATGGATTCCGAGCCTTGGTTGACTGAGTTGGGTTGTAAGTCCTTGTATCTTATTTTAATTATCTGTCTGTTTGTAAAGCACGTTGTGCTATGGTGTTTGTATGAAAAGTACTATATGTATAAAGTTCGATTTGATATGATTTGATCCAACAATTTGCTATTTCAAGTAATTCTCCTTACTGTCCATTTGCAGTCAGTCAGAAGTCCAAAGAATCGGCAGAGCAGGGAGTTTAAGTTTGGTGGTGGTGCAAGAGAAAGCTATCTGAATCCCACAAATATTCTTATTCACTTAACAAAATGATCATGCAAAATCATAACATCTAAGTACAGCTGCAAACCCAAGTCAAAAAGCCATACACACATAATATATGAGTTAACGCCCCCCCAACCCTCTGCTTGAACGTGAATTGTGCAGCTTGAGTGCAGCACGGCAGGTCCCAGGCACGCACAAGCCTGTTGAGAGTGTGACATGATAATATTTTGCAATTAAAATTGGATGATAAAACAAAGATTGATAGGAAAGTTGGTGCTGCCACTGGTATCTGCAGGTCTATTCACTAACCCTGATATCCCAAGACCCCACAACCAAATGGCCCAAGTATATATTTCCAAGCCACATATTGATGCACTACTCAACTCTGCCCAATTTTGAACTGAGGACCATTTTGAACAAACATACCATTAGCAATTGGATTCATAATGATATCTATTTTAGTTCAGTAGTTATTCACAGAAATCACATTTTTTTCACCATGGCGGCCAGACGCTGATCCCGATCAACACCAAAATCGAATCAGTTCTTCCTTTTCTCATGCTGAACATTTCCTGAAAATTTCATCCAAATCCATCCATTACTTTTTGAGTTATTTTGTTCACAGACGGACGGACAGATGGACAGACGGACGGACAAACTCTCCCGAAAACATAACCTCCTTGGCGGAGGTAAAAATGCTTTCAAAGAGTAATCTTTTAAGTGGATCCAAATTTTTAAATAAACAAAATTCAACCAGATATATTTCTTGTGATAGTTTTGTTTGAGACCAGACAGTGAAGCATATATTAATCAAATTACTAAGATATGTTTTGTGACAATGTTGGAGAAAAGATATATTTTTAATCAATAAGAGATTGAAAAATTAATTACCTCACTTTATCTTACAAAAGGTGCTTTCATACCAAGATTAGTTTGGTTTAAATGAACACAGGTTTTATTTTTTATATTTTAAGAAAGTTCAGTTCTTGCTGGGTGTGAAAGCAATCTGAACCAGACAAGCATCAAATAAGGAAAGTGAACCAAAGAAGTGAACTGTGAGATCAATTTAGCAAAATACAACAACATTACAAGCAGGCTGAGCTAGTGTTTACTGACATCAAGCAGAGTATGGCTAACTTTAGCACTGTTAGCATAATCAGCCTGTGGTCTTCTAAACAGGATTTTCCTATACAAATCTGTGTGAAATATGGTCACAAATTAACTCAGTCAATGTATTTTTATCTTTAATACATGGTAAATAATACTTCCTAACTGCTTTGAGGTAATCAGTGTCATTACTCTAAGCTAGCTGTTTATCTCTTGGTCATAGTGAATCAATGGGCAGACTGGCAGGAACAAGACTGCGGTCACAGCCCCCGACTAATGGGTGTCAGAATTCAAAACATTTGACAGGCTTGTCTACTTAAAAAAGGCAACTACTATTTCTATTATTGAAATAGTTGTTGTTGGATGGTTGGTTGTTGCTGCCTGCACTCGTGGGTTGATGGCAGTGTTCTGCAGGGGGGATGCGGTCCCGCCTCGCCTGGTGGTGGGGTCACCCCTGGGTGCATTTGTTGGTTTGCTGCATCAGCATAACGGAGAATTATTTTTTTTTAAGAAAGGAAAAAAAAAATAGGATTTGTCAAATCTGAAAAATAAATACACTACAGAAATAGGGCTGAGCCTGTTTCTGACAGTCAGGCTTCCTCCTCAGGGTCTGGGGGCTGTCTGTCTGGGACCAGGCTGTGCCCTGAGTGGAGCATCATTTATTTAAAAAGAAAAAAAAAAGAAAAGAAAAGGAAAGAGAAAAACTACTCTAAAATTGTCTTTTGTGGTGCTAGAATGGCGGATCTGCGGATATGCTTGGGGGTGGCCTTGTTGCTAGGGGTGGGGTGGGGGCTTGGCGGCCCCTAGGCGGGGCACCGTTGTTGAGCTACAGGTGTGGGTGGTTGCAATGAATAAGCTGATAGGGTCAGGGAGGGGAAAAAAAAAAAAAAAAGGTTGACAAGAAAATGTTTTTCTGGTTAAAAAAACAACACAAAAACAACACACACCACTTATACACACGCAGACACATATACACACAAAAACAGCTCACTCCTTTTTTTGTATTTTGTATTTTTCGACTGTACTTCTTTTCTGTTACGTAACTAGTCCTGTTATATGTCTTAGTCTCTATTTGTAGTGTTTGTTTTTGTAATAAAAAAAGGCAACATGAAAAAAAAAGTGAAAAATGAAACACTGCAATTTCTTCCTTACAGCAAATTGGAGTCCTATTTTGCCTTAATTCAGGTTCTTGTATTTATCTTCATGACTCTTATGGTGTGTTTGCAATCACTGATGTTTCTCTAAATAATGCTTTATTTTCTATTCTGCCAGAGCTCTTTAAGAGTTCCTTTCCAACATTGATCCAGTTCACATGGTCAACAGGTCAACCTTGTGTGTAATTGGTCAGTTCAGTCCTGCCCGATGCCATGTTGTCAACAGCTCTGCATTTATTCTAACATCAATGCTCTTCAGTGGGCTTGTTTCCATGAGACCACTGGTCCAAACTGACAACAAATCAATGGTAGGACATCACGCTATAGGGGAATGAGAAAGAGGTGGAGAGGGATAGGGGTGCTCAACCTTGTGACAGGGAGTTAAACACTCCCAAACTGGAAAAAGCAGAAAATGGGCTCTGTAGCATAAGCAACTGTGAACTACTCTACTAGTCATTAAAATCAAACACTTAGTTGTGTGAGTGCATAATTTGACCACATCATCATACAGTCAGTCGTTCCAACTGCCAGATGAAAGGTAGACACAAGTAATCAAACAGTGAGCACTACGCAACCTGAGATGTTTTTATTTTGCAGATTGAAGTCAAAAGTGTGTGCCAAGTTGTTGTGCTTATCAAAGAACTCAAAGTGATGATGTGCAGGCTGCAGGGCAACTAAGGCAGACGCTCTGTATGCCACACATAATGAGGGAGCAGAACCTGCCTTTGCTGGATGGGAATGCATTCCATCTTAACCTTAAGTGTATAATCACAGGGTTTGTTCAAGTGTAGCCCCACATTTAGATGTTTTCCTGTCTACTGCTGATAAACACCTTGTGCTCACACATGAGTAACAGAGCCCCGTACCTCACTGTGTGTCTCTCTGATAAAATATTGACTCAGTAGTGACTAGCACTTCTGCAATTACCAAACTGTAAAATTTCGTTTTTATATTTTTGCAACCATTAGGGAAGAGGAAATGATGATTGCTTCCTGAGCTGGTAACCAGATTTGATTACAAAATGAAATTGCAAGATAAAGCTGTAAAAGAAAGTTCTGCTTTTAAGGATATTAACATCGAAGACTTAAAAATAACATGTATACTTAAAAAATCTTACACTATTTTTCCGTAAAAATGTATATTGGTCACTAGCTCTCAACTTTTTATATTTTATATCTAAAAATTATATAACTATTTTACCTGTGACATAAAATTAAGTGGGTCCTTTTCACTATATCTTGAGAAAATAACAAATGAGTGTGTGTGTGTGTGTGTGTGTGTGTGTGTGTGTGTGTGAATAAACAAAACACAAATGTTAAGTTGAGTCCCTGTTAGTGGCTTTAAAAATCAGTATACTTACTTGGATGTTACCTATTTTAGAAATTAAAAAACTTCAGCGGTGGAAAGGGCCTAAAAAATACAGATTTGGGGGAAAAGCAGCTGTAGGTTATGCCGTTTGATTAACAAAATGCTATTGCTCAGTGGCACATTTTTGG
Organism: Scarus forsteni; assembly: GCA_036419115.1. Taxonomy (NCBI): domain Eukaryota; kingdom Metazoa; phylum Chordata; class Actinopteri; order Labriformes; family Labridae; genus Scarus; species Scarus forsteni. The sequence goes on along the minus strand of JAZDUH010000111.1, from coordinate 12,807,096 downwards.
CTTGCCCTAAACACAGACAGGCAGACGGGCACTGCAGACTGTAGCCTATGGAAGTGCTGTGCACATGGTATAAACAAAGATCATCTGCTGGCTACTCTTCTTCATCACTATAATACAGAACATTAACATGTTCTTTACATCAAGTATAGCAGGATTAACTGTAGGGTAAAGTTTGAGTGGGGGTACTGCGTTTTCAACAGTTCACTCTGCTCTTTACCGCTCAACCTGCGAGAGCACAGGAGTCTAATTCCTGGTGCCGAATGTGGGTCTTGAGTACCAAGGAGTGAGAGATAGAATGAGGGCTGAGCAAACATACCAAATTTTTTGTCAATTGTTAACAGTCTGTCCAGCTATTTGACTGTGCACACCTCTTACATGTGATGTGCAGGGGGGAGTTGTTGTGTAGCAGGCTTTTGAGAATTTAAGAAATTAGGTGTGGATTCCCAATCTGAAGAGTGCCCCTTACTCATTCTAGACATTCACCAACATACATGGGTAGTGCACTTAGCTCAAGGGAACTGTGGGCTAGCATAGCACTGCTGAACATTTTACTAAGTGATGTCACACATCACTTAGTACAATATTTTTAGATTTCAGCAGCTGCAACTGAGGGTAGGTGGGGTAAGTGGGGGCCAGCTCCTGCTGGTGTTCACAAGTGTCACGAACGTCAGCAGTTTTTAAGCATGTGTCAAATTTGTGGATGTACCAGGGGGACATCACACTGCCCAGCTGGCATTAACTTAGTTCTGTCTAACTAAGCTCCACATTGCTCGATGTTTCCCTTTACATTGGCCCAAAACATCACTTTGTGAATGTGGCATTAATCATTTAGAGTAGTTAACTTCAGTGACTGTTTTGAAGGCCTTTTAAAGCAAAAGACCCTCTATAATGGCATACCCTTCACACAGTAAGAATGATGACAGAAAAGTTGGAAAATAACCTGCTTAATAGTATCTGTTACAAAACAGTTACAGACTGAATTTTCAAGGAAACAGCCTGTTGATAAACAGATGGCCTCAGAGCAGAACCTTTAAACACAAAAATAGTTAGCTTTTGCGGTCACTCCTGAGCATCTTCTCTCAAGTTACCAAGACTTACTTCACATCCGCAGGGAGGAGAGTTGTTACTCAACAGTGCTTGTCATTCCAGACATGCTATTTTGTAATAAACCAGTTAGAAGAATTGTCATGATGACGTTGTTTGGTATGCTGATCTCATAGCGAACCAAGCTTTTGATAATCCACTCTAAAATAATATACAAATGTGTGATTTTCAGAAACTGCTGACTGAATGCAGACTGACAAAGGGGAATTCCAAACACAAGATTTTACAATACAGTCGGTTCACCATCCAAGTTATTTTCCTGGTTGTGTTCATAGCACTGAGTTGGATGTTGTTTTCTTTCTTCCAATGTACATTAGTCGAAGTGTTCTGGGGAAATTGAACACATGTTTGGTGTTTAATGTGCACCTCTGACGATAGAAGACCTTGAGAGAAAGGAGATAAGAGGCATAAAAATACCTGAATGTAGGAGTGTGAGGGCACATTTATCTGCAGGCATGAAACTGTTTCTTCTTCTGGCTCTCTTTGGTGGAGCAGGTACAGTACACAGGGCTCAAACCTGCTGTAACAAACAGAACTCCATTTTAACATTCATAATGATGGATTTCCAGTCACCCTGTTTTTTTTAATTTATCTATTAATTTAAAATGTTTATTTAACTTTGTGCAGTTGCTGTGGAGGATGGCAAAATAGTTGGAGGATATGTGTGTCCCAGAAACTCCGTGCCCTACCAGGTGTCTCTCTTTACGGGATACAACTCCTGTGGTGGGATCCTTCTGTCTGAGGAGTGGGTGCTGTCTGCTGCACACTGCAAATCCAGGTAAGAAAAATGACTGATGACCTCTGTCCCACGCTTCAACAAATGAAACTGTAGCATCTGCCAAACACTGATGCATTAATATTATGTCAAAGACCTTTGTGTCCAGACTTAGGCACAAGAAGCAGGGGTGCCCGCAGTGGTAAAATTCAAACTATTAGCTCTTCAACATTGTAAGCTAAATCAGACCTGTTTTATTGTGCACATAGGTGTAGTGTGCTAGTATTTATGATATATTTTTAGGTGCATTTAAAGCAACAGTACACAGGTTTTCCATATCAAAATAGAAGGTCTGGGATAAAGTGTACAAAAAAATTTTAGGGGGGAGGAAGGCCCAGATGCCCAGTTTCAATGCTGTGTAACCATGGCAAAGAGGAGTTAAAAAGAGGAAGTGACTGAGCAAAAAGCCAGAAATAAGAAAAGCATGTGTGCTGGTCACCCAAATGAAAGAAATCTAACTGATAGATTGACACATACATTAAATTATCAGGTGAAAATTACATACTGTTCCTTTAAAATGGTACATAAACCAGTACAGAGGGATCTGACTCACAGCAGCTTGGAGCAATCATCTATAAACAAACATGTTTGGTCTGGGTCCCATTTGTTTCAACCTCTCTATTGCTACTTTCTGATTTTGTCTATTCTATACTATGTCAAATAAAGGGAAAAAAAGCCCCCCAAAAATTGTTTTTAAAGAAGTCTAGCTCACCTAATGCACTTCACAGCTACTCGCATGTTCATTTGCCAACTTGAATTTAGTCTGTAAACAACATATTATAATTTTCAAATGTTTATCAAAGAATTGTAAAAAGATGGAGAGTGACCCATCTACCGTTACCATTTACTCTGTTTAAATAAAGACCTCTTTTTAAAAATGTTCTCAATGAGGTGTGTTTACTGAAAAGTGAAGAAGAGTTTTCATTTCATGACTTTGCTTAACAAGAAAAATGGTCATAAAGGAATCCTGGTTTGTGCTGTGAGTTATTGATGAAACATTCTGGGATGTGTCCACATGAATCACCTTGCAGGGTGCAGTTTTTGTTAAAATGCTCTATTTAAAAGTGAAGTTCATGGTACAGGCGACCAAAGAAGACAGTGGATATCTGACCGGATAATGCTCTTAATTATTAATTGAGAGGGGCATGGGCAGACACAACTAATGAGACTTTCACAAAAAAAACTGCCTGTGCTGAGCAGGGCTGAGGTGGAGGGAGTTGTTGGCATGCCAAATTATAATATCTAAAATTACTATAAGACATAACTTCAAAATCATGCTCTGAGGTCATCTAGGATCACTGTAGACTTATTTGAAAATGTTTAATATTTGAAGTTTAGGCTTGATTTTCTCAGGTGAGAAGCTGGGAGAGCTTTTTTTTTTTTTTTTTTTTTTTTTTTACTTTTTTACAATTGTATTTTATTTTCTAGCTCAAATGTAGAAATTCGACTTGGTGAGCATAATATCTGGGAACCTGAGGGGACAGAACAGCACATCATGTCTGCAAAGTTTATTCCACACCCTGAGTACAAGTCCGGCTCAATGGACCATGACATCATGCTGATCCACCTAAGTCAACCTGCCACCCTGAACGACTTTGTCAGTCCAGCTACACTTCCTTCAGATTGTGCCAGCTATGGAACAATGTGTCGCGTCTCTGGATGGGGAAACATCCGTCCCAGTGATGAGGGCTGTGAGTATAGGCTGAAGAAACCACTCTTGTCATGCTGTTATTTAAAACTATATTCATTTATTTATTTTCTCATCCAGCAAGGTACCCTCATGAGCTGCAGTGTCTGGAAATCCCTCTGCTTAGTGACGACACGTGCTTTAATTCATATCCTTTTCAAATCACAGATAACATGATCTGTGCTGGCTATCTGGAGGGAGGAAGGGACTCATGTCAGGTGATACAGAAAAGATTTGCTGTTGCATTAATAGATAAAAAAAACTTCTATGCGTGGTAACACTGTCTTTTTGTGCGCAGGGTGACTCCGGGGGTCCCTTGGTGTGTGGCGGAGAGATCCAGGGGATTGTGTCTTGGGGGAAGGGGTGTGCTCAGAGTAACAAGCCTGGAGTATACACCAAAGTGTGCAACTACATCTCCTGGATAAAGGAAACCATGGCATCTTAGCCATCAAATAGTTCACATTTGCTCTGATGGCAGCAGTAAAATGAGCTCAAGCTGATCATTGTGTGTGGAGTGATCTTTATTTTTTAATTTTGTCATTAATAGGAGAGGTTTTTGTTTTAAGTAAAAAATTTAATGCCAATTAAAATATTCAAAATGAAATAGCTTAATCATAAAACAAAAGCTAAAATGAAAATTTGGAAGACCACATTTAAATTCAATTTTCTGTTATAAAGGCATCATAATATTGCAATATTTTCTGAGAATGAGATTTAGAAAATTGGAAAAAAGCTGTGACTTTTCCCAGAGAGATACCTGCCAATATTTCTTATATAACAATCAATCAATCAATCTATCTATCTATCTATCTATCTATCTATCTATCTATCTATCTATCTATCTATCTATCTATCTATCTATCTATCTATCTATCTATCTATCTATCTATCTATCTATCTATCTATCTATCTATCTATCTGTCTGTCTGTCTGTCTGTCTCTCTTTCTATCTATCTATATCTATATCAATGTATGTATCTATATCTATATATCTATATCTATATATTTAAATATATCTATATCTATCTATATATCTATACCTATATAAATCTACATCTATCTATCTATCTATCTATCTATATCTATGTATATATGTATATACATATAAATGTATATACATGTGTGTGTGTGTATATCTATATATCTATATATATATACATATATATATATCTATATACATATATATACATATATACATATATATATACATATATATATATATATATATATACATATATACATATATCTATACATATATCTATACATATATATATATATATATATATTTTTTTTATATATATTTATATATATAAAAACTCTTCTTCTATTCAAATCTTAATTCTAAAGTCTTTGGCCACTGTTTTACAGATTGACAATAAATGTGTATTATATGCTTATGATATTTTGAAAATTCTAGATGAAGTTTTTAAGAATTTCTGATGACACTCAAATTTTTTATTTTAGAAAAAAAAATACAATTATGACTTAAAAAAAACATTTTACCAAATTTTCAACATTTTCTAATCAAGTTCAAAGAGGTTTGATCATGGGTGAAAAAAGTCAAAAGCTTTACAAAAACTAACGGGTTTGAAAATTTCCAGGGGAAGTTCAAAAGTTTTTCAAACACCAATTTCACAAACAGTTCCAGAAAATGTCAAACAAAGGTATAAAGGAGTTTGAAAAAGTTCAATAATTATTTTTCTAATTCTAAAGACATTAAAAAGGGGGGATCTTTAAAAAAACTGACACAAATAACCTCTACTGACAATATATGCAATTTAAATCAAAATATTTTAAGAAAATGTTAAACCTACAATCATGTCTTTTTTATGTTGATCTGAAGGAAACTGTATGTAAAGGGAAACACATCAGGCTCCTACCGGCACAGACTGCAGAGGCTTTAAGGTGCTAAACCACACACCCTTGAAATTATTACAGACTGACAGATGGGTGTTGTTTTTGTAGTCATACTGTGCTCTCATGTAGATAATTTATAACTTCGTTTAGTCTGATTGTAAATCAAGATGCCGGGGATCTCGTCTACTGTGTTACACATCTAGATGCTGCCTTGGATTCTGGTACAAGATCTGACTCATGATGACTTTGCCATGAACACGCGGCTCAAATATGTCTCTGTAGATCCCAGAGCCGCTGAGGGACAAACCTGACATTTAAGTCAGCAAACTGAATCAAGACGTGCAAAAACACAGCTACACTGCTCTCTGTGGGCTGAAAGTGTAAATGCTTTGGCTTAAATCTAGAGCCACTGACTGTAGAGCAGTGCTGCACAAATGCAACAGGTATCATATGCTGTGAACTTCAGCAGCTGTTCATCTGAACTATTGAGGATAAAGCTCTAAAGAAGAACCACAAACCAGAGAACAAGTAACATTATCAGAAAAGCCAGATGAAAGTCATTATGTTCCCCCCTAAATCATTAAATATTCTTTGACAGATTTTTGGGATGTTAGCTGCCTGGGTGTGGCACAATCAGAGAAGTGAGTCATTGAGTTTTTCTCTTCACCACTGAATATAGACCCAACGTGGTTTCTGAGGACTCATACAATAAATAGCTCTCATTGCTGCCAAGTCTTGGATGCTGCTCTCTCTCTCCCTCTCTCTTTCTCTCTCTCTCTCTCTCAAATGGGGTTTCAGCCTTGGAGAGAATGTTGACATTGGCAACACAGATGTCCATGTTTTGAATCATGCAGAAATCCACAAACCATGTTTACAGGCACTTCAGAACTTATGGCAGGTTGGTAGGTTTCTCCTCCCCTGAAGCATCCTTTACATAACGTGGTCTTGATGTGGTGGCGGCTCATTCCTCTGTGATTTCAGTGATTAGCAGGGGAAATATTCAAAGAAAAAAAAGCATTTTGATGCAGTAACCTTTTCAAAACTTAAAAAACACTTAGATATAAATGAAAGAAACTACAGACAGAAAATACAGAGGAGAATAAAAACTGACCTGTGGCTGGTGACCTGAGTGATACTTGGCTTCTATAAAGTTTTGCAGGGATGAGATATCTGAAGTTCTGTTAACTAAAAGCCTTCAGGATTTTGTCACTGTTCTTTGGTCATTGCTGATAATAAGGTCCGTGACAAACTAAAACTGTGATACTTCACAAAGGAACCCAACTTCCATCTTTTTTTAAAAATGTAAACAGTAAAGGAGTAAAAAAATAATATTACCAAGCTGTAGCACATGGTGGGTGGATTTAAAAGCAAACGCCATACATACAACTTATAAACCATGTCTTGACCTATTGTTGGAATATTTCCTCTTATATGAATGACCTGATCAAGTTGGTGCCCATGACTGTAGCAATGATGTGTACAGTATAGTTTATTAAAACTACCAGCAATAGTTGCGTTAGGGTCCCTGGCATTTATTGTAGTCCTTTTTAGCAGGTTAGCAGCAGCCGTCCTTATAAGAACACAGTGGCACTTAAACAAAAGACGTGAAATTTCAGGTTTTAGTATTTTATGTTGAAAAACAAATGTTCAAATCTTGTTTACATGTGTTCATTATGACCCATATTTCAGGTATTTGTCTAAAACTCTTTTATAAAGTCCCATAAACTCTCTGCCTTTGGAACTGAAGGTACTAAAATGCAAACTCACCTCTGTGTTTTTGGTCTCACTCTTGCCCAACACTTCAGGGGGTTTAAGCCTCCTAACACTTAAATACACAGAGCATGCTTGTAGAGCCGTAAACTATAAAGTATCCTTAAAAAATAGTTACAGATAAGATATACCAAAATCCACCTTCCCTGCAGAGCAAAGACAAGAATCAGATTAAAACTAAAATAATAAATTTTTATTTCAGTACATTTTATTTGCTTCGGACAGTAAACATGTATAATTCTGCAGCAAACATTGTGTGTGTTTGTGTGTGAGACTTGTGCTGCTTCTACAGCCAGCTACAAATTGACCATGTTTTAAAGCACCGTATATGGACACAAAAGATAAGGATTGACGCCTCCTTTGGACAAAGCAGAGTCCCATCTCTTTTTAACATATGAGTGATGATCTTTACAAAATAAATAAATAAAACTGATCGTGCTGTCCTTCAGTAGTGTAAAGCAGGGGTAAGTAACTGCAGACATGAGGTCAAAATAAACCCCTCCTCCTCACTCAGTAAGACCGGGAGTAAATTTTAAATACTGATTAATAACAACAGAAAAAAACATGTCAAAAATTTACCATGAGGGATTTAAAAAACAGAACCTCATCCACAAATGCAGAATGCATTAGTGGCAGCCTCTGGTGTTGAAAAAGAAGTCAAAGCAGAAGTGCAAAAAACTGCACTTCCTCGTCTTCTGTGTCTTCTTAAGGCTGCAGAAAGAACAGAAGTCACATCAATACTTTATGTTATCAAGCAGATTTTACTGCAGAAAGAAACATATTTACAGCCAAATTAAAAAACGGTATCGGCTTTATAATTCAGGGGGTGGCTGAACTGTTACATTTTGATTTTAAAGAGCATATAGAGTTACACAGTTTTTTGCCTCTTCTGAATTGGAGGAGAGGGAAGGTGAACCATGTTGTAATGCGTGCAGCAGAGGGGACTAGAAATGAACCCACACTAACTGCCATGCTGTTTAAGATGTACCATGTGTTAGCTCATCGCAAGGCCATCTTCACTCTAAGCATGTGGATCTGTACTGCTTTTTGACACAACATATGAATGCGTCCCATCTATTATTTTAAAGCATTACTGGATCTTGAAAAGGACAATTGCCAACAGGCTGCAGACAGGACTACAGAGTTTGTTGGAGAAATCATGGTCATACTTTTTAATCTTCTTCAACAAACCATAATCAATGCACAACTGATACAGCCAGACATTATAACAAGACTGAGTCGCATGCATATGACCCCTTTTTTTATATATAAAGGACGGATAAGTGTGAAGTGAAAGCTGAAAGCTAAATCAGAAACATGTTGTACCACCATAGCCTTACACCTTAACATAGCTTTAAACCCTTGCTTATTATATTTACCATTTAAAATTGGATACTTGTGTTAATTTGTATGGATTTTCATGATTAACAAATATATTAAGGTTTCATGACTTTTTTTTAACTTAATGACTAGCAATAATCCCAAAACATACTGATAAAACCTGTAGGGAACCTGCACAAAGCCCCCCATGAGATGGTCTACAAAATTACATTGTCTCTGCACCATTATATTAGGTCAATACAGTTAATTAAACACCCATTAATAAAAGAAAACTACATACTCAACGACCCCATTCACATTGCCAATGCAATAGTTAATATTTATGCCCATGTGACACGTTGCCTTCACTCTGAGCTTTCCAGGGATGGATAGGAGAAACATGTTGACCGCCTACAGTAGCGTCTCCATCTCCAGGTAGCAGCGCATTGGTGAAAGAGGGTCATGCTGACTTAGTGGAGGGGCAGGAGCGGGTCTGTGCCTTTGCGGGCATGTCAAGCACATGCCATGTCCTGCCTCTCGTGCACATTTAGAGCATTATCAAAATGTCAGCTGACACAATTTTAACATCCATGTGGAAATAACATGAATATTGACGGGGGAAATGATGATGGAGCTTCATTTTGAGAGGGGCTGAAGACTCTTTTTGCACACACTCTGTTCATAGCATTAAAAAGCCTAATTTGGCTGTCATTATGTTTTGATATGTATCTTTAAATTATGCATTGGATTTTAAATTATATATGTAAATACTGGCGTTGTCAGCTCTGACTGAAGCAATTTAATTAGCCCTTTAGTTAAATTAAGAAAATTCAACATTTTGTAGCAATGTGGCCCTCTGGCAGTGATGAGAGAATTCATTTTAAAGATGCTATGAGGAGTTTCTAAGAATTGTAATTACAAAAAAGTCTCACTTTCAGATATATGCCTGATGGAAATACACACATTAAGATGAGTTTATAGCATCAGAATAGGTTATCAATAAATGCTATTCCTTGGCTTCGCGGTCGGGTCGGACAGGGCTGGACTGGCCTGGATACTCAACTTCGGGAACAAGACAATTAAAACTTGAGCAAATTTATATTATTCAGACACGTCTTAGAGCACCGGGCTGAAAGTAGCGATATATAGCTGGCTACAAAACTACTATACTACGTTTTCCAAAAATTGCTTGTTGTCACACATCAAAAACTACGTAACTTGAAAGAGGTACATTACCTCATCACTATGCATCCTGTAAAGTGTTGAAAAAAGAAGTTGTAAAGCAATGCAGAGTTCTGAGCAAGGTCCGAGCTGCATTCATTAGCATCACATCAAACACACGCTTTGACTTGGGTCACATCTTTTGGTGCGTTCCAGTTGTAGTCAGAAGTAGGAATTTCCAGGCTCTGAGTAGGAAACTGCAACTGGAACGTCCCCCGAAGTCTGAATTTCCTACTGAGAACTCGGTGAAACCTCGCCACCCCTGAGTTGACAATCAAAGATGGATGCCCCCAGCGTGAACAGTTATTTAGCTCCTGTAATAATCAATTTATTTGCACTTCTGACTGGGGTGTGTCGCTCTAGATCAGCTGTATACATAGTATTGTTAGACTTATACTTACAAAAATGCTGCCATAATGATAATCACATTCTTCATGTGATATTTGGCACCCTGACCGAACAACAACAGCTAACTGGTAGATCCGCATATTTTTTTCCGACTTCAACTGGAACGCTGATAAGTTGGAGATGATGTCACTCCCAGTTCCGAGGTTACTGGAATGCAGCATTACGACAGTCGCCGCGCGTGCTCATGGGTAGCAGAGTCTTAATGTCTTCGGAAATAGATTCTCTTCATAGCACCTTTAAACTCTTGTCCAATAGGCTAACTAATGCAGTTGGAAGGTTTTCTCATTACTAATTTTTCAGTAAATGTAAAATCAAGGCTTTCATTGCAGTGCTACGTGCCCCTTCACATGCCACCCATCATGCAGCTTTGGTAGAGACCATCAAAAATACAGCAGGAAAATGGTCACTTCATGCAGAGGAAGTCTTTTGCTTTGGGCAGGAAGGTACATCAGCATTAAACTCATTATGCCTCATAGCCTCACATGGGCTTTAATCAAAGTCCCATTAAAGTATAACATTTATAGTTTTAAAAGCTAAAACACATCAAACACACAAACAAACATATAACCTAGGAGTCATGTAAAGTGAATCAAGTGAAACTTAATGGCACTGCATTAATGAAACAAACAGATCTCTTAGAGTAAGCCAACATGTAATAACATGTTCTTTATGTCTTTAAACACATGGACTGGCACTGCCTCTGCTCATGACATCAGCTGCTGGTGGCTTCTATTCCAGTCCAACATCAGGCGTTTTGCCAGCTCAGCCAGCTTTTGTGGCCAAGGGTGGGGACCCTCATGAGCGGTCAACAAATTTCCCTGTAAAGAAACTCTCCAGGGATATAATCATGGTTAGGATGGGACAGTGGCAGCAGCAAAGCAGTGAATCACAGGAGACAGCTTTATTCATCTGAAGTCGAGAGACAAACAGTACACAGGAAAGAATTCCTTTTCATGTCTGACACCAGCTTTTGGCTCTCCTGTTGAAAATAAACACTGTTTTCTCCCCTCTTTACTTCAACTCATCTACAGTACTTTTGTGTACTTGTAGTGTTGCAAATTAGCCAGCAGATGGCAGTATTTGGCTTTGACGAGGGATTGACTGCAGTCATGGTTTCTGTCTCTCAGTGAGTTGCCACATCTGTTAACTATAAGCACTTGGGGCTGTAAAATTTCTCAAAAATCTTGTCAGCCCCAAGAAAAATTGATTTGCTTGTTTTAAAGACGTACTTGTTTATAATTTTCTTAGAGTTCTTGTCAGTAACAAGTTTCACAGAAATTAGTATACAGAATTGTTGTCTTTGGGTCTGCCAAAAAAGGAGACACAGAAAGTTGTAAAATGACATGTTACAATGCATTGCCGGTAGCTTCTATTGACATGTAGTGTAAAAAAGAAGCTCGCATGTGTAATGTGATGAAATGGCCCTGCTCTTGCATCTTTAGTCAGTAAGGTCTCTTATTTTGGGCTAAGAAACATTACCAATTTTATTGTAAAAAAGACAACATTTACATGCCAGTGCAATGTGAGCGAAACGATAACAAACTCAAATCTTAATTTGTGTCTGGGTTCTATACTTGGCATGTCAAATTACAATTTCCATGTGGGGTTGACATAACGGATATGATTGCTTGTTTCTCTCCCATGGTCTGGCAACACCATTAAAAGTGCTTCATGAATTCATGATTACATGCTCAGTCTCATTTTACCACATGCATCAACATTGTCTCTTTAAAACAACACATTTTTAGATGTCAAAAATATGACCTTAACTAATCATTAATGTAAAAGCAGCTGAGATATGAGCAAAACGATAAGCTAAATGATACAAAAAGGTCAGCATTGTGTTATGGGACGAGGTTACCAACACTAACTTAGAGCTGGATTAAGACTTGGATAAATATGCTCAGGAAACTAATCAGTAGTGGCTATAAGAAAAGCAATTGCAACAAAATAGGATTTAGGCTACACGTTTTTGGATGTCACTCAAATATACATCTCTTTTCTCTACTGCCATACATAAAGGTGTGTGTTTGGCAAAACTCTTTCTTTAACTCAAAGTGGCAACTGAGCTTGATCACAAATGGTAGTCTACAAAAAAACGATTTTTTAGTTTGGTCAGGGTGCCATTAGCAAATTTGGGCCACTTTTTGGTAAATCACTTGGGAAACCAAGAAAAAACAAAGTATGACACCAAATTTTGTTTTATAGTTAATAAGGACTGTTTTTGATATTTTTTTGTTGAATTGATTTAACAAAACATAATTGTCCAGGTCCTAAAGCTTTTGAAACACCAGCTGTCACACCTTTTTAGATGAGCAGAGTTCAGGTAAAATGGGCCACGAGGTCGGTTAAAATTAGCCACTCAAATAGCAGTCATTCCTGATTAAACAACCTAGTTACCTTTAATTGCACAACACATTTAACACAACATTACATTACATTATAGCAACTTAATAATTAATGAAATGAAGTTAATGTATTAACTCAGGTTCAGGAGCTGGACCACGCCACAAACCACACCTCCAATCAGCTGACAAGCCTACTTATACTCAGCCACGCCTCATCGCTCAGTTTGTCTGTAACTCTTCAACCCACCCTCCTACCCTTCAATCTTAATCATGCCCTTTTCTTTCTCCACTCAACTCCTCGCTCACCTTATCCTAGGTGGGGGTCAAGATCAGCTCGGGCAGAACACGATGAGACGGTACCCCCACACTGAGTCTCCCTCTGCCTGGCTTATGACGTCCTTCCTAACGGCTCATCTCTCAACAAATCTCATGTCACATGTTCATCACTGTCATTCCTCATATTCCTAAACCTTCAGTAAACCTTCAAACGCATACATTTGTGGTGTGGTCCTTGCTAGTGAATAATAATATTAAATAGGGCTATAGTGTAAATATTCACACATTAAGAAAAAATAACCACAATAACATTAACAACAGTCCATAAGATAGCAATCTTTGAACTCTCTGTAAGTGTCCTCATGCGTGTGCATGTGTGTATGCGCATGTGCACGCATGTGTGCATGTGTCTGTGAGTTTGTGTATTATCACACATGGGTATACACACGTGGACAAAATTGTTGGTACCCTTCCATTAAAGAAAGAAAAACCCACAATGCTCACTGAAATAACTTGAAACTGACAAAAGTCATTATAAATAACAACTTATTGAAAAGTAAATTATGGAAATCAGACATTGCTTTTTAATTTTGTTCATCAGAAAATTAAAAAAAAAATCATAAAACTGGCCTGGACAAAAATGATGGTAACCTTAACTTCATATTTTGCTGCACAACATTTTGAGGCAATCACTGCAATCAGGCAATTTCTGTAACTCTCAATGAGAATTTTGCACCTGTCGACAGGTGTTTTAGCCTGCCCCTCATGCAGAAACTGCTCCAGCTGTCTCAGGTGTGAAGGATATCTTCTCCAGACATGTATCAGCTCCTTACACAAATGTTCAATAGGATTTAGATTAGGGCTCACAGCAGATTACTTCAGGATATTCAATGTTTTGTTCTGAGCCATCCTTCAGTGTTTTTAGCCGTGTGTTGTGGGTCATTATCCTGTTGGAGGACCCATGACCTGCGACTGAGACCAAGCTTTCTGACACTGGGTAGCACCTTTTTTTTTGCCAGAATGCCTTGATAGTCTTGAGATTTCATTTTACTTTACACAGATTCAAGGCCCTGTGTCAGATGTAGCAAAGCAGCCCCAGAACATAACTGAGTTTCCATGTTTCACAGTGGGTACAGTTTTCTTTTCTTTGTATGCTTCATGTTTGCATATGTGAACAAAGAGATGATATGACTTGCGAAAAAGCTTCAGTTTTGTCTCATCTGTCCAAAGGACATTCTCTCAGAAGCTTTGTGGCTTGTCAATATGCATTTTGGCAAATGTCAGTCTCTCTATTTTATGATTTGCTTTCAACAGTGGTGTCCTCCTCTGACATCTTCCATTAAGTCCACTTTGGCTCAAACAACAATTGATGGCGCAATCTGATATTGATGTACCTTGACCTAGGAGTTCAGCTCTAATCTCTTTGGAAGTTGTTCTGGGCTCTTTGGTTACCATTCATATTATCTGTCTCTTCAATTTGACATCAATTTTCCTCTTGCTGCCACATCCAGGGAGGTTGGCTACAGTCCTGTGGACCTTCTGAAAAATATGTGCAACTGTAGTCACAGGAACATCCAGCTGCTTGGAGTCAGTCTTATTGCCTTTACCTTTAACATGCTTGTCCTTAATTATTTCTAATCTCCTGAGACAGCTCTCTCCTAAGCTTTCTGTGGTCCATGTTCAGTGAGGAACACACCATGATACCAAACAGCACAGTGACCACTTTTCACCCTTTAAATCGGCAGAGTGACTGATTACAAGCTTGAAGACACCTGTGATGATAATAACAGGACACACCTCAGTTCAACATGTCCCTCTGATCAAAGCCTTTTCAGGGGTAACATCATTTTTGACCAGGCCAGTTTCATTAGTTTGTTTTTTAAAATGATTCTACAATGGCCCTGAAGTGCAAATCACAACAGCAAAGAACTAAACACCCTGGCAAATAACTAAACACATTGTCAAATAACTAAACACAAAAGCAAATTAACTAAACACATTGACAAATTGACTTAACATATTGGCAAAAAAATAAACACATTGGCAAATTAACTAAACACAACAGCAAATTAACTAAACACATTGGCATATTAACTTAACACAACGGCAAATTAACTAAACACAACGGCAAATACCTTTAGCGCTACCAGAAGGGGTAGGTCCTTGTGACAGTGTTAGACGTCGGTGATTGGACGAGAGAGAGTGAGAAGGTTTGCTTGATTGGACGAAAGCATAGCTTAACCTTTGACCAGGAAGTTGTTGTTCATTTAGTGTGGTTTTTAAATATGAGTATTACTGGTTATAGACATAGACATAATAATAAATAATCTTTCTTATGTCTATGTCTTGGATGTATTAGAACCATGGTCTATGTTGGTAGACATCATAGACATTATATACGTAGACGCCTCATACGGCCTCGAGCGTATTCCAGCGTCGCTGCCATATTGGAGGGGTCTCTTTACTCCGGTCTAGCACCAGAAACGAGTGGAGCGAACGCATTTATGCTCGTATTTTCTGCAGCATAAAGTGACAGTAAACGGCGCAATATTGAAAGCAGATGAGTTTTTTTAGTTTAATTCCAACACAGCTGAGTAAAAACATATTTAAAGTTTAATATGCATGTCAACATAGTTTATATAAGATGTCTGGTTTGCATTGAATATTCTCACAGCACACAAAAACAAAAATATGATAATAATAATAATAATAATAATAATAATAATAATAATAATAATAATAATAATATTACTGTTGTTACTACTATTACCATTACTATATTATATACATATATAGTGTCTATGGTCACAAGGACCTACCCCTTCTGGTAGCGCTAGAGGTATTTGCTGTTGTGTTTAGTTTTTTTGCCAGTGTGTTTAGTTAATTTGCCAATGTGTTTAGTTTTTTTGCCATTGTGTTTAGTTAATTTGCCATTGTGTTTAGTTAATTTGCCAATGTGTTTAGTTAATTTGCTGATGTGTTTAGTTAATTTGCTGTTAGGTTTAGTTAATTTGCTGTTGTGTTTAGTTATTTGCCAATGTGTTTAGTTAATTTGCCAATGTGTTTAGTTAATTTGCTGTTGTGTTAAGTTAATTTGCTGTTGTGTTTAGTTTTTTTGCCAATGTGTTTAGTTAATTTGCCAATGTGTTTAGTTAATTTGCTGTTGTGTTTAGTTAATTTGCCAGTGTGTTTAGTTAATTGTTAATGTGTTTTTTTAATTTGCTGATGTGCTTAGTTATTTGCCAATGTGTTTTTTTTTAATTTGTCAATGTGTTTTGTTATTTGCCAATGTGTTTTTTTAATTTGCTGATGTGCTTAGTTATTTGCCAATGTGTTTTTTTTTAATTGGTGATGTGCTTAGTTATTTGCCAATGTGTTTTTTTTTTAATTTGCTGTTGTGTTTAGTTATTTGCCAATGTGTTTTTTTAATTTGCCAATGTGCTTAGTTATTTGCCAATGTGTTTTTTTAATTTGCCAATGTGTTTAGTTATTTGCCAATGTGTTTTTTTTTTAATTTGCTGTTGTGTTTAGTTATTTGCCAATGTGTTTTTTTAATTTGCCAATGTGCTTAGTTATTTGCCAATGTGTTTTTTTAATTTGCCAATGTGTTTAGTTATTTGCCAATGTGTTTTTTTTTTAATTTGCTGTTGTGTTTAGTTATTTGCCAATGTGTTTTTTTAATTTGCTGATGTGCTTAGTTATTTGCCAATGTGTTTTTTTTTAATTTGCCAATGTGTTTTGTTATTTGCCAATGTGTTTTTTTAATTTGCCAATGTGTTTAGTTAATTGTTAATGTGTTTTTTTAATTGGTGATGCGCTTAGTTATTTGCCAATGTGTTTTTTTTTTAATTTGCTGTTGTGTTTAGTTATTTGCCAATGTGTTTTTTTAATTTGCCAATGTGCTTAGTTATTTGCCAATGTGTTTTTTTAATTTGCCAATGTGTTTAGTTATTTGCCAATGTGTGTTTTCTTTTAATTTGCTGATGTGCTTAGTTATTTGCCAATGTGTTTTGTTATTTGCCAATGTGTTTTTTTAATTTGCTGTTGTGTTTAGTTATTTGCCAATGTGTTTTTTTTAATTTGCCAATGTGTTTTGTTATTTGCCAATGTGTTTTTTTAATTTGCTGATGTGCTTAGTTATTTGCCAATGTGTTTTTTTTAATTTGTCAATGTGTTTTGTTATTTGCCAATGTGTTTTTTTATATTTGCTGTTGTGTTTAGTTATTTGCCAATGTGTTTTTTTTTTAATTTGCCAATGTGTTTTGTTATTTGCCAATGTGTGTTTTTATAATTTGCCAATGTGTTTTGTTATTTGCCAATGTGTTTTTTTAATTTGCCAATGTGTTTAGTTATTTGCCAATGTGTTTTTTTTAATTTGCTGATGTGCTTAGTTATTTGCCAATGTGTTTTTTTTTAATTTGCTGTTGTGTTTTGTTATTTGCCAATGTGTTTTTTTTAATTTGCTGTTGTGTTTAGTTATTTGCCAATGTGTTTTTTTTAATTTGCCAATGTGTTTTGTTATTTGCCAATGTGTTTTTTTTAATTTGCTGTTGTGTTTTGTTATTTGCCAATGTGTTTTTTTTTATTTGCCAATGTGTTTTGTTATTTGCCAATGTGTTTTTTTAATTTGCCAATGTGCTTATTTATTTGCCTATGTGTTTTTTTTATTTGCTGTTGTGCTTAGTTATTTGCCAATGTGTGTTTTTTTTAAATTTGCCAATGTGTTTAGTTAATTGTTAATGTGTTTTTTTTAATTTGCTGATGTGCTTAGTTATTTGCCAATGTGTTTTTTTTTTAATTTGCCAATGTGTTTTGTTATTTGCCAATGTGTTTTTTTTTATTTGTCAATGTGCTTAGTTATTTGCCAATGTGTTTTTTTAATTTGCTGTTGTGTTTAGTCATTTGCCAATTTGTTTTTTTAATTTGCTGTTGTGTTTAGTTATTTGCCAATGTGTGTTTTTTTTAATTTGCCAATGTGCTTAGTTATTTGCCAATGTGTTTTTTTAATTTGCCAATGTGTTTAGTTATTTGCCAATGTGTTTTTTTTTATTTGTCAGTGTGCTTAGTTATTTGCCAATGTGTTTTTTTAATTTGCTGTTGTGTTTAGTTATTTGCCAATGTGTTTTTTTTTTAATTTGCCAATGTGCTTAGTTATTTGCCAATGTGTTTTTTTTTAATTTGTCAATGTGTTTTGTTATTTGCCAATGTGTTTTTTTTAATTTGCCAATGTGTTTTATTTGCCAATGTGTTTTTTTTTAATTTGTCAGTGTGCTTAGTTATTTGCCAATGTGTTTTTTTAATTTGCCAGTGTGTTTAGTTATTTGCCAATGTGTTTTTTTTTATTTGTCAGTGTGCTTAGCTATTTGCCAATGTGTTTTTTTAATTTGCTGTTGTGTTTTGTTATTTGCCAATGTGTTTTTTTAATTTGCCAATGTGTTTAGTTATTTGCCAATGTGTTTTTTTTAATTTGTCAATGTGCTTAGTTATTTGCCAATGTGTTTTTTTAATTTGCTGTTGTGTTTAGTTATTTGCCAATGTGTTTTTTTAATTTGCTGTTGTGTTTAGTTATTTGCCAATGTGTGTGTTTTTTTTAATTTGCTGATGTGCTTAGTTATTTGCCAATGTGTTTTTTTTAATTTGCCAGTGTGTTTAGTTATTTGCCTATGTGTTTTTTTAATTTGCTGTTGTGTTTTGTTATTTGCCAGTGTGTTTAGTTCTTTGCTGTTGTGATTTGCACTTCAGGGCCACGGTATGATTCTGTTGAACCACAATTCAAAAGCAATGTCTGATTTTTATTAGTTAATTTTCAGTACATTTTTATTATTATTACTTAGGTTTCATGTTATTCTCGTGATCAATGTGGGTTTTTCTTTCTTCAACGAAAGGGTACCAACAATTTTGTCCACCTGTGTAGGCCCTGTTTGTGCACGCATGTGAAAAGGTATGTCATATGATATAACATACAGATATTCATGCATTAGTCAGAGAAACCATCAAAATATCTGCTTAAATTCAACTCTGAGTGTGGCTCAATTTACCTCAACGCATTAAGGCAAACTGAGCCACCATCAAAAGATTCTTTATCATATAAAAAACAAGTTAACTAGGCAAAAATGTGGGGTTGTTTCTGATGAAGGCTATGAAAGCACATATTATACATGCGTTTTATAGATGTGCATTTATTTTTTACTGAGTTATGAACAATATCATTTTCAAGTAAAAACTGTTTGCACGGCCCCTTACCGTAATCTTCTTCTCTTCACCAGTCTGCTTGTGAGTTATTGCTCTGTCCTACATAACAGATAAGCCACACGAGGTGGTGTAATGTTTGGGGAGCTCCTGTAGCTGTGTTGTATGAGGACACGTCCCTAAAGAGGATCTCCATGGTGAGTAAAATAAAAGAGGGCAGTGGTCAGATCTCCCTCCTCTGACGGCGGGGTCCACCGGCCCCCTGACGTAGGGGCTGAGTCAGCGGGCGTGCACACTCGTCCCATATAAAAACGCACGCACGTGGGTTATCCGGGCTTCAAACTTGAAACTCTAAAAGCCAGTAAGCTTCACTCCAAGCCACCAGAGACGGGGAACGCAAAGTGGACGTAACACGTATACAAAGCAGGGGAACATAAAATCAGGTAGGATAATATGTTTTACAAATTTGTCTTATTGTTTCTGTTTTTATCGCTAAAAATTACAAGTAAGCAATTTATTATCTCTAGAATTAAATTGTGTTAATCAATATAAATAATCAAACAAATAAATAAATGAAAGTTTCATTGATGTTAATGTTCAACTAATATTTTGTGTGCTTAAGTTAAAAATGATTATTTAAAAACAAAAAGAAAAAAAACTTTGAACTTTCTTGACAATTAGCCTACTAGGTCTACTTGCCATTTATCAGAAATCTCTCTTATTTGATAAGTTTGCATAATGTGAAGGAAAAATAGGTTAATTTTTGCTTCAGCTGCAACTTTGGTAAGCCACAAATCTCATAGAGAATTGAAGTCAATCGACCTTTATTATGTTTTATATGCAGTTAATAATTAATCACGATCTCTCATATAGACCCAGTGATGAAAAGACAAAAGCTGTTCAAAGTATAGAGCTAAAGTCATACTTTATAACAACACATAGATAAGGGTTATAAATATATTTATTGCATAATGCATTCTGATTTATGTATTGGATGTAATTTATTGCCTGAACCTATTTTATTTTTCATTTTATTTGTATCTGACGTGTGCTTCTGACCTCTTGGCCAGGTCGCCCTTGTAAATGAGACTCTGATCTCAATGGGATTTATCTGGTTAAATAAATGTTAAATAAAAATTTAAAAAAATCCATCCTAATCCATGTTGGCAACGACAAATTGAGAACAGCCTTATAAATAAATTAAGCACATATTACAAAAGGAAAGCCATTATGAAAAGGTTTGGGCAACCAATTTATTTCTATTTGTAAATAGTATGGAAGTAGTATTAAAAGCTGCATTTTGAAATGGCTTTTATTTTTAAATCCTTCAAACAAGCAGATCAGAGATTGATTATGAAAAACACAGTCAAAAATGTAAAGCAAAAACAATTTTTTCATCCCTCTTGTGAATTACTACAGTGTGACTAATTCATGCTTTAACAGAGCAGAACAATTATCATACTGATGTGCATCCCTGGATTAACTGTATTATTACAAAATTAAATTAATCAATTAATTTGTGTCTGGTTTCCATATCTGGCATGTGAAATTACAGTTTCGATGAAAAACAAACAAACAAACGAGAATTTATAATCTGGTTGAATTTCTGAGTGTTTTACAGTACAACTTGGGCTGTAAGAATCCTTTTAATATGGAAAGAGGATTGGAAGTAAAAGAACAGTCACTAAAATAATATTCAAATAAATGTAAAAAGGTACTTTCCTTGAAATGTACCTGTAGTACTGCATATCTTGAGAAGACATACACTTTTCTGTGACCTGTGTAAAGCACAACAGGAGTGTATTAACTCACTAGTTATTTAATGTGGTATACAATAGAAGAGAATATTATATGTGACAAATATTTTTGATTAAACTACAGTGTATGAAACTGGCAATGATATTAGATTTTTGAAATATCAGATAAAATATTTGTTGTACTCTGTTTATTTTTTTTACAAGCACACTTCAAGTGACCAAACAATTTTGAAAAGATATGTATATATATATATATATATATATATATTGAGAGAGATATACAAAGTTCATCTTCACTAAAGCATACATTTTACAATTTTCCTTTCACTTATTGTTGTTACCAAACTGTCACTTCAAAGCTTATGCAACATGTTTCTGATGTTTCTGATCGATAAGAAATCAAGCAGTGGGCTTTTATTGTCAAAGTTAAATTGATTTCAGTAATAAGTATTGCGACAGTTAACCTGGCATCCAAGTTCAATCTACTGTAACATCATGAAATGGTGGAATGCTATAACTTGACTGGCTTTTGTTACCCAGTCCTTGGATGAGAAATGTAGGGTAAAAAAACACCTCCCACAAAAACAAGTCAAGTTAAACTACTCCAAAAGAAAATCAAATCCACAAACGAGCTTCATTACAGAAATGTGAGTAAAGGTAATTAGCTGGGGCCTACTTTCGTCATCTGGACTCCACCCTCATGTCTGTAAACTTTACTCATATGTGGTGTCTGTCTTTTCCACAGATCAAGAAACAAGATGGAGTTTAAACCATTACTAAAAAAGCTGCTCTCAATACTCCGAGCCGTCTTCACCTTCATTTTTGCTCTGCTGGTCCTGAGTCTGATGATTTGGGCCTATGTGGAAGGTTACCAGCTGGCTACCTCCCCATATGGTATCATCTCCTTTGGCTTTTATGGACTGCTCCTCGCGCTCCACGTGATGGTCCAGAGCCTCTTTGCCTTCATCGAGCACCGGAACATGAAAGCTCGCACAGAGGACTGCTCCTTCACCAAAACAGTTGGCTTTACCATCTCGGCTTACCAGGAGGACCCGGTCTATTTGAGAGAGTGCTTGAATTCCATCAGGGCGCTGAGGTACCCGCCTGAGCTGATACGTATCATCATGGTGATAGACGGGAACTCGGACGATGACAGATACATGATGGACATGTTCAGAGAGGTCTTTGCTGACCAGGACCCCGGCTTCTGTGTGTGGAAGAACAATTACCACTCATGGGACCCCACTCAGGCCCAGCAGGATGCAGAAACAGGCTCAGTGATCGGTCCTGATGGGGAACCTGATTACACCATAGTATATGACCCTCAGAGGGCAGAGGTAGAGCACCTTATCAAGACAAACAGTTGTGTGTGTATCATGCAGAAGTGGGGCGGCAAACGGGAGGTGATGTACACAGCCTTCAAAGCTCTCGGGGACTCAGTGGACTACATACAGGTAACTACTTTTCTTATTCACTTCATAATTTGAGTTCACTCCTTCATTTATGCTAACTCGGTTTGAAAATTTTGACTCTATGACACATCTTCTCTTGTTCTTCTCTCAGGTGTGCGACTCGGACACTAAGCTGGACTCTCTGGCCACAGTGGAGCTCGTCAAAGTGTTGGAGAGCAACCAAAGGTACGGTGCTGTGGGGGGAGACGTGATGATCCTGAACCAGAAAGACTCTTACGTCAGCTTCATGAGCAGCCTCAGGTACTGGATGGCTTTCAACATCGAAAGGTCCTGCCAGTCCTTCTTCAACTGCGTGTCCTGTATCAGCGGCCCTCTGGGTAAGAAAACTACGTGATCATGTTTTAGAAGTGGACACCATGTTTTTATAACCTCACAAACAAACTACCAAAGACAAAAAGATACACAGGCCTTGTACCAAGTGGTGCACCTAGATTTTTTTTTTTTATCTGCTTGGCCAGACAGTGCCATGGAAAGCTTTGGGATGCCACACCATAAAAATACACCAAAAGAAATTTTCACAGGTTCTGTATGGTTTCATATTTTTCAGACATTGGTTGTCCCCATAGTTCAGAGGACAGGTTTACCTTTTTAGTCTGAGCTAGAATGCCACATTGATTGAGAAAAAACAGAAAGAAAAATGTGTACCCAGATCACAGCAAAAATGTTAACTCGGACAAAGCCAGAAATAAAATGTAACTGTAAAACAACTGCTAAGAGTAATTCTCACAAAAAAAGTTAAGAATACAAGACTCAAACTCAAATTTCAGAGTTTCAAAAGTACAAAGTTTCCAGGAGAAAAAAAGAGATCTCAGATAATCAGTCTTAAGCCTGGTCTTTATTAACTCAAAGATATTCTCTCACTTTATCTTCATCATGCTTCCTCATGCCTTATTCCTTTTTCAATTCTTAGAATTTATTTTTTCCTGTTATTTTGAAATTTTCTTGACACAAATATTCTGAGTTAGTTTTTCATAAATGTCACACTTTAAAATCCTACTCAAATGTATGTGTTTAGTCAATCTGGTTTGCTAATAAATAGCTGCAGTATAACTGCCGGTCAGTAAAAGGTCCACAATTCATACTGATGTGTTTGTTAAACTTTACACCAGAGAGGACATTTGGAGTACAAAAGACATGCAAAATCACCTTAAAAATAGTCATTCTGTGTCTTGTACTTCTTGTTGATCAAAATTAGAGGAAGATTATAGTAAAGATAGAACAACTTTCTAAAAAGGAACAAAAACACTTAAGGTAACATTCTTTTCATAGGCATCTTTTATTTTCCTTCTCTGCAGCTTTCAAGTACAATATAAAAGAGCGTGTTAAACTGAGACAAATTCCTGCAAAATAAAACACATTAATGTTTCTAAAATGTAAATAAAAAGATTGTTTATGAACTATTTGTCACATCTGCCGTTCAGTCCTCATTAGTTTATCAGAAGCAGGTTTTAGTTCAGGTAGAACCACTTTTTTTATAGTAAACATGGGGTAATGTGCAAGAGAAAATCAAAATATGTTGTGGGACACTGCACATATTTCACAAACTTATTTAAACTGGCTGATTTAAGTCCCCAGCTACGATGAAGTCTCCCCTGGATGAGTCTGCTGATGATGACGTAGGACTCTGCTAGCATTAGCCCGCTAGCTTGTTAGCTTAGCTGCCGTGTCGGGAACAAGCAGATAAAGATAGATTTCCGTCTTAAACACAATAAAACAGTCACTGATAAACTGATCCCCTGCCATCAGAAGGTCCAATTCATCAGTATTGACAACGACAGAGGAGGTGTCGGTCAGAAAACTGTTCGGCGGTGCCCGGTCTCTCTGTGTCCAGCAGCTGCGGGACATTGTGCACCGCGGAAAGTTGCTCGTCATGTCAGACCTTCCGGCTTAAAAGAACAACTTTGTGTGAGTGTAGATGAGTCATTCATACACACAGCATTAGCAGAGAGCTAAGAAGAGCCGCCACGACGCGCATCGCCATCTTTCACGTCATCATTCTGTGCTACTGGGACACTGAACAGCGTTTACTGTTTTATGAGAAATGAAGAATATATCAGTGTTGCATCGGCAAAACTCTGGCTGATGTTGAACACTTTGAAAAAGGCTAAAATTGGCCGATGTATCGGTCGGGCCCTAATTTTAACATTTTCAGTCTATCAGTGCACCGTGCTAGTGTTGTATCTTCTGATGCCACTCGAACAATGGTGATGCGTTTGCTGACACTTTGACATTTCTCAGTCACCCCTTCTTAATGGCACATTTTGGGACTCCTCACCTCAGCTGATTGCCTCAAATCTTTATCTGAATTATAGACTTGAAATACTTTCCTTTAAATTTTCCATTTTCAAACAATGAGCGTTTATCTGTTTCGCTTTGATTTAGCGAAGGAAGATATTTAAGTTTCAATTTTCTTACATAAGCCCCCTGAATACAAGTAAAGAAAAGGTTATACAGCTTATGTCGGATGCCATACACACCTTTTGAAATCATCGTGAAAAGAAAAAACTAAGAGGTTAAAACAGATTTTCCTCTTGAGAACATCTGATAACCAAAATTGTAGACATGGTTTTAATGCTCAATATCGTGGCTTTCTGTTTCATTTTCCCTGCAGGTCTCTACAGGAATGACCTCCTTCAGCAGTTTCTGGAGTCTTGGTACAACCAGAAGTTTTTGGGGACTCACTGCACATTTGGGGACGACAGACATCTTACCAACCGCATGCTGAGCATGGGCTATGCCACTAAGTAAGATTATCCACGTGAATGTCACAAAACCAAAAAGTTTGACCTTTCATACGGCAC
Source organism: Scarus forsteni (assembly GCA_036419115.1). Classification (NCBI taxonomy): domain Eukaryota; kingdom Metazoa; phylum Chordata; class Actinopteri; order Labriformes; family Labridae; genus Scarus; species Scarus forsteni. The sequence goes on along the minus strand of JAZDUH010000111.1, from coordinate 12,782,111 downwards.
AAGAAAAGCAAATGATACTGATCCCTGTTTTGAGACAAAAGCTACTAAAATGTAAGTTCTTGGCCTTATTTCTGCATGCTGTCTTAAAAACTCAATTGATAGCCCAAGCTTTAATTTACTTCCCTCTATAACTGAGCCTACCCTTATTTTTTTTAAAGATCCTAGACAAGTATTATTCTAAGGCAAAACTCATGCATAGCGACGTAAGACAAGTCTGTAAAATTGTTAGTGTACTTCAAAAAGATTATATTGTGTCAGAATTAGGATAACGACATCAAAATTTGATAACACATCACAATTTTAATCTTGCTCTCAGAAAAGTTTACCAACCTGCTACACAGTTTGTAGGCAGACCAGCATTGTTTTAACTTTCTTGTCATCTAAACTGTTTACATTAACCTTAATTGCTATGCTTTCTTCCAATTTACAAGCTATTATTGCTTGTTACATAAAGCATGGGGTAACACTAGGCCCATGCAAGGAATTGAGTCATAATTTGGGGTGTTCTTTAAGCTTTATAGTTAACTGCACCAACATGAACATATATGCTTGATGGGGAAACTAGATTTGATTGATTTTTCTCATACACATTCTCCAGCTGCAAGCATCGGTTGACACAGATGAGTTTTTTTCTGAATGCTCTGACATTCTTGACACTGTTGATCATTAAAAAAGAAACTGTGATGCTCAAAACAAATAGCATATACCTTTGACACAGGACAAAGTTCTTAATCATATTGGATCATTACCTGGCATCTTTACTGATAGCCGCATATGACCTTTTTACGACGTTGATAATGGTACAGCTTTTCTTATCACTGTTTACCAGAATGACTTTACATAATTATCGTAAGAGCCCTAATCTTTGTTGGCCTGATTTATATTTCATAGACTTTCTTTTTTTCCTTTAGATACACAGCTCGTTCCAAATGCTACACAGAGACGCCTGCTCAGTTTCTGCGTTGGCTCAACCAGCAGACTCGTTGGACCAAGTCTTACTTCCGCGAATGGCTCTACAACGCTATGTGGTGGCACAAACACCACCTTTGGATGACCTACGAGTCCATTGTCTCAGGCATTTTCCCCTTCTTTGTCACAGCCACTATCATCCAGCTCTTTTGGACCGGCTCACTGTGGGACATTTTGTGGATCCTGTGCTGCATCCAGCTGATCGGGCTGGTTAAAGCTGCCTATGCCTGCATATTGCGCAGGGATTTTGTGATGGTCTTCATGTCCCTGTACTCAGCCCTGTACATGACCAGCCTGCTGCCTGCTAAGTATTTTGCTATTCTCACAATGACCAAAAGCAGCTGGGGGACCTCGGGCAGACGTAAGATTGTAGGGAATTACATGCCCCTCCTCCCTCTGTCAGTGTGGGCGGCCATTTTGTTAGGAGGTATGTGTTACACCATCTACGAGGAAAGTCAAATGGACTGGTCAACTCCAGCCAAAAAAGAGGAAATTAAGTTCCTTTTCTTTGGCTGTGTTGCCTACGCTTTCTACTGGCTGTTTATGATGTGCCTATACTGGGTGTGGTTTCGCAAGGCAATAAGAATACGTTCTAAAACTTACTCACTTGATGTTTAGTTTCCAAAATTTCCACTCATAAAAGCAGATATTTTATTTCTATCCACCATTTGCTAATCATATTCAGTTCAATTATTTATTTTGTCTCATTTTATATACACTGTTAGAGGGGGTTATCATACAGCTGCTGAACAAAATATAAAAAAGAACAGAGCACTTTTGGAAATATTATAAATATCCAGTAAAGATCTGAGGACAGGCGTTGGTGACAAAATGCATCACATGGAGATGTTGTTGCACAGAAGAATGAGACATTACTGAGGGCGTCGGGCCCAAGCACCTCTCAGGTTTGTCTTTGTCATATTTTTGTGACAAATAATCTGCCATCAGATATTTATTGAAGATATCTAAAGACCTGAAAGGGCTGTTTCGATAGCATTTATTATGATTATACAAGGGTGATGGTGGAATTATGACCTTTTTGTGTTTTACTGTGTCTGTTTTGTGACTATTACTTCACCACTGTTGTTTGTTTGCACTGGATCCTGTATGGCACTTTCTGCAGTTTTGCAGCCCTACTTGAATACACAAAAACAGCAGTTAAAGAACTGCATATTGGAAAAAGTGTACTAATGAGAAAATACCTCTTTGAGAAATTGAACATTTTTGAAGATGCTTTAGCTGAAGACTGAAATATGATGTGACTTCCTGCAGCCTGAATTGATGGTGATGGATTCTTCTCTTTATCTTGTATGTTATCTACTTGCTGTTTACCCACACTTGTTTAATAGAATGGATGTACTGTATTGGATGCACTTTGTTGAACTTGATATTACAGAGGGGAATAAATGGACAACATTTTTATATATAAATATATGTATATTTTTTCTGCATAAATCATATTGTGCTGCCTGGAAGTTGTCTATGAATGTGAAAAAATGGTTTTGGGAACTTGTGTGTATATACATGTGAAAAAATAAAATATTTTTCTAATGCTGACATTCCTGTTTCCAAACTAGGTCATTTAAAGAAAATTGGTATAACTACCTGAATATTCTAAGTAATAGAAGCTTTAGAAAGACGATTTTACCATCCCTGTGTTTAAAAAACAAACATTTTTCACTTATAAACTCAGTACAATTATTCTGTTTTTGGTCTCTTTGCATTTTCTTCATTTCCTTGAAGAGGCTATCCTTTCTTTCTAAACCTTTAAGTAAAATACAGTGCTTATGTAACTTGCATCTATGTGATAAAATCAGCAAATTTAACATCCATACAAAGAAAATATCAAGTCTTGTCAAAAAAGTAAAATGTTTTACCCATATTCTGCTACATAAGAACAGGTATTGCACATGAACACGTTTGGGACATTTTAAAGTTAATTGTTAGAAGAGAAAGATGGTGCCTCAATTTAAAGGTGTTTTAATTACACTTGTTTTCAAACACAAAAAGATCCACATTATTACAGAACCTAAAGTTAGGCTTAAATTATAAATTGCAGCATCTCAGATAGCCCTGTAAGATTACTGGCATGGTTGCTGACATCAGTTATCCATGTGTCTTTCAATGACAGTCACACACAAACATAGCGACAGCCACAATCTTTATGTGATAGTTGCTGATAAGAAAAAATGTGAAAAAGGTACAGTTCAGGCATGATGAGGTTAGGATATCCCAGTAAAATATGAGGTCACAAGTGCAAAGTACATCCAGGTTTATCAATTGGGTGACAAAGATCAAAAAAAGTTTCATGAGGGGAAAAATAACCAGTTCTCTGCACACAATTAAAGGATCCCATCACTGCAGTGACGTGACAGCAGAGATGCAACCAGTAGGCAACAGAGTAAATAGAGATAACTATAACAGTGAAAGGGAAGTTTTACAGCCTGTAAGAAATACTGAAATCCTTTTTTGGTCCCTACATGACTTTACTCCTTTGGGTGGACTGCTGTAAAAGTTTTAGTCCAAAAAATGTGGTGTGCCTAAACAACCATAAGTGTAGGTGGTGTTTTGTGAGTATGTCTTTTGTTTGAGTGCACACTTGATTTAAAATGCAACTAGCATTTGAGATCACTCTTGATTTTGTATGATTGTGAAACAAATAGCATTCGCTGTGACATTGGTTGTTAAACGCTGTGTTGTTTGCTGCTGTATGACAAAAGCTCAAAACTACGTACCAATGGAAGAGTCACCAAAATTGGAGTATCCCAAATGTAGGTATTTATTAATCTTAGGACAAATTACAGCTGCTGGTTGAACATAGACAATAAAAGTTGAATGTAGCCTCAGTGATTCCCCTTTTTGCCTCTTATCATGGGGTTCAAAGCCACAGATTATAAAACACCTACAAACAGGAACTTTTCTCTGCATCCGGGAACCTAAAAGCCGGTACCAGGATCCAAATTTAGATAACAATCCACCACTTGAAAGGATCGAGTGTGGTCTCTAGAAAGGAAAAACTGCTGAAAGTTCCAAAAACTGTCTGTAAAAGAACTGTAGGTCATTATTACAGTAAATGTGGGAAAGACACTTTTACAGTCAAAATAGACATGCTTTCAGCTTGGTTAATAAAGGCTAAGCCATATCCAATGACTTGCAAAAAGCAAAGCAAAGTAAAGCAATAGTTAAAAATTTTGACGGTGAGTAATTGAGCTGTACATGATTTCAACATTATTTGATTAAATTAAAATACATTTAAAACAATAATTGACAGAAATGTAATGATTTGTACAATCAAAGCTAGGTTTTTATTTGTTGAAATATATTTTAATAACATCGACTGGCAACTACCTGTGACACTCACAGTGTGGGGTCATCAAAACCAACTTTTGCTGGAAGTGCCCAGGTGAAAATACAGACGCTGGGGTGACCAAGCCTTTTCTGTTGCTGCTCCCAGGCTTTGGAATAAGCTCCCTGCTGAAATATGTCCCATTTTAGACCTGGGCCTACATATTTATTTAGGTTGGCTTTTAATACCCAGTAGTGTTGCGACACTGTACTCTGTTTTACTTTATTTTATTGTATTTAATTGCTTTTATTGCTTTCAATTGTTTTTAACTGTTTTTATTTATTGCTTTTTACTTAATACCTATTGTAAAGCACTTTGGTTCACTGAAAGGTTTGTTGTAAAGGGCTGTATAAATGAAGAACATTTCCATTTAATTGAAATAGAGAAGAATTTTCAGTCAAGCAAAGGTATCTGACAGGTTTGGTCTGTTTAATACAGGCAAGGTTTCCCTCCTACCCTGTCTTGGATGGTGAACTAAAAGAACCTATCATTATCATCAAGGTTTCCATCTTTATTCACTGTCACCATCCCCTTTAAATATGACAAGACATCTGATGACTTTTCTTTTGGTTTACTTTGGATCCTGTGCGTTGGCAGAATACTGAATACATTTAAAGAGCGTTTATTTTGTGTAAACTGAAGAAAACATTTATTTAGACTAAAGAACATTGACTTTAATATTAAATCAAAAGTTATTTTTAAAGAACTACATTTACTGTATGTTGAATTAGATGAAAAAAAGAGAACTGAAACATTTGGCATTGTTACTTTTTAATGTGGTTTCTGAAAAAATGTTTATTTATTTGATTTTCCTTTAATTTCCCAATACTAATTATTTGGATAAAAATAATTTAAATTCTGTATAGTTTATTAAATACTGTTACCAGATGCATTTCTTTCTTTTGAATTTAATTTTGTCTTGTCAAAGTTTTAACCCAAATATATCTGTACTGTTGGTTACAGGTTTATGCTGTTTTGTAAATTTAAAGGTAAATGTGGGCTACACATAGGTCCTGTTACTGTACTGGAGGTCAGCATTTTATAATGGGAACAACAGGTCACTGAGTCTGTCTATTCTGGGTGGAATACATCAAATAAAATTCCCAAAGGCTACTTTTTCCACCGGATTTATGCCATCACAACAAAGTCTTCCATTTTTTATAATGTACATAAAAACAATACTAAAACTCATGATTCAGCGTGGACCATGTGAATGTTGTTTAACCTGCTTTTTATCATAGCAACGCCACATCCAACATCCCTGTTACATGAGGTGGGTGGGACAGCAGCACTGTTAAACACCTTTGAATTCATGATATGACATTGCAGGAACTTTATGACATGGAGACATCTTTACGTAACATGCTGGGTGGGGCGCTGGTGTAAAGTGTTTTAATGCAGCACTAAAAGTTCAGAGGGAGGGACTTTTGAGGTTACCACAAGCCCACGGACAATGAAAAGTGGGATACATAACTAAATAAACAGACAAATCTTTGTGCCTGGAACAAAAACAGCATCATAACTGTCCACTTCTGCCCAAGTAGCTCTTGACCCAAACATTTGTCTCCAACACTGAGTGGACATCTGACATTTATACTTCTGCTTAAAGAAAAAAAGATCCTCACACCTACACCTTAGGCATAGATAGGAGGAAATTGAATGTTAATAATTATTTTTCTTTAGCAAACTGACTGTAAATACTTCAACATAATATATGACATAACTTAGTTAACACAGTTTGTGTAAAGTTACATAATGTAGTTTAACCTCTTTTCTTCACTTTTCTATCATAAGTGGTCATTTAAAGTTGTTAAATATTTGACAAAAATGAGCATGACATGATTCAAACGTGACCAGAAAAATACTAAATGAGCAATTTGCAACACTCAGATCATTCAAACAACTACTGTTCAAGCAACAATAAACACATAATGAAACAAAAGTAAAAACATAACACAAATAATTGATATGAAGCTTTTCAAATGGCTCTAATAAAAATCTGATATCAAACTGTTTTTTTATCCACCAACCTGGATCTTAAGAGAAAGATCCACAAAACAACCCACAATGGTTTACAACTACAAAGAGGGTTTTATAGCCAAGGAAAGACCTCATTAGGATAATCATTATATGTGCTATCTCCATGATTGACAAGTCAACCCCAAAGGCTTGTACTTGTATGTGAGTGGGGGGACACTGCAATATCTGGACCTGAAACTACAATAAACTAGACAGAATGACAGGCCTTATAATTAACATGGTCCATGAAAGTCCATAGTACTCTTCTTTAAACCCCCCTGCAGGAAACTGTCCATAATGGTGCCCTCTTTAGACTAAGGCCGCATCCACACGAAGACAAAACGTTTAACAGTTTCCAAAACGATCGTCATAAAGACGAAGGCATCTCAGAAAATGTGTGCGTCCACATGAATGCACTCAATATGCATCAAAACGCTGTAAAAACACATGCCAGACCTCTAGGGGCGCTGTAACGATATGGCGGAAACAGACGAAAAAACAGTGGGCATGCGCAAAAGTTGTAAACAGACATTGTGATAAAGTGATCATAAAGTGGCGAAATGTGTCCTCGATAATTGTTTGTTCAACTCCGTGGTGATTGAGAAGAAGGAGGTTTTGCTGCAACAGCGATAGTAGGGTCACTAGCTTCATTAGCACATATGCTACACCATACGCCGTATTGTTGTTGTTGTTGTTGCCGCATGTGTCGCATGCGTGTCAATGACGATATGAAACTATGACGTAAGCGTATCAGAAAAGTTACGGAGAGCCAGTAAACACAGAGCTGCGTATATGGCATTTCAAAATCTTTCCACTCTGGAACCTGGTTTCAAAAATGTTCGTTTACAGACCCCCAAAACGCTGTCTTCGTATGGATGATACACAGATTCGGCAAAAAATGTATGCGTTTAGACCTCGGTTTGGCTTCGTGTGGATGGGGCCTGAGCTGAAGCAACTTCTGTAAAATCTACTTAATAGGATGCACTATCAAAGAGCTAGTATGTTAAATATTAGGACAATTGAACAGACAAAAATGACCAACTCTCTATTTTATTGATAATATGCAGACACATGTCTAATACGATATCACAAGTGGTGGACAAAAAGCACAACTTCAGTCTTTAAGTGAAAGTATAGATCCTCCTGATCAAATTTTACCCCAATACAAGTTAAACTTGATCAGTCAGATTTTGAGTGCTTACTTTTATAATTATTTAGTAGTCAAAGTAATTATAAAATAAAAATCTCCTATTTTCACAATGCATGAGTGTGGTCAGTGATACACAGCTGTACATTCTGCACATTATTATCTCTACCAAAGAGGCCGTGTTTTTGTCAGTGTTCATCTGATTGTCTGTCTGTCCATCTGTGAGTAAGATAAATAAAATAGGTCTCAACAGATTTGAATGAAATTCTCAGGGATTGTTGGTCAAGGCATGAGAGAGAAATAATTAGATATTGGCAGTGATCACAAATAAGGACGTGAGTCCTGGAATTATTCAAAGAATTGATCAACTTTGCACGATACAGCAGTTTTCCATTGTTTTTGATAAAAGTTGGCGAGCAATGTCAAAAGTAATGTGGCAGAGGTTTGAGCTACTTCTACTGTTGTGAAGAAAACACCATTTACCCTTTTTTTGAACTTCCCGTTCCACACATCTTAAGATTTGCACCCATAAAGCTACAGAAAAAAAACAAAAGTGGCTGATGTATTGGCAAAATGTTAACCAGACTTCTTCACAATGAAAAACATTCATGTTCTTTAACAGCCATTTCAGAGGTGACAGCCCTTTCAAACTCTGCAACAGTGCAGCATGATCAGATTCCTGTCATGAAACGTGGCACGTGTTTATATTTTTTGAGAAACTTTCTTGTCTTGGCATGTGTGCTATTTTTTTTAGAAGACCTGGTCAGAGCTGGATCAAGGGTGCAGCTGAAGTCCCTTCATATGATACACAAGCCCTCTAAAGAGGAAATTATTAAAAGTAGTTTTAAAAAAAAAGATGGTGTGTCTTCATTAGGGCCATATATATTTATTTTGTTTATTTTTTGTGATAAAATACTTCCATGTACAATAATATATCACCTGCATGGGTCTATGATGAGTTTAAATTTTGTTTTCGTTGGAAACGATTAATGAATTAAAGTAGTAACCCCTCTGGCGTGACTAGTGAAAGGAGCATGAAATAACTGACCAGGATATCCAATCATATATATATATATATATATATATATATATATATATATATATATATATATGATTTTATATCCTATATAATCTTACATTTCAAACATTTTATCCTCTTTAATTTTTTGTCATTTTAGTAAACTTCCTCAATCACGACATTCAAACTTGTAACAATAGTATCTGTTGTAGTTTGTAATTTCACTGGACCCAAAGGCAGACAAGACAACGGGTTGAGCAAAGATTAACAGAGATTTATTGGATGAGATGGTTGTGGTCTGGTGAATCTTGGCAAAGTTGTACTTCCGTAGGCAACTGAAGAAAACTGCACCGATTACTGGAGGCTGGGGTGGCTGAATCCAGAGGATCTGAGCAGAGAGGAAAAGCTGGTAAGATTCACTGAAAAAACAGGCTTAGAACAAAACTCTGAAGCTTACAAATCAGAGCAGCCAGAAAACTACCACAGAGTAGACTGAATAATCTGCCAGTGTGTGGAGGAGAAGCTCGGGTTCTTGTAGAGCTGTTGATTAGATGCAGGTGAGTGGTTCAGCCAGGTGTGTTGATTGCCAGTCCTCCAGTGAAACAGGAACACAGAGGGATCCAAGGCAGGGCTTTTATGTTTTGACCTCTCCATAATTATATTTAAATTATGTAGGATGATTTAGAACCTTGAAAAAAAGGACACATGTATACCTATATAAATACACATAATGAGACAATAGTGGTGGAAGTTCCACATCCAATCACACACACACACACACACACTCACACACATGCAACATTGAACTTGATCTGAACATTCCCCCACTGAACAAATGCAATCTTTTCTGTGAAATGCACCCTTCTCCCTTTTTAACAATGTGGATTACCAGGACATTGATCCACAAAAATGAGGAGCAACTAGTCTACATGACCCAATCCATAACAGTATCCATCAACTGTGTTATTTGAAAGTGATCTATTAAAGTTTTTCTCAGTCGATTTGGTACATTTTTTTGAATCATCCTCGCCATTTGCAAAACAGTTTGTGCATTTCTCGAAACAATTTGCACAAGTAGCAAAACACCATCTATTACCTGAAAAAGCCAGTTTTTTGCTCAAAATCCTTAGTCCATCTCTCAAAACTAAATTCCTGTCAATGAACATGTCGGTGCTTTCAGAATGACAAGTCCTTGTGTCATTGTGTTCAGATAAGACAGTCAAATTGCTTAGTCTTGTTGTCAATATAACAGTGTATTCTGATGCAAAAGATGGTTAAAGTTTTGATGACAATTATTGTCAATTATAAGTTACACCTTAGTGTGTGTGTGTGTGTGTAGGGGGGGGGGGGGTGATTGCAAAATATTGGACAAGATTCACTTTACATTTTTACTGTTTGTACCATTTGTTGACAGACCATGTCATTGTGATACAGTAATGAAAAGACAGCACTGTGTAGCACAAAGATAAAAAACAAAAGTAGAAATGTGAACATAGGGCAATTGGCAAAACTATACATATAGTGCTGTAGGAATTTCTTCCAGTCTTCCTATACATCCAGACGTTCCTCTCTGTTGGGCCACAAATTCTCATCCACATCACAAGAATATCTTCTCTTGCGATGCAGCGTGGAAAAATCTTTTACAATGTCTTATCCAGCCACTGCAGGCATCTGCTGTGATGTCATCACACGCTGCATCCATGGCATCCAGAGGGGTCATCTGTGAATGTGGCTGGTGATCATAAACTTTCCATCTCCATGCTGAGAAAAAATCCTCAATGGGGTTAAGGAATGGGGAGTAGGGTGGGAGGAACTCCATCCTCATCCTGTTGTGGGTCACAAACCATTCCCTGATGATGTTGGAGTGATGGAAACTGACATTGTCCCAAATTATTACATACTTTGGCAAGTCATCTCCAATCTGATCCCTGTCTTGTTCAGGGATAAGGTCCCGGTAGAGAGTGTCTAAAAAGGTGACAAGACGCTCTATGGGTTGGCACACCATTCACTGAGATGACAGCACCCATGGTTATGTTGCCACCCTGTTGGCCTGGCACATCAACTGTAGCCCTGTGGCTGATGATATTTCGACCACGCCTTCCACATTTTGTAAGGTTGAAGCCAGCTTCATCCACGTAGATGAAGTTGTGTGGTGGTTCACTTGTTTCCAGTTCCATTATACGCCATATTTAGGATACACAAAATGAGTTTTATAAATTATATGGATTTTCATTATGGACAGTTACATCAAATGTAGCACAATAAACACATATTGCATCATCTTTCCTACAGCCATGGCAAATGTCACTTACTGTACTGTATATCACTATATGATGTTGTACTGTTTACTGAGAGGTACAGTTACTGCATGCTCATACATGTTTTACCTGTACATACTGGTAGCGTAGCTCGTTAACTCTTTCACCATTTCTTTCAAATGGAACAGTGTACAACTGCTTCATCGTCATTTGGTGTCTTTTCAGCACTGTCAATAGTTGAGATGCTGACTGTTTGGATGGAATGCGCACATCTGTCTTCTGCCTCGCCTCCCAACTCCACCCCGCACCCTCGCTCCTCTTCCTCTTCTTCTTCTCTCTGGCTGTTGACCCCATCCAATTCCTTGTCCTTCCATTGTCAGACATTGTAAGGTTGTGTTGTGCTCTAGCTATATATATACTTGCCAGTTGATTGTTCACAAGATGCACCTCTGAGCTATTTCAGAGAACTGCTGGTGATCGGCTGATCTAATACTTCACATGTTTCTCTTCGTTAGAGGAAATCAAGATTCACATGGGAGCAATTTCCCAATTCAGGACAGATTTAGAAAATAGTTATGAAAATATTTAGAAATATGCTTGACATTATGACAACATGGCCAGACATTTTGCTGTGCCTAAATGTTGTAGGGGTGAGACTGTTCAATAGAGACCCATGATAAAACATTTTGATCAATGTGACATAAGCAATTAGATAATGTAGGAAACAGCAGAGAATTGTACCATTTGCATTGGTGTACCGAAGCATTTGCAACTTGTTCAAAGAGACGAGATACTGCTTTTTTGATGTGCACAAGTGACACAATGTTGTAAAGATTGAACGAGTAGTTTTGAGAATTTCAGTTCTGATCTAAGAAATGAACCAAAGCAACAGAGTAAAACTGTAAACCCTATCAACAGCATAACCTTATTTCTCAGAACTTAAATCTTGACTGCCAGTATCGTTGATGTTGATAAAGCTCTTTACTACAGGTTTAAATCATTTCCACATGTGAAGTCATTCTAATGTGAATGTCTTGTGAGGTGACAGCCTCAGCCAAGTTTGTAACATCTCCTTTATAAAGTCAATGAGTGGCCATGTCCCTTCTGCTCCTTCTCATAATCAAAAGATTCTTAAGTTCTTTCTCCTCCCCTGGTTCTCCAGATCTTTGGTTTTTGCCTCTAGAAGAGAGATTCTCTTTATAGCCAATTTCAAGGCTGAATCAATTTCCCCTTGAGTTGTTTCTGTCTCATTAACATGTGTCTCAGCTTGGTCAATATGACCTGTATTATTCACAACATCTTGTTTCATCTTATTAACTGTAGCCTTCAGTGTAGTTGTCATATCCACCATTTTCTGGTCAACAACATCAAATCATGTTCCAAAATCTGGCCGCAGTGACTTGAGCACATCTTCACTGCTAGCCAAATTAGCACTGGCTGTGTTAGCATCTGTGCTACGCAGAGAGCTCAGTTTGATTTTGTTTTTTTGGTGAGGGAATAGGGTCTGTCTGGCTTTGCCAAACTCAACCCAGCTGATATGTGTAATAAAAACAGAATGTAAGCTATGATTATCTGGATGGCAAGACTAGGCTCAAATGCTATCACATGTTTTGACTTGTTTGTATAACTGTATTTGTAGTCGGTGACTGGTGGCATGGAAAAAAAATAGCAGAAAAGAAAATAAAAAGCAGAAAAAACTAGAGAAACTTCAGGAAAAACTGTAGAGACAAAAATAAAAACAGGAAGAAAAAAAGTACAAAATGATGTTGAAAGAATCACCCTGATTCACTCAGGTCACCAGGGGAAATTGCTAACAGCAAATTGAGAAAGACACTCAAACTCCTTCAAATCTTTGACTGTGTTGGCCCATCACACCATCATTTATTGTCTTTATTTCTGTAATGTTTGAAGCAACCATAAGAATAAGTTTATTTTTCATGTTCTGAAGTCAAACCAAATGTTGGGTAAAAGAAAAACTTAGGCTTTAGCATAGTGGTGCAAGATCTCATGTATATTAACTATTATTAAAATGGTCCAAGAGACATTAAATTACAAATATGTTTTCTTTTTCACAAATGCATGTAGAAATCTTGTTCAAAGAGCTTCCAAAGTGTCTGTAATGGGGCTTAAGTCTAGTGGTGGCCAAATCGTACAACAATGATGGAAAAATAATAGGAATGTCATGCCTACGCTGGAAAAATAAATGTTTCTGTAGATCAAATATGTCCTTGATCTCGTGGCATGTTCAGAAACTAATACCTCTTGGTAAAAAAAGATCCAGAAGCCCACTTTAAACTGGATTCTTGGAATGACTCAATAATAGTTATCTTTTAGATTTAAAACATAATTTAAGATCTTCTGTATACTGGTGTATTAACATAACACTTGTCATTACCAATGCTGTTAATTAGGACAGCTTAGGCATAATCCTTACAGTAACTCCAAATAAATCACCTGGACATTGTCCCCATAGTGATTTAGTTTTATTAACAAATGCAGTACGTTTGAGGTCCTTTTGTCGGTTGTCATGAGCTGTCTTAATGCAGCAGTCATAGTTGGAGGCTTTATATTCATGTTATTATCCTGTTTCAGGGCTATTATTTAAAAGCAAATATCTCCTGACTTCTTTCTCAACTATCAACATACTTTCAAGGTTGGCGATTCAATACCTAACAGAGCCATAAACACGAGACAGTATTCAGCATCTTAGATTATGCTAACCTTTATGATGAGACATGCTAATCTTCAGGTGCACATGCTAGTTTTGCTTGGTAAACCTTTAGTCTTTAAAAATGACATCCTCCATGTTTGACTGAAATTAAAATCAAAATATAGGTGGGTGCCACATAAGATAGTTAATATTTTTACCATGGCCTTATCCTTTTCTGGAATCTTTACCTCCGCCAATGACTTAATGTTTTTGCGTATGTTTGTCTGATTTTTAGCAAGATTACACAAAAAACTGCCTGACAGATTTTGCTGACATTTTCAGGAGGTTTTGGTAATGGGCAAACTTAAAAATGACAAGATTTTGAGATCCAGATAGATCCAGATAACCACCATTTGTGAACAATCCTTTTTGCTCAATAACTGTCTGACTGATAATGATATTAACATGATTCTGGGTGCTACGTATGGGTTTTCAGGGTCAAAGAATCATATTATGGTGGCAAGTTTATCATGAACCTATTGTTTATAGATGTAACGGCAATATTTGAGCTACCTTGGCGGAGGTTTGTCCTCTCCAAGAATTTTCTAGTTTACTATTGTTCCACCAGTGCTTTTAAAGAGGTGAAACATCTGAACACATTTCATCTACCCATCACTGCAGATCATTTCCCCGTCAACGCCTATGAAGACGTCAGTTGTGCCTATGAAACCAAGGTGTAGCTTGTTATAAGAAAAAAAAACTTGCTTACTTGTCTTTTTTGTGGCATAAATTTCACATTGGCAGACTTTGACTTGAAGACCAGAAGAACATTAGTTTCATCCTCAGATAGCATCTGCGATACAACACCAGAGACTTACACTTTAGGATCAGTGATATAGATGGTTAGTTGGACCCTCTCATGGCTGTTAAAATGAGTTCTCACATGAGTAAAAGGGTTTCAATAACATCTGACCACTTTCAGCATTACTAATCAGACGTCATATCTATACAGCGTGTTTGGTTACTAAGTAACACTTCTAACATAGATCCACAGCCAATGTAGATCCAAGAACTACGAGGCATTTTACTACAAAATTCCACAGAGCTCCAATGAGTCAGAGGGGAAGCAGAAAACTGAAGTGTGACGCAGCCGAACATCACTTCCACTTGTGCCTGTTTTCAATTAACTTGTCGACCCCCGCCCTGTCTGGGCCTCTGCACTGACATCAGGAATGGCCTCAGCTGGCACAAATCGGCTCTCACGTTTTTTTTAAACGGGAAGATGATGTGTGAACCACAGAGTGATGTGTCTCATTGTGTCTGAGTTTATCCGTGGGGGAGGATGCTTTAATTTACTGAGGTTTAGACTTTTGTGAAAAATCTACAGTAGCTCTGCCAGAGTAGTGTAGACATCACCATGAACTGTTATAAGAACTTCAAAATTATTGCAATATATGTTAAGAAATAAGAGAGAAAACAAATCTGCAGAAATTAGACAATCGAGACTCCCTTGAGCAGAGGTGTGCAGCCAGCAGCCAAGAAGTCAAATTTGGCCTGCCAATTTCTTCGATGGAACCAGCAAGTCAATTTAGAGTATCAAAAAAATAATTACAAAAAGAAAACAAGACAAAACATTTGAAAGAAAACAGATCTCAAATTGAGTGTTATAGTTTATGTACAATTTCCTTTTGTGGAGGACTGGTTGTATTTGTTAGAATGAAAATAAAACTGTTAGTCAAATTTACTTTAATAACCTGAGTACTGTGATAGTTGAGAGTATGTCATGCAGGCCACAACCCATTGAGAATAAAATGTGTGTGGTCCTCTTTACAACCACAGTTTCCCATCCAGGCCTACACAGCATATTATTATTATTATTATTATTATTGTTATTAGTATTATTATTATTATACAATACAGTACAAAAAGTACTTTTTTCCCCTTTATTTAGTGTCAGAGCTGCTTTAAAACATCAAGTTATCTGAATTTGGGATTTAAATTGAAAGAAAATAGATGATGACTTACTAATTACCAATATTAATGATTCTTTCTATTGCTTTAGTTTATTTTTTATTCAATATTCAGTCTCTTCTTCAGCCATATGTAAAGCGTACCAAGATCCATTTAGGATTAGTGTTTGATACTTGATAACAACACAACTAAACAACTGTCTACCAACTGTTTTCGACACATGAGCACATGTTGTTTCTGGTTTCCCTCACCATTCTAGTATTTTCCACTGTGGCTGTATGTGGTCCATGTTTTGATTTAATCCAAATGCAGAGAGAGTTTGATGTGTTTGATCTGATCTGTGTCGTATAGGTATGATGTGTGTATATTGTTTTATTTTGTCTATTTTGGATAGTTTTATTATTGTATCTGGCGTTGTACTGTGTCACTACGAGTGTCTGTGATAATATGCTGAACAACAAATTGCCCTTTAAGGGACGACTAATAAAGTGAAGTGCGAGAGGACAACCCAGGGCAAAAGAGGCCAAGTTGCAGTATGAGAATAGAGAGCATGGTTAGATCATATTGTTGTTTTTGGCACAGTGTGAGTGCACAAATTAAATTAAGGGAGTTTCCTAAGTCTGCAGAGGCCGCTTTCATGAGACGACTTCAGCTGAAACATGCACACTCACTGGCGGGGCTGCCGTCATTTACTGGAAGTTGCGCTTAAAACACATAGTTTGAAGTCACATACCAGGGTAGACCAATCAGAAGCCACAACAATTTCTTGAACTTTTTGAAGTATGCGTGCGTAAAATTATGGTCACAAAATGTTGTATGTGTCTGAACTAGGACTGCACCTTCCCTGCCTGGCCCACTACTGTCTTTTATTTATTCTTGTTTGTGCTGTTGCATATGTCACATGACATCAGCAAGGATAATTTCCCCCAAGTTTGTCACTTGTACTTAATAAATAAGGGGTTAAATGACAGTGTGCATTCTCTGGGGCTCATAAGTCATCATCATTAGATGTGAAATCACTTCACTGATCAAACACGTCATTATTCAAACCTACTCCATCACTCAAAATGAAAAAGTGCCTTTTCTAACCAGACAGCAGGACGAACATTCATTCATTCATTCATTCTATGATTGTGTCATGCATAAAAAAAATATGCCCAGCCCAAGCAGGCTTTCAAAACACCATCAATAAGGTGGGTGAGGTGAATCTGTATCATCTCACAAAGACGTAGGGTTCCAGAGGGGGTCAAGCTAATTTTATAAAACCTCTTCTTCTAAAATTGAGGAAAAACACCACCATCATTGATCGATTTATAATGAAAGCAAAAACAAAAAGAAAATAATGACTTGTCTCTATGACCAGCTGCTGAATGAAAAGACTGCAAAGAATATTAAACATAGATGGGACAAATATCTTGTTGTTCAGCCTGATGACCAGATCTGGAGTGTTATTCAGAGCAAAAAAAAATTCTAGTACAGAAATATCACATGAAACACAATATCAGATAATCTAAAAAAACTATACGTAACTCCCGAAATTGAAAGCAAATATGACAAGACTTGCTTCCCAACATGTCGTAAAAAAACAAGTAGGCAATTACTATCACATGATATGGTCAAGTCATTGCAGCCTTCTGGTCTGCTGTTCAAAAGGTTAAAATTTATTTTTCATTAATACTGAAATGGATACAATTTGTAAGCTTGTCTGTTTACAGAATGAATCCCATTTTCCTTGCACAATCTTTGTTGATGAAATAATAAATAATGACAAAAAATGGTCCAAATATGACCTTCGATACTTGTATCAGCTGTCCTTAAAGGTGTAGTCAGCGATCTTCTGATCTTCTAATCTAATGCACTATTTGTCAAAATCACCGTATTCCTCCTCTCCATCCACAAGATGTCACCACTGACAGCATGTTGAAAAAAAAGTCTGGTTTCAATACACAGCCTTGGCTCTGAATTTCAGCAGGTAAATACTGTGGCTCGGGCCGAGTCACCAAAACGGCGATCATACTCATGCACAGATCAGACAGAGGGGGGAGGGGGAGTAGTAGGTTGCTTAGCGTGCACGGTCAGCGTAAGAAAGAGATACAATATGTGCAGTCGCAATGGCTGAAAAACAGCCAAAAAGAAAAAGGTCAGAGGAGTGAAAAGTGAAAAAGAAGGACTATGACCATGAAAGAGCAAAGACCCGGGTCAACATTTGTGTTGCTTTCCGACGGTGGAGGGAACTCCACGAGTTGAAATACCTGAAAACGTACGCGGATGTCGCCGTCTTTCTGCTGGATAGGTAAGCAACATTAGTTTTGTGGTGCTTCACATAACAGTAACAGCCGTCGGGCATTCATCTTATTGTCTAATCTGCCAAAATGTACTGTTGTTGTGATGTTTTCAATAATGCCAGTGGAGTTGTGGCTATTGTCTGACGAGTCAGGGTTACCTTAGCTACGTTGGTCAGCTACGCAGTTTCTACAGCCGTTTCCATGACGCTGCACGTCCATCAGCTTTCGGGGGTGGAGCCAGGGTTGAGGTATGAAGGGAGAGGCGGGTCTAAATTCGTTTATCTACAACCTCTCCACTCGTTTTCTCCCACATCGCTGACTACACCTTTAAGGACCGAATGAAAATCATTTAAACAAATGACACTTGAATTCAAACTTCCCCAATCTGATATTTATAGATACTTAAACCTGAGGCACTTTCTGACAACACATCAGAAATTTGATAAAAGTAAAAATCCCTCTCCAAGAGATACATAATAATAAAAAAAGGATCTCCAAAGTGTACACTATATTTACGTGTATATCTATGGATTCAAATAACACTGCACATATAAAACATAAGTGACTGATATTTGTACAACCTGAAACTTGGGAACAGATATGTGAAAAAGCGACTTAGGTGACTAAGGTATTTCATAACCCCACAAGTAACAGTAAAATGCATTCAAACAGGCTCTCATATAAGCTAGACAAAGTGTGGACAGCACACTGGTAAAAATACTTATATTATTTGGTTGGCCAAAAATTGAAGGAGTACAATGATCCAAACAAAGACAAATGGGACCCTGACAAGGGGAAAGCACAGATGTCTTTCAATTTCTTTCATGGGCTTAGCTATTTCTTTACACAGCCTTGTCAATCAATATAAAATTATGGGATCTGGAGTGTTATTTATGTAATTACATTGAGACCATCTCCCTCAGAAATACACCCAAAGCAGGTAAACATTGCAAGATGATAATCTGTATTTACCAAAGTTCAACTACACTTAAAACTGATACCATAACGTTTTCCTACGCACATAAGCTTTTATTTACTTTCCTGAAAGTGTTACGCAGTCATGATAAATTGGACATAAAGTAACATATAAATAGACCTCAAATGCTTTTTTGTACAGTAAGTGGTGTACAGTATCATGGAAAGTAATTGAAGGATTGAAGAGGAAAAAAGAACCACATCTTTTATTTAAAGGAAAGATTTATGGATCTGTCAATAACAATCCTCTCAAGGACAGTTTTTGACGTATATATGGTGCACTCCTATTTGTCGCCTTTTACCTATATAGATACATAAGGTGAGCTAAGGTCTAAAAGGGAGAGAAGGAAAATCCCTGGATATTTTGAAATATGATACACAGGACAAAGGGTGGCTCATATAAACAAGAGTAAACAACAAAAATAATTCAGACACTATTTCTCATGCCCAAAGTTTACATTTCCTTTTTCAAGTCTTGCCACAATGCATCATTAGTTGTCTGAGCAACTGAGCTGCCCATTGGAAAAAAATACAAAACAATCTGCCCGTTAAATGACACAGAAGAAGTTGAGTCATGTCTGACTATATTTAGATATGCAGTGGGCTCTATATAAGCCTTGTGGATTGTTGCAACTCCTCACTTTGCGTCTTCCATCAGACAGACATCATGAGAGGTCTAAGTGGAGAAGAGGAGAATTTGGTTTTTTATGTAAAAGGAGTAACACGGTTATGTTTAAAGCTCCCATGAAGAATTTTAAGCAGGCACACACCAGAGTGAACTACAAGTCCCTGAGACAAAAAAAAAACTCTGCCAAGGCATTTCCAACATTTTCAAGGTAGATGTTGTGAAAATTGTTGAAAACCTCCATATCTCTCACTGCTAAGAGATCCCTGAAAAAATTCCATAATCCACATCTGTTCCAGATCACCAAAAAATCTAACCACTTTTTCCTTGTATTTTGACCAACATTACCTGAAAAAAGTCATCAAAATCTGTTCAGAACTTGTTGAGTTTTTATCAAAAATATAGAAAACTGACATGTAAGCCACTGTTATATATATATCACCAACATAACTGTATAACTTGTTCCTTGTGCTAGCCCCCCCCCCCCCCCCCCCCCCCAAAGCAAAAAACATAAAATAATGGAAAACTGCTGTTTTTTGCATTGCTAACAGAGCTATAAATATCCTACATCTATTTTGGGATTTAGATCACAACCAAAGTCAAATCACTTCTTCCTTCTGCAATGACCAGCAATCCCATATAAAATCATTTAAAATCCAGTCAAAACATTTTGATTTATTCTGTTGATAAAATGACAGACAAACAAACAAATGAGCAAAGAAATCCAACAGAAACATAAAATAATCTAGAAAAGCACTCAGAGAGCGCAGGCCTCCCCCAGCGCCACAGTCCTCTCCCATATTGTGATTTTTACCATAAATATTAGTCCTACCTTTATTTCAAGTAAATATTTAGATTCCTTGACCATGAAAACATACCATTAGCAATTGAATTCAAAATGATATCTAGTTTAGTTCAGTAGTTATTCACGAAAAATACATTTTTTGTCATGGCGGATCCAGATGGTGATCCGGATCTACACCAAAATTGAATCACTTCTTCCTTTTCCCATGCTGAACATTTCCTGAAAATTTCATCAAAATCCATCCATAACTTTTTGAGTTATTTTGTTCACACACAGACGGACAGACAGACAGACAGACTCTCCCGAAAACATAGCCTCCTTGGCAGAGGTAATAATACTGACCATAACAGCACACAAGACAATCAGACAGAATTCTGTTTACCCATCCTGAATGCTGTTACCATGCTACAGGGTAGGTGTCAGCCTTCTTCTTTTACACATTCAGGACTATAAGATGAGAGATCATCTGAAATCACTTACTGGAGTTTTTAAGTTTGTGTTAGAATTAAAGAACTGAATAAGACTCTAGAGGACGACACCGTAATTCCCAATGTAACTGAAATGTTTATCCATTTCTTGACCTTTGAAGTCCAAAATCTATGCAGTCTGACCATGAGTCAGCATGGAAACTTGAGCAAGGTTGGAAAAAGTCATAAAACCTAAGCACTAACGTCAAGTTAATCAGCAAGGGTGCAGCATCAGGCCCAGAGACCTGATCTTTGACCTCCAAACTGTCACAAGTTTATCCTTGATTCAGGCAGAATTTTTGGGCAGTTCAAGGAACTTAATCAACCAACCAATCAATATGTAACATAGACATTTTATAAAAGAGTAGACTGATATCAAATCCTTTTTTATTAATACCATTAATCCAGACCCAACATGAATCCAACACGAGAACAGAATGTTTACACATTTGGCAACAGTTATAGTGAAAAAAAAACCTCTGCTCAGCCACAGCAAACCTTGAGCAAAACCAGACTCATGTTGAACAGAGTTTATGACAGCAAAAAATGTTTGGATGCCAAGACCATAATGTGTCATATTTGTCTTTATTGAATTGAAATTTTATCTGAGAATTTTCCCTTGATATGAGCCATCTAGTTTTCAAGTGGTTACTCCTCTCTAACTGGTTGTTGAGGTAGTTATTATGGGGGTATTATCAATAACAACCATGGAGAGCTTGTTAACGGCTATAGTGATTATGAAGTGGAAAGGACTGATGTTGGTCAACACAACAGTATTTAGTTAATCAATTAAATCAGGTTTAATAGATTTTAAATTGGGGATTTATGTAAAATGGTGTTGCCTCTGATGTAAATGTAAAAAAAAGCAGTTTAAACTGTAAATGTGTGTTACTTGCAGAAACAACCATGTATTTTATTATACTAATCATTCCTAAGTTAATATTAGGAACTGTTATGGGATGGGGCTGAAAAAAAGATTGTATTAGCAGTTGAGGTGGTTAAATATTTGCAGGTCCACAGCAGCAGGCTAAACCTGACACGCCAGATAGACAGTTTCATATTGGAAATATATCACTAACCCATCTGGGGAGGAGCCCTGTGAAAATGTTTTCAGGGTCAGAACCTTCAAAAACAACTGCAGCTATTGATTGGACGATCATTTGGCACATCACACTCATCACCGACCAATCCATATCAAGCAGCGCTGCTATGACACAGCATATGTAGTGGCTAAACGTAGCGGCTAACAGCTTACAAGGGCAAGCAACAGTTAGCGGCTGCCGCGGCTAACAACAGTTAGCCGCTACAGCTAATGGCTAACGGCCATTAACTGTTGTTTGCCCTTGTTAGCCATTAGTCCTAGCGGCTAACGGCCTTTGCTCGATAGCTAAACTACCTTAAGACGATCGTTTCACATTGAATTATACAACACAGATGTATCATTTTACATTTAGCCTATATGTGACATGAACCTCGCCAAAGATAATCCCTACAAAGTAAACTTATGAGAAGAGCATATTTCACCTATTATAGCTGAGTAAACATGATGAGTACAGGCTAACCGTCATTAGCCATTATTTGTACAACAGGAAGCGGCGTCACTTCCTGTCAAGTCACTCACTTCTTGTTGTCGTCACGCCTGCAGTTGCCGCTCCCACCTCTTTTCCCTGATTTAGCCGAGTGAAACCGTTGGACAATGGAGGCTGGCAAGACGGAGATACATGATTTCAGAATCAGGCTGTCCACACCAACAATCCAGAGCAGCCTCCAAGATATGCTCAAAACAGAAAAAATGGACGAAGAGAGAGAAAGTCTTGAAAGAGGGTGTGGCAGAGAGAGTGAAGGGCAAGAGGGATGGGCTCAGTGAGCCAAACCGAGTGCCATAGCTTAACTATGGTCAACCCTGACTAAAGTTTTATCAAAAGTCAAATTTTAAGTCAAACCCTAAAGATTCTCTACCTTTGGAGGTCTGCCCCCTGTATCAAAGTTTGTAACTAATTCTGAAGAAGAGGAGCCTGATGACTGTAAGCTCTGCCTCCCACCCTACTTTAAGAAATGAACAATACCACTGGCAGTGAGAGGGTAACATTTTGATGGGGTAATGTGGCACTAAAAGCTCCTTAAAATATGTTGGTGCCTGACCTTTGAGGGCTGTTGGTAATAAGTTGTGATATGCCAGTTATTACTTACCTCTCCTTAAAAGAGCTCTAATATTGCTTATTACTTAGAATCAAAAGTAACTAGATTTTATTGCAAGTAATTTAAACTTTTCCTCAAAAAACTGATCCAAAAAATGTTCAGTAACAACAGACGTTATGTCTAGAGGTCCCTCCTTTGGCAGATAAGAATACTGTCGGTCAGTCAGAACCCCACTTCCTGCTGGCTGGTAGCTGGAATCCCCCGCCCTTAAATCCACCCAAACACCCAGTAAAGATAACAGACAATATTTTATATGATGGAAATCTGACCCATTAAATAACACTGCAGATGTATATTGTAATACAAACATTTGATTGTTTTTGTTTTTTTATAATACAGCCATGAGTCTTGAGTCTTTATTATGCCTTTCATCCCAAACAGACATGAGTCTCTGCTGTCTTACAAAGAGGGGTTGTGCTTATTAGCTTAATGCAAGTATTGGTTAAGGAGATGCCCGAGTGAGCAGACTGTGCCTGATTTGTCTGCTATCTCCTTCTTGTACCTGGAACCACCAACCACAGTCATAAGCCGCTGCCTGGCAGCTATCAGAACAGGAGGTTCTTAGCAACTATGTGACTATTAAGAGAAAGCAAAACACTTTGTTGCTGTACATCTTGGAGATAACTCTCTGATACAGTAACCCTTTAATTCTAAGTGAATTAAAGGGTTCAGGCTTTAAACTCCCCATTCTCCTGTTTCTTCTGGACACATACTGACTACTGGTCATGTGGCAAATTACTCTACATTTTACTCCCCAAAAATGAACAATTGCTGTGTAACAGCCCAATCAGAGGAAGGCTTCTTTGCATGCTGAATGATTGATGTATTGGTAAGGTATGTTTTATTGTAAAAGAATAAAAATGTCCTCGTTATTCACAGATAAAGTTGGAAGTGAAAGGGAATTCTGATGTCAAAGTGTAAAGTCTTGTGGTGAGCCGGGTTGTGCTTGCGTCTTTTGACTGAGCTGAGTATTCACCAGTACATACCACTATCAAAAGATATGTTTTAATAAGGTCAATACTTCATTTTGTGAGGCGTCACATGAAATATTACTGAATCATGCGAGACTCAAACAACCATGACCTATGAAGAGATCCTGATCCCTTCTCTGTAGTTTCTTCCCTGTTCAGCCCTCCCCTTTCTCTATCTGTGGATGAGTTACATTACATCTGTGTATACACAATGCTTAAAAAATCCATTAGACCACCATTCAGTGTAAGGTTTATGACACAACCTAACAGCGTTGTTAATTACCACATTTTTTTTTCATTTCTCTGAAATGTTTAATACACCATTAAGCTTTTTTTTTTTTTTTTTTTTTTTTTTTTAACAGAAATTAGATTGTTAGGCTAAAAGATATTTATTTTTGTTTTCCATTGTTTTTCAAATTTACAGTTTGGCAATAAAAAAAACTACATGTCAAATTTAGTTATTTACTTGCATTCCTGAAAAAATAGTTTTGGAGGTTGAATGTTATGCTTCTTGATTTTTTTACTACTCTGTGAACTGGCTCAAATTTGGGTAAAAAAGGGAAATTCAGTTTAAATGTTATTTTTCCTGTTCAAGATGTTTGTCCATAAAATGTAAAGTTTTTGAGCGATTTCCAAAATATTTGTGTTTTCTGTCTTTTTATGGCAGGCGGTCTTATAAATGTGTTAAGCCTGTGTGTATTTAGATGAAGCATCTCCCATGTAATGATAATGTTGAAAGATTATCAGTGAATCAGTCTATGTTTTTAACCTGAAAAAAAGAGATTTCCTCAACTTCATTTTATCAGTTCATCTTATCTCCACATAATAATTATATGCAGATAAAGGACAGAACATGATTTATATTTAAGGCTCATTACAGCTCTTATCTGTCAGAGCTGCAAAGACACTGACACTTCTTATCACAGGGTTAGTTGGATTCTTATAAACAGTCAGATCTATGCCTATGGGATGGCCCAATTCAACAATTTTCTACTCACTGATAAGATTGGGTAGCTTTTGCTCATCATGACACTCAATTCAGTTTACACCATTTGACTTCCTTTGCAAATGTTTCATTAATGCTATTCCATGTTTACTCTCATGGTTTTTAATGACAATAGGTAAGAACCTGATGTCTTTTTTAAAATATATTTTATTTTGAGTATGATATTTTAAGCTTTTCACATAATACAAAGAATTAAAGACAACTGCAATGATAGTGCTAATGGTGTCAATGAAATTTAAAAAGGAGAGAAAAAAATCACAATTCCAATCATATTCATGCCATCAATAAATAGAAATACAAAATTAATAAAATAAATAATTGAAACACACACACACAGACAAAGGATGTGTTGGGGGGCACCAGTGGTACAGAGAGTGCAAGGGCATTATACAACGCATCAAATGTCATACAGGGCAAAGAAGGTTCACCAGGTAGGCAAGCCATAGGCTTATGTCACTTAATCTCCTTCAGTTTTATTGAAGCAGGCAAGAAATGGATCCCAAATAGCAAAGAATTTCTTGACCCAGTGGGTCCACAAGAACATGAGTCTTTCCATTTGTATAACGGAAACTAGAAAAGCACTCGGAGAGCGCAGACCTAATCTAATCTTTGGTTCCTTGTCCCAATCCAGACATTTTCTGAAAATGTCATTGAGTCCGATCATAACTTTTTGAGTTATGTTGCTAACAGAGAACAAAAAAACAAACAGACACCGGCAATAAAACAACCTCCTAGGTAATCATGCTATTAGGCTATCTCTGAAAGGGAGGGAGTTTCCATTCCCTCAAGATTAGTCTCTTGGCAACTATCATCCCCAACATTAACGATTGTTATACAGCTTTGGGAAGACAGAGTGAACCGAGAGAAACCAAAGATGGCAAGAGAAGCTTCTAGTTGAATGGTTCTTCTGAAAACCCTGTAGTGCCAGTAAAATATCCCTGTCCAGAATCTCCAGAATCTAGTGAGTGAAGGGCAGAACTAAAAGGTGTGAGACAATGTTCCCTCAGTGTCCTGACTGAAGTTTTACAACAAAAAAAACAAGCTTTTCAAGGACCTAGCTTTTAGGCCTTGTGCATCAAAATTTAGTTTTCATGACAAAGACACAGGTCCAAGTTTTTTATTCTTTTAATTGTTCATTTTTCATTTTAAAGTCTTAACCTGATGTGATGAGTGTTTGATATTTCCATATCTTATTAGCTGATTTCTTTGGGACTACCATAGTCAGTTGTTGGTGAAGGGCAAATCCCTTTAAAAATAAGGTAAGTGGATGAACATTCTGTCTCTCACATTCATTACGAGCAAGTGAATGACAAAACACCCCTTTCTTGATCTAACTCTGCCTGCCATCTGTTGACATTACTACTGTGTTCGTTTACTGACTTTCTGATGTATGAATGGGGCAGAGGGTCAAATATATGACCTACTTGCATCAGTCATGAGTCAAAAAGATGTGTTGCATTTATAATACTTTGGAATTAACTCTTAATACTGCAATATTTTGACAATCACTACATATGGCACAAGATTAGTCATTTAAGTTTCCAATATTCTGAAAATTATACACATTTTATTTTTAAGACCACACAAAATTACAGAGTAAAAGCATTAAGAAATAGCACTCTTGGTATAATCTCAGGCTGGAGTGTTTATCATGATACCTAAGTCATCTTCAAAGTGCATTAATGCATAAGTCATCACTGCACCCACAGACAATCGCATTTTTTTTGTGATCAAATGTTTTTATTTACATTTTCTTTTCCATATACACCATACAACATTTGTGACAACCAAACACATACATATTTTCTCCCCATCCCCTCCCACCCTCTGGACCATTTAATGGAGAAATATATTTCAAGGCAATATTTTAAAGACATGCATTTCATAGGAGAGAAAAAAGAGAAAAGAAAAAAAAAGGTTTGGATAGCTTATACTAATAACAAAAGGTGAATTAGTTTGCAACAGTTGATGGCTCTACTGATAGTAGAACAGTTACATTTAATTTTATAGTTCTTGAGGAAAGTAAGTACAAAACCTACAGCTGTTTATCATGTCAAAAGTCTAGATTTAATATCTTCTGCAACTGCGTACCAAAAAGATATGTTTTTTTGTTTAGCATTATGGATTCGGGCAGTAGATATTTCCAGGTGGATAATGTCAAGAAGTGTTGTGTACCAATGAGAGATGTTAAGCGTATGTGGGGGTTTCCATCTTACTGCAATTAACTTTTTCGCTGCTGTTAGGCCAGCAAGTATTACTCTTCTTTGTCCAAGTGATGCATTTATGGAGGGAAGATTGTCTAAAATAAGAGTTTGGGGGTTTACTGAGACGTTTTTTGCTGTTAGTAGGGAGATAGCAGATGCGACCTGCTTCCAGAAGTCAGCAACAGGTTTACACTCCCATACCATATCCATAAAAGTCCCTGGTTTGTTTAGAGGACATAATGAGCAGAGACAAGTATCCAGTATCTTCATACGGTGGAGTTTATGGGGTGTTAAGTAAGTTCTATGCACAAATTGAAAATGAATAATCTGGTGATCAGGGTTTCTGGAAGATGACAAAATATTAGACCTAACATCGTTCCAGTCGAGACTAGAGTCCCAATCCAGTATATCTTTTCTCCATACCGCATCTAGAACCAAAGGTTTATATGATTTTTTTAACATATATTGATACAAAATTGTGACCACCCCTCTTGCTTTTAAATTATCTATTAATTCATATAAAGGATGTTCAGAAAGCTTAATATCATTGTTGAACCCCTTCGCCTTTAATGCTGCCCTTATCTGCAAATAAAACAAGAAAGTATTGTTGTGTAGATTAAAGCAAGATTTAATTTCTTGAAAAGTACGCAGGCCATTTTCATTATAGAGATCTTTAAGCAGATGGATACCTTGATCACTCCATTTCTGGAATTGAATGGGTCTGCCTCCAATCATTAGACTGAAATTATTAAAAATTGGAGTGTTCAAGTGCCACTGAGTTCCAATCTTGCATAGTTTTTCCACACATTGCCAGGTTGAAATTAAATGTGCCACAATTGATCCAAATTGTAACTTACAAGATTTGGTAGGGAAATTTGATAATAGCACCTCTCTGAGAGACCAAGGATGTACAATGTTTTCTTCTAAGGCACGCCATGAAACATTTGTGTTGGGATTAAACCAGACGATAAGGGGGCGTAGCGTAAAAGCCCAGGAATATAATTTCAAATTCGGCAATGACAGTC
This sequence comes from Scarus forsteni, assembly GCA_036419115.1. NCBI lineage: Eukaryota > Metazoa > Chordata > Actinopteri > Labriformes > Labridae > Scarus > Scarus forsteni. The sequence continues at coordinate 12,754,171 of JAZDUH010000111.1, read as the reverse complement.
CTCCATCCTTTCTATTTGGATGGAGAGTTGAGCTTTTTAATCTAGGCCTTTTTCCCCTCCAGATAAATTTATTGATCGCTTTTTGTAATTTTTCCCAACTTCCTACTGGGGGTGCTAATGGTATCATGGAGCAGATATAGTTAACTCTAGGAAGCACATTCATCTTTATAATAGCTATGCGGGCTTGTAATGAGTTTGGCATGTTCATCCATCTGTCCAAATCATATATGACTTTATTGAAAACATCTGAATAATTGTTCTTGACAATAGCCTCCAGTGAAGCATATATGTTGATTCCAAGATATGTGAAATGCTGTACTACAGGTAGTGAGAGGGATAAATTAGCTACAGCCTCAATATTATCTAGTGATAGTGGTAGTGGTAGCAGTGCTGATTTCTCCCAGTTAATCCGAAAATCTGAAATATTACCAAATTGGTCAAAAATAGTGAGCAAAGCAGGGATGGAGTTAGCTATATCCTCCACAAACAGTAAGATATCATCAGCATATAGAGATATAGAATGTTGAGTATTATGAATTGAAATTGGGCGGATGTTGTCTGCTTGGCGGACTGCTTGAGCAAGCGGTTCAATTGATAGAGCAAATAAGAGGGGACTCAAGGGGCAACCTTGTCTTGAAGATCTAGAAATATCAAATAAAGGAGAACACTGTTTGCCTGTCAAAACCATTGCTACTGGATTAGTATATAACACTTTGATCATTGAGATAAACCCCTCTCCTAGACCCATTCTTCCTAATGCAGACCACAAATAAGACCACTCTAAGCGATCAAATGCTTTCATTGCGTCTAATGACAGAACTGCTGCTGATTTACTCTCCCCTATTGAATCCACAATATGTAATAGTCGTCTGACATTATCACTGGCCAGGCGGGATTTAATAAAACCTGTTGTCCAAGTGTGGTCATGTGAGACTGTAGTCTGCATGCAAGAACCTTGGCATATATCTTAACATCACTATTCAGTAAAGACAAAGGTCTGTAATTATTACATTCCGTTGGGTCTTTATCTTTTTTCAGAAATAGAGATATTAAAGCAATATTTATGTTCTTCCAAAAAGAACCTTTTTCAATTGAAAATTGTATCATCTTTAACAGTGGTGGACCCAGAATGTTCCAAAATGTTATAATAAACTCAGGTGGAATTCCATCTAAACCAGGTGACTTTCCTAATTTCATTTCTCTCACAGTTTGTTCCAGTTCCTTTAGTGATATTGGTTGAGCCAAGTTTTTTGCATCGTTTTCAGTTAAGCAAGGTAGATCTATCTTACTAAAAAATGTGTCACAAGTAGATTTGTTAAATTCTATCTCAGATTTATAAAGTTTTGCATAAAATGATCGAAATACAGCATTTATTTTTTTAGGTTCTGTAGCTAGTAACCCATCTGAAGATTTGACCGCTGGAATGTCAGCAAATTGATCACCAGAACGGATTTTCATTGCTAATAAGCGGCTTGGTCTGGATCCCTGAAAGTAGTATTTTTGTCTTACTCTGTGAATATAAAATTCTGACTGAGCCCTGTTTAATAAATTTATTTCTTTTTTGACTGTCTCCCGTTGTAAGGCTATGCTATCTGAATAATTCTTTTGTAAAGTATAATCCAGTTCTGCATATTTAGATTCAAGTGTCTGCAATTTGCGTAATCTTTCCTTTTTTAAATTGGAGGAAAATAGAACAACATTATTACGAATGAATCCTTTAATAGCCTCCCAGAGGATCCTAGGATCATTCACTGATATCTCATTGAACTGTATAAATTCTGTACATTTTTCTTTAAATTGTGTTTTGAAGTCCTCATCTTTCAGTAAGGTTGTATTAAACCGCCACCTAGTTGCATGAGCTGGAGTATTGTCAATGGATACTGTGCAAAAGACTGCCTTATGATCTGTGATAGTCATGGGTAATAGAGAGCAGCATATAATATTAGAAAAATGTTCTTCGTAGCAAAAATAAAATCAATCCTAGAAAATGACTTGTGCCTGGCTGAAAGATGGGAAAAGTCGCATTCAGATGGATTGACCATACGCCAGATGTCTTTAACCCCCAAATCAAATGCCCATTGGCGTAGAGCTATAGATGCAGATTTTTGCTCGCTACTTTCATGTGTGCCAGTCCTGTCTTTTTCATGATTCCAAACTGCATTAAAGTCAGCTCCTATTATAAGAGAGTAGTCTGTGAGATCTAAAAGCATTTTAGTAAGAGAATCATAAAATTTCTTATCAAAGATGTTAGGAGCATATACTGATACCAAAGCAATATTCTTGTTGTATGTCTGCATTTTGACAATCACAATCCTTCCTTGGTTATCTTGAATTTGTTCTATAATTTTGACATTAAGATTACGCCTTAATAAGATTGCCACTCCTTTAGACTTTGTGTTAGTTGATGAAAAGCCTATGACTTGATATAACCTATTATCTAATCTAGATGTATCCTTGGACACCAGATGAGTCTCTTGTAATAAACCAATATCCACCCTTTTTTTCCGAAGTATCTCTAATACACTTGCCCTTTTGTGAGGATTATTAAGGCCACGTACATTCAAAGATAAAATATTTAGCTCAGCCATAGATGAACAAAGTACACTGCAACTAAACTAAAAAAGAAACAAAGGTAGCTTTCTCTACTCTCCTGAAGCATGAGTGGAATTAAATTATACGAAGCTTGATTTCCATTTTTTAATGCAGCATATCCTTTTTCAAAAAAGAGGTCCAGTCCCAACCCATCCCTGGAAACCCATACCAATTCCAGTAACCAAAAAAATGAAATAAGAATTGTCTCAGAGAAACATATCCCAAACCATTCTCCCAGTCCCCAGATCAAATGGGAATAAAAACCCATCCGAAACCCACCCCCCATCATTAGCTGTGGAAGTTCCACAGACAATCGCTTTCATACTGGTGCCATGTACAGCGAACTCAGGCTTTGGAAAAGAGCTCAGTGCAGAAAAATATTCTCACAGAGGCAATGGGTCTTTATTTTCTTATTTTTTGGGACAAGGTATGCAATTTATAAGTTGGCACAGGTGCATCATATATTGATATTAATTAATGTACAATGTCCGCCTAACTAAACATTAAAATATCAATAAAATAATTATGCTCCCATCTCAAAGGTACTGAGCCTCAGATACTAACTCTGTGTTGGCAGAGCTGTACGTTAACTTTTTTGTCCACAATACTGGTGCCACAGGAGTTGACACCCTTGTAGCATAAGACAAAAACTTAAATCACTATAAATTACATCAACAAAACAGGTTGTACACCTTCCCAGGATGTCCCCAGTAAAAAGAGAAGTCATTATTTTCAAACCAAATCAAATCAAATCAAATCAAACTTTATTTATAAGGCACTTTTCATACTTAAAAGCAACACAAAGTGCCTCACAGAGGCTAAAAACAACATAAAAACAGAAAACCCGGCTATCCCCTCCCACAAATAAAGAGACATATCCAGACACACACTTGCAGACATCAACATACGCACACACACACCTGCGCCCACACACACATACCCACAACATTCATACGAGCTGTCATAAAAGAGAGAAAGAGAGACATGGCTGTGCACCGAGGACTGAGGTAAGGAATAAGCTACCTTTGGGGGCCATCAACACTGAGGAGGGCTCCCGGCCCAAGAGGAGCACAGCCGGAGACTTCCATCCTCCCGCACAGACACAAGGCCCCACAACACAGTGCAGGGGCCTATGGCCATGCAGACGGAGCCATCCCCCAGCAGCGGCCCCAGAAATGGACCAGGAGCAGCTCCCAGTGTGGAGAGCCCCCATGAGGAAACACTGGAGCTACAAACCATCTTACTAAAACAATAATAAAAGTATAAGACAAAAAGAGAGATGAAATAACATAAAATGGATAAAAAATTAAGAACTAAATCGGATAAGAAGTTTGACTAAAAGAATAAATAACTTATAAAGTAATAGAAGAATAAAAAGTAAGGAATAAAAAAGCAGATCAAATCAATTAAAAGCTTGATTAAAAAGGTGGGTTTTAAGCCTCTTTTTAAAAGTATCAACAGACTCTGCAGCCCTGAGATTCTCCGGCAGGCTGTTCCACAAACGGGGGCCATAATAACTAAAAGCCGCCTCCCCGTGTGTCTTAGTTCTAACTTTTGGTATGGTTAAAAGGCCAGTGCCAGAGGACCTCAGGGTCCGCGAGGGCTGATACGGTAAAAACAGTTCAGATAAATAAGTAGGTCAGAGGCCGTAAAAACATTTATAAACCAGTAAAAGAACCTTAAAATTGATCCTGAAACGCACGGGGAGCCAATGCAGCGATTTTAAAACTGGGGTAATATGTTCCCACCCTCTGGTCCTCATCAGCACTCGTGTGGCTGAGTTTTGTAATAACTGGAGACTGATATTGTCTTTTTGGGAAGACCAGAGAGCAGGGCATTACAATAATCTAAACGAGAAGAGATAAAAGCATGCATTTACACCTCAGTGCTGGCCTGAGAGAGAAACGGGCGGACTCTGGCCCTATTCTTGAGATGGTAAAAACCAATCTTAGTTACATTCTTGATGTGTGGAATAAAAGAAAGCTCAGAGTCAAAAATCACACCCAAATTTTTTCACAGAATTTGTTGGTTTAAAGTCTTGGAGTTTTGGTAAAAGTTTCTCTCTCTGGCCTTCAGGGCCAGTGACTAAGACTTCTGTTTTGTCCTGGTTGAGCTGTAGGAAATTAGCTGCCATCCATGACTTTATATCTAAAATGCAGTTAAAAAGGGCATCAATAGGCCCTGTGTCATCAGGAGATAAGGCGATGTAAAGTTGCGTATCATCAGCATAACTATGGAAGCAGATGCCGTGCCTCCTGATGACATCCCCCAGGGGAAGCATGTAAAGATTAAAAAGAGTTGGACCTAAAATTGACCCCTGGGGGACCCCACACTTTATCTCATGGGTTCCCGAGGAACATGTATCCAAACTGACAAAGAAGCTTCGATCAGTCAGGTAAGAGCTGAAACATTTCAAAACAGTACCAGACAAGCCAACCAGGTGCTTCAGTCTATTTAATAAAATGTGATGGTTTACTGTATCGAAGGCGGCAGTCAGATCCAGTAGCACCAAGACTGTGAGTTTATGGTTGTCTAAATTGCACCTGATATCATTTATAATCTTGGAAAGAGCCGTCTCCGCACTGTGATTCATCCTAAAACCAGACTGATGCTTCTCTAAAATGTTCTGAATTAAAAAATAATTTATTTGGTTAAAAACATGTTTTTTTCTAAAACTTTACTTAAAAATGGCAAGTTGGATACAGACCGATAGTTGCTTAAGACATTGGGGTCTAAATTGCTCTTCTTCAGAAGGGGCTTCACCACCGTTGTTTTAAAAGAAGTAGGAAAAACACCTGTCTGAAGAGAGCAATTCACAATGTACAGCAGCTGTTCCTCAAAGAAACCATAAAATGATTTAAAAATGGTGTGGGAATAGGGTCTAAAAGGCAGGTTGTGGGCTTTACCTGGAGGAAAACTCGACCAAGCACGGTTGCGTCAACCAGGGCAAAACTCTCCAGTGATTCCTAGGGATGGGAATCGAAAACCAATTCCAGCTGAAAATCGTTAACAGCTCCATCAAAGAATCAATATCATTCATCTTTTTGCTTATCAGTTCCTTTATCAATTCCATTCAATTGACACGGTTCAGAAGCATCAGAATTGTAGCTTAATTTTCATTAAACCTACTACACAACCTTAAGTGAGTGGAAACACCAGCAACTTGCAGAAGCAGTTATCTATACTGTGACGTGTCTGACATTGTTGCCACTGAAAATCAGACCAACATTTGCCCACTCACAAAATCTGCAGGAGTCGATAAGGGTATCGTTAAAGAATTGGATTGATTAGCAGGATCGTTAACAGCATTGGTATTGAAAAAATCTTATCAATTCCCATCCCTAGTGATTCATCGGGTAAAGTCAATGACCCAGGTGAGTCGGCGGTTAAAATCTGTTTAGGTAAAAGATTCAACCTGATGTCAGTAATTTTACTCTTGAAGTGGTCTGCAAAATCCTCACATAAAATGTCATTTGGATAGGAGGATCTGTTAAAATTTTTGTTAGTTAAAAGGTCAATTGTGGGGGTGCTGGTTTGGCGAAGTGGTTAGCAACCAGGCACCCCATGTATTTGCTTCTGCCGGTCCAGGTTCGAATCCCGCCTGTGACCAGTTTGCAGAGTGTCTTCCCCTACTCTCTCACCCCCTTTCACATGCCTATCCACTGTCTCTGTCCTATCAATAAAGGCACAAAATGCCCAAAAACATACATTAAAAAAACAAAAAAAAAGGTCAATTGTGGAGAAGAGGAATTTGGGTTTGTGTTTATGGTTGGTTTTTATATTTTGAAAATGGGATGTTCTAGCATGTTTAACTGTGTTATTATAGGATTTGAGTAGTTCACGAAAATTTTCGTAGTGAACTGTTAACTTTGATTTTCTCCATCTTCTCTCGGCACTCCTGCAGCTTCTCTTCAGCTCCCTGATGTCTCCAGTTCTCCATGGTGGTGTAGGTTTTGTTTTGATTGTTTTAGTTAAAAGCAGAGCGACTGAGTCCAGTGTTGATTTAATTTTGCTGTTAAAATTGTCAACAATAAAATCACAGGGAGCTGGTAAAATATCTGCAGGAGTGCTCTCTAAAATCTGAATAAAATGTTAAGCCACTTCAGGAGTTAGGTAGCGTCTCCTCACCGTTCTCACAGGGGCCACCCGCTGGTTAAAACTGACGATGTTAAAAACACACAGAAATGGTCTGACACTGCAAGATCCACTACAGAGGGCGCACCCATGGACAGGCCATAGGTTATGACGAGGTCGAGCGTGCGGCTCCTGGCGTGGGTCTGCTGCGTGACATGTTGTTTAAAATCAAGGCAGTTTAAAATGTTTTAAAAATCTTTGAACATTGAGTCTGCAGCCATGTCCAAGTGCAAGTTAAAATCGGCAGTTATTAAATCCTATTATAAGATGAATGAATGAGTGAGAGCAGAATTCACAGCAAAATTCACTGATAAAAACTGAGGAGTAACGGGGTGGTCCGTAGACTGTCACACAGGATGAGTGGGCTGCTAAAAACAAAGGCATGATGCTCAAAGGATGTATAACTGTTAAAAGAAACCTCTTAAAACCATGGTATTTTTAAAAATCGATGCAGTCCCCCCCCCCCCTTCTGCACCCCCTAGAAGAAAATAAAACGTTAAAATTTGGTGGGGAAGCCTCTGAGAGAACAAGGGTGCATTGGAGCCAAGCCATGTCTCTGTAAGGACAATACAATCCAAATTATTATCTAAAATTACGTCACGTATAATAACAGATTTATTGGTCAGAGAGCGCCTGTTCACGGCAGCCATTTTAATGTCCGTGCTGAACTCGCGCTAATGGTGCTGTTTCAAGGGAATATTTAAAAGACTTCGGTGTAGATGTGATCTCCGGGGAGGTTTATTGTTGTGTCTATTGCTGATGATGACAGGGACTGATAAGTGGACAGGTGGTAAAGAGGAGGGTTGAATATTGTGAGTGGGGTGTGTAGTAGGACTGTGTACGAACTGTCATAGTAAGTTCAATGTTCAGCGATAGGAGATGGAACATTGTGTGATTAGGGTGGAGTTGATCATGATTAAAGAGATTGGCTCTTATGTAAAAGGATGTGAAGTTGTCCGCGTAGGGGATGCCTGTGCTACAACAGAAGTCCTTCAGCCAGATGTGAAGCTGTCTTAAGTGGGAGAATTTCACAGTATCATTCCATCGATAAATATCACAGTGACAGAATGTTTGACTGTTTTGGTCATGGAATTCATACACTTTTTTGTAATTAACTAATTAGATTCATCTTGTCTTCTTAGAACATAAGTGTTTTCGTGTTCTTTTGTTAAGACAAAAAGGTATGGTTTACCTTGACATGTTTCGACGTAACTCTGCCGTCTTCTTCAGAAACTGTCATCCTGACAGCTGTGACGTGTCTTTTTATCAGCTGTTTCCGGTAGTAGCCAGCGGGACAGATCGATCACGTGATCTGTCCCGCCGGCTGCGTCCCCCGTTGCCTGGCAACACGAAAACACTTTTTTGTAATAAAATATCTAAGAAAAAAAATCTTAAAAGATGGGGATTTGTGGTCTAATTTGTGTCGCTTTAGGGGTCCTTGACATAAAAAGTCTGAGGATCGCTGCTCTCACTGTTATTGTCCCTCTCTTCAATGTCTTTGACAATGTTATTTTTAAAACTGAAATAGTTCATATGTCAAGTTATACTAGCCTATTATTTTGCAATTCATCTTTTAGTTGTATTTCATTTCATTGAAAATATAGCCTAATGAAAGTTGTGACAAATGTCTGTAGGCCTAAAAAATATTCCTATTATAACTGAATTATAGCAGGAATTATCTTCTATCTGTACATTTGTGTCTGTCCACTTTTCTGTGGCCTCATGATTCACGCTCCTATTTGCAGGAAGTAACGCAACAGTAAAAGGAATTGTGGGAATTTCTGTTCAATATGTAATCTTTATTCAGGCAAAGAACAAAGTGATAAACTACTACCATACTGCATTTGAGGAGCTACTGATGAAAATAACGCACACATACACACACAAGTGTATACGGCGGTTCTTTGGCTCTCGTTGCACTGGTGCTAAGAGACAAAAGAAATCAAAGCACTGATTTTCTGGTAGCACTCACAACATTTATGTCTCACTATACAGCCCTGGTGGGAGTAAAGAGGAGTTAAGGTTGTTCCCCAATCTATCTTTGAGACCTTCACAGCTATGAGTAACACAACAGGAGCATAAACCTGACAGTTTAAAATGGGACTGTGAATGAGGCTGGAGGTGAGAAGGTTTAAATGCTCTCACACTGACTACTGTATCGTATCATTTAACTTCAGTGAGACATTTTTTCAAACATTTCATTGTGTATAAAATTGTTAATCACTGTTTTGTTTTGTTTTTTTTTTCAAAAAATGTACACTCGAAAGTTAATTTCCTAGGTCGGTCAGTGTAGCACTAATTCTGATCATGATAGTAAAAGTCAAGATTTACAGCACATGCCTCTGTATCTAATCAATCCAAAAGAAAGAAACAATTAATAATTCACCATATTGCCTTACATGCTACAATTTACAATATCAAATATGTGGTTGAAGCTGAAATAAATTGTGAGTGACTATCAAAATGAAGTGAATTATTTAGAAGTTAAAATGTCACAGTGGGACAGCCATAACATAAAGGAGTTCTGTTAGTCAAGTTGGTTATCATACAGGGAGGTGAGCTGTCCAGGTACTGGGCTTGGCTATGAAATAAAGGTGTTATGATCAGGAGAACAGTAATGAGGCACCTGTTAAAGGTCATTATACATATGACGAAGGCAATTAAAGATAAAATGGTCTAAGGAGACACCCCTGTGGGATTCCACATGTAGGCCAAATGAATACTGACACATAAATATTTGATAGTCTACGCTTGGTTACATTTTGGAAGATAGTATTGTAAAAACAGCCAAATCAAGAAAGTCACAATCAAAATCTCCACTATGCATGCATGCATATGAATGGCACGGGTCACTCTTTTTTGTTTTATTTACCCCTGTGTCAGTCCATATCTGCCAGAATAAGTGAAGTGCCACCAACTTCACGGCATGGACTGGAATGACATTGTCATGACATTTTTCACAGAAGATAGGCAGGAATTAAGAAGTAGAGGTATGTAAACAAGGCTATCAAAATTAAACAGAAACCTTAAATATGAAATTATGGAAGTAGGTTGATTAACACATTAATGATGTGGTTTATTTAGAAAGTGGATCCTTTGTGGGAAGTTTTGGGTCTTGATATACTTCCATTTCTTGCGTTCACAGGACCTTATCATGCTCTCTGTCCCAAACGCACGAACTGAAATTGGAAAAAGGGCTTTTGAGTGCTCTGCATCACCAGACTGGAATGTTTTGCAGAATGACTTAAAGCTCAAGGAGCTGATGTCCTTAAATGTTTTCAAATCGAAAATGAAAGACATGGAAGCAGATTCTATCCGATGCTGATGTTTTTAGCTAGGCTGTGATAGGGCTCATGTGATATGGCTCACAGATGTCTGTTTTTAATCCAAATGATGTGCTTGTAAATTGTTTCGTCCTTATGCACCTGTCTGCAACTTTGTGTTTTTGCTGCTGCCTGTCTTGGCCAGGTCTCCCTTGAAAAAGAGATTTTTAATCTCAATGGGACCAACCTGGTTAAATAAAGGTTAAATAAAAAATATAATAAAAATTTCGGCCATTTCGTTCCTTTTCTTGAATACTTTCTTTATATTTAAAACTGTGACAGCCCTGGACATGAATGAGGGTCAAACATCAGACTCTACTTCACTAAAGCACAAAAACGTAAAATAATAAATAAATAATAAAATAATATTGGCAGGCAGGCATTTTGCTACACCAGAGAAATTGCTGGAAAATTTGACTGTAGTGTGTGTATCAAGCGGACAATTAACAGCCCATGACTTTTCTGATGACGTTAGATAGACAAAGTCTATCAAAGATCATAAGCAGATCACAGTCAAAGGTTGAAGGTATACCTACACTCAGCCTCCAATGTCCAAAAAAGGTTACGAAATTATAGATTTAGTTAATGACTGAACAGGATTTTTGAAATGAAAGTTTTATCCCTCCAGGTGCGTCTTGACAGCCTTAGGAGCCTTTTTTTTTTTTTTTTTAAAGAGAAAACCATCATACAGAAATAGTTAGGCATATACATGCCCTCCACCTGTGTGCAACAATTAAAACAAAAACTAAAAACTATTTTGGGGGAAATGACAGAAAAATACCTTTGTGGTATAAAGTTGGGTTTTCCATTTTGTAAAGAAAGAAGATAAGTAAGGACTAATTTTCTTCTTCTCTTAAGGTTGTTTTCCTTGATTTATCTGTTAACTTTTCTATGACATCTTTTCAGGTGTTCCTCTGTAGATTTGCGTCAAGATGGGCACTTCGACCAGAGTGCATGAAGATAAATGTGTTATGTAATACTTGAGGAATTCTGCCATTCACTCCTCAGTGGTCCACAAAGGCAGACTTTGACATCAGAAGAGGTTTGGGCGTGGCACTCGACCTTGAGGGTTCTCATTGAGAATTAATAAGTTGGCAAACATGACTTACACATTTACATTTTGAGAAAATACCTGTTGCAAAACCTTCCTGTCCCAGTGTATGAATCAGATTTGTTTATGTTCTACTTGTGATTTATTTTAGCAACCACATTTTCTGCACCACAGCCCTGATGAGACTGTCAATGTAACAACAAAGTTCAACAGTCTTATGTCTGTGAGTCTGTGCTGCCTTCAGAGGTGGAAACGTGTGCGCTGCTGCCACCCTGTGGCCAAGTTCCTCCAGTCTGGAGCCAAAAGACCATCAGGTTAAAAAAAACTAAATTTTTAATACAAATATGTCATTGTAATCTCACAAAGAATATTTTAGGAATAACTTTAGGAACTTAGGAAACTGTAGCTTTGTACGCACAAAGGCTCATTGTTCTTCAGTCGAGGACCCCTCAGTCCCCAAGTTTTTCATCAGCTGACAGAAAGAAAGCAGCTCTTCAAAAATCAAATGTCTCTCCTGCTGCCGTAAGCTTGACAAAACATTGAAATCTTTTATTTTCCTAAGTAAAGCAAAAGGTCCCACTGAGCGAAAGTTAATGCTTGGTGGGACTGCAGAAGATAAGTCACATCTTTGCAGGATGAAGTCATTTCTGATGTCATGGCCCAAATCCTGAAACTTTTAAATTTGAAAATTTGCATCACCCTTGCCCTACACTGGGTCCTACTCCTGTTCTTGGAATTCATGAAACAAGAGGTTGTGGGCCCATCTTGGTGAAACTAGCTCACATCCAACCTGTAGGTCCTTTTCCAGCAAAACTTCCTCTGCGCTCTCTTCCTTACTTCCGAATTTGTTAATTGTCTCATTCTATCAAAAGCCCAAAAAGTGCAGGAAAAGTGCAAATTCTTGGCAAGACAAAAAAATTCTCACAATATATTTCTTTATATTTTTATATTTTTTTACCCCACTGAACTTGTTGTCTCCTCTTGTTGATCCCTCTTTTCTTACATATTTTCTCTCTCTCTCACACACACACACACACACACACACACACACACACACACACACACACACACACACACACACACACACACACACACTGGCCTTCAACACCTCAACTCAAAATTCTGCAACATGGCAACAGTCCTTTAAACAGAATTAAATAGAATAAAACTTGCATTAAACATGCTCCTACCTGCTTCAACTGATTTTTTTAACTCCTGTCTGATGTCTGGAGTCTGAAGAAGTGTGGTGCCAACTATTACACAGGAAAAGCTGAATAACAGACATAACAGAAATTTGTGTGCAACAGCAGGCTCAACCAATCAGTGGCACTACTGTTTTGCTCTGGGATTGTGATTTGTGTCATTTATTTGCAGAAAGACCAAAAAGCATGTTTTTGTTAAAGTAATGTCAGTAACCACTTTCTCCTACATACATGATTATTTATCCATCAAAACTCTATGCTGAGCATAATAAGCATGACAACAATCATGCATTCCACTGATCAGACATGTTAATATGACACTTTGGGACTGTGGGCGGTGGAGTGTAATCTCTAAAACAGAATCCCAAATAAACAATTATCAAGAAAATATGTGCATGTGTTTTTCTCTGTATCTTAAAAGACAGTTTCTCTTTTTATTTTGCCAAAGTAAACGAAAGGTCATTAAATTCAGTACAAGTGTTCCGTGAAAGTACACAAGAAAATGCCAGCTCCATCTCTCAGATGGTGTTTACTGAAATTGATTTGTACTGGATTTTAATGATTTGTTCATTTCTCAAAATGTGATTTGTTGAACATAAACTTGTGTCTTTTACAGGATAACACACCATCATTTTAAACAAAGGTAGTTTGATCTGAGTCTGCAAAGGATGCTGATGACACCATGGCAAATAACACACAAAGGCAGTATAAAATGTATGATATTATAGCTGACGGAGAAAGCATAAAAGAGTGACTGGGCATGTCTCATTCATGCCCCCTCCAAACTCAATCCATGATGTTCTAGACAATGTTTGACAACTCCAGGAAGATGCATCTTGGCTGAAACTCAAAGGTTTAGTTCAGCGTTAAATATTAAAAAAAATACAATACTTCGGATGAAGTGTTTCCTCAAAAGGTGCAGGTTTCTATGACAATATAGATTTATATTTGTATTTCGAATGACTTTCAACAGTTTACAGTAAAAAAAAATATCTCATAATAATCCAATCCATGTTGTCCAATCAGGTTTCCACAACTTTAAAAATGCACTTCTTTATCATCAGCACAGTCACACATCAGTAACACCTCCCCCCACAGTGGGTCACAACAACATAGTGTTATTTTTCCTTGCAAAACTGTATCAAGCTTTGTTTTTTTGTATTATTTATACATTCTAAATGAAATGTTATTTCTTACGGCCTGCATTTTCTTGCAATACAAGCATGACTTGTATTGCATACTAAGGTACTTGATTAACTTTGTCTAAATCTTTGTGCTGCTGTAACAACTAACCTTTCCCTTGGAAGGGATCAATACCGTTCATCTTATCTTATCTTAGTTTCTGACAGGTCAAAGGCTTGGCATTCATTAAGTTTCCCTTATCTTTTATACATTATGATGGATGTAGTGTTTGTGGTCTAATTTTTAACATACAGTAAGTTATACTTCACATGTGTATGTCTTAAATTTGACTATTTTTTAACACCTATCAAAATCTAATAATGAAAAACTTGTAAGACTGATTTTGTAGCAATCTGAAGCAATACATTGCTCCTTTAAAGTTGCTCTATCCTGTGAGGATAAGAGAGTGCTGCTCTCCATTTTGTTTCATATCTAGTAGTTAGTGTTGTTACCAAAGACATGTAAAAGAGGCTTTCTTTCCATGTCTATGGTTGTTACATGCTGCACAGTGTGAAAAAAGAAACAAATATGCATGTGCATCCTGCCACCTACTGGTGACAGAAGTCCAAACAGTTGAGACACGATGTAATTTTTGTAGTAAACCAAATGAAATGCCTTTACTGTACTTTAACTGAATAATCATAAATCTTCACCTTCACCTCCTTTAAGCATAACTACATTCCTCTGGCTTCGATGACAGAAAGAGAGCCCTAAAAGACACAACAAATAGGAAATATGAAATCAATGCAAATCAAAATCACAAGTGTCTTCAACTTCAAAGGTGTTCTTCTAAATATTTTTGCGTCCTAACATTTTTGTAGATCACAGGCTCATTTACCTCAGCGAGAGGAAAAAAAGCAGAAGCACTGAAGTTAAACAGGCAGCGAGGAGAAGCGGTGAAGGGAGGGGGGAGCGGGGAGGACCACCAGGCACAGGGTGTAGGCGCCCTCCAGGGAGCAGAGACAGGTCGAATATCTCCTGCAGCTCTGTGTGGCCGACCACAGCCTGGGGGGTCACTGAGAGAGACGAGGGAGACAGATACAGGGCGAGAATGAAATCACATTGAGGTTACAAGGCTCTCGTACAAATAGAGACATAGCTGCTGCAACAATGCAAACACAAAATTAAATGAAATAAATCAATGAAGTTAAATTTCAGATGTTTTATCTACATCTCTCATCAATCCACAACTAAAATGTTACTCACACAACACCTATCAAAAGAATTAAGAGAAATTCAAAGTGCTTTACCTGCAAACGAAGAAGCAATTAATAGTAGCTATAATGTAAAACAGGATAAAGAAACCAATGCACACCAATGTGTATTAAATTAAAAAACGATAGGTGATTAATATAGTAACAAGAGACACAAAGCAATGTCAGCACTTAAATCTAAAACAGGTTCACAATTTACCACATGACAGGGATGGTATAAGTCATTTGGAGGCCAAAGGCGAAGGAGATTACAATGGTCCCCCATTCAAAATATTTCAAGGCTTTAATGATCTATAGTTTAATTGCCTTTTTCAAAATGTATCTTTTGTGAGGCTTCTACAGAGGCTCAAAACGTACATTGACTTTTTCAACTTCTGTCATATTTTCACAAGAGAGCACTGTCTCAGCAGCACATACATGCAGTGGAGGAAAAGCCACTTTTAAAATGTAGCAGGCTGAGTTATCAGTTACTCATTTAAAACATCAGCTTCACTACACTTAAGCTACAGCCTGAAGAAAAGTAGCAAGCCAAGTTACAGTAACATGATAAAAGCATCTTGCAACATCAACAACAGGATATATTCTCTTTGCAGATAAAATAACAATTATAATTATCATTATCATACCAAGAGTGTTATTGTCGTAATTATCATTTGGTAGTATTACTAATATTATAAGCTTTATTATTCCTAAAGCCATTTCAACCTCAGGCAAAGCTTGTATATTTAGATATACACTGCCAATCAAAATCTTAAGACCAGTCAAAAAATTCCAAGACTTTGCATTTTGCACTTTTGGATCTTAAGCAGGTTCTTAGTAGAGCTTCAAAATGCAAAAAGAAAAAACAGGAGTTAGAGAGACAAAAATTGAGCTGGCAATTCAATGAAACTACATTTAAACTCAAACATGCTCGTCAGGTGATCAAAAGTTTATGATCGCAGCCTTTAAAAGTCAAAATCTGTGCCAAAATTTGGATTCAATTGTATTCTGTCATAACTTCCAGACGGCAAAATCAATAAAGCTTTCTGCCTTTGAAAGTGGTACAACTGTCATGCACTATCATGTGCAGATACGTTTACCATCACAACCAGATATACCGCCTGTTTGCACATGCCATTTACTCCTCCTCAAAGGAGGAAGGGCAAAGATGGTGGGGACAGCAGCAACACCTGTTAGAGGCTGCCATTAGAGTGTACCAAATTATGGTTTAAGAAGGTTGAAAACACTCAACTGCTCAAATTAAAAAACAAAAGTCTGGTTAAGCCTACCACGCTGATATTTACGTATGGAAACAATGGCACAGATACTCAGGCTGTGAACATTTCAGAAAAGGCAAAGCACAGCTATTAATAGAAAAGACATTCTTCCATCAAGGATTCCAGCTGGTAAGAAAAGCAGAGGTGCATCGGAGGGGTGGGAGGTCTCATATGTGACTATATTAGAAGCCATTCAAAACATTGAAATGAATTTTGGTGAACAACTGACTAACTTCAACAGCTAGTTAAACAGAACAGCGTTATGACTGAAAGCCCAGTTAAGCAGTGCAGCTTACTGCCAACAAAGATAAAGAGTGCAGAAAAGAAGTAAAAGAGTTGGAAGAAGCTACAAAACCCCTGCTACAGAAAACAAAGAGCTTAAAAGAGAAAGTCAGAAAATGCAAAAAAGATAGCTAAACGGATGAATGTGAAGTTTTTATGTTTTATAATAGTCCCTATGCCTCTACTTACTTACTTTCTGATAGCATTATTTATTTTAGTGAAATTGAGAACCTTATACCAAAAACTGATCTTCAATTTAAATAATATTGTGAATTGGATCTAAAATTAGAAGAATTAGATGAAGTCAGTCAGAAATTAACATTGAATGAATCCCCGGGCTCTGATGAACTCAGGACTAATCTTTATGATAATTTTTTGGAGTGGTATCAGGTACCTGTTGTTCAAAGCATGTACAGGGAGAAAAGAATTAGTGCCAAGCATGAAACATGGTTCATTACTCTAATTCCCAGGCATGGTTAGGTCAAAAGATGACATGACAATTTAAGAATAATTACTCTACTCCACCAACTATAAGTTGCTATCTGGAGTGATTGCTGAGACAATGAAAGTAGTTTTGTAAGGACGGTATTGAAACTGGGGAGCATATTTTCCTATGTTGTGATTTGCCAAGAATTTTGGACATCATTTCGGAGATCGCTTCATTCCAAAGATGTGACCATACATCCTCTAGATTTGTTAACTGTGAAGCCAAGAGTATTTATAAAGGAGAAGAATTTGGACTTTCTATTTAACAACTTGATTTTATTGGGAAAATACTTTATTCACAAATGTAAATACATAACTAAACAACATATCAGTTGAAGGAAGAATGACCTTAAAACACTAGCTAAATTACTACAAATGCCCAGAGACTCTTTTCTTTATTGGACTTCAATCAGCTGGGAAACTGAGCCTGACAGTGTTTGTTAATTCCGGTCTGTCTTTTCTGTTGTTCTGAACATGACTCTTCATATGGATTTAGAATAGTTACCGTTCATCTTTTGATACTGATGTAGCTTGCTATAGAAGATACCTTAATATTTGTAAACTTGTTATTAGATAAAGTTTTTTTTTCAATTACCCTTCCTCAAAGAGGTACAGTGGCCGACAAGGGCATTCAGCCTACAATACAGTTGAAAAAGAGAAAAATGAAAGAAACGAAACAAAGCCCAAAATAATCAAAGTCATACAACACCTGCAAGAGCAGACATGGATGTAGTGAGAGGAGCCCACCACTGGCAGGTTGTCTAAGCCCAGTGATCAGTTGCTTTGTTCACACACAATATGTCTGCATGAACCGGGCCACACAAGGGAGGCTGCTTGTTTCAAAACTACTCTTAAATTAAGCACCCATCTGGTGGTTTACAGAATCAAGCAAAGTGAAGCAAGAGAAATGCTGATTAACTTAAGAAATAGATTTTAGGATCGCTTCACATCTTAAAATAAGGTTCGACATTCTTTTAATCCAACATGAAATGATATATCTAAAAGATTAATAATGGTGTCACTGAGTAAAGAACTCCCATACTCATCAGCTGTGGGTGTGGAGCTGCCAAATTATTTAAAAGAAATAAATGTCACAGAAAAAAAATCTAGATGAAAGGACCATTAAACATTTACATAGAGCACAGAATTACACATGTACTCATGCCTGTCAAAGGTGCATGAGTATGTGTTAAGGTTTACATTAAAGAACAGCTCCAAATTTAGTAATTCTTCTCATTTTGTTCATATATATATCTATATCTATATCTATATATCTATATATCTATATATTTGTATATATATGTGTATCTATATATATATATATCTATATCTATATCTATATCTATATATATATATAGTATGTATATATATGTATATATGTATATATATATATGATATATATATATATATATATATATATATATATATATATATATATATATATATATATATATATATATATATATATATATATATATATATATATATATATATATATATATATATATATATATATATATATATATATATATATATATATATATATGTATGTATGTATGTATGTATACACATATTTATATGCGATTAATTTGACTGTAGGTGAGTCTGGTTACCTTTTAGATAGAAGTAAAGTCTGACAATGGATCTTTCTCCAGAATAGATCTCACACTGGTAGGTGCCCTGATGTTGCAGGGTGGTTGAAGGGATGGCATATAGCCTGTCGTCCCCCACTGTCACTTCCTCAAACTGATCCACCTGCTGGGTTTTGACCTAGTAAAGAAATATCAAAAGCAGCAAGAAAAAAGCTGGTACGAACAGTTCAACAACCTGAAAACTTTCAGTATTTTCATGTTGAAGTTGGTACAAAACCCATGTTAAAGTGTCCTAAAAGAGCACAAACAAACATGTTTGGGCTTAACTGGTGAAAAATATGTTATATAAAAATAATTGGGGGGATGAATGAAAATAATGAGTCTTGGGAGTATTATAAGTAAAGATAAAAGACGAGACAGATATATGATACATAAACCCTCAATAAAACAGCAGGTGTTCCTTGTAAGTGCTGCACACTTTGACACAGAGTGGACCAGGCGTGCATGAGTTTTTTAACGCGATCTTTACTCCAACTCTGTCACTAGAAATACAGAAATACAAGCACATCAGCGAGTCTGCCGACTGCCGGACACCTCGGTCTATTGAATAATGTGACTCTTTCTCTCACTCAGATGCACAGCATGACATGTCCTTTAACGCCATATTTCACATACAAACGTAATATTCAGCACTCAGTACACTCACACAGGTAACATGATGGCAGGCTACATGGTTACATTCAGGCTTGCAAACACGACAGGTGTGGCACTCTGCTCACACACTTCGACACAAAGTGACTTATTTAGCCTACAACCTAAGTCTGTTAGCTCACAAATACAATGCACACTTGTGTCTCCACGTGATTACGTGTCTTCATAACTTTTGCCCACCTGGAAATACAGAAATACAAACATCAGCTTTGCGTGGCTGCCTGTTCAGTTACGCATGTGCATGTGCATGCTCAAGACCCTAAAGCTGCCCACAGTGCCTGAGTGAGCCTTGCTCACTTTAACCACATGTATATCTACCCAAAATATTACCACTGCTCCAGAACATCAACATTTATCCAAATAGAACTGAACAAATAATGTACAAAATAACAAAAATAAATCATGAGAGTGGGGGCGTGTCAGTGGGTCATGCTAAAGAGTGTCCATGGGCCTTCATAGACCTCGCATTACTATGGGACCCACATGAGCCTTCAGCATGTTTCTGATCAGAAAATGTAATAAATTGTGTTAACTCTGAGCTTTAAGCATTTTAAGAGGTATCTTGCACAGGTAAGAAAACAACCCTGAGTTTTCTTATTTTGGAAAAAACATTTTCGAATAAATGTCATAACTTTGTCACATAAGTTTCACACAAATAATGGTTGCAGAACTGCAGTGCACCCAAGTAAAGAGAAAACAGTACCTGATACTGGAGGAAAAACTATCTTTGTGTAGTTAGATGCCAGAATTGATAGCTTTCAGTCATGTGATCAGTGCAGCGGGTCACCAGGACTGAGCACTGTGTGACGCTGTGGTCCAGGCTTTGTTTATCTCCACAGGAAACACTTTGTCGTCCAGTGAAAACTTAAGTAAAATGGAGATATTACTCAAAACTTTAAGTCTGAGGCACTTCTGCTCTTACAGTGCCTCATACATAATATTTGCCACTTAACACTATTTGCCAATTCATCATTTAAAGGTGTAGTCAGCGATCTTCTGATCATCTAATTTAATGCAATATCTGACAAAATCTCCGTATTCCTCCTCTCCATCCACAAGATGTCACCACTGACAGCATGCTGAAAAAAAGTCCGGTTTCAGTACTCAGCTTTGGCTCTGAATTTCAGCAGGTAAATAGTGTGGCTCGGGCCCAGTCACCAAAACAGGGTACACCCCCCCACATCCAGGGGGCGATCATACTCATGCGCAGATCAGACAGAGAGGGGAGGGGGAGTAGTAGGCTGTGTAGCATGCACAGTTAGCGTAAGAGAGAGATACAATAGGTGCAGTAGCAATGGCTGAGAAACAGCCCAAAAGAAAAAGGTCAGAGAAGTGAAAAGTGAAAAAGGAGGGCAATGACCATGAAAGAGCGAAGACCAACATTGGTGTTGCTTTCCGACGGTGGAGGGAACTCCGTGAGCTGAAAGACCTGAAAATGGACGCGGATGTCGCCGTCTTTCTGCTGGATAGGTAAGCAACATTAGCTTTGTGGTGCTTCACATAACAGTAACAGCCATCGGGCATTCATCTTAATGTCTAATCTGCCAAAATGTACTGTTGTCGTGATGTTATCAATAATGGCAGTCGAGTTGTCTGACGAGTCACTGTTACCTTAGCTACGTTGGTCAGCTACGTAGTTTCTACGGCCGTTTCCATGATGATGCACGTCCATCAAGGGAGAGGCAGGTCTAAATTCGTTTATGAACAACTTCTCTACTCATTTTCTCCCACATCGCTGACTACACCTTTAAGGTATATTTTCGAGAATCATTCCCTTTACACCACTGCCAATATTAGCATCAACAAATAAGGGTAATTTTATCATTTAGTTGTGTTTGGCTCAATAGATCAGTGGTGAAGAAAAGGACATTCCTCATTCTCAAAAAATTTATGGGTGATACATAACACTGGCTTATTATTTATTGATAGTATCAATGTCACTGTCAGCTGTCACTTTCAGTCAGTGTTCAGTTACTAATATTAAGCTAAGGCAGGTAGACCTACTCAAAAAGACTGTGGAAATGGGGTTTTTGTTGAGTGGAGAGTTATTTGGTGTGAGCGCTGGTACCATTTTCAAACTTGGGACCAAGTTCTATGAGACGGGTGAATTCAAAGACAGACCGTGAAGTGGGTAGCCTACCCCAGGAAGAAACTCCCTCAAGAAGACCTCACTTTTGCTTTAGTGAGGAACTGTAGGCTTTATGCCAGGGGAAAAGGGATTTAGGGACATTTTTGGGTGCTACCCACGTTTCTTGCACATTAAATGTATGCTTGACCCTTACAAGTTTGACAGATAACTAATCAGGCTTTCCAACAATATAAAATAAATACCAATTGGTATTATTAGATAGATAGATAGATAGATAGATAGATAGATAGATAGATAGATAGATAGATAGATAGATAGATAGATAGATAGATAGATAGATAGATAGATCAAAACGAAAATTCAAGTAAGAGTCAGGCTCCATATTTCCTCTTGCTTCCAGTTTTTCTATTGAGCTGAGCTCAGAGGTAGCATGTATAAATGGCAGAAATGAGAGACACTTAAAGGTGCCTAAGTGACCCTGAATTGTTCAGCACATCCCTGGCGTACCTCCTCTGCAAACCTCCAGATCACCTCGATATCGTTTGGTAGGCTAAATGGCACGTCACACTGCACCTGGCTCCTACTGTTCTCCATCACTTCCATTTCTTGAACTGAAAAGAAAGAAAGAAAAAGAAACATATAGCCACCCACATGCACACAGACACACACAGATAACACTCACAGGGGGCAGCTCTTGCAGTCTGAGCCCTCCTTAATGATAATACTTAAGCCCAGTCTCTGAGGAGTGGAGTAAAAGTGATGATATGCTAAACAGCGGCTGTGCTGTACAGGGTTGATACGAATACCATCGTGTGTGGGAGTCAACTGTCACCTTGCATAAAGAAGCCAAGGACTTAAAGAGTACCTTGGGGGGCTCTGTGAAAAAGATATAATGTGTGGAAATAAAACCTTGCCGTGCTTTTCTTTCGTTCTTTCTTTTGTTTTGTGTATGCCAACTTTCTGCTAAGAGCATTTCAAGGATCAAAAGCGGATCATTTCAAGGATCCCAAGTGGATGCTTATGAAGGAGAAATACAGTTATGTAAGGATGTGTCAAGTTTGGATTAGCACACCTTTTTTTCCTATTTGAATTATGTGATGTAACACCATCAGTAATCCAAAATGTATGACTGATGTTAAACACTCACCTGGACAGTCAAGGGGGAACTCACAGGAGTCATACTTGCAGGTAACACAGTTATATACCCCATCTGCTGTCTGAAAACCTGAAACATGGACATTTCATATATCAGAGCTCCTGTGAGAGGTTTTTATCTTGTTGAGACTGATATATTCACAGCATAGCTTCTTCATAACCTAAAAACAAACAAGATCACCAGATAAAAAATCTTCATCTTCATGTGGTACCCTTGGTTCCCCTTTATCAAAGAAAGAAAACTCATAAAATGGTACCTAAAATAACTTGAAAATGACAAAAGTAAGAATGAATAAAAATCTACAGAAGATTAACTAAGGAAAATCACACATTGCTTTTGAATTGTGGTTCAACAGATTTTTTTTTTTAAACCAATGGAACTGGCTTGATCAAAAATGATTGTACCCTTAACTTCATATTTTGCTGCACAACCTTTTGAGGCAATCACTATAATCAGGCAATTTCTGTAACTCTCAATGAGACTTCTGCACCTGTGGACAGGTATTTGGGCCACACCTCGTCGCAAACTGTTGCAGCTGTCTCATTTTTGAAGGGTGTCTTCCCCTGACTGTGTATCAGCCTCTCTGGAAATGTTCAATAGGATTTAGATCAGGGCTCATAGAGGGCCACTTTAGAATAGTCAAATGTTTTGTTCTTAGACGTTTTGGGTTTTTTTTAGCTGTGTTTTGGGTCCTATTCTTGTTGGAGGACCCATGATATGTGGCCAAGCTTTTTGACACCGGCTGCACATTTCGTTCCTGAATGCCTTGATAGTCCTAAGATTTCACTGTACCCTGCACAGATTTAAGACAACATATGCCAGTTGCAGCAACGCAGCCCCAGAACATAACTGAGCCTCCTCCATGTTTCACAGTAGGTACAGTGCTCTTTTCTTTGTATGCTTTATTTTTGCATCTGTGAACGCAGAGCTGATGTGACTTACTAAAAAGCTCCAGTTTTGTCTCATCTGTCCAAAGGACATTCTCCCAGAAGCTTTGTGGCTCGTCAATATACATTGTGGCAAAAATCAGTCTCACTTTTTAATGATTTGCTTTCAACAGTGGTGTCCTGCATTAAGTCCATTTTGGCTAAAACAGCGACGGATGGTGCAATCTGATACTGATGTACCTTGACATTGGAGTTCATCTCTAGTCTCTTTGGAAGTTGTTCTGGGCTCTTTGGCTTCCATTCGTACTATGCCTCTCTTCAATTTGTCATCAATTTTCCTTTTGCGGCCACATCCAGGTAGGTTTGCTACAGTCCTGTGGACCTTTAATTTCTGAATAATATGCGCAACTGTAGTTACAGGAACATCAAGCTGCTTGGAGATGGTCTTATACCCTTTACCTTTAACATGCTTGTCTATAATTTTCTTTCGAATCTCCTGAGACAACTTTGTCCTTAGCTTTCTGTGGACCATGTTTAGTGTGGTAAGCACCGTGATACCAAACAGCACAGCGACTACTTTCACTCTTTAAATAGGCAGACTGACTGATTACAAGCTTGGAGACACCTGTGATATTAATTACAGGACACAGTTTAGCATGTCCCTCTGGGCAAATCATTTACCAATCTTTTCAAGGCGTACCATAATTTTTGATCAGGCCAGTTTCATTATTATTATTATAATTTTTTTTTAAATGATCCTGTTAAATCATAATTCAAAAGCAGTGTCTGATTTTCATTAGATGATTTGCAGTAATTTTTTATTTATTCTTACTTTTGTAAGTTTCAAGTTATTTTCAAGGCCATTGTGGGTTTTTATTTCTTTAACAGAAGGGTACCAATATTATTATCCTTTAAAGATCCCATATCTTACTCCTTCTCAACAGGTTTACACCAAACCCAGACACCCTAGATCATAATTATAGAGGTAAAAGGCAACAATTACTCAAATACTAGAATCTCGGCATGCCTCTGTTTTAGTGCCCACACAAATCTGTGTAATCCATCATGAGCTGTGCCCCTCTTAAGAATTGGATGTGCCTTTGGTGTTCTAATGCTGTGTTCTAATGTTTACTGTGGCTAAACAGACATTTCTGAAACATGTTTCTTTTACTGGAGGTACAAACATCTGTGTCCTCCTTAATGCACAAACAGCCTCAACCCTCATACATTTTTTTTGCAATGTGTAAAATATACCTTTTGCAATGTTTCAGAATTTTCTTTGTTTGTCCCCACTCTTACTCAGGATGAGCTTAAATTTTGTCAAAACAGATATGATACAGAGAAGGCTGAGAGACACTCACCACATGGAGGGAAACATCCAGAGACTGTGAAACAAAGAAAGAAAGTTAATTCCCATCACCAGATTTTATTTTCATCCATAATTCAGTGCTAACATCCACAAGCATGAGTCAGAGTAACCTGATGGCTCCCTTTATTCTCCACAGTGTTTGAGAGGCTGTAATAAGCTTATTAAAGAGAGAGTTGAGAGATCAGAGGGAGACGTAATGACCTGATATAGGCCTCAGTGTATAGATGAAAAAGATGAGGGAAAAGGAGAACAGACCATGTCTCACCTCTGGGCAGTTTAGAGGCAGCCGCGATGAAATTGTCTGCTGCTGTCTGCAACCTTTCCTCATACACAGTGTCTGATGGATGGGAGGGAGGAAGAGGAGGAGGAGGAAGACAGAAATATTTGGCTCAACACATCCTGCTGAATGATGTGCTTCAGGGCATCATTTTAAAATTTTCCCATTTTTAACTCCCCACGCTACTGACCTCACTGAATAATTCTGACTCTGTAAAGACTCATCCAATTCAACTGTAATGAGTCTGGCAGATGTTTAGGTACCTTTATTCTCCTTTTGATCAAACTCCTTCATTATGGGCCGAATCTCAGAGTCCAGGATTTCTTTGAGCTGTTTGTCATAGCCCTTACCTAGAAAAAAAGACATAATACACATACATAAAGCCTCTACTCTCAACTTCCCATCTATTAAAGAAAATGCCTTGAAAAAATTTCAAAACAGTATTAGAAAATCCCTTTCGCACCAACTTTTCCAGCCTCGATTACCCTCTGGTTGTTGTTGAAGATGCTGTTCAGTTTCCTAAAGCAGGCGTCGATGTTTTTAACATTGTACTTAGTCAAAATGTGACCCTCGCACAGA
Organism: Scarus forsteni; assembly: GCA_036419115.1. Taxonomy (NCBI): domain Eukaryota; kingdom Metazoa; phylum Chordata; class Actinopteri; order Labriformes; family Labridae; genus Scarus; species Scarus forsteni. The sequence goes on along the minus strand of JAZDUH010000111.1, from coordinate 12,728,789 downwards.
AGACCACTGTCTGCCGGATCCACAAAGCACTGGAAGCAGCTCTGAGATGGGCTGAGCAGCAGACTAAAAGCAACAAATATTATAGCTAATGTGCACATTTTTCAATGCAAGCATTAAAATCAAACACAGCTGCAAATATTAATGTTTTTATATAAATCCTGGTCTCCTGGGAAGAAGACATTCCATAGTTTCCTTTTACAAAAATAAATAATTGTATAAATTCACATATATCGGGAGCTTTTTAAGATCTGAGTACAAGGGTTTGAATATTTAATTTATTATAATTATAATTGTGGATATCAATAGAGCACATTTATGATGTAATAGTGTAGTTAACAAAACGTGTATTGATAATACAGTGTGTTTATTTATTTATTTATTTTTAAACAAGACAATTCCTCTTCCCAAATCACCAACAAAGCATTGTTTAGATTTTTGGGACAACATGTTCCAGATGATTTGGGGCAATTCCATAATGTAAATTTAACCATGTGCAACACAAGTGTTAAATAACCTTGATAAACAGAGCACTCCCATGGCAGTCATATGGAGTAGGCTAGTTTGTCAGTAGTAAAAAGTAACAAGCCAGTGAGTCGTGTGGTCTCTTTAAAGAAACCAAACAGGTTGAATTTCTTGACTGACCAAAGTGCACATGCTTGATGGATGGAGCTCTGTCAGTTTAATGAAGTGCAAGCAAAGGCTCTGTAATGTCACCGGTCAAAATGTAAAAAAAATACCAGTATGGGTTTCCATACCACCATTATGGGTTTGAAGCAGATTAAACTTGTGTTGAAAGTTTACACTTCTAACACCCTGCAAAGCACGACTGAAACCAGTCAGGTAATTACTAAGTTAATTAATGAGCTGAGTAATTCATCCTGCAAGATACAGGCCATATATATATATAAAAAACGCCCTCCTTTAAAAACTTGCCAATTTCAAACAATTACTAAAACGCAACAGTAAAGAAACAATTACAAAATCTGCAACAACACTTACATGTGGCATTTTTCTCTGTGACAAAATGGAAATATGGTTGTAGTTTTCCAATGTGTATTGTTTCATGAAGTTTTTTCAAATAATATCACAGCCATATGTACTTTTATTCACTTGCAACACTTGCAATTCTGGTTATTGCATTTATGAGTCTGTATTAACTTTAAAACAGCATTCAGATCATTGGATACAGCATTACTTTGTGCTTATTAATTCAGTTCCAAAAGTTTATAGCCCACCATAATTTATGATAAAAGCTTCACGCTAATTTGATAATCTCTTCACTTGTAGTTTTTCTAATAGTTTACAATATGTGAGAATGTGTCACTTTAGCAGTGAGAATAAAATAACGTGGCTCTTTTTTGATAAGCAAATTGTCTCTTCCCTGTTTAAGAGGACAAAAATCCATTGAAATAGCATTTACTCTGTTTATGCCCATTCAATGTGTAAACCATAGAAGCAAGTCAGACTTCAAATTGAAGTTAGTCTTTCAAATCCCATTAAATAGGAGAACCTGCAATATTGTCAAGCTAACACACTGTGTTTGTCATTTTGAAAATGGCAAACAATAAATCATAACCTAAATTTTCTTTAAATATTTGGTGTTATTTTTATTGTTATGTTGATGATACTCAACAGTATGTATCAATGAAGGCAGATGAGAAAATTCAGTTATCTAAACTAGAAGCATGTCTGAAGGACATTAGGATCTGGATAGCCAGAAATGTTCTCCTTCTTAACTCAGACAAGACAGAGGTCATTGTGCTGGTCCCTCGACACCTTAGAGAAACCTTTTCTAATGATTTACCTGCCATAGATGGCATTAGCCTGACACCAAGCACAACTATGAAACATTTTGGGGTTCTGTTTGATCAGGATTTATACTTCAACACTCACATAAAGCAAATATCAAAACAGCTTTTTTACTCTTCTTAATATGTTTGAAAATCAGGCCTATCCTGTCTTAGGCTGAAAAGCCAGTCCATGCTTTTTTTTTACCTTTATACTGGACTATTTCTCTTTAATCAGGCTGTTCCAGCAAGTTGCCAAAGATGCCTCATCTGGTTCATAATGCTGCAGCACGTGTAATGACTAGAATTAGGAGAAGAGACCACATTACTCCTGTCTTAGCCTCTCTGAATTTGCTTTCCATAAAATATTGAATAGAATTCAAGATTCTTCTTCTCACTTATAAAGTTCTCAGTGGACAGGTACCAATTTATTTTAAAGACCTTGTAGTGCCATACAACCCTCTAGAACATTACAGTCCCAACATGCTGGCCTGCCTGTAGTACCATCAGTCTCTAGAGGTAGTATGGGAGGTACAGCCTTCAGTTATCAGGCTCCTCTTGTCTGGAACCATTAACTAACCACAGTTCAGAAGTCAGACACCTTCTCTAACTTTAGGGTCAGACTTAAAACATTCCCCTTTGATAAAGATTTCATTTAGGAACCAGCTCATAGCTCATAGTTAAGCTGAATAAGCTTTGCCTGCCGCGGGATTTGAAACACTGAGCTCCTATCTCTCTGTTGCTCTAACACACTCTCTCCATCCTCTATATGCCTTTGTCCCCTTTTGTTTGCTCTTGTACTCGTCTCTGGCTCTAGTCTTGTAGGCCGCCAGGGATCCTTGGTGTAGATGGCCTGCTGCTGTGGACCTGCGAGGTTTCAGTAACTACATTTACAATTAATTGGCCATTCCCCCATTGTATTATCATTACAGTCCCTAATTATAACTTCATAGAGATCAACAAAATTAAATACATGATAGTACCTGCAAACAGTGCAGATATACATTGAGCATATTAAATTGATCTCCCTGTCCATAGACATATTGGTAATTAATCCACATTTACTATCTTACATCCATATGGACATGAGGTACCTCTTGAGAATGACATGCATCATCTCAAGGGGCTTACCTGTAATACATTTATATTTAACAAAGACCATATATGGTGCTATACAGATTAAGATTGATTGATTGAATCTAGATTCAGCAGAGGCAAATGTGGTTAAGGACTGATTAATGATCTGGGCTTCCATGGATTTGTCGCTATCACAAAATTCTTATTTTTAGTCCCTCTGTCTCTGCCTGGATGGATACATATCTGGATGTATTATGTGTAAATACATACATACATATGTATGTATGTATGTGTGTGTATCTATCTATCTATCTATATATATACACATACATACATATATATATGTATATATATATATGTGTGTGTGTGTATATATATATATATATATATATATATATATATATATATATATATATATATATATATATACATATATATATATATATATATATATATATGTATATATATACGTATTGATTGGTTGATTGATTGAGATTTGTTTGTCAAACTTGACATACAAAAATTATGTCAGACTAGGTCAGTACCTGTCATTGCAAATTCCACTTGAATGCCACGATCACTCGTGTATAACCTAGGGTTAAGCATTCTTTTATGATTATTTTAACCTCAATACATGATGAAATGACAACCAACCATGCCAATTACCTACCACTGATGCAATGGTCTATGAGGAACAATGAAAAAACAGTGAAAAACAATTTTGTGCAAACTGTGGCAAAGTGTTGAGCTACATTTTGACAGCAGAAACACATACTACTGTTTATTTTTATTTATGTATAAATTGTTATGTCTTTAAATTCATGACTATAATGTGAAAATCTGCAGAGTTAAAAACAATGTCCCAATATGCCTGAATTAATCTTGTATACCTTACATATTTATGGTTCAGATTTATATTTTAAAGAATTTTTGAGGTATCTTGCATGTTTTCATAACATGAACAGGTTACAGAGGCTCTCCCTTATACTTCCCTCTGTTCTATTGTCTGTAGTCCCCGTATCCTGCTGCCTCAATGCACCAGTTTTACTGCAGAGCACAGAGATGGAGCGAGCCAAGGAGGGAGGCGGCAGCAGCGGCAGTGGTGGTGGGGCTGGAGGGTGGGAGGGGGGCAGACAGAGAGGTAGTTAAATGCCTATGCACAAAGACAGATCGAGAAGCCCCTCAAGAGAAATATACAAAGAATGAAAGTGCAACTATGGAGGGAAGATGGAAATAGTATATTAAAGTTTTTTTTTTATGGGAACAAAGATTGAACCAAATAAATGGAGGGAAAGGAAACTGTTCATTCTTGCTGAACCAGTTTGTGAAAATTTAAAAAAAGTAAAAGCGAAAAAGAAAAAAAACGAGGCAACAGACGACAAGGGGACACAAGTGACAGAGGCAGGGAAAAGGAAGAGCGAGTGGGACTACAAATCAAGTCGGCTGCCTCATCACATCCTGTATCCCCCACTCGTCTCCCCCCCCCCATCCCCACCCGCTCCTCCCTTGTCCCTCACTCCCAGTGCATCTCCATGGCAACCAGACAGGGTGCCTAATACATGAACTTAATATATTTTCAGTGGCAGGGTGAGCTGGGTACTAATGCATTCATCTGTCTCCACACAGACAAGCCAATCAATATTAGGCAAGAGTCTGCTCCAGGACTGCCAAAGTCAGATGTAACTAGTCAGGGCGGTCGGACATGGAAATTCCCAAATCTGCATGCCTCTGTGTGGGTTTGGGTGCATTTAATTAAGTTTGCTTTGTACACCGCAAATGCTGCGCGGAGGTACTTTTATAAAACTCTCTCCAGGGCATTTTCTGAGAATTAAACCCTCTCATTCATCTGACTGTTAATTTTGTTCAAAATGACACCTTCGATATACAAGAAACTGCATTCACTCCATTCACACAGCTGAAGAGAAGGACTTCATCTTCACAAAATGTTGTGGATCGACTCTTATATGTGAAAGGGTGTGCTTGTTTTTGGCCCAGTCTAGGGAAAGATGCTTCCCCTGAGGTCAGAAATACATTATGAAGAGTTGTTAAAGCTTTTGTGTAAGAATTTAATCTATTATGTGTTAGATTCAGATTTTAATGAACACAAAAGGGGTTAAAATGCAACAATGCCAATAAAAATCATCTCAAAATGTATTCAGGTGGCACACACAAATCTGCACAGCAGGCCAGATAAACCATAGCTCAAAGCACAGAAAGGTTAAATCAGGGTTGGAAATCAGCCACCAGCCAAATGTGGCTGTTTTTGTGCATGATTGGTCACTTTGTTCAACCTACCAGCCACAGAGGCAGGTTAAACAGAGTAACATAAAGCAGTGATTTAAGACAGCAGCAAAATGAGATTAGGATGCAATTTTGAACAGCTTGAAAAATAAAAACTTACACTATCCATCATAACAGGTAATAGCTGCTGTAACTCTCCTCAGTAAGGTCATTTACTCTTGAACCAGTTCCCTGATAATCCTGGTTCTCAGTGTGTTTGCAGAAGAATCAGCCTTTATGGACAGTGCTGTAATGAGAACTCCCACCAGACTTGAAAAATGACATTTTCATTGTATGAGCAATATAAAGAACATTTAATTCTCTAATTAGAAAAATCCAAGTACAAAGATAAATCATTACTTTCATATTTAAAGATCCATTGGTATTATACTCTCCCTCTTTCTCGCTCTCTCTCTCTCTCTCTCTATATATATATATATATATTTACATACATACATACAATAGGTGTTCGATTTCTAAATCCAGCAGACAAGGTGTCAGGGATAAAATAAAAAACAACCATCAACCATTTTATCCTTGCTGTTGTACCATAACTTTGTGGAGAAAAAAAATAAACTGCAGATAGGGCTCCAACTTTTCCCTAAAAAAAAAGAAAGGCTTGTGCTTTTTCTTAACTGTGTTGAACTGAAATGATCCAAGCAAACTTTTGGTGAGACCAACAATTTCAGTGTAACTGAATCAAAGTTACAGTACAACATTGTTATATCTCCTAAAAATGCAGAACTGTTTTTGTTTTTCAAATCAACCGGTAGTTTAGCCATTTCCATACTTTCCTGCGATGGCCAGATTATTTTTTCTATGTTGCTTTGGTAAGACTGTTATTTTGACATGTTCATATTCAGTATCATGTAGCACTGCAAAGTTTTTTTAATCTTAGGATGGAAGAAACAACCCATTTTTTAATTCCTAGTAAGGAAATAAAAGAATTGTTTAACCTTTTCATCTAAAATAAATGAGTTTACAACATTAGCTACTGCAAGTGCCATTTTACCCAACTGACCAGCTGACTGTTTATAAATGTGTATCAATTGTTAATTATCAACTATTCCTACATTCCTCATCAATTCTGCTTCAGGCTGTGCTATTTACTCTAAATCAGCCTTTTCTTAGCAGGGCTGAAATGGAGGGGTTAGCAGTCATGCTGAAATCAAATGTCTGAGAGAGCTTTTTGAAGAAACTTCTAAAATATGTTCTGGGACATCTGGAGCCATTGTGAACTAGTTGAAGAAAAGTACAGAGACATGAGAGATATGAGACATCCGAGGTTTTGATATATTTTATTAACATGCAGAGTATTTTTTTTTTTATTCAAATCACACTGAATTTCATTTGAATTACAGAAAAAAAAAGAAAACTGCACAGGCTAAGAATGCATACCACAAAAGATATATCAGAAAAGTGAAAGAGGAACAATAAAAAACAGCATTTATGAAAAAAGATCAAAACATAATAAGCAAGAGTGTTTTAAAAATGATCTTTACTTTTCATAAAGAGTACAATCTTTTTAAAACAACACACTTTTGAGAATTAGTAAAATATCAATGAAGACTTAACCCAATTAAGACTTCTTTAGGAAGCAAGCCTAAAACATATTGATGGCTCAGCTAAGCCTGAAACCTTTTTTTCTGGGGCTAACCAAAACCTTTATTTGAGGTTAGGTTGAGTGTTTACCTCCCCATCCTTGAATTTTCTACATTTTGTTTAACCTTTGTATTTAGCCAGGGTCCCACTGAGATCAGCAATCTCACCTCTGAAAGAGCCATCACACGAACTTAACTTAACTTAAACAGCCCACATAAATGATAACTTAAATACTAAATCATAAGTTAAAACATTTGCACAATAAAAGCATGAATTCCAGATTTATTTTAACCAAGGATATAGAAGCATTCAGGGTAAGCTTTGCAAAAGGTCATTTCAATATAAATACTCTGCTTATCCGCATATATTTATTTGTCATTTCCCTTCTGAAACAAACCTTGTGACTTTGCTTACTGTTTTGAAGAGAGAGTAATGTCTAAAGAGGTAATACCAAATGATTATAGTAGGGAAGCAGTGGATTGACATGTCTATTCAACACCAGTTCAATTGTGACATCAGTTTTGTTGAACAGACAATGCAATTAATAATGACAAAAGAATAATTTTTAAGATAGAGTTGAGATCTGGGAGCCAAAAAAGATATGTTAAATATTTTCAAATCATTTACAATGTGATTTAAATTATGCCTATGGTTTTTGTTTCATGATAACATTTTGCAGCTTGTCTGCAGTACCTCCAGGTCCCACCAAGGGGCCACTGCCCACACTTCAGGAAGCAATAAGCATTTTAATCAGTTCATATCTCATTTTTAAGGCATCTGTTGTTGCGTTGCTGTTGCATAAGAGAAGCATGAGTAATCACTTAACTTATCATTTATAGTCATCCTGCTTGTAGCTGTTTATTTAACATCCATAAACACATTAAGAAATGTTTTATTTGTGCACTATAAGGTGAATCATTTGTGAATATGATGCAGGGACTCACAATGGCCTTATCTCAGCCTGATTGAAATGTTTTTTTACAATAATGTCATTAAGGGTTGTGCCATTTCCTAAGTCAGGCGTGTCTTCAGCCCACAGCTGGCCTCTGTGAAAGAAACATGTGCAACTGCAGTCAACATAAGAGTACAGCTCTGAAAGAAGAGGTAACATCCACCTAACGGGGTGTAGTGGGACAGATCATGAGGTTTAACATAAAATTAGTTTTTTTTGGAGCAGACCTTAGAAGGACTTGTAAGCAACAAACCTTCAAAAACAGAAACATCTGAGACTGTTATAAACTTGTTAAAAAGGACTACATAACATTCATGCATGAATTAATAGAAATACATGTATCAGAAATGCGATATCAGAAACAGAGCAGTATTTGCTTTTTTAAAGTATCCATGTGTGATGCTGCAGATACGGGAATAAGACGAAAACATACTTCTTTACTGAATACTGAGTACTTGGTCATGATTTCCTTAGAATGTACTCTTCATGACTTCTTCTTGTGTGCAGTCTTTAAACTATAAAAAAGCTCTGAGCTGTTTTCAATACTGATGAATACACTGAAAATAATGGCTGAAGATATTGTCGTTCGCTGATGAATTTATTAATGTGAGGCTTCCCAAACTTTTTCTTATCTGGCTGGTGAAATTATTTTTGAGCCCTCCACCCCTCATCCTACACTTCAATGCATTAGACTGCTGGACAGGTCCTTTGCTCAGAAATTCCCAGACGTTTGAAACTGATTTTAAAAACTTCGACTTGAACCTTTTTAAGATCTAATGACGGCAAATGTGACTGTAGGTGAGGTCATGGGCGAGACATGGATACTCTATTTTTTTTTTTTTTAAGCTTGCAACAGCTTGTGTTGTTACACGTTACATTATCTTTGGGTAAGCTTTATATGTGTGTACTATTAGTATTTTATTTTATCTTAGTATTAATCATCTTTTAAATAAAATCACAGTCTGAAACTATCTGCATTAATACAATGTACAACTGAAGTATTTAACAAATTATAATACGGTTTGTTTAATGGGTGCAGTGTTAAGAAAAATGTGATATGGGTGCAGAAACTCACTCTAAAAGATTCATTTGAGTTATTATCTTTGTGTAAGCTTGATATGTGTGTATTATTGATATTTTTTCATTAATATACGCATCAGCCCATGAAACTTATGATAATTTGTGGACCTTGTGCTAAACTATCACATATTACTTTCCTACACAGCATTCACACCTGCGTTCAGGAATGACTTCTTATACTTCTGTTTTATGTGTTCAGTACTAACTACTGCTTTACTCAAGTCTGAGAGAGTGCAGTTACTAAAAAGAGATACCAGGTAACAAGAAACAAATAAGAAGAGCTTTCTCACTTTTCAAGGTGAAGTTAATGTCGGGGTCACAACCCTCGGCTGTCTTCCTATGGCCCTCAGTGAGGGCTTCAATAAGCACAAAGGCAGCCAGTAGGGTTGGCCCCCTAAGAGCAGGAGGTGGGTCTGTCTCTTGTCCAGCCTGACACGTATTTATCATTACCTGACAGATGATCATACAGCCGTAAAATGGAAAAAAATGACACACTTTAAGACATCAGAGGCAGGAGAAAATATGGTATCATGTGAAGGTCTGCAAAGGGGTTGTAATGTTCTCATTTTTACTCCTCAAGAAACTCCTTATTACGTTGAAACTGAATGCAGCCCTGTTCCCGAGGACCTCACCTGTGACCTGCTTTGACCTCACAGGTTAAGGGTCTCAGGGACAGAGGGGCATACTGGGAAATAAAAGAAAATACAAAAATACAGTTTCATAAAAAAACTTAAAAGTATTAAATAATTTACAGCCCGGAAAAACAACGCAGAGTTGAGATTCATTAAGGGAAAGGGAGCCGCAGAGTGGCTGCATTGAGACAAAGACATGACCTCATCTGACATTTGGATTCTGCGGCATCGTTTGCCCGTCTGGTCTGCTGCAGAACAGGAGCAAAAACTGATCACGCCATTAAGAAAGAAACAGCACTTAATCACGACATGTTTGCCCTCATTTCACTCATCTGGAACCATTCAACGCAGACATTAAAAACAAAGCAACGTATTTCACAGCAAGGATGAAATGAGCAACAGTAATGCAGCAGTGGAGCACATTACGAAGCAGACATATTCATTTAGGGGAAACAATTAATTCTGAACTGCTGTTAAATGGCATGGGTATTTTGAACATGATTTTTTGAGCTTGCACCTTCAAATTACAGAGTGTAATAGTTTCTCAGAGCTGAGCGAGAAGTATCAACGTTCAGGGTAAGAAACATAAGAACAATAAATAAAGTCAACAGTAAGATTAGCATGCATTGACACTAGCATGTAAAAGAAAGGTTGTTAATTTAAATTTTTAATATGCCTAAGTCTTGGCCTTCATTGAGAAGCATAAAAACATACTTTTATACTTGAAATGTATGTGGAATAAGGATGGATATTTATCGTTATAGTTTATTCTATTCTAGTTTATTCTATTCTATTCCTTCATAATTTTGTTGAGTTATAGTTTGAGACATGCAGTTTGAATTAAGCATTTCATTCACAGCTACATCTTTTGTTTCATCTGTGCAGTATCAAGAATAAAATGATCTCTGTCTTAACTACAAACGAGAACAGAACTGGATAATTGCAATGTAGAAAGGAAATATTAGACTTGAGAAGCCAAAGAAAGGACAATTTTTAAAATCCATAATTTACTTCTTACACTTAAGCTTTACCCCAAAGCACAAACGTAGACTCTACTGACTGAGTTTCTATCTTAGTGTTATCATTTTTTTAAATAAAGCCATGGTCTTACAGTATCGGCATTAATACAACATACAGCTGAAGTATTTAACATATTATAATGTGCTTTGTGTAATGTGTGCAGTGTTCAGAAAAATGGGTGCAGAAACTCCCTATAAAAGATTCAATTGAGTGCTAGACTTTTAGTATTTTTCTTTGCGTTATGGTTGCAGTAAGAGATGGGATAGGTGTATTAACTTACCAGCAAAGATAAAACATGACGTCATGATGAAAAGAGAGAAAAGAGGCTGGACAAGAAAGCAAATGTCACAGAAAATGACTCAAAAGAAGACGTTTATAAAATTGTAATTTGCCTCCTACTTACCCTTAACCTAAAGCCAACAAATCTGACTCTTTTAACCACATTACTTAGAAAATCATGTTTGTCATATCATTTACTGACGTAATAGTCTAGACAGATCAATGCACAGCACAAATGACGTATTAAACATAAATTAATAAGTGGTCGATAAGATAAGTATGAAGTAAAAGAAAAAAAAGATGTTGGCAACAAAATTGTACTCAGCACACTTACCCTTTACCTTTAAGCTTAAGCAACCTTTCTTTTTAACTGTAAGATAATTTAAGATATGTATTAAACAATTTTTCTCAACTCTCCCTGACTTCTAATCCTTTTTTTGCTCGGAGACTCTGAAAGTAGCAGCATTAATGCACAGTGCAGATAAAAGCATTTAGCATACATTAATGGTTTAATCAGTGCAGCATTGAGTAAAGCCATCATGGGTCCACAAACTTGCCAGAAAAGATCAAACTTGATGTTTTATAAAGAGAGAGAAGAAAAGGAAAAAGGGTGTACGAGACCTAAATTTCCCTGTAAATCAAAGTCTGATCGTGTTTCACAATAAAGCAAGTAATCATCAATGCAGCATCAATGTTTACTTTACCCTCCTAATGAGAAATCAAGGCAAATCACTGCGCAGGATTTTCAGCAGCATATGCCACCCACTGGCAGACAGACAGAATGACACATACCAACCGGAGACGACTGAATATGTCCCCATGTTGTGTGAAAATACATTTTGACTCTTTGTGACTCATCTTTAAGCGGATGTAAGTTGTCATTTTTCCTGTAAACACACTAATATGAAGCTCGTAAAGGTTGCTGCGTCATGGACTGCTTCAAATCACACAGCATTAATGTAGATTTGAAGTTACCTGCAGGCTCACGATCTGCAGGCCTCCTGACTTTGTGATTTTTGACAACATATTAATGATGAATGCAGCAGACATGTCAGACCAGCACGGACAAAGACATTCGTCATAACTTCACCTGGAGAGAAATTGTGGCTGGAATTATGAATATTTGTCTGCAGAGTCTGATCCTATAGGTTTGTTTAAAGTCCTGTCATATATCCAGAATGAATTTCACAAAGCATTCATTACGCAGAGAAGAAAGCCAAATTTGTGTTTTGCTGCAAACTGATTGATAAGGAGGCAATGCATTAATGTTTAACATGCATATTTTAGCCTTTTTATGTGTTTAAGCTTGTTCACAAATATTTCTTACTCTTAACAATACAATCAAAGTGACAAGAGCATAAACAGTATAATTTAAAACTCCTCTACAGCTGCTTTTTAACACATATGAAGACTAACATGAATACTACTTGATTCATAAAGGACATGCTCTTTCCTTTTAAGATTTATAAATAAAGTAAGAAAGGAAATGGTCATAACTTGTCAATGACAAACACCACATTACAGTAGACACTAAGACTTCTATGAGAGAATAAGGCATTTATCCCTCAAATTTAGAGTGTATCTAAGCATGCATGTATAGCCAAAAAAACTTTGAGATAAAAATGCACACATGCCGAGCAAGCATGCTGTAAACACATGTAAATAAAAGAAAAAGGCAATCACCGATCAGCCAGACTCTTCCTTTCCTTCCTCCACTCCAGTCTGTGTTTCCTCTTCTCCTTCTCTCTGAGGATCTGTGCCGGGGCCAGACAGCAAGCCCAGCGGCAGGTAGGGTAACAGACAATAGTATTGATCCCATTATTCTACCTTCAGACTTACCTACCTGCCTGCCCGACGAACAGCAGCATCCATGCAGCTCCTCACCTTTTGTCTCCACTGGGCTGCCGTCACAAACACCAATCATAGCTGCAAAAATAAAGAAGAAAAAAAGCTTGCTTATTTGTCCGCGTACACACCAAACCTCCTAATGCACATGCTATCCAAATAAACACACACACTCATTTACCCTCCTGTGCTGCATTCACACTCCTTTCGTCTCTTTGCTTTCATTTCAACTTCCTTTCTTTCCCCCTCTTTTTACTCTCTACTCCTTCTATCTCCCTCTGTTTCCTCGCAGGTTTTTTTCTTTCCCAGCCTCACATCTCTACGAGCTCCACACACACATTCACACACTCCAGTCTGTGAGCTAGTATGTGTGTGAACGTGTGAGGGATGGAAAGAGAGAGTGAGTGCAGCGAGTTCACGCATGTGTGTGTTTGTGTGTCTAGGAAAGTGTGTGTGTGTGAAAGGGGGAGACAGAGGAGGGGCGAGCAGAGAAAGTGGGGATGGAGGGGGAGGGTCAGAATCTCTAATAGAATGAGAATGGAGAGAAAATATAAAGCCCAGGAGTCTCGTGAACCTGAGAGGCTAACATTACTGCCTCCTCCATGCAGCAATCACACCATCATCGCCCCTGATTACACGATTTACAGCGGCTGTTGCTCCAACACGTGTAAATTGCACTTGGAGTGACATCAAACGTGCCAAATAAACCCATCATGGAACGCTTTGCCAATTACAAGAACGTGTCTGGATTATACAGCATCACATCAGAGGTGGACGATGTGCAGTTTGCTTCTCAGAACAGTGAGACAAACCCAAATGATGCAGCTAATCTCTTCGAACTAACCCGCATGTATTCCCTCCCTTGCTTTGAGTTTCATGCACAGAGAAATTTCAAAACTGCATGCATACTTTTATTTTATAAAAGAATCCCAAGTCTTGTTTCTGTTTGGTCAGTTCACACATTTAAAGGCAGGTTGACTCTGTTGCTTGTGCGTCTTTCATACAGGACAGCAAACTGTGCTTGTTGGATAATAGAATCATACGACCCTGAGGGGAATTCAGAAATGAAAGTGAAATCTAATTTAGAGGCCCTGATTGGCTGTCTGTTCAGCGGGATGGAGCATAAACACTACACTTGATGTGCTAGCATCATTAATGGACCCAAAGTGTTCCGACTGTGTTTTACTACCGGAGAATATCACATATGTGTCAGACGTTCAGAGGAAATGGGAGTAAACTGACAGAGAATAAATGGATTTTGGCCTCAAGGAGCAAGCAGTGATGACACCAGTAAAATGGAGAGGTAGTTGGCATCACACTAACAAATATGCTGACATACACTTAAAAAAAAGTCTCTGTTACTGAGAATTTTAACCATTTCATTTCAATAATGTTTGCTATCACTATGCGCAGATGGCATATGTGCAAAAATATTTTGAAGTAGCTGTAATCAAACCTCTTCTTAAAAAGGCCACTCTAGATTCAGGCCACCTAACCTTCCTTTTGCTTCTAAGATTCTTGAAAAAGTAGTGGCTGATCAGATATGTGGCTTTCTTTAACACAACAGCTTGGTTGAGGACTTTCAGTCAGGATTTAAAGTTCACCATAGCAAAGAGAGTGCTCTAGTTAAAGACACAAATGATTTACTCTCAGCTTCAGATGGTGAACTTCCCTCTGTGCTCGTCTTGCTTTATCTCAGTGCAGCTTTTAACACAATAGATCATCAAATCTTTCTACAGAGATAAAAACAAGTCTTGGAATTGCAATGACTGCTTAAAATGGTTATATACCAGATTGATGCCAGTTTGTATAAATATACAGGAAGTCATCTGTGCACACAAAAGTTAGCTACAGAGTTCTTCAAGGTGTTGTGCTAGGTCCAGTTCTTTTCTCTTCATAATCCCCTTGGTTAATTCATGAAGAAACACTCAATTGTAACTGTCATGCTGACAATATTCAGCCAGTAAAGCCAGTTTAAACATGTCTGAAGGACATATGGATCTGGGTGGCCAGAAATGTTCTCCCTCTTAACTCAGATAACACAGAGGTTTTAGTGCTGGGCCCCCAACACCTATATGATGAGAATACCAGAATGATATAACTGCCCTGGATGGTATCAGCATGTTACCCAGCACCCGTTAGAACTCTCCACTGAAGGAGCACATCTACGCATGTCTGCTCAGCTGCAGTAAGAATGCATACACAGCTCATATAGCCTGTTGAGAGCAATACTGAAACAAGGGAGATGAAAGGTAAGCCAGAATCGATTAACTGAGAGGATTTATGGTCAATAAACTTAAAAACTATGTTCTGAGAAGAAATATTAAAAAGAACGATTGACCTCTACCCAACACTAAGGTGGAGGTTTACAACTTACAGTAATAACAACAATAAGTTGAAAGTTTTCAGTCAAGTGAAAAAATGCTTATTTTCCTCATCAGATCAAGTGATTTGATCTGCAGTGCATAAACTATAATTGACTCAGAAAACCATCTAAACATTTGACACATAAACACAGCACATCATTTTGGTGGGAACATATGCTTGACTCTGGTTGTGGGGACTACAATTTTGTCGGTGAGCATGCATAGCTAGCTAAATAAAAAGTGAACAGAATAAACTTTTTCTCTATTATATTTATTGCCACATTTTTCACAATATAACATGCAAGCTGCACAGAGAAAACAAAAACAAAAATAATGCCCGAACCCAACCCAAGCATACACACATAAACTCACACACACTCACCTACACAAACAACCACACCAGGGGGGAGAATGATGCAATTAGGGTATATATAAATTGCAGTACCAAGTACTATTGAGCACAGTTCATCTTAGATTAAAAATAAAAGACAACTGTCTGTTAATGCATATCAATCATAAAAAGAAACAAAACAAAACAAAACAAAACAAACAAATTTGCCACAGTCTATATAAATACAGTCAGGCTAAGTCCAGATATTTCAACAAGGGACCCCATGATTCCTCCCATTTCTGCTGACCTTTTACATTGTTAAACCAGTTTCTCGAGATGAATAACTAAAACAAGCTCATGTAACCAGATTTTGAAGCATGGTGGAATAGGTGTCTTCCAGTCTTTAATAAAAACCTTTTGGCTAGGACCATGCCATCAGTGTGACTGGTTGAATGTGTGAAGGGAGAAAAAAGGAGTCCTCTGAACATCCAAAAGAGCCAAATTCCTCGAGAGAGAGTCCCGCAAACCACGGAAAGTGAACAGTATAAACTTTGTTGACTATCATTATTATGAATTTTTGAAAAACAGGGAATCAACAATATCATAATGAAACAGACATAAGTTTAAGTGTTCTATATTTTTTGCTCAGTTCATTGCAATTATTTCTAATCTGTGGCAGTGACATCCCAATTGTTGTTCCTATTATTAGGCTCCAGAGTTAGAGAACATGGGCCTTGAAGTAGGCTGTGGAATGATGGTATGGTCACAATATGTAAGTAAGGATGCATAATATTATTGGTGCAATATTAGTATCAGCATATATTATTAAAAAAATGAATACCGATATGTGTAGACAAGAAAATTTCTGCCTATAAGATATATGGATAAGATAAGCAGATATGTATGTATGCATGTATATCTATCTATCTATCTATCTATCTATCTATCTATCTATCTATCTATCTATCTATCTATCTATCTATCTATCTATATCTATATCTATATATATCTATCTATATATATTAGGGCTGGATATTGATTCAGATTTTCGGGATCAATTCGATTCCATATTAAGAGCTCTCAAATCGATTCGATTCACGATTTGAAATTTGTTCAGTCTGGGTTATCTCAGTAAAAATAATGCTGTAAATGACTTTTTGACCTGGTACATTATTAAAACTGTTTTACATTAAGAACTGAACCCAAAGCAGTTACATTAATCACATATTAATGATATGCATTAATGCATATTCTGCAAGTTACTTGTTTTTTGTCCAACTTGTCTTTTCTTTCACGCTCGTTAAATCTGAAATATATCCAAGCGTCAACTTTTAAACTCTCTGCTGGTGCCCCAATAGTGCTACTCACTTCTGCCATGTTTTTTTGACTGCATGCAGTAACATATCACCAGATCTTGTTTGTGGAAAGCAGAGCTAAACACGAGACTAGCAGAGTTGATACCACAGGCTGCTTCTCTGACTGTCCAATGAAGAAAAAACTACCCACATTAAAAGATCGATCTTTGGAATTCGTATGTGCATTTACATATCATAATTTACACACACACACACACACACACACACACACACACACACATATATATATATATATCAACAGTTTTGAGAATTAAATCTTGTTTTCTGTTTCTACATCTGTTTCTAACACACTTTAACTGTCACAACGCAAGAACCAGTAAAATTTCAGTTCAGTGGAGACTGTATATTTTAGACCAAAAGATGTCTCATTGATATAATACTAATATCAGCAAAAATAAGCTCAGAAATATTGGCATAATTCCAATATCATGCATCCTTAATTTAAAGCCAGTTGTACATTAAACTATATGCTGTCCGGACAATGTAACTGGCATGCTTAATGCATGTCTAAAAAGTTTAATTTCTAGGCAAAACAAAAGTACTTTAATGCTGGATGTGTCTAAATAACACAGTGTCAAAACAATAAACTGTTCAGAGGCGATAATCCTGCAAAATCATTTACTTTAAAAGTAACATTTCTCAGCATTATGGCTGACTGTCTTTCTTTCACCTGTAATATTATACTTCATTGATACTTTTCATCTGCCTCAACATAACTGCATGGATATTCTTAAGAGTGTCAAGAGTATCAGTAATGTTTTCTGTTGTTGAGATAGATGCGATAAATTCTTTCTTTAGCAGTGGGGTTAGAAAGGACGGCCCCCCAAGCAAAAACTGCACAGAAGGTTAAGCATCTTTGGCTTTGACATTTAGTGAATGGTAATGAACTGGAGCCCATAACCTGTGACTCATTTCAGAGGCTGCCAGGTATGTTGGATTTCCTACTCAGAATGGTCAACTATTCTTAGTTGTGTGTCATGTTTCAAGACATACTTTGAGTAAAGTGTGACAAATATATATTAATATAACAAGCAAAACAAGCCTTATTGTTTGCTTTATTATGCTTTTAGATCGTGAAATACAGACTCTATCTGGGCTCCTCAGTTGGACTTGGCTAATTTGAAGCAAAAGAAGATACAATTGAGGTGAACACTTAAACTAAGATTTAAATATTTGCAGCACATCTAAACTGAAAGAGGCTCACCATCACCTTTTCAATAAGGTGTCTGTTTTTATAAATATGCAAAACAAGGATCCAACCTCTCAGATAAGTAGGTTAGACTAAAATCACTACACTATACATTCATAATACCTCATGAATATTCATTACTATATACCCACACTGCCTATAGACGAGCCTGGTTCACCCCTGCAGCAGGTACACACTCTCCGCACACATTTATTTCCTGCTCTGATCCTTTTCTTTCTGAAGCGTCTTCCACAGGACTCTCCACATCCTCCTCTGTATCTGCAATCACACTGTAATGCCATGCCACCTTCATTTGCATAGAAACAACATGCTGAATGTGTTTACACTATCAGCACTCCTTGTGTGAGAGCGAGTGTGTTATATGTGCTTGCACTGCACATAAATCCAATCTGATCCTGCATTAATGTCACCAAGACAAATTCCTGTACATTTACAGCTCATAGATTGTGAATTGATTAGAGTGCAGGAGTCTCTGCCTGCTCTTCTCAGCCTGTCCTCGTACATGCAGACAACAGACAACACTGCTGTCTCAAACAAAGACTTTCAGGAGCACAGTTTGGCACAAAAAACAAGAAGAAATGGTTTTCTCGCTCTGTTGCCTAAGCTGAGCCAGAACCTGAGTGACAAATGCAGAATGTCACTGGCAGACAGGTGTGTGTGTGTGTGTGTGTGTGTGTGTGTGCGTACGAACATGTATTGATGTGTGTGTGCCTGCGGCTGCACTCTGCAGTGCCACAGAGAGAGACAAAGCACTGGGAGTGCACAGGGATGACATCATCAGTCTGGGATGGTGTCTGCCTCGTCTGTCTCAGGTTTGGGGTGCTCCACTTCGCTGTCTTTACCCTAGGAGACCGGAGAGAACATCTTTTTGACTTTTGGCAGCACACGCCTACTCAGCACACCTGTTAATGTTTGTCTACATAAAGCATAAACAAGAATTCCACGCTTCATGTTGAGGGGTGATCTGTAATTTCTAGGGCGCTTTAAGGACTTCCTGATGCTTTTGCAGGGAGGGGATAGTTTCACTACAACCTTGAAAAATATTTAAAAGTGCATATGTTTATTCGAGCCTGTAGTACTTTAGTTCCCATGGGTATATACAGTATGCGTAGTGTAGAGAAAAACTTACAGTACACTATCCTCTCCTCACACACCTTGCAAACTGTCAGATGCTGGGGCTGTCTCCTCAGGCATGAGAGCAACCACAGTGCATCGGATGATAAAGAATGCTACCACTGACAGTGCAGAATCAGCACAAATTCTGATATATGCCCCCTATTTCCCTCAAAACCAGGAGGAGAGGGAGGAGAGTCGGCTGTAACGCACTGCAGATGGCTGCTGTCTTAACCAGCAGTCTGACACATGCTGAGGAGGGAAGGCGGAGGGGTTGTGGGGCAATGAAAGTGGGGGAATTATGGTGATGTTGTTGATAGTGCAGGATGATGCACGAAGTAGTGTGAGAGGCATGAGGCTCTCTGAGATTGAAACAAAGTTGTCAATTTTTTGATACTCTGATACATTTCAAAACTTTGAGGTTGAAAGTGATTCAAGTACTCCTATCTTAAAGGCTCAGTGTAATGTCAAATAACTGTTTTTCTATTAAAATATACTCAGGGCCACTTCATAGGTACACCTTGCTGAAACCAAGTTAGACCCTCTATTGTCTTCAGAACTGGCTTAATACTTTTTTGCATTGTTTCAGCAAGCTGCTAGCAACATTGTTTAGAAATTATGGCCTTTATTGACATGACAACATCACACAGTGCACATCAACTGCTTATCCATGATGTTAATCTCATATTCTACTACAACCCTCTCTTTTGGATTGAGACCTGGTTATTGTGGAGGCCACTGGAGTACAGTGAACTCATTTTTACAATCAAGAAACCACTTTCAGATGCTCTGTGCTAATGCATTACTCTGCCAGAGGTAGCCTCCAGACCATGAGTACACTATGGTAATAAAGGGATGGACATAGTCAACAATAGAGACAGAGTGTGGTTTAACAATGCTCAAATGGTACTTTCCAGCTTGTGGTATCTGCTCTGCTCTGTATGTGGTTTGGATACTACATGCTCCATTTTCCAATGCAGTATAGACTATATCAATACCTCTTTAATATGGGCAGCACCATCATAACAAGGTTGCCCAAAACAAAGGTGACATCCTCGCAACAACAAAAAGAGAAAAATAAAGGAGCTGCCAGCCCCTCTGTGGCCTTTTGTAATAATTAGATGAGTTTTGTTCCAAAGACTGTAACAAGCAACATAAAAAACATGATATTTAAGCAGAGGAGTACTTGGACAGTCAGACAGCCTCCTGCAGCCAACAACGGGGGCGTTTCATTTCCGTGTCAGTACCCTCAACTCATAATGTCACTCTGACTATGTCAGGTTAAGTCTCAACTTGAGCTCACTTGCAACTGCTGTGTAGGTGATATGAGAAACTGTGCAGGTGACTAGGTACAATCCCTTATGGGAAATTAAGTCAACTGAGTAAAGTTAAGCTAAGTGGAGCAGATACCATGTGGTGCAAAAGACCCATTAGAAGCCCAAAGAAAATACTCCCCACACTGTAACTCCATCACCACTGAGTGTCTTCATACGGATCCATGCTTTCATGTTGTTTGTGCTGAATTCTAACCCCGTCATTTCAATGTGGTACAATTAATCAAGACTCATCAGACCAAGCAACACTTTTCTGACTTTCTATTGTTCAATTTTGGTGAACCCCAAGAGCTGTGGCCTCAATTTCAAGCTCTTTACTAAGGGAAGCCGCACCTTGTGTGCTCTCTTCATACTGATGCCCATCTGCGTCGAGCTTCAACATGCAGTTCATCAAAATGGTTCTCTGCATATCATGTGGCAGTAAAGAGTGGCTGTTTGAACTACTGTTGCCTTTTTATCACTTTAAACCACTCTGGCCATTCTCCTCTGACCTCTGGCATCAACAAGGCATTTCCACAAAGAGAAATACTGCACACTGGATAATTTCCTTTTTTTGGACCATTCTCTGTAAACTTCAAGAGGAGATGCACGTAACAGAAATCAGTTTCTGAAATACTCAGACCAGCCTGTTGGACACCAACTATTATGCCACATTCAGAGTTACACAACTCTCCTTTGTTACTCATTCTGATGCTCAGTTTGAACTTCAGCAGGTTGTCTTGACCAGGTCTTCATGTCTAAATACAGTGAAGTGTTCGGATTCTTTCAAAACTCAAGAGAAACAGAAAAAAAACCCCTTTTACACTCACTTCCTCATCTCGATAATGTAAGTTCTGTTGGAAAAAACATCCTCTGATGCAGCTCTGGGGGATACAACATTTCCCCCAGAGCTGCGACGCTCCTCCCTCCTGGCACATGAATGGAACATGATTTGCATGTGCCACAGACAACATTAGAGCACATCACTGTGAAGCTGGACATACAACCATTGACAGAGGCTTTTGTGACGGGACACAGCTCATATGGACTGACACAAAAAATAGCCAGTTCGGTGTAGGGGTTAAATAAAGGGGTTTAAAAACATGCCCTATTCCAATATTTAAGACGATAATTAGGTATTAACTAATTTTGGGGGGAAACCTTTTGGACCGGTGTAAACTTGCTAGGAGCAGTAAAATATCTAAAACTGAATGACAGTTTTGACAGGGGGCTAAAGCTTTAAAAAAACTACATTTCAATTTAGCCAGACAGGTACTGTGGGGAATGTGGTCATTTAGTTATCTAAATATTAACTAATCAATTTAGCCAATAGTCTTGAGAAAAATCCATCATTTATGCTGGGTGCCAACTTCATTTGCTATTGTTTAGCTACATATATAACTTAGTTAACACATTTGAATGAATCTCTCAGGAGTGATCTTCACTTTGGCACCTTCATTAAGATCTTGTAGTGTCAGACATATATTTTATTACTAAAAGGCATGTAATAACCAAAATTGGGGAAAGGGGTCAAAGCACTCACTAGCACCATCAGCTTCAAACTCAACATTAAAACTGTTAAACAGGTGGGTCGGACGGCAGTTAATCTATTTTTTGAAAATAAAGCACTTCATTGAAGAGGACAGCTCATGTTCACCAGCATTGTTGGCAACGGTACCGATTTTCTCTGAAATTATGCAAAGTTTTGCGTGATTTTAAATTATACTCATACGCTCTGCTGAATCTTTGCTTTCTTATCATTATTAATGCTATTTAAAAAAAACCCTATCAGTTAAATTTAAACAAAAAGTCAATCAAATTGTCTTAAAATTGTTTCACCTGTGATGAAGGCAGCATATCAGGGGCAAAAATTGAAGTATTCTCCTATCATCGGGGGCTCCATGGAGAAAAAATGAATTCACATAATGGTGATAATAGTCTTTTACATTGCCTTGTGTGATCTCAAACATGCTCTTCAACGAGAACAAAGTTCTGCATCCTGCTGCAGTCGAGAACGCTACAGATCGTCACAGATCAACAATGAGCTGTTTGTCACAAATATATGCATTTTTTTGCCACAGAGATTGCTCTCAAAATGACCTGCAGGCTGGGAGGGAAGTTACGACTATGTCCCGCAGGGGGACAGTCTAAAAGGCGTCATGGTTGTAGTGGAGGAGTTGTGTCATTAAGCCATGGGATGCCGTCAGGAGGAGTAACTACATACTTACCTCTCTGCTGGAGGGCACATTAGTCGTGGCGAGGAGTGACTCCGCAGTGAAAGCTAGAAGGTTGTACAGTTATCTCCATGCTGTTTATTATGCGAAACCATACAACCAACTACCTCATACTGCAGAGCACAGGCTGACGAGCTGCTCTCTGGACCACATCTTCACCAGCAGGCGGAGGTGTTCAAGCTCTACACCTGTCTGCTTCCTGTTTACACGCCAGCCAATTAACACAAGCCCCTGCTATTTTCTGCAGGAGCATGATTAGTTAGTGACACCGTCTCTGTCTCAGCATTACAACTTAGCTTTATCTGTTTGTGTTTTCTGATCAATGGTTTCAATGCTATTGTTAACTACATTTGGACTTGAATGCTGGTCTAACGTAAAAAATGTGTTCATGTTGTTTGTTAAACTCTTGGGGAGAATTTCTGAGAGCTCCCTTGTGAACCATGCTTTGTCGTGACTTGAAACAGGATAGTTTGTTAACATGAACTCCCAACCACTGTCTTCACTGTTATTTGTTTTTCATTTAATAAAGAAATGCAGTTCAGATCTGATAAAACTGCAACTGAAGCTGTTAAACTCTTTGCTCATCTCTATATGACCACTCGCTTTTTGCTGTTGTTTGCTCGTAGTTCCCTCTTTTTGCTCCATATGAAGCTGACTGGGCCGTGTGCTTTGAGTTGCTCACAACCGTTGTAAATTAGAGCTTGGCAAGATGGACCTGTTTGATTACAAACAATAAATCAGGGTGATCCAGCTTCACTACAAGGTTAGGCTTGTGTGTGGTGGAAGAGGAATATACTGTATGTCCGCCATAGCCTATTGAAAAAAATGATGATGCATGTATGAGAGAAAGCATGTATGTGTATTTGGAAGACAAATTATGTGGAATAAAGTCTGTGTGCATATGTGTGCTTTTTGTGCTGTAGGGATTGAGAGGTTTAGTGTGTGAGTGCTTGTTTGTATTAGGTAGAGAAAAATCGGAGAGAAAATTTGTGTGTAATAGAAACCATGTGTGTATCAAAAATGTATTGAAAAGGTACAGAATTGTGAACACCCATGGCCAAATCCAACCAAATGTTTACTTACTCTCTGCTTCATCTTACTCTGAAAACCCCTATTAAAAAGCCCACATGATGCTTTTTCAAGTCATAAATGTCCAGTACTGAGTTTTAAACATCTCATCTGCCTGGCAGATTACTTCTATGCGCAAGAGAAAAGTAAGGAGCATCTGGACTCCTCCCTCTCCCCTGTTGACACCATCACTAGCTGACTGAAATGGCATGTTTTCCATCTAACAGATACCAGTGTGAAGTCCTATCATTGTTTTTTCAGCAGGGCAGCCCATGGGCCTGGGCTGGCAAGCTCAGTGCAGAACAAAGGCTGTAGAATGACTACAGAGTTGTTGACAGCATGGTCCAGAGCAGCATTAAACTGACCAAATATCACAGAGCAGACCAGTCAACCACTCAAAGCAGACTGGATTCAGGTGGGAAGGGCTGCCGCTCCCCTTCTGCCTCCCCAGTCTCATGCCCTTTCATATTCCTTTTCCCTATCCCCCATTATATGTGCTCGTCTTGGAGTTCTGTGTTTGAATTGTCTTATAATGCTGCTCATATGCTGAGGTGTTTTTTCTGATCTCACACTGTGCTCTGCAGGGCATAGTGTGAGACCTGCCTTTTTTCTCCTCTTCTTCCCCGATGTCTCCCTTTTACACCGCTCGAAAAGTTCAAATTTTTCAACTTTGGTGACTGAGTGTTGCGACCTGATGGTGCATCCAATGCACCTGATCACAGCTGCACATTGACGTGGATGGAGAGTGGTCACTGAAGTCGTGTCAGTCACATTTGGTGTGAATACTCCTTTAGATTTAGAGAAAATGCAGTAGATCAGGGACACTCAGTGCCTGAAAACCAGACTTTTTTAACATTACATATTGTACAAATAGCAGCCAATCAAATTCAAATACAAACCCCAATTCCAAATAAGTTGGGACATTGTGAAAAACAGAAGGAAATACAGAGTGCAGTGATTTTCGACCTTTTCGACCTTCAACTGAATACACTTCAAAGACAAGAAATTAAATGTTCATGCTTACATTTTATTGTTCTTTTTGGCAAAAAAATCAGAATTTGATGCCTGTCACAGTATCCAAACACTATTGCTATTAACAACACCTAATGAGCATTTGGAAACTGACTGATGAGGCTTTTCTGGTAGACGTCTTTCCCATTCTTACTTGATGTTCAACTTCAGTTGCTCAAATGGTCCCGGTTCTTCATTGTTGCATTTTGTGCTTCATGATGCACAACACACAGGAGACAGGTCTGGACAGTTGACCATGAAGTAATGAACCTCTCTCCATCCTTGTTTGAGAAGGATTCAGCCTTTTGGGGATGCTCCTGTTATACCCATCCATGACATTTACTGATTAAAAATTAATCTGTTCAGCATGGAAAATTTTGGGCAAATTTTTTTCGGGACATTTTTCAACTTTGTCTGTTTTTTGTTGTCCACGTCCTGGCTTTTTTGGCAGACATAAAATTCAAAATTAATTAATGTTTGCAAACATATATATATATATATATATATATATATATACATATATATATATATATATATATATATATATATATATATATATAGATATAGATACAGATATATAGATAGATATAGATATAGATATATATATTAGTTTTAACATTAAATATCTTGTCTTTGTAATATAAATATATAAATAAATATTTCAATAATTATATTCTGTTTTAAGCTAAATGTAACACAACAACTACACCCAACTACAGTATTTTTAGGGTATGAATATGAAACCTACTTTAGACAAAAAATTGGCTATTTCAACATTGGTTGCCACCTGCCAGAACACAGGAGAGAGACTGTTTAAAAAAAATGAAGTTTTATTATTAAAAAAATTATCAAGAAAATAAAAATGACCTCCAAAAACATAACACAATAATTCATTCATCAAAAATTTTATATTCTGTGTCATTGTAATGGATTTCGTAGCAACTGCATGTCAAGGGGAGTTTGAAGAGTATTCTTAGATAGTTAAAAGTGTACGTTTCCCTTTTATGTGAAGGTCATAGCAAATCAGTTAAGATGACTGGACTGTGATAGCTGCTCAACATCTGGTTCCAGGGAAAACTGTTATCACATGAGGATTATAATAACTGTGCTGTGCATAAGGTGTTCAGCAGGTGACTTATATGGAGCAGAATCCATGACCACCCAATGGACCTTTGTGGTACATGTGCAGAATACTACTGAGGACATAAAGTAAGCAGCTCACACAATCAAACATGCAGCAGGAAGCTGTAATCCTGCATGAAATGAAATTACACTGAAAAGCCAACTCTCTGACAAAACTGGCAACATAGTAGCAGGAGTATTAAAATCCATTTCCACACATCTGAGCCTCTCATGCAGGTGTGAGTACTGCAAATGCTTCATGCTTTTCGTTCATTCATATTTCCATTCATATTTCCCCCATCTCTGAGGAGTTGTTGCCCTCTTGCGGTGACTGTGGGAACTGCATATATCTTTACTCTGCTCCATCACAGCCGTGTCTTACTCTATCAGCATGTTCAGAGTTAATGCCAGAGAAATAATAAAACCTGAAAAATGCTCATCACCACTCGGCTTTACTGTGAATAAAATTATTTTACAGGAACACAATCTTGTCTCCCCTCAGCTTTCAAAGGCAAATAATGAGATTAATATCTTCTTTCTTGAAAATCAGCCTGTCACCTGATGTTGTTCTCTTCATTTCTGTTTGGATGTTCACTTCACACCCTCACACATCCTGTGGTATTTCACCCAAATCAGCTGTCTGACTTGACTCAAAGGCTGACGGGTTTTCATGGGAGTTTAATACCAACTGCCATAACACTGTCATCTCCATTAAGTCTGCTGTCAGCTCTGACATCCAAATCTGGGTGGCTTCTGCTGCACAGAGGAGACAAATGGAGCTTTCCTCCTCTCACACTGAGTAAAGGAGATCACATTCTAACATCAAACATTTCTTCAAAATAAAACATCTTTATTAAAGTTACTCTACAGCATGATGATGCACCAACACTAGCTTGTGCAATGCTGCATGCAACAGCCACAACCTTAATCTTGTGCAGCAGCTGGATCTACTTGACATTTTTTCTTTATTCAGACAGAGCCATCTTGGCAAGCTCCATTCTACAACAATTGTGCGTGGTCAAATGCAGCACTTCCCATTCAGCAACTTTTAGGGCATGAAGAGAAGTGGCCCTATAAAATCGATGCATGCATCGTCCTAAGCTTTAGTGACCCATTTTCCTGAGAGATATGTTCTTTTTATGATCTTTTTTTTAAGTTAATTGTCAGACACTTCCGTGACATTGCATGTTAATACTGAATTCCGCTTTTAACGTTCAATTCCATGGTTCCGCGATGACTGCTCTGACAGAGATTAGCACAGATGGTAAATGGTAAATGGACTTGAGTTTATGTAGTGCTTTTCTAGTCTTGGACTACTCAAAGCTGCTTTACACACCTACCCATTCACACCCATTCGCTCTCACATTCACTCACTGATGGTTCAGAGTTTCTATGTTCGTTATCCATCAGTATCTCTAACATATTCACACTCTTTCATGCCCATTTACACGCCACTGGCGCAGCAGTGGGAGCAACTTGGGGTTAAGTGTCTTGCCCAAGGACACATCGCCATGTGTCGCCCGGAGCTGGGCTTGAACCTGCAACCTCCTGATCACTGACCAAGCGCTCTATCCAACCAACCCACCGACGCCCCAAATGCTAATAGCTTCAGCTTTATCAGATATGGTACCACATTACTTTATTAAATGAAAGAGAAATACTAAACAATATACTTCACTTTCAATAGAATATTTTCACTCCACTTTCTACATGATATTAGATTTTCTCTTAAAAAGTGGCTCGAGTTCTGTTGTGTAGTATCACTCACCTATGGCGTTATCTGGTTGGCCAATTCTTTTTATGTTCTCTTTCCAACCCCCCCACCCCCATCACACACACACACACACACACACACACACACACACACACACACCCACACCCACACACACACCATAAAAATAAAAATAAACAGGACATTTAAAAAAATTAAATGTAAAGTTAATATCATCAACTTAAAAATAGTACTAGTACAAGGATATTATAAAATCTTGACATTTAAATATTCTTTCAGTCAATTTACAGACAAAGGAACACTACATTGGAGCACTGCATTCCCTACACAAAGCACTAATTTCCAATTGCCATGCAAACGATAAAAATCTCCAGACATCCAAGAACAAACAGCTAAGTAACACCACACACACCATGCTTGTCTTCTTGTTTCTAAGACACAGAGAAGAAGAACCTGGTGTTGAGTCTTGGAATCTTTCAGCCAATCAGACACCACAGAAATGTTGCCAGGTGAATTTGTTTCCTTGTCTCCTCCCCCTTTTTCTTTCCTAGTATGTGTTTGGAGTCCTACCCCCCTCCCCGCTGCTCCCAGTCTCTTTCACTCCTCTGTCCCAAAGCAACCCTCTCCTCTCCACCGCTGCTATCCTCCCTTACCTCCCTTCACTCACTCAACTTCCACTGTGGCCCTCATGGGTCCACATTTCCCGCCTCTTACCCTTTTAACCACCCTCCGTCTTCATCATGCCCCCTCCTGCCTCTTTTTATCCTCACAGACCGACTGACCCTTTTTCCTTTCATACCCAAAACCACCTCTCCGCTTTATTCCCAGCAACTGCAATATTTTCACAGTCATATCACGCAGAAATGCAGTGTAATTGTGCCAATGTCAGCTATCCTTTCCCTTATCTCTCTCCTTCTCTCTCTCTCAGACTCACTCCCCTTGAAGTGGGCCTGCCTGAATGTCTGAGCAGAGGTAGACTACTTTGAAATACAATTAAAAGTTGGGCAGGACACATAAAGGCTGCCTCTCAATCCAAGTTACAATCACCACAGCACACAAGATCATCATCCGCATACAGTGGCATTTTGGGCATTTAAGTGCTTAACTTCTTCATTCTAAATGATTTAAATAAATGAATACTGTGGTGGAGAAAGGTGGTGGTCATGCCTCAGAGTAAAAACACTGATTGAGTAGTCTGACTCACCATGTCAGTCAGGTAAAATACCATACTTGTCCTCCCTGTAAGCATATGGTATTTCACCAGGTACTCCAGATTCATTCTTCACACCAAAAATATGTCCATTAGCTTAAATGGAGATTCTAAAATGCCCATATGTGTCAGTATTTGTGTGTCTGTTGTCGGCCCTATGATTGGCTGGAGATTGGTCCAGGGAGTACCCCACCTCTTGCCCAACGACAGCTGGGATAGGCTCCTGCCCATTATGACCCACAAAGGAATAAGCGGTATAAAAAATGACCAAACGATTGTATAAGTAAATGAACTTTTCCTATAGATTACTACTTATGCATGTCTAGCCTTATAATTAGAGATGCACGGAAATGAAAATTTGTGGCCGAAGCCGAAGCCGAATAATAAATAAATGCTGGGCCGAATACCGAATACCAAACCGAATATCCAATGCGGCGGCAAAGTAGTTCACTATATTTTTTGATGGTGCATTAATAGTTTAGAGTACATTTTTAGACATGTTTTTAAAAGAAAGTAATTGTTTATTAAATATTATGACATTTTTTAATATTCCAGTAGCCATTGCTTTTCAAAAGAAGCCCAACAAAGTTTTTCATTCATATTAAGCCTTCAAACAAAACAAATAGACCAATAGACCAATAATACCAACAATACTGCTTTAAAGCTGTCACTTTATATTCAATATTTGAATAACCGATCAAATATGGCAATAAATATCCGTAATGGAATTGTAAATAAATATTTGAATGTAAAATATTGAGTGTGGCGACACATCAGACCTGGAGCAGTGGACCGTTCCGTCCAACAGAGGGCGCTGTGAGCACGGCTTGTCCCTCAGACACATCCGCTGCTCTCTCGACCCAAAGAGTTTCCGCTCCGAGTGGAGCGGACGGCAAACAGCTCTAATTTGGACTTTAACTATTCTGAGGAGAGCTGTGTGGAAGTAGTTTTGGTTCTACACCGTTGATGGCAAACTTAAAATTAAAGACCAGGCTGTGTGTTCCGTGAAATACAGTTTAGTCTTTCGTCCTCCACTTATTTGAGGGCTCAGCCGTCGGCTTTTCATCCAAGCTATACGGCCGAGTGCAGCGGAGCTTCGTCAAGAGTTTAACCCAGTGTGACTGTGTTGTTTTCGGCAGGGTGGAAAAGAGAGTGTCTGACCCTTACTGAGGGGGGGGGTACTATTCGGCCTTGTTATTGCCTCACTCCACCGAAGGCCGAATATGGCTTTTTTTGCACTATTCGGCCGAAAATATTCGGCCGCCGAATCCGGTGCACCCTTACTTATCATTGTTCAGGATTTTAACAAAACATTGCAAAAATCTACGTCACTACTCATTTTTTCTTTGCAAGATCTGATAGAATATGTTACCCATTGTGTCTTGTACCTTAGACCTTCAGGAGTATGATCAATGAATTTAATTAAGATACATTTTCCTGTGTAAACTAGTTTGACTTGATTGTTGTGTTTTTAAGTTGTTTTCTCCAAAGCTTGTAAAGTGAGATAATTTTTTTAAGAACAAGAGTTATTGTGGGAAAACACAAAAGCTATTTCAATTTTTGTGATGATTAAGGTAAGGTCTTCATAATAAAAAGTCTGCACAATATCACAAGTAGCAGAAGAAAATAACAAATTTGTCGGTGTCTTTCTGATGAAAAATGTATGTTAAAAAAATCAATCTCAAATACTAAAATCAGTTTAAAAATGGGTTACATTCATAACTACTTTAATAAAACTACCTTAGCTCTAAAAACAGCATATACATACTATATATGTATAGCAATACATGGGGCTAAGAATAATGATCAGTTAGATGTCTGTATATAATTTGAGTTTAGCATCAAGACACTGACTTCATCACTCCATGCAGATCCAGTCAAATGATGAGATAGTTTCTTTAACCCCTGTAAAAGCTAACTGGATGATGCTGGGGATGGTTCGAGGATGGAAAGCAAGAGCACAGTACTGATGCAGGGCAGAGCTGATGGAGGCAAAGCAGGGAAAAAAATACACCAAAAACTATCAACTTAAACAGAGCAGTATTTGTTGTGATGTTTGTAGGATGATGTAATACTGATTTTTAGGGGTGAAATCAGCCAAGCTTGAGCTCTGCCTGAGCTAGCCTGAAGGTGGCACACACATGACAGGGAATTTTTGTGTAGCCACATTTATATACTTGATGACAAAGTTTTAAATTAAAAAGAAAAAATCAAGACTTTAAAGAGCACAGATCTTGCCTTTACTTGGGTGGACATCTTATCAGTCTAATTGACTGTAAGAGTGTGGTCACAACCGCTAATGTGAAAAAAGTCAAGCTTTCACATACAACCACTAATGTGAAAAAACTCAAGTTTTCACATACATTTTTCCCCCTGAATCAGATGTGTTCCATCTCCGTCTTAGTTGCTTTGTTGGAGCTCCAACTTCAACACTCTAGTATACTTTCTGTTGATTGACAAATACGCTTTGTGTTGATTGGTCAGTTTAGCACTGCAAAACACCATGTTTACAGCAGTCCTACATTCAGTCCATTGACTGCATTGGGCTGGCTATGCAAGCCAATGGGCTTTAACTGCAGACAATAAAATGGTGGGACGCTAAAGTTGTAGGTCTATTTGGGAAAGATGGGGTCTAGTTGTTTCAGTCCACTGCTTGTGGGTAGAAATATTATATCATGTGGAGGAAACATCTTAAATACACTGAAATGTATATAAACTTTAAAAAAGCATGGTTTGGCGGAGTGGTTAGCAGCCATGCACAAACATAACATACTTCTGCCGGTCCAGGTTCGAATTCAGCCTGTGACCAGCTTGCAGAGTGTCTTCCCCTACTCTGTCACCCTCTTTCACAAGCCTATCCACTGTCTTTCTCCTATCAATAAAAGCAAAAAATGCCCAAAAATACATTAAAAAAAGCATAATATGGGCTCCTCAACTCATTTCTTATTTTGAAATAGACAATTCAAAGTAAACGTTTCCATCCTGCCTAAATTGTACAAAACACTGCCAGAAAATCATTGCAAATTTCCATATGCAGGTCAGACTGTTTAACCTTTTCCATATTATGTAAGACACACCTCTGATGGTTTCATATAAAAATATGGGCCCATGGTTCAACTCATCCAGAGGAGGGACGCCCCCGGAGCCAGTGTTGAAGGAACGTGTCAAGTTATGTCTGTGCTGTCACAATTACCATCAGAGCAGAGCAGTGGAGAGTTTAAGAAACAGCCTGTTCTGAGCAGGGCTAAAACAGCTGGATCTATGAGCATGCCAAAATACATTACTTTAAAAAGTGTTCTGAAGACATCTGGGGCCAAAGTAAACTCGGTTAAAAAGAAATATAGAACCTTTAAGTATGTGTCCAACATCACCCTGACTTTCATTTTTTATGGTATGTTAATGGGCCCCTTAGAAATGGCAATGTTTAACAGTAAACTTAAACCAACAACCACTCCATCCTGATGGTGGCAGCTTTGGATCAGAAAAATATTACATGCAATATTAAGTTATTCTGGGCTTCTTTTTGTGATTTTCTAACTTAAAACTAGAGGTGCCAAAATGAATCCATCAATCGATACATCATGATGAAGATGTAGATGAAGTATCAGTGCATAGACAGACTTAACCATGCAGAGGCTGCTGCTCATGAGTTTTGTTACTGAGGAAGAAAAAATGCACAGGAAGATGAGAAATATGCTTTTTTGGGGTTTAAAATGAAAAATATTTTTTGCAGTAGTTGTTCTCAAAGGCCACCTCTAATAACGGTTCATATTTAAAGCTTATGAATTCGAAGGATGCATAGCTTTTCTTGAAATACTTAACCCAAAAAAGTAATTTTGCATAATATATTATATTACATAAAAAAACTAACAACATCGAAAAAGCTTTCGTAAAATAAAAGCAGTGTGTTTTTCATTTCCTCTCACAAGCGCATCAGACAAAGATAATGGGTGTGGTTTTGTAGAATCTACATTGCTACGACATAATTATTAAATTAACAGTTGTATCAATTTACAAAATATTTTGACAACCTGACATTGTAGCATGAATCAGTCACTGCATTTATCAGACATGTAACAAAATTAGGAGATTATTGTTGTCTAATGCCGAGAAGGGCTATTCTGGGGACAATGAGGCTCACATCGATGTTATTCTCACTTTCTGGAGACAATTTTATAAAATTAAAGGATTATCTTAATTAGACATCTACACTGCATCTATCTCAAAGAATTCATATTTAACTTTCATCAAGCTTAATGCTACAAGCAGTCATTTTTAAGGCTCAAAAATATAACTGCTTATGAGGCTAAATTTTCCATGCTTAACATAAAATTAAAATGGTTTAACAAACCTTTTAAGTATAATTAATTAGGGATTATTAAAGTACATTTAACCTACTTTTCCCAAATGTGTTTTATTATGCTATTTATAAGACCTTATAAAAATCTTTACATTTTTGAATGTAAAAACTATATTTAGGTGGAAAATTACACAGCCCTTCATCACAGATTTTGATGTCTTGAATTCTTGAAAACCTGAAAATTTGTCATAAAAGTGTTATTTTTAAAAACATACTGCATCAACAATAGCTTCTACGTAGATATGGGTAATTAATGAAGTTTCAGTTTTAATCACCTTTGCTGCCACCAACAATTATGAACACTGTATAACCGAGATTGAAAGCTCCCTGAGCCACATTACATTCTGCAGGTGTTTTGCCTGTCATTATTTTCAGATTTTTCTGTTTTTTTACAACATTTATTTATTGTTTATTTGATGTTCAGAATGATATCAAGAGAGTTTTAGCCCAATGACTGCATGTGTTGTGTGGAGTAAAATCAATGAGTTATTACATTTTAGATATTCCAGTCTATAAAAATAACTGCAGTTGTGATTTTGGCTACAATCGATCAGCTACTAAGTGTTTATTTTAACAATCAAGTATGCTCCAAGATTAACATCCTGTAAGACTTTTAATGACATATTTCACTCAGACATACTGGTGTAGATGCAAGTGTGAATTCATACAAAGGACTACAAGAAACAATGACTTTCATTCTGCAATCAATGTGAAGAGAAAAGAACATGAAGCAACTTTTTGGAAGAGGAAAAAACTCTCAGACTAAGTAGCCATTTTGGAAAATATCTGTTGCAGCAGTAAACAGTTTAAAGCTGCACTGCAGCTGTTAATTAGATGAACACCATGATTTGTCCTTTTTAAGAGTAACTCTGTGCTCTGCTTTAATATTCATGTGTTTTTTCCCCAGGTGAGAGCGCTCCTCGATCCAGTGCTGATCGGCTGCGGTTCGACGCCAGCCTCATACCACCATGGCAAAAGTAATGTTGCCATGGGAACCTTTTGCCTGGCAACTCCAACCGATTGGCAACTAGCCAAACTGTTGCTATGGCACAGCTGTCAGTCTGCGAGCTATGTGATTGGTTGCTGTCTGGCCTCTTGTGGCTCCTCCCTCTAAAATGATCCAACCAAATGCGTGATGGAAAACGTATCCTGGCTTTTAAAGCTGATGAGGTGTGTATGAGTGTGTGTGCGTGTTTGTGATGGTGTTGGTCATGCCTGGAAAATAAAGGACTTCTTGAATTTGTCAAATTATAAGAATGAGCCCTGCTTTTAAGGGGCCCATCTTTATCCCAAATCTGTTTTCCTGTTCAATGTGTTGGGTCTTATCTTGATAGTTATTCCATATTTAGCTGCATGCAGCCATTATTGAACTGTTCTTTAGATAAGCATGATTTGGTTATCTTTAATTACATGCTGAGATAAGATTGTGTCAAATTTGTCAAGGACAACTAATCCACTTTAGATAAACAAGGAAATCCTTAGAAAAATCTATTATTCCCAACAGTACAAATTACTCAAAGTGTGTTTGTGATTCCTTTTCAGGGCTGCTCATTTGGCTTACAACCTTCAAAAAGTCATTAACAATGCAGGTACAGAATCCATTTTCTTTACCAAAGTACATTAATTAAAAGAATCCAGGTTCCTTCACCTTGTCAATAATACGAGAATAGCTGTAGTTCTCTTTGCCATCTGTATGGCACTCATAAGTGTGTTGTGTATTAGAGTGAGAAGTGTGTGTTATAGAGGGATGTGTGTACAGAGCTGGTAAATTAATCCAGATTTCAATTTCTGCCTTTCACGGTTAAGTTACCTGAAGAACCTTGACTACAAGATTACTGTACCACGTGACATGATCTTCTTCCATTACAGTCATCATTGTATTTGAGATCATCGTTTTTGACATGTGTATTTCTGTGTATTGCCCAATCTTTAAGGTTCAAAGTGATTGTGTCAAAAGCATGTGATGGGTATTTTAAAATCAGTGAGTAATCGTGTTGCATAATCATGATGTCAATATCTATTCAAATAGGGAGATTCTGTTTTTTAAACTTGAGCATTGTCAAAAATGTTTGTTAAGACAGGCTACAAAGAAGTCAGTGTCAAGCCACAAGTTTGTTGTTAAATTCCAAGAAGAAATGTGAATCAGTGTTCACTCTGTATTCATACAGCAGATCACTGTGTGTGTATGAATACAGAGTGAATTCTTACAGAAATATGTATTAGCTCAACTTAATTAAAACAATAATGCTGACTTTGGAACAGTCTTGTGCCAAGTGTGGTTTGTATTCCTGTGAAAAAACGCAAAGGATGACAGGCATATGCACACCCCTACACCCACCCATACACAGACACACTTACACACACAACAGTTACAAACTGGCCCTGTGAATAGAGAGACTGTTTAACCCACGGGTCAGGGGTTCAACCTCTGCAACAGCTGAAGTGTCAGCGGACGAGGTCATGAAACGTTCCTAGCTGACTCCTGAGCTGCACGGCACAACAGCAGAAACAAAGCACAACATACAATAGGGCTGCTTAATTTTGGCCAAAACCATCACGATTAATGGATTTAGACCAAGGTCATGATAATCAACCAGTATTCCGCGGATTAATTTAACAACTTCTTTATTAAGAGCAAAAGTTGTTATTAAACATTCTAAAAGAAATGATGATCAAACAAGCCAAGTCTTTGTCACAGGATTAATTTTTGATCTTGATTGTTTTGCTTTCATATTTGAAGGAGCAAAGTTGTATATGAAGTTAAAACTAGACAAATTTTCCAGCCCTACCATATGCAGCATTTTGTAGAGGTAATAGCTCTTATATCAAACTGAAACATTTGATAAGGCAAGTAATTCAATATTTACATCTCATTCAGCCATTTATACACACAATATTGACAGAGTTGTTCTCATACAACACTTTTTTGTACTTTTGATCTATCGATGAGGTCGTTCTCACTTTTAATTCAGAATAACAGAAGCTAAATAATTACCATTGTAGCTCAGCTATGGACACAAAGGCACATAAAGGGCAGCAGGGTTTTTAAAATGTTTATAACACTGATATTTTGTAATCCTTTTGTTTTAAAATACCCATTCTCTATTATTTTAATGATTAAAAGTTTGCAGAGCTTTACCATTTTTTGCCATCAGAGGGCTGAACAGGAGGAGAATATTTTCACTTAAAGGTGCAGTGTGTAGAATTCAGTAGCATTTCAACAAATATAAACTGTGAATATAGGATATAAAGTTTCTATCTGTATGTAAAGTCCGTCAAAATAGGAGTACAATAATCCCCATCAAACGTTTATTTTATTTTTATTAAGTTAGAAAAAGCTTTAAATTATTACATTACCGCGGGCTGCTTTCATGTAAGCCGCCATAAAGATCCACCATGTTGTCTACGGGTGGATTTTAGGGACAAAAAGAACGAAATGGTAATCAATCAGTCGGTTCTGAAATCCACCTGGAATGCAGGCGAGGAAGAGGAGAGAGGGCGACGGTGGATGTGTAGACAGTTGTTACTTTGCACTTGGGATTTAAACTGTATTTATTTTACAGTTAAAGCTTTGACAATGGAGGACCACATTTATTCAAAATCAAGAGAGTCAAGAGTCCAATCAACTTCTTTTGAAAAAAAGAAAGCACAACGAAATGAAGTGGAATCGTGACAGAAAACGCCAGAAAGCAAGGATAAACATTGGGGTTGCTTTTACAAGGTGGAGAGCCTTGTTTACAAAGTAATGTTTGAAGACTGATGCCCAAGTTGCTTGTTTTCTGCTGGACAGGTAAGGGTGCAATATGCAGTTTTATTGAGTTTTGTAACAGTGTTTATTATGTTTAAATTGCATTGTTTATTGGAAAGAAACCCAATTTCAGCAACAGTGCCGGCTGCTAACAAAGCAAACGGCTTTAAACCTTTTTATGATTGTAAATAACGCCCATAAGCAGTGGAAAATAAATACTCCATTAATAGTACCACATTGTACTCTCTCTCTCTCTTCTTCAGCTTATTTCACCGAATCCACATCAGGCTTGATCTGATTAGCATTAATGCGCTAATGTTTGTTCGTGCTAAGTTTACAAAACCTACAATCGGCAGCTAACAACTGACCTATAATATATAAAAATAACAGATACAAACCTTGCCACTTCAGCGTTCAGATTCTAGAATGAACCTAACCATAGCCAAAACGTCACGTCGCTAAGCAACAGAATCCTGTGAAGACCAAAAAGGATCCTGAACACAGCACACAATTTATGTCGTGTGTGTGTTTGTGCACACAGTTTGAATCCATAGGTCAGAGTAACAACTTTCTATGCATCCACTGCCATCCGCTCCTCTTCTTCGCCTGCATTCCAGGTAGATTTAAGAACCGGCGGACAGATTCGCGTTTCTTTCTTTTTGTCCCTAAGAACCACCCCTAGACAACATGGCGGATCAATATGTCGGCCTACACAAAACAGCGGCCCGCGGTAATGTAATTTTTTTAATAAAGATGTTTCTTCCTAAATAAAAATAAAATAAACGTTTTATAGGGATGATTGTACTCCTATTTTGACGGACTTTACATACAAATAGAAACATATATCTCCGATATTCACCGTTTCTGTTCGGCGAAATGCGGTGGATGTATAAAATGCCACATTCTACACACTTCACCTTCAAGTAACGGAAATTTTCTCTATACCATATTGCACAAAAAGATTTGCAATGGTTCTGAACTATTTGCTACTAGAATATTTATCTTAAAAAGTTCTATCTTCAACAGGTAGTCTACTCAGTCTAGACAGTTGTTTGATTATCAATCTGCAAAATCAAGACTGCATGTTGATGTTTCCTTGGGCAAGAACCCAAAGGGTTCCAACTGCTCGATCAGTGATATGTAAATGGGTTTGAAATGGTGAGTGATTGGAAACAGACTGGAATGTGATAAGCTAAAATGATGGACAACTTAGTGGCTACAACCATCAGTGCGTGAATAGGTGTGAAGTACTGACCTGAAGTGCAGAAACGCTTTGAGTTGACAGAAAGACTAAAAAAGCTCCGTACAAGCTCCTGTCCGTTTACCATTTACAATTTTTAACCAGCTCTTGATTTGATTTAATTGAATATAACACAAACAGAGGGATTAATAAATGTATCAAAAACAAGAACAAACTGAGCATACCAAGCTTTCGCTTAAAACTCTTTATATGACAAAAAGTCCATGCTATGAAATGGGCTTAATAAAGTTTACTCCTTTTTTATGTTACGCCTTTCCTTTTTAACAGCACTTATTTATCACCAGTCAGTATTAATGCCAGAGAAAATGAATAAACTACTTGATACGTTGCTATGGTACATGGACTTGGGCTAATATCGCACTTTTGTAGTCTTTCTCACTACTTGGTGCTTTCACATCACAGGTCACACCTACAGTACTCATTCACTCTCATATTCACTTACTTATAGTAGTTTCTATGCTAGTTAAGCATCAGTATCAGCTAACACAGTCACATTCTCCCATACCTACACCAACTACTTTCGTGTCTTCCTAAAGGACACATCACCATGTGACAGCCTCAATCATCTTTTTGTATGATTGCAGAGTGAACAACCAGACTTAGCCACCAACATCCCACAATAGCCAGTCTTCATATTTATAACTATTACAAAATAGTATCATTAAACAATCTTTCAAATTAACTCAGGTTTTAGCTTTGCTTGTGCAAATGCAGTCGTTACCCTGCAGGTATGAAGGTATGTACTATTGACCATGATCAAAACAGACTATTTTGTCTGGTTCCGATTTTCCCTTTAGTAATCACTTCCCTCTGCCAACTGAAAAAAAAACCCATTATCTGAATGTTGGTGGAAGTAATTAAATTCTCATGTTTTACATTATCCATGCTGAGTTAAATTCTGAAGGGTAATCATGTTTTCTGCAGCAAAAGTTTCAGAAAATGTGGTTTTCAGAACAGAAGTTTGGAGTGATTGCAATATCCTACATTGATAATACCACAAAATTCTGAGGACTGATATGGAAGTACCTGAATGCAAAATATTGTTTTATCAGTCCAAAGTGGGACATATTTGTATCATTGGCAGCAAGGATTCAGCCATTTTACTCTCAGTCTCTCTGCATTTAGAGACTGCTACAAAACACTTATTCCTGTCACTGGAAAACAAAGTTCAGGTGATACACTGCAAACACAATCATACAGTTAAGACTGGAGCAGTTTTTTATTGCAATTTTGATTATTAAACTATGAAAATAACTTATATAGTATGCTTTCTATTATTTATACTACAGTGATATCAGAGCATGTATCTTGTCATTTCTATTTTGCCTAAGCTTGTATCTCTATTTCAGTTTTTTTCACAAATCAGTCATTGGTCAGTAGGATGATGAGTAGATGAGTAGGTTTTATAATTTAAACCAATTCAAGTATCAAAACCCGTTATGATGAAACAGCTAGAGCTGCAACTATCGAGTATTTTTGGAATCGAGTACTCTGTCAATTATTTCTTCGAGTACTCTAACAAAATATTATTTTTTGTTTTTAAACAAATAAATCAATTGTATACAATGCAATATGTTGGGGCTTTCAAAATGAGCAACCAAATGCCGTTTATTCCTCAGAAAAGGGTTTTTATTTTAACACCTTTCAAAGTTTAAACCAGTACTGGCTTTAAACAAAGCCAATACAATACTGATTTACAAAGCAGTAATATAATTCTGCAATTATATTTGTGAAGTGTTTTCTGGAGGGCATTGTGTAGTTTAGATTGAAATCCTTGTCCCTTATCCCATGTTCTTAAATCCTGTGTCCTCCACCATGGAAAGAGGATGCATGTCTGTGATGAGCATATTTAAAATGCTGTAATAGTAATAGTTGCAGCCTTAATGACGCGCTATCATGCTAAGCTACGTGCTAAGCTAACTCCGTTTGACATAAGACACACTGCACTGTGTTTTCTTTTCATCCCTTCTTGTAGTGACCACACACTTGGGACACTCTCTGCCATTTCTTCTGTGGACTCTCTCCTTTCTGTCCCTCTGTCTTCTCTTCCTTCATGATTTTACAAGCAGCGCAGCAGCGGAGGTAGCAGGCGCATTGTGCCACAGAAATGACTGTCCGTGTCAAACACCGTGCACTGTATAGTAGTCCAGATATATATTTCTATGTATAATTATATATTAAACGAGGCTTCGAGGCACAAAATTTAATTCGAGGATATTTTGTAATCGAGTACTCGCGAGTATTCGAGGAATTGTTTCAGCTCTAGAAACAGCATTTACACATTCAACAGTACATTGTTATTAATTTCCTGAAAAGTATTCATTTTTAGGGATATAAGCTTTTACAGTGCCAGTAACAGCATTCAAGTCTGAAATTCTATGATCACACTGAACTTAATATGTATTTATTAAAAATAATAATGAAAAGCTTCACTCGACACTCGAAATGTGTTGATGCCCACACTGCAGCTTACACACTTGCTGCTTGCATGAGGATTACATGTCTACACTCCAGTATTTTCATGTTATTTAGGAACCTCACTAGAGACACACTGCAACATAAACTCTATTTAAGGTCTTTCTTTCTTTCTACCGTTTGGATAAACATTTGAGTTGCTCTTTAAATATTGATATCTTTAAGTGATCTCAGTGCACACATAGGTCGTTCTGCAGTGTGGACAAAGCAGTGCACCAGCTTGGAGTGCTAAGCCTCCTGCTCCAGTTTGATAAATATAACTTCAAAAGAAGCAGCCAAACAGCTTTAGCTGGCCGACTGCACAATGAGCATAATAACTCCCCGCCCCCTGGGAGCTCCAGCCTAGTTCATTTACCCCTGCAAAGCACTGCCATGTCTGCATGCGCACATGTGTCTTTGTTTCACAGCGAGCCTCTCGAAGGCTCCCCACCTTCTGCTGCACACAGAGCGGATGTATGAGGGAAACCTTTTGGACCCCAATTTTTTTACAGAGGAAATGCGACCCCCCCCCTTCCCCTCCCTCCTATTTGTCCCTCACATGTAATGCCTGATTGACCACAGCACCCCTTAAAGGGGTCAAAGGGCAGACAAAACAGTCTGGTGTCATGGCAACCTGTGTGCCACCGAGCAGAATGGGTAAGAGTGAAAGGAGGAGGGGTGAATGAGCTGTCAGTTAAACCTCCATGAGCGCCTGCCTGTGTTTAGACCGGTGTGTGTGCAACAGACAAACACAAATACACACAGAAAGCACCTGTACTGTGAAAAGCACACCTCTGATTTGAACTCAGGAGTAATTACGCCAAATCCCTGCATGCATTGCGGCTAAGTGTCATAGCTATCACAGGATCACACAGCTTGTTGTGCGTGCGTGTAATTGTGCTTGTGAGTGTGCGTTATTCGTGTGCACGGGACACACACTCTTGTGCAAAAGGTTCTTTGTGACCGCTCGATGCAGTGGCAGTGTTTACGTGATGGGGGAGTGGGAGGGTGGGAGGCTAA
This sequence comes from Scarus forsteni, assembly GCA_036419115.1. NCBI lineage: Eukaryota > Metazoa > Chordata > Actinopteri > Labriformes > Labridae > Scarus > Scarus forsteni. The sequence continues at coordinate 12,687,306 of JAZDUH010000111.1, read as the reverse complement.
CGGATAAATGGGAAGCAAATGCATGCAGATCAATACTAAGCTGAGAGCGGGTGAGCAGGGTTGAGGAGAGTGAGTGGAAGGTGGTGAGTGGGGAGGGGCCACATAGGGTCTGATTAATCATTCCTGTATTGTTATTGACTTTCTGTTACAGGGGGTGAGTCACATTCTGAATTATGGGTTTGTGCGTAAGATTTTTTGTGTGCGAGTGTGTGTGTCTGTTGTGCAGTACACAAAGTCATCAATAACGTTCCTACACTTCCAAAAGGCTTGGCACAGTAGCTGCTTCACTCGTGCTCTGACTACCCTCCTCATTTCTGAGGAGGTGTAAGTACAACTTTCAGGTGTGTCGCTCCGAGTACGCAGCACAGAAGATTAAATATTAATGTTTTGTAAAAAGAGCTAATACACTGCTGCTCCGTTTTGGACAGGAGGAGGGGAAGCAAAGAAGGCGGGCAGGAAATCCCCCGTGAGGAGTTAATGAGGAGCTGACGACCAAACAGACACAACAGAGAGTGAGGGAGGGGAGAGAGGGGAGAGAGGGGAGAGGGCTGCTGCTGGTGGTGGTGGTGGAGGAGGGGAAACGCTGCCCTGACATCTGACCCTCTGACTGTGACCTTGTTCATTGTCTGAGCTGGACACACCTGAGCAACGGCCACGTGCAAACACACACAAACATTCAGGACGCTCTGCAGCTTTTACAGTAAATCAAACAGCCAGAAGCGACCCTCACACAAACCCCTAATTAAATAAATAAAACTGACATAATTAGTTAACAATTATAACAGCATGACACCAATGTCAGACGTAGCCCCTGGCAGCATTTTCCTCCAATTACGGCCCTTTTAAAAACAGCAAATTGTCAGAGGACGGCCGGCTGAGCTAACTGAATGAAACCCCCATTCAGGGTTACCTTGAACTTGAACAATGAGTCTGGTGTTTGTGCTGGGGCCACTTCCTGACCTCTCCGTCCCTCTGTGGAAGCAGCCAACCGCAGCCTCTCCTTTCATCTTACAGATGTGACCCTGACGACTAGCACTGACCACAGAACAGCCGGCACACATGAGCTTCACGTCCACCACCACTCTTTAGTCTTTGAAAAGCTTGTCTCCTATTAGGGCTGAGAAAGAGGGACCAAAGTCATGTTGGGATGGTCCAGGTCATTGATGTTTTGGCTGATGGCTTCTGCTCTGCAACTCTGAGCTATTTAGTTTAAGCATCTGTCTGTGTGCTTGTGGTATAAATAATCGAATAAACTGTTGCCTATTTTGGCCAGGGGGGAGATTGTTAATCTAGATGATTTTTTTTTCTGGTTAAATTATTTAATAAATGAATTATAATATGTCTCTACTTTGAACACTAGAAAGGTGCTGATTTTCATTTTGACCTTTTGCAGATTTGTATCAGGAATATTTTTCCTCAATTAAAACTTTCAATGCCTTAACTCCTGACACTTTTTGAACCATTAGATTTTGCCTAGGCAATAATTTTACGTGGTTGCAGAGGATCCTTAGCAACTGTCAAAATAAATTAATAAATAGTGATAAACTCTCTAACGTAGAAAATGGATCTTTTTCTTTTTACCTAGTTGAGCATAAATTGTCACATTTTTCAAAATAATAATTATTAGTTAAAATATAATCAAATGTTTTTACATCAAACCAGAAATTATTGCAAACATTACCCAGTTGGCAACTCGGCACAAAAATTTGGGGAAAAAATGGAATTTTGATAGATTTCATCCACATTGAGATTCTTAAATAATGTGTAGAAACAATAGGAAGGAAAACGACGGGCTGATTGTTCTTGTTTTAATTCAAAATCTATCAAATGATTGTTGGAATATAATATAAATGATTGATGTTAGATTTTTTGTCTATACAAAAATATTTTTGCTCTGTGTATGGCATGTTGAATGGAGAACAATAACACATCTACATTTTAAAAATATCTGACACCTTTATATATGATCTAATGAGAAAATAAACTTATCATCACTGAAAATCGCAGTGGGCTATATTGCACAATTGCACTGAAGAGTTCAACCGTGTGGGTAACATGTAAAATGCATGAAATTAGAATGAAATCTTTTCTCCTCACTAGCTTCACACATTATTGTCATCTGTTGCCAAAAACATTTGGGAAAGTCAGACGGTGTGCAGGACTCTACCTGCAAATTTTCACAACAAAAACAACATATTACACATTAGGCGTTTGAGACCTCCATTTTTGTTGTTGTGGTATCAAACAGACAACAATAATGTATTTATTTTTCATTTATATAATTGCTCTATCACTAAAATAAATTAAAATTAAACAAAGAAGAGTAAAGTGAAACAAAATAGAATAAATTAGGCATTTACTGTCGGAGGGCTGGACTATTAACACATTGTATTTTATTTAATCAGGTCATCCAACATTCCATCTACCAGTATTTCAAAGAAGTCAGGAGAATTCGAATGAAGAGCGTTGGTTTTGATTCTTTAGATTGGTTTAAATTTTGTTAAAAAAAAAACAAAACAAAACACTGAGGTGGATGATGATCAATAACTATTATTTGTCTGACAGTGTTGACCGATTACTTTTGATAAATCATTTACTTGTCTTTACCTAAATTAAAGTGGAAAATAAACTGATATACAGAACTCCGAACATTCTCTTATTTCCCAGTTCAGTCTGGAATTATCTCTTATAAATGTACTGTGTGTTCAGAGGCCTTCAACTAGTTGATTTGCAGTGAGACCGACAAAAGTGCTTTCATTCTAACTTTCTAGCCGCCTGAGCTTTGGACCTTAAGTTTTTCTTTCCAATGATTCATGGGGCTGCCAGACATTGAACACAAATGAATCCTCTCCTCTTTCCCGTCATCCATTCTTTTTCCTTCCTGTCAGATGTTTTTTTAGCCACTTGTCTCCATCACAGCCGGCCTGCTTCTTCACACCTTCATCTTTCCTTTTCCCTCCATCTTTGCACCACACACACCTCTCGTCCTCCACCTCCTTCTCTGTCTGGCACCGAGAGCTGGCAAACTCCAGGGTGTCATTGTGTGACGCGGGCAGTCGACACCTCCAACGCCTCTGCAGAGCGGGTGTATCACCGCAGAGCGTAATGAAGAGACTTGTGAATGACATCAATATGTTGTCAGATGAGATCTAATTATGCCTAAAAAGGGCAGTCTGCAAATTTTTAAATTATTTTTAGAGATTTTATTTTTAATGTTCTAAATTTAATTTCAGTAAACTCCCAGTGATTCTACAGCTCTTAAGCTTTAAAGTTCCTGTAATGGGGTTTTTGGTTTAAAACAATATCACTGTTTTTTTAGGAATAATGAAGGGAGAATAACAAATCTGGTCCCTTGTGGGTTTGTTTATTTTTGTCGCTTAAAAAATATGCCATGATTGATTTGCATGTGTTTCATAAACAACCCAAAACTTCCTGACAAGAGCCTCCTGCAAATATCCTGTGCTGGGGCATCTGTGCTGCTGGATGGGTTGGAGAGTCAAGGTAGGCTTGGCCCTGTTTCATTCTGGCATTGAACCCTAAGCACCCTAAGCCGAAAAACGCCCTTAGCACCAGGTGTTTTTAGTCACTTTGCTCTCAGCACTCTCATTTGAAAAGAGTTCAACTTTTGGGGCAGTGCTGCACTTAAAACTATCACGTCTCCCTTGCTGATCAATCAAAATCAAGAAACAGTGGGAATATATGATCTGCTCTGTAAAGACCAACTGATCCAACTTGTATTTTTGAGGGAAAATGTCTTGCTCTTAGCTGCTTTTTGCTGTCAGACACAATTCCTTAACTCTGTGTTCATATTTTTGGATGATATTTTCACGGTTCAAGAAAAATATTGAGCACATGGAGCTAATCCAAGAGGGCTGCCAGATGTCCACTTTTGTAATCTCGCAACACCAAATGACAGAGAGAATGTCCTGAAACTGACATTGCGAGGGCTGCCAGCATAAATACCTCCAGTTGTGGCCACAGCCCAGTTGTCCTTGAGTTATACAATCTCAAAGGTAACCTAAGAGCGCTGGAACACAGAGTGGCATTGTAGGGTTTCTACAATATTTCTACGATTAAATTTAAGACATTTCAGACCCTTTTTAAGGCCAAAGCTGAGAACAATTAAGAGTATATTTATGCACTGAGGGACAAACAGTACTCAACACAGCTGTGGTTTATCAAAAATGTTTTCTCTAATACACCAATGTGCTAATTTTTGAAATGTTAGATTGTAGTCATGCTAAAGTGTAACAGACCAACATGCTAAATAGTTTAATGACTGGCAACCAGTCTCATTCCAGAGCAGGAAAGAGACACAAGAGCGGACATGTTTAAGATCTCTTGTAGGTCAACATAAGTCTTTTTAAGACCATTGAGGAACCTCAATGTCAAAAACAACATTTTGGACATTTTAAGGACCTATAATAACCTTTGTAATGTAGCCTGCAGCTGCAAAAGCCTAGCTGAAACCCCTAAAGAGTTTTGACTTTTAAATCACTGTGAATATATGACCCAGGTGCATATATGTGGGTTGGGAAACCCTGAAAAGAAAGTGTGTTGATACTTATCTATATAATCCTATATTTCAATAACATGAGCTTTAGTTGTACAGATCCACTGTGAAGAATTAAGTGACATCCAGCAGTTCAGTCTTTACAACCATACCTAATGCTTCCCTAGAGAGCATGTGGAAGAGCCAACTCAGGCCAAGAAACTTGAGAGAATACAAAAATCCTTTGTCCATTGAGGTTATTATGGTTAATAAAACAGACAAACTTAAGTGTAAAAAACATTACACCAGTTGCTCACCCTTGCTAAAATTTTAAAGATGGTTCTTAGGATATTTTAAAATACATTTACGATAAAGAGAAAAATTATTACTGCTTAAAGTAATGAAATTCTGAAATTAAACCAACCATTACACAAGACAAAAAACTAAACTGTAAAATAAAACAGCATTAAAGTCATCCAAAATTAAACTGAAAACAAAAACTAAAGATATATAAAAAAGAATACAATCAAAAAAATTTAGCTTGCAAGCTTGAAGCAGAAGATAGCTTTTTTGTTTGTTCTGTGGGTTCTTTTAAATTTAATACTTGTTCAGATTAATGGAAATATCAATGTATTGTTCTTTTTTGGTCAAAAACTTGAATATCTAATCCTTCATAAGACCTCCTAATGTTTTTATGAGCCCAATCGATTTAGTTAAAATTCTACCATTGATGTTTGTTTTAGTCAACAGAAGTCTTTTGACTAGGATTTAGCAGCAGCATTGTCCTTATTTAACCTCAGTTAATCCTGTTATCTGAAACGTTAGAGAAAACAGTGATCGTGTGAGACCATTTCCGGATCCTCCCCCAAGATGTTAGGAATGGATGTTGCCTTATGTCAACAAAAAAAACGATTCTCCATAAATCGTACATGACTGACAGGTGAGCACACTGTGTGAGAATCATCACACACACTCGCAGTTTCACTACAATACTCTTTTTACCCAACCCCCTACCTCCTGCGGTTCTTAGGGTGTCTGAGAGACATCCGAGGAAAAGAAGAGAGGGGAGACAAGGAGGATCAAAAGTTGAGACACACAGTAGTAGATAAAGACGTAGAAGACAGACAAGACGGGGGTATAGAGGCAGTTTTCACGGTAAGAAGCAAAGCTGAAATCTACGGATGAAGAACTGAGGAATTCTCACTGCTGACTCCAAACACATTCCTACAGCCTGCAAATATTAACCCCCAACTCACCACCTCGGCCTGAATGCAGCAGGCAGACACTGGGCCCTGCACAAGGAAACTATCCACTGACATCAGCTCAGCTACTGGGAGACACCTTTTCTCTGCAGCACAGTTAAAATCTGAATCTGCTCTACTGTGAAGGCTTGTCTGCAATTACCAGGCTTTCTGCTGCAAATGCAGGGTAAATGCACTTATTATCCCACCAAGCAACACGTCATACAGGATTAGATAAATAAAGGTAGTTTTATTAAAACAAGGTGTTAAAAATGACTTTTACAAAATTAAACTATAACAATGTACAACACTATATGATTTAATTAAAGTGACAAATCATTATAATTAAATGTTGTGAGGTTTTGTGCAAAATATATAAAGGTAAAGAATAGAGGAAAACTGTATATAATAAAGGTTTAAGCATAATAAAAGTATTCATAAGGTATAGAAAAAATAAAAGATAATAACATACCATTTCAGCTATGTCAATATAAAATTGTTTAGAGTTGAATGACATGGAATATTAAATGTGGCATTTGAATATAATGGAGCAGTAAATAACTTTGAAATAATCAAATGGGATGATGAAGTTGAATATAATATTATATATAGTATTGCATAACATTATACTGTGTATTGTCATTTGAATTTCTCATGTAGATACTTTAAAATAAAATAAGTGTTTAATTTAATATGATAAACAAATATAAGGATGCACTGAGTTGCTTTATATTTTGAATTTGTAATACACTATAATGTAAGCACAAACAAAACAGAAAATAAAATATACCGTAAAATTCTATATTTAGTATTTAGTATAAATAGGGTCAATTATTTATTTTAAAATCAATAAAATGTACAGGATAAACATTGTTTTTTTGTCATGCAACCCTCTTGAGGGTCATTTGAAATATTAGGATTTAACAGAATGCATCAGGATCGAGAAGATTTCTTTTCCCACATAGTGTTAGGGAGCACAGAAATCAATGAATGCAATTTTATCATTTTACATCATTTTATATTATTCATGTTGAATACCATAATAAAATAAGAAATGCTTTCATGAGTTGACATTTTTAGACAGGTCTGTGCAGCCACAGTAAACTCTAGAGCACAGTGCAAGAAAGCAGCTTATTAGGATGTACACTGAAACAGCCTGTTCTTAGTACAGCTGAAACAAAGAGGGTGGAGGGTATGCAGCAGCAACATGTTCTGCAGACATGGACCAGAGTAACCTTACTAAAAGGAATAACTTTTATGAGATTCACTTTTGGAATTAACACAAAAGAGTGGTAAAAACAAAAATTCGAATGTTTTTTCTTCCCCAAAGACATAAAGAAAAACGGTACAGAGTGTAGGGATGGGAATCGAAAACCAATTCCAGCTGAGAATCGTTCACAGCTCCATCGTTAAAGAATTGGATCTATTAATAGGATTGTTAATAGCATGAAATCAATAAAATCTTATCAATTCCCATCTCTAACAGAGTGTAAATAAAAAAATTAAAGTTATAACCAAAGTAAAATGACCTTAATTAAATACAAAGACACACATGGGCAGCCAATTGAAATACAGCCCACATAATTTTTAACAATAATCTAACTTTGACAAAAAGAAATAAACACTCTTTATGCATACTTTAGGATCTTGGCACATAGGACAGCCAACCAGATTTCAAAGGAGTTGAGGTCCCCTGATTTGCCTCAGCCCTAACGGGGGTTGCATGTCATTATTTGGCACGCATTGATTTAAGTTAACATGATGAAGAGTGAAAATGTTCAGTAATACAAAATTAGTAACTGGTTGCTTGAAATACATATAACTTCCCAAGTAGCTTGTTAAGTAAAAGTGAGTCAGAGTTTATCATTTTTAAACAGTAACAATGTCACAGTTACCCACGAATGTAAGGCTTAATTCTGTGTTACTTTCAAGGCCAATACTGCTATCAGTATTACATATAAACACAGCGATGAGCTAAGAAGTGCAATTCAGCATGGTGGATGAGCTGTACTTGAAACAACTCCAAGTATTACCATAATTCTGAGTTTGCACCCAAGAAAGATGTCAAGATCATTGTCATCTGTTGTAAACTTTACTTTAAAGAGGTAACATCATGCTTCTTTTCAACTATTATATTCCCTTTTGTGTATTTTGCATCTAGCTTCTCCCTAACTCCTGTGAAACCACTGGATGCTGCCTAATAAGGCCGACCCCAGGAGAATGTTCTTCCACTGCCCATTGGCTCCGGTTGACAAGCACATTGCAGAGAATCAACAACAATGCAGGGTCTTAAAAAACATGGTGCTGATCAACACTGAGAAACAAAAACATGCAATGTCAAAACAGACTAGAGTGTGCAAAATAGAGGGAGAATGGAGGTGGACCAGGGGTTGGGCTGTAAAGTACAGCCCCTCATTAAGAGAGAGACTGCTAAATGAATTAAGGAGAAGAAAGAGAGACCACCAACGTAGGTAGTAAGTGTAACCGATTTGAAAGGACAACATTTCTCAGACATTTTAAGTCAGTGTTATGAAATTTTTCCTCACTGATATGAATGCTGACATAAATGTGTGAGATGGACAAGCACATCTGTTTGATTTGTGGATTTATATGTGCATCTTTTCTTTGAATAATCACTAATCTATTGTTACCGTGTCAACTCAGTATTACACCAACAACTTAGACATTCTTTGAATTAATGGTGATAAAAGTTCTAATGAGTAATTGTTTACATAGCCATTTAAATTCAATCAAAGGCATATTTTAAGAAAAAGAATAAGTCCCTGAGATATTTACATATTCTACTTTGAAGCCATTTGGATACATACATACATACAAACATAGCTTTTAGAAAGTTAAAGTAATCTGACTAATTTATTCAGGGACAATTAAAATTGCAAGTTGAGATGCTCTTAACGCTATAAACCCATACAGTATTTTATGTAAATGTTTCCCAGCCTTTGTTTAATGTTTGCTCCTTTCTTTTCTGTTTGGCAATGTGCAGAGAAGGTCCAATGTGGCCTTCAGTGACACTTTAGATATGAGGATGCATTCACTGACACTACTGGATGAATGTAAATCTTAATTACTGAAAAAATGCAGAAAATCTAGCAGTTCAAAATCATTCAAAGGTGCTAAGTTTGAAGAATGTTTATTGCTGGGTACCTTAATGTATAATGATGCATCATCACTAACAAGTTAATTTCATGAATGATTAATAACAGTGAGAGAAATTCTTCATTTAATTTACTAATATAAAAAGTCAAATATAGACAAATTAATTTATTAAAAATTCTGATTTTCCCTGAAACAAAATCATCTGCAGTCATCAACTGTTTCACACTCTGCAGCAACTTCCCCTGCAGTTGGAGCAGAAAATAGGGTCTTGTGTACGATGAAGTGCAACAAAGAGAAACATCAGCACTGTGCTGATGTACAGTGCAGTCTCTCAGCTTCAGCACCCTTGTCCTCAAGAAAGAAGACAAACACTGATGAAACTGGAACAGAGCGTCCGAGGGGAATCACTCTCGCTCAGGCCATGAGAGAGCGACAGTACACCAACGGTGGTCACATGCTGCAGCCATTTCTCTGCACGCCACACCACGCTGCCTGTTGTGTGCGGCTCTTTTTAGCAGTTTATTTTAGCTTTATAATTGGCAGCCAAGGTCAAGTTCTGTTTGATTATATGAACACATAAACAGCTCACTCTGCTCTGTGAAGTTTACATCATAAGTTGTGACCTCATGTTGAAGGGATATTACATAACTGGTACTTTTATTGCAACTAATGTAAGCCACAGCAATCTGTTATTTTGCAAAGAAAGATTTCACTTTAGTGATAATACAGTGAAAACATCTGAGATGCATTTAAAACCTTACCTGCTCCTCTGCCTTTGGTGCTATTGTAAAATATTTTATAATATATTATGTAAATGACCACTGGACACATAAATCAGTCATAGATTTTGAAACAGCTTTTGTTCCAGGTCTTCCTAACAACAGTGTGGGACCAGATGGTTTTAAACCAAAATTAGCAAGGGCTGTGCCAGACAAAATAAAAAATCGATTCAAATAAGTATCAGGATTTTTTGTTTGATGATTTTTTAATAGATTTTTAAATTTAAGTATCGATTTTTTCCCAAATTGAAATGCTTGATTTTGGTCTGTGTTAATAAGCCACTTTTAAATGCATTCCAGGCTTTTAAAGAGAGAGTATAAACAGTTAATTAACATACATTGCTGGATAAATCCTAAAAACAAACTCACTTGATGTGAATTTTTCCTGATATAGTCTGTAGGCATCATCATTGTTCATCTTTTTTGCTGGTGTTACTAACTAAAGATTGGAAAACTCGACAATATCATAGGATGGCAACTTACAACGAATCGGCACCCAAAAAAACATAAAAAAATAGAATCGGGAGAAAACCATATCGTCCAAGCCCTTATAGATAGATAGATAGATCAATGAGAAATTTACTCCATTGTTTCCAGTAACACAAGAAATATGGAGTTTCACTTAATGAGGGTTGAGTCAGTAACATAAACAAAATTCTTCTCTATTTTCTTTATTTTCTGTATTTTGACAATTGTACTTTCATACAGTTGTTGGATAAAGGGAGGAAGTGGATAGAGTAAAATTTCGACAGAGGACAGACATGGGAAAGCGCACAGGTTGGATCTGAATCTTTGTAAAAATTACAGAACTTTAAGAGTGGGGCAAAAAGATTTACAGAAGAAAACATCTCAAAAAAGGATTGCAGTTGACTCTACTTTGCTACCAAACGGTTCCTGACAGAAAATAAATTTGCTTCCCACTTTGTATGGAAACCAGATCCAGTTCCAGCCAGTTTGAGGAATCAATATAATTTGCCATGTGCTTAGCAACTGCTTTTTCATCAATGCCTTCAAACAAGTCCCATGTGTCATCCAAAACTCTAACAAGAGGCAGCAGCATGAATGACAACCAAGTAGTCTAGGAAGTTGGCACGTGGACAGGACAAAGATGCTGTCTGTGGTGTGGCTCAATTTAACACAAAATCACACCAACAGCCAAACAAGCAAAGTCTGTGACTGTGTGATTCAAAACACACAAGAGACCCAGTAACAAGCCATAAAAGTTTTAAATGCAGTACATTATCAAAAACCAAGACAGCCATATGTTTGACATTGTTGAAACAGATAATAAACATTTTCCAAACAGGCAATCCACAAAAACATGATTCAGATAATGACTAAAAAAAAAAATGGACTGATGGGCAAATTTAGTGGGTTCCGTTAGTTGACGTCATGTTTTATTTGTGCAGATGATGAAAAAAATGAAGCTAACGCTAAGAAATGTGATTTCAGGAGCAAAAAGTTCATCATAAAAAAATGACAACACTTTTATTCCCATTTACATGGAGAAAGATTTGAACTTGTTTTATACAATGGTTCAAAAGTTGTTTATACATTGACTTATATAGCAAAAGCCTTTCACTGAAAATGAAACTTTGCATTGGTGACATCATATAAAAAGGATGAATGTGCAATAAATGGTAATTGAAATAATAAAATGTATTTACTTTATTAAGAAGACCATGAGCTATATTATTGGAACAGAAAAGTCACCAACAACTAGGAACAACTCTGTTCCAGAAAGTGGCCATCATCTGTTACAGGTCTTAATAAATGTATAGTATCAATATTTTAGAACCAAATAAATCTCAGATAAATACTGATCAAAATCATGTACTAACTACAGGGCAGATTCTGGATCTGTGGTAAGACTGTCGTGTCTTAATTGCAAGTCTGAGGATTAATCTCCCCCTTTCCACAACCACAATGAAAAGTGAGGTTTGGCATATTTGACGTGGAGTTGTATAAAGTCCATAGCAAGTGTAAATATGCAAACCACAGCAATGGTGACCAGCTCTGCCACTGTAAAGAGTGCCCTGGCACAAAAGTTATGCTTTATGCTGTTGCTGTGGGGACCAAGAGCTCTGAAACATTAAGTAAATCATGAGGGATCGCAAATCTCTTTGTCTTGATTTGCTTCGGCACACCATAGGGCGCATGTGTCCTTCTTCTAAAGCGTGCTTTTGAAGTAGCACCGAGATAAAGGGTCTTTTCTGCAGAAAAGTACAGGACTGTGAATCTGTCCATTACAGCGTTCCATCACTTTGCAAGCTCATTTTCAATCAAATTCCCATCAGAGCAACTGACCCCTAAAGTAGAAATGCAAAGCCAAGCTTCCATGCTGGTTCTCTCCACACAGGAGCACAGCTCATCGCCATCACTGTGGCTAATGCATTTATTATTGACATTTAGCTCAGACAACCCAGTTTCAAAAATACCAGTCTATCCATTTAACCACACATTGTTCCCACTGCTGCTCTGCAGTGTAAATGTGTATGAGTGGGATTAGCTCATACAGATGGACACTTTATATAGCATTCTTTACCACCCAATTTGTGGTTTGAAAAAGCATTTTAGGTAGTCAGACATCTAGGAAAGCACTTTACACTCTCAACCTCATTTACATTTTTAATTTAACTTACAGAATATTAACGCCTACACTAGGAGGAACAACACCTTGTAGAAAATAAACGCATTAGTCAGACATCAGAAAGTTAAACTCCCATAAAATTTTAAGGAACAGTTTTTAATAGCCCAACAAAGTCTGAGGTCTGTCATGTGTACATGCACAACACGAGACAAAAAAGACAGCTCGCACAGCTCACATTAATGATGAGCACTTGTTGATGTTCAATAAAAGAACCACATAACACCACAGCTTGATAACATGTTACATCGGCTGTACTCATGTGTCACATATCTGTCTCGCTAACTTCTCACATGTCATATTCACTAATGGAAGCTTTACATGGAACTCCTTTGTTAGGATATATCCATGTGCAGAAACTGCTCTGTCATTTTCAAGATTCTCTGTTTGGGGATTTGGTTCCAGAGTTAAACCTGAGCCTAAACCTTCATTCAGACACCATGATAAAGACTAGGGGTGTCCCGATACAACTATTTCACCTCCGATACGATACCGATATTGCAGCCTTGAGTATTGGCCAATAACGATATCAATCCGATACGATATCAGCAGGAATCAAACAGACTTTTATTACCTATTTTGTAGTATGGACTGTAAGAAAAGGCTTGATCAGGTGAGATTACTCAAACAGAGAACAGTAGTCAGCAATAGTAGGTATGAGAAAAACTGACCCATTTGTTATTAACCAATAGGTTAAATAAATTTTAACCTTAAACATAAGAATATACTACAATTAAAACAACATGAATAAAAAATATTGGAAGACCCCGAAAAGTGACCTAAATAAATCAAACAAAAACATATTTCACCAATTGCAAAATAACCACTGTGTTGAACTTAAACATAAGCATATTCTACAACTGAATAAAATAAAAAATAAATATATTAGAATGGACTGCTTGTATTGGAGTGCTGATATCGGAGATTTACGATGCAGGCCGATATAATCCGATATTTGTTTTTTTTGACCGATATCCGATATCAATATCAGATCGGGACATCCCTAATAAAGACAACCAATACACCTGTAGTCACTCTTTATTAGAGAGACACTCCTTCCGCCCTCTGCAGGGCGATCATTTCAGAAAACTTTTCCGGGACAAACTCTGAAATATTATATAAATGACAGCATTGTATCACATTATATTGTATATAATTTGATGGTATTGCAGGTATCATATTGTATCCTTGGGTAAAATTCATATTGTATGTTACAGCATTGTTTGTCATTACACGGTACCTTACTGTATGATCACGTTGTAAAACATTGTGTCATTATCTGTTGAATTGAGTAGTACTGTATAAGTTTTCCATGGCACTCTACTGCATCACATAGTATATGTATGCTACCATATCATACTCCTTTTGTATCGTATGGTATTGTTTCCTTTGGTTACATCTTATATTGTATAATATCAGTCTGTTTTGTATGAAATTGAGTTGTATGGTTTTGTTTCATACTGTATTATCAGTTCATCATCACAGTCCATCATCATCACTGTACTGTAACTGTGATTTATTGTTTTATGTAGTATAGCAAAGAATTGTACTTTTTTTAACTGTCTATTATCATAAAGGATTTTACTGACAGCTTTAACATAACATCACATATAGTGGAATGCTCCTCTGGCATGCAAGAAATGCTCTCCTTTGCTTTACACAATGGAAAAATGGGCTTGAGCTTATATGGCACTTTTCTAGTCTTGACTACTCAAAGCAAGTCATATCTATCCACTCATAGCCATTCACTCTTACATTCACCCACTAATGATTGGAGTTTCTATTCAATCCATCAGTATCAGCTAATGCACTCATGCCCAACACCCATTTACACACCACTGAAGCAGCTGTGGGAACAACTGTGTCTTGCCCAAGGACACATCACTGTGTGACAGCCAAAGCTGGGCCCGAACCTGCGACCGTCTAATTATTGACCAAGTGGACTGTCAAACTACGCCAGTGATGCCCCAGAAGAATTTGCCAACTACATTTTTAAACCTCATACATTTTTGTTTCTTGAGTAAAAAACAGTTATTTCTACAAGTAAATGGACTGACCAAAGAGGATACATTTAATTACACTTTCACAGAGTCCTATCTCAGAAACAACCCCAGAAAGGAGCACACAGTGGATTAATGCTGTCAGATGCTCCACTGTGTCTGTAAGTTACAAAGTCTGTTAGCCTGATAAGAACAGTATAACTCTGTAATAAAATCACTGCGCCAAAACTGATGACTGACGGTGACCCTGATGCCATTAAACATGAGGCTTACTGGCAAAAGGTAGCTTATTCGTGCTAAACAATACTTTAAGGATCATGTCCTTTGTCTACACGTCTCATAAAGCTGACTTATCAAGCGAAACAAGGCAAACACATAAAACTGTAAACATATCTGCAGATTTGAATCCTTGCTGCAGTGAAAGGAAAGAGGCTCTCTGCTGTGACATACCTAAAGTGCCCCCTTGGTAAAGACTGGGCTTTGTTATGTAATTAACTTGATGTCCAGGGTGCTGTGTAAGGTTTCAAATGGCCTACAAAGTGTATTAAGATTTATGTTTCTCTGCAGATTTTCTGGGATTCAAACAGGTCATCTTTTAGAGCAGAAAGTCTAAAGCTTGTGCCACAGATCCACACAGTGGATTATGCAGAATTACACTCTTTTTGCGCTCACACATTATATCATGTTTCTTTTTTTATGAGAGAGTATTATTGATAATGAAAGGGCTTGATCGGGATGCATTGTATGTTTCTGTACTGTATCCTGCATTATTTTGCACAACATAAATGTGTTACATCTTATGGGCTATTATGGTTTGGTTTGTATGGTATTATTATATTTAGTTTTAGAGTGTAAAACATTGAACCATAGGTAAATGCTGTGTCATCCTCAGGTAAATTGTAAAGTATCAAATTATACTGTTTCCTATGGTAAGATGTGGTATAATATTGCAACATACTGTGCCAAAACCTTCCATTCTGTATTACTTTATTTCATAATGGATTAAATCATATGGTATTGTTTGGTCTCTCACAGTACTTTTGTATGGTATGGTATGATGCTTTGATGTAGAATTACATGGTATTGTGTGGAAGAGAATCATTTTGTTCTCCATGGCACTGCACTGTTTAGTATTATATCATGTTGCACATATCACAGTGTTTTATGTGAAATAGTTCCATGTGGGGCTTGTCAATATTACCTATTCTCAGCATCACGATTAATTGAAGCTCTCGATTCTGATTAATGAAGGTTATTTTATGCTATGCTGGAACAAAATGGTGAGTTACAGACTGTCATCAAAACAGTCTTCCTGCAGTATTTACACCTAACTTCTTTCTGCCTGATTTCCTCTGCACAGAATCCAAAATGTACCCAAACAACCAAGACAACATTTTTCTTGGCTATTAGGTCCTCTGATAGATTGGCGCTTGTCTCCTCAATGTTGGCAGCGCGTCCTTCACTCTTGGTGAAAGTGAATGCAGGCTGTATAGAGGGGGCACGGTCACGTGACTTACTCATAGAAAATAATCAAAATAATCAACCTCAGTAAAATTACTTCCATTAGAGGGTCTAAATGTCTGTTTCAGTTATTTTTCAATAACTTGCCCAGAACTAGTTCTGTGCATTTTATTGAATGGCATCTTGTGTAATACTTTTGTGTTTTGTTATTCTACGTCATCATGTCATGTCATTACGCATTAGATTGTGTCACTGTTTTGTTTCACGTGGTGCTGCACTGTATAATGTATCATTATTTATCATTTTAGGTTACATTGTATTGTTCAACAAAGCATAGTCTGTTATGGTATCATAATGTTCAGTATTATGGTGCAGCAAGTTGCCTTATAAGAACTGCATTGTAGTATACAGCTTAACAAGTATCATATAGTGAAATACTGTACTATGTCTTATTATATTGTATAGTATTGTGTTTTTATTCATCTTTGTAAAGTCAATACTTACTGTGATTACACAGACTTTTGTGGTATATACATGCACTTAAGCTATATTTACTGAGGTCTTCCTCAACAGTCTTTATATGCCATCATCAAGGTCAGCTGTCTAGGTGTTGAACTTGCAGTTTAACCTGCAGTCACCACTAGTAGGACCACCAGCATCTCTAAAGTCCCCCACTCATTCCATGTTCTTCCTTAGCTGTACCCTCAGAAAAAAGGAAACAGGGGTATCTTGTAAGTTTGTTTGTACATTGAGGGGTCTCAGACTGGAAGCTGGCATCAGTTCTGGATGGGGATTGAGGGGCTTGTCTTGAACAGGGCCAGAGTGAGGATGGATTGCAGGTTTCTGAGGACTCATGCAAACGACAGCGGCAACTTGTCGATATTAAACAATGGAGGCAAGACCACAATCAAACAGAGCAGAGAGGATGAAGTACAAATCAGACGGGTGTCCAGACCAGTAGGTGCATGGAAGAAAATATTTAAGTTTGTATGGTGTAGCTGAGACTCCTACTGAGAGCACAAACAAACAGTGAAACAGTGAGGGGAAGAAGAGGGTGGGACGTGTCAATTCCAGAGCAGGGAGGATGATGGCCAAATACTTCAAATACTTTGTGTCATCTTTTTTAACACTTTCATAGCAGATGAAACCAAAGCCCAAGCATTTCTCTCTGACTGAATATTGAGTGGACATTAAATAAAATTACTGAAAATTGGCACAAAAAGTGAGCACTTCAACCCTGTTCTTCCTTTCCCTTCATCCTAACAACTGGGCCTCTACAGCTCAAGTTTTTGAGTATTTCTGAGTTTTAGCTTTCTCAGCAAATGCAACATGCTCTGCCAAGCAAATACAGTACAAATGATATATGACTGGGTTATAAGAGTAGGAAGAAAACATGGGAAATGTTCAAGCTGGAGTTTGAAGAAGGAAAATGACTTAAGGTACATTAACCAAAAGAGAGCACAGCAGAGTCGAGTAGTGAAATCAAGAACACACAGGCAGCAAGAAGTGTAAAACGCAAAGATCATGTGTGCATGTCCTTGCTTACTTCTCTTAATAACTATGCGGTAATGGAAGAGGTGTAAAGCTTGTGTTTCAGAGGTAAGTCACCTCAGCTTTCTTTTTTTTTTTTTACCTTTTCCCGCGTTTCTTCCTCGTTTCCAACTTGATTCCTCCTCTCTGTCCCCTCGTCCTCACTCTCGAGTTAGTGCCTCCCCTCTGGACTTGCAGCATTGCATCTCTATTTCACTCCAGTCTCGTCACATTTTATCCACCGTTGCCTCATTCTGCTCTTCCTTGGACACCGTTTCTCCTTTTTTTCACCCCTCCAGGACTTGGGTAACATGTCTTACAGACAAAGAACACCAGCGTGGGGTAGAAGTGAAGGACTGGTACTTTTTTTTTTAACCCGTCTTGGTGTTGTGCTGGAGCAGTGCTGAACCGGTTCCACCTTACGCTACATGGAGAGCTGAGAACACGGAGAAAGCGAGAGAAGGCATCAGTTATTGTGTGTGTGTGTGTGTGTGTGTGTGTGTTAGTGTGCATGCATGCAGGGTAGAAATAAGAGAGAGGAGAGGGAGGGACAGATTGAAGAAAGGAAGGTTGGAGGGAGGGAAAAGGAGGAGTAGGTGATACGTGGAGAGAGGAAAGGGGAGGAGACATTTTTTCTTCGTTTTCCTGTTCAAATTTTTATACTCCCCCTACCCATTATGTGTGAAATGATCCCCATACTGTCAGTGTACACAGCCGCCTTGTCAATAGGTCATTATTCTGCCTTTCCACGACTGTTTTCCCCTTGTCAAATTCCCCTTTGTTGGAGCCAGCTGTGTCTTTAAGCCTGTGCACTTGAACTCAGAGAGTGCTTTTCCTTCTCTGTGTACTTCCCCTCCGCTGGCCCCCCAGCACACAGGAAAGAGACACAGCTTGTAGGAGAGAGCGAGCAAGAGCGAGAGAGAGAGGGAGAGAGAAAGAAGGCAGGACAGAGGGGCAAAAAGGGGCAGAGAGAGAAATGCAGATGGGGGAGGGGAGATGTTTGTAAATGGTGCTCCAAGGCTTTAAGACTTGAAAATCATTTTGAAGAAACAAACAAGGCGTGTGACAGGTAAGTATCTCACTCAGGACACAAGTTTTTACACTGTTCCTGAAGGCTGGATCAATATTAAAGAAAATGTTTAATGTGTCACTGGAAAAGGTGAGAGAATAGGCTGCTGCTGAAATATTGATTTGCAGTATAAATTATGCCAGTGTGTCTGTAACATCATGAAAGCACACAGCCGAGAAAGTGCAAGGTTAAGGTCAGACCATTAAGAAGAGACGCACATATCTGCACAAAATCTCCATGGCAACGGCTGACATACAGGTGAAATGTTTCATAATAAGACAACTCTTTTGCGTAGAGGGTCATCGAGTGGACTATTATACGAGGCCGTGCTTTTATCTGTTGCTCTATTTTCTCATACAAAGGGAAAGAGAGTGGGCAGTCCACTCACCTTGACTGATTTAATTGTTGAGACAGCAGAGGGGGAGACAGAGGGGAGGCAGCAGCTACACCGAGGATTCAGTTGCAGGCCAGTGGGGGCATGCGGTAAACTGAACCACCCGACGCCTCTCACAGCACAGACTTGAATATATTAAGTTGTTCTGCATACGAAAAGTCCCAGAGCATTTGAAGTTTGCACAGATTACAGTAAGTTCACTAACAGGAGGGCAATAAAGGGTTGTTAATTCTAATAAACAAAAGACAAGTACATTTCAAAATGCTTTGGTACTTACAGTTTCTAGGAGTCACGATTGATGACTTTTTGTTTGCAGCTGGTTTGTACAAGCTTTATTAGACAAACTCCTAAGTATCTGATCAGTTATGCTGAATGATGTTATATTTTTTATCAATGAATTTGGACTGCAGTTACTGAGATCACTTAGATGGAGTTTCATATAAAATGTTAATATCATTTTCAATGGTTCTACACAATAATATGTTCACTGGCTGCCTCCAGGGCCCCACAAGTTGGGACAAACTCCTCTCCTCCCAATGTTGCTTGCACCACCTCTCAGAATTTCCCCCATTGACGTCATAATGTGAGTTTCCACCTCTCCTGAGTCTGGTGTTTGTTTGGCACACAGGCAGCCCCAGTGGAAGGAAAATGTCTCTGCATGTCTTTGTGGCCACAGTGAACATTAGCGCACAGAGCTGGGAAGCTAAAGCTACATTCACTTTTTGAAAGAGGTGTGGTCTGACGCAGCTTATCAGGATTTATCCTAAAATAGTCTGTTCTGAGCAGGGCTGAAACAGTGGGGTTTCTAGGCAGGCCAAAATATAATGTCTAACTGGGGAGGAAAAAAACTACAAAAATGAGTTCCGTGGGCAACAGTACAGCTTTGTAATGAGCTTAATGATATGCTATGCTACAGCATTGTGTTGTTTTGTGTTATATATCCTTGCACATTGCACAAATCTACTCAAAATCAGATCTTTTCTTATAGTATTAATGTTATTTAATTGAACCTTTATTTTGATTGACATGACCCACTAAGATTTTTTTCCAGGGGTGCCCCTACAGCAACACAAATAAAAACAAACATAACAATGAATATTGCAGATATTACATTTTACTCTCATCTCATACATTCACAGTTGCAAAGCACACCTCTGTCAAAGTTCTTCCTAATAATATAGCAATTGCAATTCTCCTCTTGATAATGTATGATATCAACTCTTTAAAAACTACATATGAAAGCAGCTATTAAAAATTATTGCCTCTGCCAGGATGAAATCAACAGATATTAATGCAGAATAAAATCTGGGCAGCACATCTCTTTTACATTGAGACTCAGGAGGCTTGATCCTTTATGGGAAACTTAGCTTCAAAGGTAATTTACCTGAAGTTTGTTGAATCAATATTTCTACCTAAATAATTGATTTATTCATCATTTAAACTATTCCTCACCCTTTTCTGTACATTCCTGTTTATTCTTTATGCACTTAGTAGATGAAAAGAGCCTCGATGTATTTAATGTGTGTGCTGTGTTTAGACTGTGACCCTGAGAACCAGAAAAAGAGCTGAAATATGGGCAATTAGGAAGTCACCGGCCAAAATAAATCTAGTGAGAAATGACTTTCTTGCTGACTTAGTCCTGTCCAATGCTTAGATCAACAAGATATAAGGGTGGATGTAAGGCTGCCTTATCAACAGAAAAAATCAAGGGAGGAGGGAAAATGTCAACATGACATGCTCAAACAGCACTTGAACTTTAACAGGGAAGGACTTTCTTCAAAACTAGAGTGAGACTTTATTAAGGATTAGATTTTCTTAAAGGTGGATAATCTTAGGTTAATTTGGTTTTAATTTTGATTTCACATGCCAATTGAAAATGTCTCTGATGAGTCAAGTATTCACGCCTCTAGACAGTTTGAATTTTTAACCAGAAAGCCCCGGACTATTTAAAACAACATTAGGCCTACTTATGTTATCATCTGTGGAGGTTTTCAGAGATTAAATATTTTATTTTATCCTGCCTGACCAGGCCTAAATTTTAAACAAAGATAGCTTTGAGGCACTGATGCCCTTAAGTCACATGGCGCACCATAGATAGAAGTGATAGTCTTCCAAATGGAAGGCTGGATTTAAGTCCAACCTACGGCACCTTTTCTAGTTTTGATTCCAAAATTTCTCTTCCCAAATTTCTTCTCTTTCCACTGTCTTATGCAGTTAACACTGAGGTCTCAAAATAAACCTTAAAAAGGTAGAAACCTTGTGAAAAATTCTGCAATAATTAGGTGTACACTGAAGAGAACCAGACATGGAGATATGACTTTTCCTCATTCTTGTTGGGAGGGTCTTTATAGTCAATGCATATTTTTGCATTTTTAGTCTTCAAAGCTTTTATTTACGAGGTTTCTTACTTGAATAAGCATCGGGAACACATTTTACTGCAGAGTTTTGTTGTCTTTAAGCATTAACAAGTAAAAAATGCAACAGCTGATAAAAGGGTATCGTCCAGTGCATGTTTTATATTGTTCAATTTAGTTCTTGCAGATAGAATAAAGGATTTTAGATTACAGATTAAAGAAACGTTGCTTTGCAAAGTATTACTGGGTCAGTAAGAACCATCAAACATCCCTTGTTCTGTATGAGATAACCAACCTAAAGAATATTAAAAAAACAGACGATGTGGTGTGATGATAAGCACCTGAGTTCGTAGCTTAGCACGGATGTGATCAATGCTTCTTGGTTGGCAGAACTTGTTGATTTAACAGCTTTAGGGGCAAATAATGTTTGCATTTCAGAATTGTATCCTTTTCAACAGATGTCACCAAAAAAGTCCCTTGCCAAATAATTCCACTGAGATTTTTTTTATCTTGGTGTGCTTATAAACTCATCTATTTCAGCCCTACTTAGAACAGGCTGTTTTGGTGTAAATCCTCAGGAGCCATGTATCTGACCACAAATCAAGAAATAAATCTGACTTGGGTTTTCAGCTCTGTGCTTCACTGTTTACTGTTACTGTTTGTTGGCTGAACGAATACCCAGCTGAAGGAGTATAAAAGTGGAGGACACAAATGATGGAGGGGAGGGTTTTTTTTGTTGTTTGGGGGTCTGATGACAAGGCAAAGACACACATTTTTGTGTAAAACATACATAAAACTTAAGTTTATATATTAACATATTATATATATGAAAAAATATATATATATATATATATATATATATATATATATATATATATATATATATATATATATATATATATATATATATATATATATATATATATATATATATATATATATATATATATATATATAGATATATAGATATATAGATATACATATAAATATATATATAGATATACATACATTACATGCTGTCAGACCATAAAAAAAAATCTAATTACATACCGGATTTAAAATTAATTAATCTAATTAATCGCATTTTAATTTCATATCTGCTTAAAGTACCCAAATAAAGACTTTAAATTCTAGGATATTATAAAATTGTAGAGCATGACTAATCAAATGAATACACTAAGAAGTGAAGATTTGTAAATCCACATTTTTATTGGTGACTAAATAAAACCAAAGTCAGGGCATCTTGTTCAGAACATTCTGAGCTCAATCAGGCAACTCAAATGACACTTTAAGTGTGTTTCATAAATCAAATTCAAAATAAGAAAAAGGTCGAGGACATCCAGCAAAACAATTAGGCCTGATGCATTTTAAAGAATGCAGTACAAATATGGATAAAAATTTTCAAAAATAGAATAAGACAAAGACTTAAATAGGCCATTCCTGTTGTCACCTGGGCTTTGTTTGGTTTGACTAGAGACGCATGTGTGAAGTGACGTGCCACTGCCATGTACGGGTCCTCCAGCTGGCCAATATTAAAATGTTTGTGTGATATGATTAATCGCGATTAATTTTTATAACGCATTAATCTGCAGTGTAATTAATTAATCTAATTAATGCACTAAAGTGACAGCCTTAATATATATATATATATACATATATATATATATATATATATATATATATACATATACCAAAACATGGCACAAATTGGTAGTTTCTGAGAAATGAATTAAAAATACTACTAAATAATTACTGTTTCATCCTGATATACTGTATATTTCTCTGTGCTTCTAATGGGTTAAAGGTTGATAAAACCTGCTCAACAACATGGAAGGGAACCAGTTGTGCTGTTTTATGAAAAAAATGAAAATAATACAATTTGGAGATACAGGACTTTAGCCTGACAGCAACAATATTTCAATAATCCCAGTATCTCAGCATAACACAGCACAACACAATCTCAGAATTACAACTTTCCTGTATTTTGATATTAATGACACCATAGACCAGTGGTTCTCAGATCATGTGCCGGGGAACACTGGTGCGCCTTGGGAATTTGTGCAGCCACATGTGTTAATACTAAAATTAAACAGATTAGATTAGTTTTTTTGATGAATGACACCTTTAAAACATAGCATGCTTTAATGTCTGTATAAAAATGCAAATTCGGTACGAATGTAAATGTAAATGTAAAATATATACATTTTTGGCACGAGAATTTCAAAGTCAAAACCCCAAAGGTTCCAACTGCCTGGTTTTATATAAATTTCCCAAATCTCTGATAACTCCGAATCCCAACTGTTTAAATTACCTTAGTGTTAAAATTTTTTTTTGACTCAACACGCTTGCATAAAATTACTGATCCCAGTTCAGGAAAGAATTAATTTAAAAAAAATTGCAAACATTGTGTCTTTACATGAAACATCATTCAAAAAGTTAAAAGGATTTGTCAAGAAGTTTTCACGTACTTAAATTTTCATTTGTGAATTTTTTTTATAGGAGGTTATAATCAAATCACATAGCTCATTTTACAAAGGCTATTTCATCTGGATATAAATATGGTGTGTCTTGAGATTTTGAATTGGTCTTCGATGTACTTCGGGTGAAAGAAGTTTGAAAACCACTGGAACAGACCATGTATAATCTATCATATAATTCTGCGACCCTATAAATGCCAGCCATTGCATCTCACAGAATTTTAGCATCTTTGGCTGCGAATGAGACAAAGTTCTTGTTTAAGTCTTATATAATCAGCAGAGAAAGGTGAATGTAATAAGGCTGATCTTAAAATACCATAAAAGATAAGAAAATTGGGAAAAGTGTGGCTTAATAGCATCTGTCCTGCTGATGTGATTTGCCTGCAAGTCACCAATCTGAGAAAAGCCAACTTTTTCAATCTAAAAGAGGGCACTGCGCTAATGCATTGCAAAAACAAATAGGTATCGACCCACTAAGAGGAGGAGGGAGGGGAGGGCGAGTGGGATTGGGGGGGTGGGTGGACGATAAAGGTCATAGGAGGTGTGTGCTGCATTCGTTCATACCTTTTGTCAAAGAGTCTAACACGCGTCCCATTCTTAACCACATTAGAGTGAAGCAGAGAGGACGGAGGGGGATGGCATGCCACAGGACACACTCCGCTCTCTTAATGCAGACAAACTGTTCCCCGAGCCCAAGGACGGCCATTACCTGAAGGGGGAGAGGGAGCAAGCGAGAGAGGGAGCATGTGTGTTAGGGGAAGAGATGCTTATACTGGCGCTGATCTTGAAAGGGCCTAGCCGATCGATGGCATTAAGCTCCCTGTGAAAGAGAGAAATCAATATGTTTTTAAAGGCGAAGCAGGCTGCATGTGGTGAATGCGTGTGGGCTTCATTGATACAGCCAGACGTGTTCGGAGAGAAGCTGCTCCATGTGCAGAAAAAAAGATCACATTTCGAGGTCAAGTGGTTTACTTACCAATACTTAGCTACAAAATCTTGACAATTGTGGGCAATATGGAGAGAAAAAAAGTATGTCTCTGTGTCCAAGCTTGTGTCCATTATTCACAGCAGGGTACTGATCTGTGTCTGAGGAGCCCAAATGACAAACTGACAAAGAAAATCAATAGTTTTCAAATGGAGAAAGTTGTGCAGACACTGTGAGTCCTGATGTGTTAAATTACGAAAGAAAGAAGAAAAGAAGAAAGAAAGAAGAAAACAGCAGAGTGATCTCTGATTCTTTAAGAAAACTAATTGCTTGTTTAAAGACACTGCATTGCAATCGGTCTTATCGTTTCAGACAGGAATAGCCTACAGAGGTTCACCACAAGGAGATGGAGTGGGATGGAGGTCAACAACAGCAAGAAAAAGAGAAAGGCAGAGGGGAATCATAGACCGAGGAGGCAATTCAATATCCATCAATCGTCAAAACACTGTAAATTAATAGCAAAGACACCCACTCTTTAATACTTTCTACTTCTCTCATCCCACTCGTGCCTTTACTTCTCTCCATCTATCTGTTCCGAGCTCCCATACACACTCACAGCAATAATTTACTCTTGACTTGGCATCTGGGACAAGGAGAGTGATCCAGAAGAGACAGAGGAAGAGAAAAAATCTACACAGATCTGACACAGTGTCCTCAGCATACCTGCTCTGACACTAACACACACCACTGTAGCTGCTAAATAAATCAGGGCCAAAGAGGAAAAGAAACAGAGAGAATGCAGAATGAACAGAGAGCCCACTCTGGGGATTTGAAAGGTTAAAAGGAGACAGAAATTGATATACTCAAGTCCAGTTAATGACTACTCCTTTATAAATGATGCACAATTTAAGTGATTGAAATGTTTTGTTTTTCTCCACAACAACTATACAAGAAACAGTTCTAACAAGAGTCCTGCATTAATACACTCTTTGTCCTTAAAATAAGCCCATATTTCATTAAAACACAGATCAGATAACAGAATAAAAACAAAACACGGTCTGATTATTTGGGCTTTGCTGTTGTTCAGCATGCGTTACAGACATGCACCATACAGTTTTACAAGGCTGCAATTTAAGAAAAGAAGTCATCCTGCCCTCTAGTGGTCACAAAGAGAACAAGTGAAATGCATCAGAGTAGACTTCAACAAGAAAGACAAACTGTGAATTAGAGAGACTGTAAGGGATGACTGAGGAGGGATTTGTCTCAAAGTTATGAGTAAAGCCACAACCTTGATGCACAAATATATTCCACATGTTGTATAATGTTGTGTGTGCATCATGACTCATTTGTAAATTTTCAATTCTGCTTATTAATTGCTAAAAATGCGCTTGGCACACGCATTAATGTTTAGACAAGTCAAGAGTCTAGACCAGGGGTGTCCCAAGTTTTGACACTGAGGGCTGCATAAAGAGAAAAACATGGACGACTGAGCCACTTGCTGCGCCTCACTTTAAAGATGCTATGAGGAGTTTCTAAGCAATTACAAAAAAGTCTCACTTTTAGATATATGCCTGATCAAAATACACACTATTAGATGAGCTTTATAGCATCAAAAAAGGTTATCTATAAATACTATTCCTGAGCTTCATGGTTGGGTTGGACAGCTGGCTACAAAACTACGATACCAAGTTTTCCAAAAATAGCTTGTTGACACATATCAAAAACTACCGCTATGTAACTAGAAAGAGATACAGTACCTTGTCGCTTTGCATCCTGTAAGTTACTGAAAAAAGAAGTTGTAAAGCAATGCAGAGTTCTGAGGAAGGTCTGAGCTGCATTCATTAGCATCACAACAAACACACGCTTTGGCTTGGGTCACATCTTTTGGTGCGTTCCAGTTGTAGTCAGAAGTAGGAATTACCGAGTTCCGAGTAGGAAACTGCAGCTGGGACGTCCCCCGAAGTCAGAATTTCCTACTGAGAACTCGGTGAAACCTCGCCACCCCCGAGTTGACAATCAAAGATGGATGCCCCCAGTGTGAACAGTTATTTAGCTCCTGTAATAATCAATTTATTTGCACTTCTGACTGGGGTGTGTCGCTCTAGATCAGCTGTATACATCGTATTGTTGGACTTATATTTACAAAAATGCGGCCATGGTGATAATCACATGCTTCATGTGATATTTGTGAACAACAACGCAGGGCGTGCTAACAACAGCTAACAACAGCCTGGTAGATCGGCATGTTTTTTTCTGACTTCAACTGGAACGCCGATAAGTCAGAGATGATGTCACTCCCAGTTCCGAGGTTACTGGAACGCAGCATTACGACAGTTGCCATGCGTGCTCATGGGTAGCAGAGTCTTTATGTCTTCGGAATTAGATTCTCCTCATAGCACCTTTAACTGTATTTAAGTATAAGTTTTAGGGTTTAGGGGTGGATTATCACCTGTCAAGGGGCCCTTGTAACTCCAGGTTATCACTGGATTCACACCTAGTACGGACAAGAATGACCTTCTGAGTAGCAGAGATGGAGACACTGACGGCTCATCTTCACTGTCAGGCACAAAACAAGAGCAAACTTGAAGATAAATATTGCAATATACTTTTTAAATGAGACCTTGGGACAAAGTTAATGTGGCAGAATATGTGCATAACTGATGGTATTTACTGCTGCTGTAATCAAAATATTTTTATTCATCACCTATTTCAGGGGGCAATTCAACATGGGCAATGGGTCACATTTGGCCCCCGGGCCATAAGTTGGACACCCCTGGTTTAGACTCACACACCAATACCTGCAGATCCACATGTGTAGGATGCCACTCCGGCTCCTCCACACCGCTTACACATTGTAATGGGGCGTATTTTTGTTTATATGTCCATAGTTTAGCTATTAATAATACTTCAGGTTCGTTTTGTAGTATTTAGATCATTTTTTTTTAAATCCCTGTAAAAGGCAACTATTAGCAACATTAGCTCGCCAGCTAACATTACCTATCTGTCCAGTGAATAAATATCAGCACAGTAAAGTTTAAGCATCTAAGTTCACCTCTGTGAGTTTTCACTCTTCTCCAGCTGATGTTGAACTCTGGGCCAAGTGGGAAGTTAACAATTACAAGAAGAGCTACACCACCGCCGATCGGTTCAGGGTATGAAGGAGGCACTTCTACCTGAAGATGTGATCGAAAGTCCGGATGGACTTCATCGTCTTATGGAGCCTGTCCTGTTCGAGAGACATGGATACCAATTCTGTCAAAAGGGAGAGACCAGTGTCTGACACTACAGATCAGCCTGACGGAGACGTTGCGATAATTTATTGGAATAACAAGATAAACTATCTAAAATGTAAATAACCGTGATAAGCAAGCAAAGGAGAGGGAGGCTTGCGACCGCGATCCCGCCGACCGCCGACGTGTGTTGCGTAAAACGGAAGTACGTCACACTACAACGTGCAGACGTCAGCAACACTTTTTTAAATTAATTAATTAATTAATGTAGCCTATTTATTGGGAACAGAAAGTATACAGGAAAGTGTAGCCCGGGATTAAGGCTGTAAAGTTATGTAAAGAAATTAAAAGCAGAGCATATACAGCATTTAGCTTTTTGTTGTTGTCAGATTTTCTTAATGTCTATATGTAAAGTTCAACATATTTGAAAAAAAAATAGAGTCGGTTTTTTTGTTACTGTATTTACACTTGTGATTACAGGACAGTAACAGTGCTGCTCAGAGCCGTGGAAAAAGAGACCGTCAGGAGCTGTAAACAAATACAAACCTTACAGTTTCTATAACTTAAAAAAGACTTATGAAGATAAGGGGAGATTCATAATTTCATGAATCAACAAACTTTTGAAAAAGTGATCTCTTGTTCTTACGGCAATAGAGGTTACTTTCAGCTGTCCCCCCAAAGCTCTGACCCCTCACAGTGACACTCTGCAAGCAGTCTTGCTGACAGTCAGGAGTCAAAAAAGAAAAACATGCAAAGTTAAAGCGAAAAAGGAAGTAATGGAGAAACAAGCTGAGAGAAGTGTCTATTTTAGACCTTTCTGAAACTGTGAATACAGCTAAACAAAGATATGGCTGTGTAAGCATAAAATTAGATTTGCAAAGAGAGATGTGATTACAAATCTCTCAAATTAGGGCCTTGCTCTTAACTAAGAGTTTTGGAATTTCTGTCTCCAGTTTGGATGGAAAGTTATTATTTATCGCTTTCTTTACAGACAAAATCTATTGTTAAGGACTAGAGAAAAAAGTCCTAAATAAGTAGGCAGCTGCAGTTGGTTTTGCTGTATTGCTGTGGGTCTGTATGTTTCTGAGTGGCAAACCGTCAAGTCCATTGTGTGCTACAGCTGGGCCTAGTGGTTAAAAAAACAAAACATTTTGTGTAGGTCAGAATTAAATTCCATCCACTCATGTTTTACACCACTCATTCCATTTGGGGCTAGAGCCTACCCCAGGTACACCCTGAACCTGTCACAAGCCTTTTACACAGTCAAGAGACACACACTGAGAATGGACTTCAGAAACAGGCACATATGACTGAGGAAGCACTGACTTAATTTAAAATGAGGAAACAGGGGGGCTTGACCAAGCTGATGAAGACCATGTTAAGAAATAAAAAAATAATGATGCTTAAAGAGATCATTTGAAATAAAGATTAAAACCACTGAATTGACTGTTGAAATGGGATATTCAAAGAAAATACAGAGGTAATAAAACACAAACAATGACTCTGAAATTAAGACAGAGCAAGAAAATTCACCAAACAGATTAAGAGGATAAATAAAATCGTCTAAAAGCCAGAGTGAAAAGGAGGTTCTTGAGCTTGTTTTTTAAAAAAACATGAACAATAGGTGGCGTTCTTGGGGGCTGTGATAACGAAAAGATGCTTCATCAAATGTTTTTGTTCTTGGTAACAATTAAAAAACCACTACCAGAGGGCCTGGGGGCTCTGCTTGGCCCATACTGTACATCTAATATGATCAAGAAGAAGTAGCAAGACCATTAAGAGATTTCCGAACCAGTAAAACCACCTTCTATCGATCTATTCTCAAAGATACAGGTAGCCAGGGCAGACACTATAAACTGTGTGTCATGTGGACTTTCTCTCTGGTCTTGGTCAGCAGTCATGCAGCTGAGCTCTAAAGCAGCTGAAGCTGTGAAATGCTCTTTTTATGAAGACCAGAAAGATGAGCATCACAACAGTCAACTCAGAAAGTAAGAAAAGCATGAACAAGAGTCTCTGCACTGGCTTAAAAAAGAAACTCTCTGGAGATGTTCTTTAAATAATTAAATGTCTCATTTGTTCCATCTCATATATTTGCCTCAAAAGTAAAGTCTATGTCAGAAATCACACCTAGATTTTTAACTTGCTGTCAGGGATTCAAAGACGGGGCTTGGGGATTGTTCTCCAGCTCATCTTATCTGTGGACCTGCACCTGTGACTAAAACCTGAGTTTGTCCAGTTGAGCAGGGGGAAGTTATCTGTCATTCAAGACCTGACATCTAAAATACTGTCAAAATGGTGCAATAGAGTCGATCTCTCTCAGTGATTAAAGAAAACCATGATTTATATCTAACTACGACCTCATGTTTGTGTGTGTGTTCTGAGCATGTGTCAGTGTGTGTACAGCTATACTATTGTTCATAATGATTTGGTCGTGCATGCATGAATCAAATCCTATAAACAGGCAGATATGAAATCAAACCAGATGAATCATATTGCCACGTGTACCTTCTCTGATGATCTAAAAGTTGAACACATGAAGCTGTAATTGTCTTTCCTTTCCTTAAAAAATAAAGATTATGCTCCTGATGACTGAAAGTATGAAGTTGACTTTCAATTACAGTCCCTGTTACTGACACCAGTGAGTGCAGATGATTCGATATCAAACACATACAAATGGGTTGAGGATTCATTTACTCTGCTTTAACCCTGTTGACTTTGGATGTCTGGGATTTATTTTGAAACAGCTCTGAAAATATCTGATTCTCCAATTTTAGACATTTCTCTTCAATTTAACTGGAATAAATGTTTTCCATGACACTGTCCTGAAGTTCCCTGCTTGATTGCATTCTGAATGGTGATCACCCCCATCACATCCCTCTGGTGATCAACTCATGAACAATGAACAAACTCTTCAATAAGCCATTAGGACTACAACTCATCCAAACATCCTTTATTTACAATTATGATAATATTTTATTTACCATATCATCTCCTAATGTTCCCAAAAATGCATAACAAACTACTCTTGTGTTGTTGTTTTTGTTGGTTTGTTTGTTACCAGTAAATATAAACAAATCTACATTTTTAAGCCTTTTATTTGTTTTTTTTATGTCTCCAGTAACACATAAAAAAACGTTACGCTGCTGCCCTCTAGTGGATTCAAACGTACACTACATTACAGCTGTTGGTTTCTTTTCGACTTAATTATTGTTTGTTTACTGTGATGGAAATATTAACTCCGATATTCATATTTAATGTAGGCTAACACCTTTATTTCTGAAATTAACAGAAATTGTAAAGCCTGTAGAAAGTAAAATAAAATGCTCTAAACACAGTGAACATGAGAATATGGGATTAAAGTTCATTTAATGATTGATTGATTGATTGATTGATATTGCACTAATTTATAATAAAAGAAAAAGGCCTGTAAGTCTTATAATTCATATAACTGATGATTTGACCTCATAGTTTGAGCTCTGATAACAGTAATAACATTGAGTAGACCCTTCGGTTTATTTGTTAAATATGGATTTAAAACACTTTGGTGCCTCACTGCCTCATTATTATCCACCACAGGATTACACAGGGGAAGCAAGAAATCAAATTAAATTTTTTATCTACACTGGGTAATATATCTTTCCAAACTTCTGATCACCCGAGTCTCATCTTGTTTAATTTTGCTGCTGAAGTCAGTCTGATCAAAACTGTATGAGTAGTTCTCTGCTCACAAATGTAATGGCTCAGTCCATTACATCCTTGTTGTTTAGCAGGACAAGTGAAATATGACCATCTCCTATATATGATTGGGAGCCAGAATGTCTTACCAGTCTAGCTCATCGTGATCAAACTTCAGGACTAAAATGTTCCCTATTTTAGTGAATGATTCAAATTTATTCTTCAATGTAGATTTCATGTACACAGAGGAGTGCTATGACAGTGAGCAACCCCATTTGACTCTTCTCCTTATCGACAGCTGATATGAGAGCAAGTATGCTGAAAGCAGCACCACCACTACAGATTCTACCTTCTGTGGACGTAGGTCTGTGCGAGGATAGAAAAAGTCAGAAGGCACCGACTATAGTTTGAGAAAATCTGGGCCTTTCAGTCATTATGTGAATACATTGTTCGGGCTCAGATATTGATTTAATGGTGGGATTCTGTGTATCCTAATGAATTAACAGAAGGCATAGTGGCAGCTTAAGTGCAGGGGCATTTACAAGTTAAAAAACACAAGAGGGAAAGCCAGGCTTTTTGGACACCTGCTGCAGACCCAGTCAATGATTTAAGTGAAACAGACATTATTTTACCTCGTTTATTTTGGGACTTTTTAAATGGAGCTGTAGTTGTTCATTTCTGTCACCAGAGGGAGGGCTGGTTGGAGGGTAGACTCATCCTCTAAAAGCCTGCTCAGGTTGGTTTCTCAAATCAAACTTTTGACAAGGAAAAGTCTCGTCATCAAATCACACCATAACACATTTTTTTCTTCCTGTGAATAACTTCCTAAAGAATTAGACAAATTAGAGTGTTTTTGGAGTAAAGATTAGTTTACATGAGCTGACTGCCTCAGACATTCAGCACACACACAGGTTGTTTGAAGTCACCATGTAACCTACTGAGCATGATTTTGGTCTGTGGGGTGAGGAGAAAACCCATGAATGCACAGGGAGAATAGGCCAACTCCAGACAAAAATGTCCTGACCAACCCAGGGTGTCAAATCAACAACCTTCTTGCCATCAGGCACAAGCATTTACCTTGCCTCTAGCACCATTAAAACCTTTGTGACACTTCTATGATAAATAATTCTTGAAAAATCCGCAACTGGATCTGCATGACTCCACAAACATTCAAGGCAGAAGAAAATCATGCAGCTTTCTCATCTCCCAAGGTTTTTACTGCATTGCACAGACAGAGCTCATTCTTACAGTATAAACTTAAAGGTGGTCTATCAGGAAACTAACAAGGGACATATTAAAGATAAATGTAGGATTCAGGTATGTCAATCTTAATGTTAATATGAATGTCTATGTTTTACACATACATTATTTAACAACCTCATATAACACTTTTACATGACCTTCTGGTTACTAATTATTTAAGATTACTTTAAGTGAAACTGAAAGTATGAGGACTTGGAAATGACCTTAACACTGTTTAGTGAAACATTTATTAGTAATTCAATTCGTGTAAGTGAAAAGGCTCAGTACTGTAGCCACATACTGCTCAAGGCTTTCAGTAAAGGTTTTTTTGGTGATTAGTAAATAATTCTAGCATGCATTGTTGTCTCATATTATGTTTCATGTCTTCAGGTTAATAACTTTGCCTTAAAAAATGTAATTCTGTAAAAAAAAGTTTGCATTTCTTTTAATGTTTTAAAGTCATTGTGAGATACAAAAAAACACTGCAATACAGATATATACTTTGATGCTAAGATCACTGGACAAAATCAGATGATTAACCTCAGTAAACTGGCACTACAGCTAAACTCTTATGATGAGAGTATCTAAAAATATGAACTTAAACCTTGGTCCTGGTTCAAACACTTATGTAACTTGTTTTTTAGAGTATAATTACCTTTGCCTAGAAGGTCTTGTTTTGCTGGTTGTTTATTTGTTTATATTTCTGTCTGTCTATCTGTCCAACCATTAGTCTGTCTTTGAGTAAGCTCACTCAGGAACATAAGAAATAATGATTTTAATTTTGTGGTAATTTAAATAAATATACAGATCCAGGATTTTCTTAAAGCACATGTTAACAATGCAAGATAGGGAAGTTTTCTACATCTTGTTCATAACACAAAAATTGTTTTTCTTAAATTTCAGGGAATATTGGTTGTGGTCGTGGTGGTATATGGCAGCAAGAGGGCAAATTATGTGCGTGTATGAAATCATACCAGTGTTATGTTTCATGGCACGTATAATGCTGTGGCTTTTTTGAGATGGTGCCTGGCTTTGGGCTTAGAATCTTGGCTGAATAATAAAGTGCCGAGTTCAATTGGGAGATGAGTCCAGTCAATTGGCACCCAAGTATTTCTTTAAAAATAATATGCAAATGAGCAAAGCATATGAGTCTGATTCTGCAGAATCAACTAGAAAGACAAAGCAGGGACAACAGTTTTATAACCAAGTTTCTTGGGCATGTATTTGCACACAAGACAGTCCTGTTTTCTTTTAAGAAACTTACAGATTGGAAGATTCTCCAGCCGAGAGTACAAATTAGATGAGGTCGTAAAAATAATGTTGTTCTACTCCCAATAAACCCAATGTGTCATCCAGAGACATGCTAGGTCAAATGATCTCAACTCCACATATGACCTTCATATAAACACTCACCAATCATTCAGGATCAGTGTGGGGTCACAGACATGTTGATGTTTATATTGAATCAGGGAATTAGAAGAAGAGCTGCAGATTAAACAGTTCGACTTTGGAAAACTGCTACAACAATGCTGTATAGGTTTCAAAGATTTAATGTGAGAAACTTACTGGCTGGCATTAACCCTTTAAGGCCCAAGACCATAGATTGAAGCCAGAAAATTCTAATTTTTGGGGGCTGAAATGTTTGTTTCACTTTCTGCAAAAATCCATAAAAAGCAAAATGTCCATAAAATTCAGCCTATTAATTTTTCCTATCTCATTTGATACATTGGGTGTTTTTGACAACTGATGATCCATTTGAGGACATTTTATCATTTATCTGATTGTATTCAGATGGGGTTTTTTTGTGATTTGTTGATCATATTGAGTAGATAAGAGGTATTATAAAAGTATGTATCAAATATGATACAATTGGCTTTAGAGGGTTAAGGTTGTCATGAGCTAACTGGCATCTTCTGGTATAATCAGAAATCTATATTACAGGTCTATATTGCTATAATGGGTATTATAATTGGAGTTGTAGGAATAAAACAGAATAGGCCTTACGCATTTGTGGACAGGGGAGACATACAAAGTTCTCTGGTATCGTAATGTTACTTCTATGTTGTTTTAAAAAAAAGTAATTATATTACCATAAAGCATAACCACTGGTTGGATACTATCCGACATTAATACGACCTCAGTGCTGTGTTTACGACACGCTGTGTGTCTGTCAAAATAGCCTCCGTGGAAGTTACAATTATACATAACACGGTTGTTGCCTCAAATTGCATCACATACGAGTAATATTAGCACTTGTGCGGACAAACAACTGCCGTAGCCTGGTGGTAGGTAATAGCAGTTGTAAGAGTGAAACCCTCCGCTCAGCTGTTTACCATGACAGTCCATATTTGGCCCGGGCGGGGTTGTCTGTGGAGCGCAGGGCCAGTCAGCGCTTGCTCACGACGCTGAGTAAAGGAAGTGAGTCACGCTGACGGTAATGTTACGTCTCTGTTGCAGCAGCGCATCGCCGAGAGCAGGAGAGAGAACAAGGAAGCAACATGTGCTGAGTGCTGACCATAATAAGTCCAACACATCAGCTCAGACAGCGGGGACGAGACACAACGAGCCGAGGACAAGCACCGACAGGATACTTTTACTCCAAACCGTGAGTACTGTTTTATATTCAGTGTCTGAGTCAGATTCATTACATTATATTATTATACTGTTTTGTGTAATTTTCGTTTATTTTGTTAATTTGTTTAATTTATACTCTCTTTATAAGTGAGTTTGACCTCATGTATTTTTTTTTTTTTTTGTATTTTACGTTCCCATAACTTTTAAGAAAACAAAGGGTTTCTTCATCATAGTGGTGAATTGCCCCGGTTACTCGAAGTGGTGTCTTCCTTTATCGAAATTACACCGAAGTGTTCCTCTTCATTTCCACTGGGGGGTTTCCGCGCTGTCAGAAACCCGGAGCGTTATTTCCAGTGGGCTTATGCAAAGTGACATTTTCTTTCTTTACCCAAGAGGCAAGGGGAAACTGAAAAGTTGATAAAAGTCAGTAGGTCTTTGTTCTCCAGTGTCTTTATCCTCTGTTTTTGATCAGGTGTTTACGAGCGGTCTCACACTAACACGTGTCATCCTCAGGTCACACAGTCAGTCCTCACTGCTTTGTTTTGTCTCCTTTGTTAACGCGCAGACGCCAAAATAAGTTTCGTTGTTGCCCCGAGTGAATATCGATGAAACCAGGGGGGTTTGGGGGGATTAGAGGTTTATCTATAAACCCAGCTACTTTAGATCTGGCATGTAAAGTATACTGCAATGTTTCATATGATATTTTTACCCTTCAACTTAAGTTCACTGAAAAACTGGAAACATCTAAAGCATTTAATTTGTGTTCCTTTCAGACAGTATAGAAATAATGTAAGATGTGAAAGAATAAAAAATATAACATGTTTATACCATATCCTAATCAGACATGCATGACATCTTCAGTATGATGCTAGTATTGACATAATTTCTTCAAAGCTCAATTGAAACCAAATAGCCTATAAACATACCTACTAATATCCTGTTTACTATTAATATGTATGTAGAGTTTTACATATTTATTGTAATTTGAAAGTAAAACCTCCCACCTTGGGCCAAATTTCTGTCAGCAGATTGGTAAGTCACTGTTAGGGGCTCCCCCAAAGGGCCAGTGGAGCTTGATTTCTCTGTGACTGTTAATTATACCTGATATAATGTAGGTTAGTGCTGGGAAATCATTGTCAGTGTCATTTACAATTACCGTAGACCTGTTAAAATGGTTTCCTTTCTTCCATCATGTTATAAACAGTAGTAGTTTTTTTGTGCATAGTTAATTTAATAAATCACTGTTCTTTAATATTCAAGATGTTAAAGCATTTACACTGAAAGAAAGCATTTGTGATTTTTTTAAAATCAGCTAATGATTTTGTAATTGCAATATCAGAATATATCAAAATAATTGAAATTATTAAATCTGTACAACTGCCCTATCTTGCACTAAGAAATCCTTAAATTCAATTCTGAATACACATATGGATTTGGATCACTTTACAAAAGCTACTGGCTTGTCACTTTTGCCTTTGCCAACATGTTTTGAAGATGTCTTGAAAATCTTTAGAGAACTTAGAGAGTGATCAGTCAATGCTTTCAAAATTCCTGGATCCATCCACCACCACAATAATATCACTTCTTTCTTGTGCAATCACCAACAATCCCTCAAAGTTTCATCAAATTTGTTGATAACTTTTTTAGTTATCTGTCTTACAAACAGTCATATGCTGGCACAAACATGACGTCCTTGGAGGACATAAAAAACTGCTATCCTTCATCTTTATATATCAGTATTGCTTGCTACTGTCCTTAGAAAGTAGAAAGTGTGCATTGATCCTCATGCCAATACCTTTTATCGCCTATTAGAGTAGTATATCAATGAAGTTTGAATGCAGACTTTCACACAGATCAATACATCTCTGTGCTGTTTGAATCTCTGCCCTTACTTAATTATACTTGAAAACACCACTGATTATGATGACACCTCTTCCTCATAATATAGTCTGTGTGTTGGGGTATTTGTCGATACATTGCATGAGTAGAGAAGGTTTAACTTGAAATGTCATTGGCTTTTATCACACAACCGACATCATGGCTGATTAGCAACACATTTGTAAAGTTTCTTTCAGTTTTACAGATCTATTGAGATATGTGCCCCTGTTTTTGATACTTCAAGTGTCATTTAATTTTATCTAAAATAGCCTAAAATTACCTGTGGCCGAAACAAGACAAAAGCCCTCAAATGGGTCAGGAGTGATACTTGTAGTTGCCCATCACTCACATAGCGTGCCTGTTTATACCTGACATCACAATCACACTGATTGTGATGTATCAGCCTGCTTGGCCTAGTTAGAAACATATTTGAGGGTTATAGTTTGCAAACAATAAGTTGTTCCGTGACACACAAAGAAATGACCTGGTATGTCTTTCCTCAACATGTCTAAATACAGAGTGTCATAGTTTGTGTGTTGGTTTAAGCTGCTGGGTTATTCTGAGCCTGCAAACAGGTCAGGTTGTCTCTGTGTATGTCTGTCCATGTACAGTGCAAACATTATCAGTAGTGTGGGATAATGACTGTAGGTCACTGCTCACAGTGCTCAGTAAACATGGGTGCAGATTGGCTGTCAGCCTTTTTAAGGCTGTCACTCAACCCTCTGATTAGATTAAAAAAAACAATCATAGGTGAAGTAATCAGGGGAAAATGTGATTACTATCTAAAAAAGTAATCGTTAATGACACAGACTAGTCACAAAGATAACTTGTATCAGGTGTCTTTAATAGTTGGTGATGCACTGACGTTCCTTTTTCAGGAAGAACAGTAGAATGACTCAAATTTATGATACTAGCATAGACAGACTCGTGTGTTATCATAAAAAATGTTTTATTTGAATGAGGATTTTCCTTATATGTCTTTTTTTACTATTTGCAAGAGCATTGTTTGCAGTCTGCTCCACATTTTTCCTTTATCTTTGTTAAAAAAATCACTGCAGACTTGGTTCAATTTTGTCGACCTGCTGAATATAAAGAGAGACTAGCATCATGCTGTAAGATTATATTACATACAGCAGTGCCAAAGTGTTGCATGAGTTACAGCACTAAGAACAGCATCATTACCTGATAAAGGTATCTGTTGGTATACATTTAAATGAGTCACTCCAGGCTGTCTGCAGGAAATTTACTAGTACAGTATAGCTGTATGATAGTATAGCTGTTTTGTAGCATTTAGCACATGCTCCGCAGTGAGTGCAGATTTTTGGCCCGTCTGTAGAATAGTGTGAGTGCTAACTGAAGCAGACATGTATTGTCACCTGTATTGATGCCATGAACTGATTTTACAGTTTTTACACTAACCATTAGCTTGGATTACCAGTAAGAGGTCTTGCTTAGTTGAAAGTGGTCAAATTGCCACCTCAGTGTAGCCACTACTCCTTACTGTGCAGTGATAAATTCTTCAACAACACACAGAGAGATGGATTTCATGTTTTGTTTTCTGCCATAGTAGTTAAGGTGGAATGCACATGTTTTTGAGGTAGCTGCCTCAATTATAAAACAGTGCTGGAAACACTGGTCCTGATAACAGCAGTTATTACAAGCTGTCTTTTAACATCTGGAGACCTGAATGTGGGACCTGAGAATCATCACTTAATGTTAAATGAATGAGGTAAAATTCCTCTTTTTTAATATTTTATATAAAGCTCAATCAGTATAATAGTTCGCCTAGTTTCTATACATTTCCATTACTGATTACTCTTTTATTTAATATTTAAGTTTCAAACCTAAAATTCTTAGAGTCTTCTTGCTGTGTATTACGTAATTTATCTCCAACTGAATGACAAACTGCCTCTCTTTTTTCAAGGATGCAGTAGATCATGAACAATGTTTGTATCAACAGTCTAATTTCTGATATTGACAGCTACAGAACTATATACACCCATTAAAGTGTCAGCTAAACCGTTGGATACAAATTTATACAAACGTGCCATGATACTTTTATCATGCGCCACAACATAAAGTGTTTAAAAATCTTTTCATTTTGATTCATATCATGTATGTGTAATCCAGAGGAGTTGCTCTTTTTCACTGCTGAATGTATATAAATATTTTTTGTTTTGAAATCAGATGTTGTCTTTCCTACTTGTCTGCAAATCTTTTTATGGAAGAGTGATAAAAGACATTTAAAGATTTTGAGAAAAGGGCAGTTAAACATTTTTTTTGATGAAAACTCTTGAATCTTTGGAACATGGACTTAAAACTTTGCCAGCTTGAAGACATTGTCTGTTTGAAATTACTGTGACTGGTTATATGTTGCACTAAAAGACATTTGTGTACAAGGAAACATTCCTCATAGTGTAGAAGAAATGTAAAAAATGGAAAACTAACCAGAAAAACCTGTGTTCATGTTTGTGTGTCAGACAGAGTTACACTGCAGCTGAGATAGAGGTCAAAACTGTTGTATAAGGATGTAGCAGCGTCATGAGAAAACATACATGCACTTTGACTCAGTTTACCTTGCAGATTAATATCTGATCTGAATATTAAACCTGTTATGTGAACAAAAGGAGGTTTAAAAAACAGATCATCTCATAGCTAAGGTCTTGGAAAACATATTTGTCAGGGATTGAGAGTTACTTCTACTTTTGCAAGTTGTGCCACAGCCTCATCACTTTGCTAAAAGTGGAGGCTGTGGCTACGTCAAGCAGGACAAATAACAATTTTCTCTCCAAAGCACAGTACATTGGCTGATTTTACAGTGGTGTGTTCAAATCAACAATAACAAATGATGACAGAGCCTCACAGTTCAAGGCACCACTCTCTGTCTCTGTCTCATCAGGGCCATCAGCAGACTATGAATACTTTAAGAGTTTAAAGTTTGAACCGCCTAGGCCTTTAGTGAACATGCTCTTCTCTCTGGTCAGTCTGACGCTGGAACAACAACACAGTGAGGTCACTGATTTGCATTTTAGAATACTGACATATCAACATATCAGGGCTAGTTTGCATCTTATTTGGCTGAATACAAACTCTAGCCTTTTGTCAACCCTGAGCCATTCCCCGTGGCTGTAAAATGTCTGACACTCTTGATACACAGCTCGCCTGAAGGTTATAAAAATAGAAGTTCAGGGGCAACTGCACAGGGAAGTGCTGCTAAGGCTGCAGCTGAAGTTTCTGCTCCTCCTCCATCTAACTGAAGGGAGGTTAAAGTACCTAAAGTCACTTTACTCCTCTGTAACTTAAAATAAATCTTTCGTTCTTTTGCACAGTAACATCAAAATGACTGCTAGAATTTACATGTTAAAATATTTTTAATGTTCTTTTCATGCAGACATAATGAAAAGAGAGGTGAAGGCTGGAGTGGACTTCCTCAAACGCTTGGCAGTGGCACGTGGCAAGCTTGATGAAGCCAAAGCAGAACTGTTTGCTGAGAAGCTACAGACACTTTTATGCAACAAATTTGATGACCACTGGTACCCTGACTGCCCCAGCAAAGGCCAGGCATACAGGTAAAGAGCTATTTTTATCATCCATAAGACTGATGACAGCAAATATTGTTTGCTTTTAACAGATTTTGTAGAAAAGGGTCACAGACAAATTTGGTTTTTGCCATAGTTATTCTCCAAGAACACATTAGATCAGTGGTTCAGAAATGGTCTAGCTTTAGGGCCCAGCACCATCGTCTTAGAAAGAAGGTGCGACCCGAATTTCCCAAAATAGCTCTACCACTTAAATGTGTCCAATAAAAATTTTACAGTAAGAGCCTTTGATGAAACAAAACATGATATGAGAAAGAGACAGGAGAAATCAAACATGTTTAAAATAAAATCAGTTAAGAAGCTCTGGAAACTATTTAAGTACATTTTCAAAGATAAAGAACAAATTTGAGTTGGTTTTTGGATATCTACAGATTGAAACACATTGTGATGTGAAACCATTTGTTTTGCCAATGAAACAAGATGAATAAACCCAAGTTTGAGGGAGAAAATTTATTACAGAAAATCAAAGTAAAGTAGAATTATTGGTTGTTTTCTCCCTTGAATAGATTTAAAAGCATCTTTTAAATCACAAGCTGTAGGTTGGGAGCCACTGTGCCTGGTGTTTGGGCTCGTCATCTGCTGTAAGCAGCAGTGTTTTCAGTGTGATGGCTCTGCATACCCAAGTATTCACGGATCTTTCATGATCAAAGGTGGCTTTCTAAATGGTGTAAATTTCATTGACCAAAAAAAAACAAAGATTGAAAATGTTCTGAACAACTCATTGAAAATAAATCTTTGATAATAAAGATTTTAAATGCACTTCATGCTCAAAAAGTTAATGTTTGACCGTGGAATAGTCAACATCCATGATATGTCAGTTGTTTTGAGAAGGAGGATGATTTCTTTTTCGGCAAAATGAAAAAGGTATTTGAGTTCTGATAGAAACACTTTGTCTCATTCTTTTGCTAAAGTCCCACTCATATAGGAGAACTGATAAATGTGTAATATAACAGAGGAGAAAAAGACCTAAAACATGACATTTTTGGTTGAAGACGACGACCAAGTATCATACAGATGCTTGAAATCTGAAATTTAAAGCTGATATTTAAAGTTATGAAAATGTTGATTTTGGATAAGTTTTGTTTTTATGAACCTTTCATGGCAAGTGTTTTGCGTGGACTCAGTCGTGTCAGACAGAATGTGAAGTCTTCTTACATACAACAGAAAGTTTATATTTTAGACGTCACTCATTCCTGATTGGCATCTTGATTTGCTGAGAAAAAAAGTAAATGGGTTAGATCCTGCTTAGAAGACAGTATAATTGATAGCACCCTGTCATGTTTGTAAACTGTCAAGACAGGAGCCAAAGACAGAAA
The DNA here is from genome assembly GCA_036419115.1 of Scarus forsteni. Lineage (NCBI taxonomy): Eukaryota > Metazoa > Chordata > Actinopteri > Labriformes > Labridae > Scarus > Scarus forsteni. The sequence goes on along the minus strand of JAZDUH010000111.1, from coordinate 12,645,306 downwards.
GTTATATAGAAGCAATTACGTGATAAACACTAAAACCCATCATGACAAAAAAAACTATGCATGTAGAATTGAAAGAAATTAAACAAGACTAAATATGAGAGTAGGTAAGGTATATATAGGTAAGGTAAGGTAAGGTAAGGTATAAAACTGGTTGCAACAGCCCTTGAATGTTGTAACCCCACCCATCACTCTTTGGTGGCCTTCATAAACCTTGATTGCCCAAAATGAAGCTCCAAGTTGTCTGTTGTGTAGTCAGCCCAAGAATGGTGACTGATGGCCCTGTATTGTACAGCAAAAGAGATCTAACACAGATTTTTGAACCTTCACAGATGTATCAGGATAAATAACGGAGTACTCTGTGATGATGAGGTCCTCAAGGCATGTGAGGAGAGTGAACTCAAGCCCAGCGAGCTCGGTCTTCCGTCTGAGATCACACTGTGGATCGACCCACTGGAGGTGTATGCAAGGTGAGTCACCAGCTGGTCTGATGAGTCGCAGTTACAGAATGCCAAAGAGAGATTTCTGAGTCTGGGTTTTTGTTAAATGGGAAACAAAGACATGAGAAGGAAAACTAAGAATATGAATGGCTATTAAATTAGTCAAGGATTGTATCAGTATTTGGTAGGACATAACCCATCCACTCTTTACAGGTCTGGCGAGAACAGCAGGCCCTTCAGAGTGGCCTCATTTGAAGAGGAGGATGAGGAAGGTGTAAAGGAAGAGCAGGATGACTCCTCAGTGGCCTCACTAAACCTGGACACATCAGATTACCACTCTGCTACCTCTTCAGATTGTGGCTCCACCACATCAAGTGACACAGAGGAGGAGACAAAAGAAGTGGAGACAGAGGGAGAGCAAGAAAAAGAAGAGAAGGAGGAAGTCAAGAAGACGGAGGCAGCAGAGGGCGACGCATACACCATAGTAATGGTTCCCAGGATTCGAAAACGTCAAGGGGATGGACCAAACAAGACCAAATATGTCAGAAATATGGTAAATATCTTATTCTTTTCAGTTGCTTATTGTCCAAGGCTATGTTTTAGTCTTAGTCTTTAAATGACATTTCTGTATAAAACCTAAAGGTCTAAATAAACTGTATACAACTAGCACATCTGACCATAGATGAAAATTATAACTTGTTCTTGAATTAACACTGTAATTCTGGCAAATTTTCAACTGTAACACCATAAAACTACAATTATATGTGACAAAATGATGTAGGCCATAACACTAACTTCAGAAAGTCTTTTTATGTAATAACCAATGAAACAAAACATTATAAGATAAAGAGACAGGCAATGATAGTTTCTCTCTTTTTTCTAAACTTTTTCATGGTGACTGTATGTCTGCTGTGAGATTATTAGTTTGACAGCAGTAAAGAAGTAAAACATCTTTTGTTGTCACTTTTTGCTATGGTGCACCAACATATCAGAGCTCCATTACAATGGATTTTGTTGTTGTGCTGGATGCTCTGACTTGGCTGAAAAAAGTCAAATCGTCTGATTTGGAACCAAAATGTATTACCTTACTGTCCATTGACGAGACTGGCACCACACAGCAAATGAGCCAGTTGTTGATAAATTAATTTGTTGTCATTAATTTGAAAAGCCAACATGGTAATTTAAATTATGATATGATTAATTGCTGATCATAGGACTGAGGGATGGTATTTTTTTAAGTATTTCAGAAATCCAAAGAGAAAATGTATTTAGGTTGAATAGTTAAACACAAATGTAACTGAGCTTTAAACAAAAACTTATCGTACCACGTCATTGAGCCTCTCTGATGTTAGTTCGTGACCATGAACATGGGCCTGCAGTGAGTCACTCCCCCATAAAACATCCTGCAGCTGAAAGAGTGCACAACAAATTCTTCAACAAACAAGTTCCCAGCTGTTTTGGGATTATTTTGAGCCTTTTAAAAACAATGAAAGGTAATTTTTGTGACCAGCTTCTACAGATATATGCTAAATGGAGACACATGGTCTGCAGAGAGGGTAGGGTGGTGTTACAGCTCTGAAAGTCAGACTTGCATACTGTTGACTTAGCCCTTTTTATGGGTTGTGTCGACAGTGTGATAACGTCTCAGTATATGCATGTTCCAGAGAGGAAAGTACCATTGATTCCCCCAGTACAGACAAAGTGTTTTTATCCATCCATGCAGGAAAAGACTTCACCAGCCCCTCCTAATCTTTTGTACTTCCAATCTGTCTCTGCTTAGCTCCCTGCAAGCCTCCAGTACTTCTACCACCCTGCACCAGTCTGGCCTCAGTACAAGAAGGGAGCTCCAGTGTTTCTTAACACAGTATGCGTGCCTCCTGCACCACCACCACCTCCATCCCAGCAGGTATTTGGCTACTACATCCTGCCCCAGCCATCTCCTCAGTTCATCCTGCCTCAGGCAGCGCTGCAGCCATGGGGGGCTGTAAAGGGTTAGACCGTCCCAAGTCGGCATGGAGGTGGATACAAGCTCCTTCAACTGAGCCATGTAAAGTCAGGTCTCTGCTGTGTCAGAGTTAAACTTTGGCCAAAAAAGAACATTTTTTACTGTAAAGCTGAAAGTATTCCTTGCACAATCTCTAATAATTCCTCTGTCTTGTTTATTGTCTTGTATTTATAGCTTGTTCTCAGCACAGAGATGTCACTGAACTCAAGGTTTTGATCTGTCATGTTTGCACTGCTTACTGTTTTTTACATGCTGTACACATTCAGACTGACCTCAGTCCCTACGTGCTTGGACTAACTCAGGAATTGTCAGCAATAACCTTAATGCCAAATTTTTTATTTAGGTGTTTAATCTATACTTATAGTAATCTGTTTTCTCACTTTAAAATGGTCCTACAGTGTATACGTCACAGATAATCATTGTAGAATGTGATTCAGGGTTTTAATCTAATGTAGCTGGAGTGATAAAATCTGTATATTAAGAAGTATATTTTTACTAAACTGCTTGTAAATAACATAACTTTGACACCACAGACTTATGTACACCGTCTAACCTCTTTTTTTGTTATAGTTCTAATTTATTCAGCAACCAATGGGTGGCACTGAACCCATATATATTATACATGCATTTTTTATGAAATTGTAAATATTTTTTTATAACACCTGCTGCTTTTAATCTGACCTGCACAGAAACCTGCTTTGTTTAGTATAGCATTAACTTCCTGCTGTAAAGCGTGACTGTTAAATTGCCTGCTAAGAGTTGAGTTTTACCGTAAATAACTGTGCTTTATCAAATTGTGTACAGCTATTCAAATCAAGAATTCATGTTTCTCTCATTGATTTTTATCTGCTGATTTTAAATAATATAAAATCAAAGCTATTTATTTCATGACCACAGAACTTTGAAGCATATGAGGGCTTGAACATTGCAGCTGATTAAACTGACTCATGTCTGAATTTATCCTGTGTTCTATTGTTTTTTATGCTAGCAGTATTCTAAAGTGTGTATGAACACTCATTGGCTACTTTATTTGAAACATGTTGCTAGTACAGGATTGGACCCCTTTTGCTCACAGATCTATCTTAATTCTTGATGGCATAATTTCGGCAAGGTGCTTTTAACTTTTCTTTTTAAGACTGCTTATGAAATTGATTGCTATGGATTTTAAGGCTGCTTATCTCCCACTCCTCTACATCCTAAAAGAGCTTTATTAGATTGATATCTGAAGCTGTGAAGGCCACTCAAGTACAGTGAACTCTTCTTATGTTTAAGAAACCAGTATGAGGTGTTTTGAACAGCCTTCATCGCCATTGCACAAGTGTGTTTTACCATATGGTGGAGCAGTAATAGAAACTTAAAAAATTCAGAAAAGAATGCGGCTGTGGAGCCAGTGTACCACACTAGCACACTTTCGATAGTGAAGCAGTAAAAGGAAGCCAGTAGTTTTTCCTCGTTCTGATTTTTCCTCAGCACCCTGAGGAAGTGGAGTCTCTGCTAAGCCTCCTTAAGTAACGCTGTTGTGTTGATAGTTTGGGTGAGATCCTGATGTGTATTTCTAGGATTTTAAAGGAGGCATCACCAATGCTTGGTGGTGCTTGCTCGGCTCTCTGCTTCCTGAAGTCCACCAATTCTTTAGTCTTGCATGTGATCAGCTGGAGGTTGTATGAGTTTTGTGACATGACAAGGTTTCCTAGTGAATGTAGCCATTGGAAAGTGGGTACACTGGTCATGAAAGGGATGAACATGGTCCTCAAAAACACTCAGGTAGGCTGTGGTGTTTAAACGATGCTCGATTAATGTTGAAGGGCCCCAAGTGTGCCAAGACACTTTGATTTCAACATCAAGTCAAGATGGGTCTATGCTATAATGTTGTTTACACTGAACTCTGACCCTACTAACTGAGTGTTTGAGCATAAAAAAGACTTGTCAGATCAGGCAACATTTTTCAAATCTTCTGTTGTCCAATTTTGGTGAGCCCTATAGCCTAAGTTCCCTGTTCTTAGCTTACAGGAGTGGCACCAGTCTTCAGATGCTGTAGCCTATTTACTTTGGGATTCAATGTCTTGTGCATCCAGACGTGGTCCTCTGCATACCATGGCTTTAACAAGTGACTATTTGAGTTACGGTTGCCCTTATGTGTTCTTAAACCACTCAGGTCATTCTCCTCTGACCTCTGCGTGAAAAAGCATTTTTGCCAACAGAACAGCCACACGCAGGATGTTTTTTCATTTTTAGACCATGGTCTGTAAACACTAGATGGTTGTATGTGAAGATCAGCAGTCTCTAAGGTATGTAGACCAAACTGTGTCCTTCAAAGTCTCTTAATTCACCTTTCTTTCGCATGCTGATGCTGATTTGAGCTTCAGCAGGACATTCTGACATTGTCTACATACCCAGTTACATTGAGTTGGTGCTTTGTGTTACTGATTAGGTCATTACATTAAAAAACATTTGAACTGGTTTATCTAATAGAACTGCTTATAAGTGTACTACCATGTCCATCTGAATTCTCATGCAGACCACTGGAGTCACAGAGTAGGACAGAGAGGCAAATTGATTTTGAAGATTTATGAGTGAGTGTGAAACAAAACTAAGGTTGGGTTACTATGTTTTTCCTCTGTGGCAGTAATTATCAACTGGCAGCCCCAGGACCCCGTCAGGTCTTAGAATATTCAAGATACCAAATTCAGAAAATGTGAGGAAGAAAAAATGTACTGGTCTCAACAGTATCTTATTATATAATTCTAAATTCCCGCAGCTACTGCAAACCCCAGAAACAATTCAAGTGGAAAAATGAAAAAATACGAAGAACCTCATGCCTGATTTGTTCTGCACAAATCCCCCTGTCAGCTGTTGGTGAATTTTATCAAGAGGGGCAAGTATATTTTTTCAAACCCAGTGACCATTAACAATACTGCCAAAGAAAAAATAGTCTAATTATCTTATTTGCCAACATTAGGTTGTTAGGGATAAGGATGATAGGGACTGGTCTCACATTTAAAGGGAAATTTCAGTGTTTTTAATAGGGGATGTGTGAGCTTTATATCAGGATTAAATAACTTCAGTTATTCTAGTTAGCAGTCATGCAAGCTAGGTGATACCTGCTGCTGCAGATGGAGCCAAAGGCTCACAGTAATTTAGTTATCTTTAAGTGAGAAAAACAAAACCCAGCATTTGGGTGACTGCACACTGTACTGTGTATTGTAAATTGACAGGTCAGAATATGTGTAGAACACTGTCTAATCTCCCCAATGTTTTTTAAGAAGTTTGTTTGCAACTTACATAAATTACTCAAAACACTTGACCCCATCGGGGGGCTTGTTGAGCCTAGGCTTGTGAATATTCTTGCTTTACAGGAGCAGAGCTGATCAAAACTGTAGTGGCCAATGTTTTAACTATCCTCATAAACCTCATAAAACCTCTCTTTAAATTCTGAACTGTCCCATTGAAGGTAGAGAATAATGTACCTGTACATTATGGTAGAAAATGAAGAAATGAGACGTTATTCTGTCATACTCTCTGTTTAACACTCAGAATGCTGCAGCTGAAGGTCTCCTCGACACTCGAGTGCGTCATTAGCTCAAGGTCCTGACGTGGTTCCTCATTAAGCTGGTCAACAACAGGGCAGGCCGTGCTTTCAGCCTGTGGAGGGTTCAAAGGAAATGGAGAAAATCTTGGAATCCTTGCCAGATAAATCTGAGTGGAGGGCAACAGTTAGGCTGCTAATCAACAGACATGACACACAAAGCCCACAGAGATTGCATATTTACATAAGTGTTGTTCAGGAAACTCAGTAGTCTGTAAGTTGCGAGGATGAATTTGTTTAAGAATACTTGGAAGAATAGCCTTGATAGTCTTGAATAGTCTTGATCGAAGTATTTCACTTGCAGGGGTGATGCTAAAAAATGTTGGCTCGAAGAGATGACTTCACATATGGCCCCATCACCCCACACCACAGATGAAGAATGACTTTGCAGTGCTTAACCAAATCTTAAATAACTGTAATCCACACACTACACTGCTTATTCCTAAAAGTTGCTAAATCACATTAGTGTCCTTTTTTGTTGTTGTTGTTTTTACAAATAATTACTGCCATCAAGTTTATTTTTCCAAACAAAACAAAGTGTTTTTAAATAAAGAAAAATGTAAGCGTCAAGGCAGTTTTAATAAAAAGTCTGGTTATGTTATATACGCCCCTTTTTGCCCTTGGACTGTTTGAAGTTAAATACGTTTCTCTAAAAGGTTTTTACCCAGGTATAGTTAGCATTTGTTTACCCTATTACATTATTTTAAAATATAACGGTCCATGAACTTCCTCGGCAGCTTGTGCAGTCTGTATTATCTTACTTATACTTTAACTTGTGAGTGTAACTAATATGTTTAAATTAGATCAGAGGTAATTTCCTCTGAACACACTTTAGTCATGATCTCTCTTCTTTCTAAATTGCATATTGTTGATTAGATTTTTCTGAACAAGCTAAGAAACAAACACTCCTACTGCTACTATGTATAATAATAATAATGATAATGATTATAATAAAACTGTATATTTAGCCACATTTTGTATCAAATATGTCTATATTACCTTACCATTTTAATTGGCTAACAGTTCATCCATGTGCAATTTCCTCTGTGGACTTGGTTTCATAAAGATGTCATCTCATTCCCATGACAAATGGCTGCTGTCATCACTTGAGTCAAAATTGCTGATTTGACTTCAGTTTATGAGAGGTTAATGTCTGTAGTTTCTTCTGTTGCAACACACAAAAGACCTTAAAACGTGGGCTTTGTTGAGGAAAAGTGAAACACTGTAAAGAATCCTACAGTAGCCTCAAATCAAGCTAATTTGGCTTTTTGAGTCATTTTAACCTTAAGGGTATTTCGAGGCTTTAACTGTTGGGACTGCCATGTGTTGCCCATCTGCACCTGGTTATATTCCTGCAGGTAAAAAGCTGAGAAGTTGCTTTATTGGCAATCATATTTTCTAATATTGTCATGGACCTTGAGCAAAAAAACTCAGAACTGTCCCTTTAATTGCTAATGAATACATACCAGTCCTCAGCGCTTTATTATTAAAATGAAAAAATGCAGTTTTCATCACAATTATGAAAAAAAAGTATTCTCTTCTGAAAACAAGTTGAAATGTTAGTTATAGTGATGCCCCATCAGACTTTTCTTGGATGATACTGATCACCTATTTGTGATGTGGGCTGATCTAATAATGTTTGGTGTCCTATTTTAACAACTGGTTTAGTGTTTGTTTAGCAAAAATACTCAGGCTAGTCTGAGCAAGAACTGGAAGATGGGCTGATCCCTTTTTTCCCAACAAAAATCGTCTGATACTGGTCGGTGGCCCATCTATTGGTGCATCCTGAGTTAAAAATGTATTAATTTTAGGGCACCTATCAGCGAAGGGCCCTTGGAGCTGTCCTGACTCCCCTCCTCCTCTCTGTAGCACCCCTCTACTTGTAATCAACATTGAGCTGCTGTGCATATTTCAGCAGGAGTACACTGTAGGAGCTACAGCACCGTACTTAAACTCACATTTGGCTCAATTTTGACTGAAAAGAGAAAATCAAAGCTAGAAGAGCTTGACTTGCTTCTTGTTTTGAGTGTCCAGCAACAGGTGAAGAGTTGAAGAGTTCCACCACCAGAGGTCACTGTGCTGCTTTCCTGGAGTTCCTCACAATTTCAAGAGGCAACCTTAAAAATGTGGTCCACGTTTCCTTGTTTGATACAAACTACTGAAATAGAGTGCACTTTTATTTAGCCCACATGTCTCCATCCTGTCTGACCTCGTCTGACTAAAAAAACACTTAATAGACCATTCGCCCTCTTTGTTTCTTTTATTGATCTTTACGGAGAATTTAACTTGGAAATGTGGTTTCCCTCAAACTGTGTTGAAAACTAGCCCATACTCAGCGCTTCTGGTTTGCATTCCCTAAATAACAGATCATGCAAAGCAGTAGTACACAGTTTTCTGTGGAGTGTGTAAGTGACATCAATGTGCGTAACCACGCCGCGCAAGCCAGTAGGAGTGATAAGGTGAGGGTGTACAGTACAAGAGGCCAAGTGTGAAGCGTAATCTACCATTTCAATGAGCGACACAAGAGAGCAGGGCCTGAAACACAGAGAGCCCACCGGACTATGTCTTCTCCGTGTTTGGGGGGAAGCAGCTACAGGGAGAGCGGACAGGCGGAGGAGGATCACGGGCAGAGGGACGCTCTCATGTGCGCTTTGGAGATGGAGATGACGAACCGCAGCCCACACGGGGACTCCAAAGTAGACTGTGTGAACTGCGATGGCCTGAACAGTCGGAAAAGTAACGATATGGCAGAAGTATCCGTGTCTCTCTCAGGGAAGAGGGCAGCTCTCATGGAGGGCGACGACCTGTACAGACTGCGAGACAGAAAGGTCTTGGTGGAGGATAAGAAGCGGCTGTGCGCGCTGTCTCTGGGTGCTGCTATGCTTGGGATACTGCTCATGATCACCCATGCCGAGATATGCCGCAACGATCCGGTACGTTTCATCAATATCCATACCAGTGGTGGAAATCTAAGTTGTTTTTTTTTTAAAGATAACAATCATTTAAATGTTAGAAATTTCAAGAACTTTTTCTTTGCTGATGCTAACTTTGCAGTGTGTTGCCTGGGGCTCCACAGTCGTGATCATAAGAGTCACTCTAACAAACCATAGAAAACGTATCCGACTTCAATCTGTTTTCATATATTAAGTCTGTTAGGTGAAACCTTAAATTCCCTGGTATATGCCATGTTTTTGCACCACAGACTGGCAATATTTGCATTTTGCAGACTTTGAAATACATTTCAAAGCTGCTGTAAGGATTTTTAACTCATTTTGAAACAATGACATCTTTAATGAAAACTCCTCGAGAGCAGCAGAAGCAACTACAAGTGCTAGAAAGCGTGAATCTCCACCAAGGCATTTATAGCATTGTCAGGCAAATTGTTGTCAAAAATGTGGGAAACTGCATGCCCTGTCTTGCAATGTCAACAAATTCTTGAAAAACTTCATGAAATCCATGACTGGATTTAGATCATGAACAAAATGTCATAGCTTCTCCCTTGTGCCATACCAACATTTCCTGAAAATGCCATCTAAATCTGTTAAGAACTTTTGAAATTATAGTTGTAGGTGTGTGAAACTACCTTATCTTGCAATCTTAACACATACTTTAAAAAAATCGTTGATCTGCATCTGTGTTTTGAACACTACCAAAATCTAATCACTTTGCCCCTGTGTCATGACTAACATTGAAAATGTCATTAAATTCCGGTTTTTACTTTATAGTCATCCTGTTAACAAACTGACAAACTAGAAGTTCTTTGAGATACTGACCTCTGCCAATTAATTTCATATTGTTAACCAAATTGGTAGCAAGAGTGTGGGAAACCACCATATTGTGGAATGTTAAAAAAAAAAATCCTTTAAAGAAATGTCTGGATTCCTATCTTGATTTGGGTCGTCACCAAAATCTGGTCAATTCTTCCTCATACCATGACCAACATTCCCTGAAACTTTCAGGACTTTTGGAGTTGTTGGCAAAATTGTGGAGAGCTGCTCAAACCTGCAATGTTAGCAAATCCTTCATACATGTTCTGGTTCCACTTCAGGAGATCCCCAGAAAATTTCGATCAAATCCTGTCTTAACTTTTTCTGTCATCCTGTTAATAAACAAACTAATAGACACCCGAAAAAATATATCCTCCTTGGCAGAGGTTAAAAAACTTTCAGCCACAGCACTAGCCAGTTCTAAATAGTAATTTGTGGTGCCTGAAACTCGCTGAAAGAGTAGTGGTCAAATGAAGTGTTAAACTGCCCCCTGTTTAAACCACCTGATTCACAACAAAACAGTTAAAGAACTAAAAATTCAGGTGTACATTGCAAATTAAGCAAATAGACAGGGACCCCAAAATTAAAATTGACATTATCTCAAAAGACCTGTAAAGACTCCATGTTATGCTTTTTGAGTTTTGTATGCCACGTAGTGAGTTTTACTTGCCCCCAACATGTGAGAGTGTACTTTTATGCACAAGACAAATGGTATGTGGCACATCGTCCAATTATCATTTATCACATTTCCAATGGCTCTCTCCGAGATGAACTAGTGAAATATTTCTATGAAGGATATATGGAGCCATTTATCCGTTGTGTCAGGTAACAAAAACTCTGAGCTAAAATTTGTTCACATAATCATGTGTATGTTTTTTCTATTTCTTGTGCAGGGTTAGAGTTGTGACCACAGGAGTTTTTCTTTAATGAATATCAGGCCCGCTTACACCAAACTGAAAATGGACAAAAAACGAATCCGCAAACTTTTGAAACCAGAGTTCAGGTGGAAAGTTTTGAAAATGGTATTCGACTCTGTGTAGATGAGATTCAGCGTTTCAGGGTGAAAGGCATATGTCAATACAAGAGCAGTACTCCTTCACCTGCGCTCATATCCCAGGAACAACAGATGTGTTGGTGAAAGTACTTCCCTAAAAACTGCTCCCGCTGTTGTCAGTGCCATGTAAATGGGTATAAAAATAACCCCAATGTGATCAGCTAATGCAGAGGAGCAACTCACCCAGAAGCTTCAAACCATTAGTGAGTAAAAGTGAATGTGAACAAGCAGGCTGCATTGTAAAAACACTTTGAGTGGTCACAAAGACTAGAAAAAGCACTTGCAGGCTGAAGCCCATTTACCATTAACCATTTAATCCACACTCTGGCAGGGATTTTTTAAAAATTGATTTATTATTTCTTCTGTTTGAACAAAAACATCTTTGTATACATGAACATGTTAATGTGTGCTATCAAAAAAACATGCAGGCTTATCCCTTATGTTAAAATAATCTTACCCATCCTCTGTAATGATTAATTTTCAAAGATATTCACCAACTGAAAATGTAATTAGTGTTAAGGTTGTACTGGTGACCATGTCAAGTGGGTTTAATTGGCTTTTTCTTGCAAATTTACCTTTGTTCATTTTTTACTTAAAGCAGTCATAGTTTGCCTTAAATCAGACTCGTATATTCATTTTTGATGACTGCCAGGGTTTGTTCACAATCACTTATGTCACTGAGGTATATTAAGTAGGCTACCTGATGGTGATGTATATTCTTTCTAAGTTGCTTTGTTAGGACTCCATCTCCTTTAAGGCTCCTTTATTCACATGGGCCCAGTCAACTGATTCGTTGACAGGCCTACTCTGTGGTAAATGGTCAGTTCATCCCTGCTCTGCGCCATTTTGTCAACAGCTCAGAATGTATTGTAATGCCTCTGCTCTGCTCTGGTCTTGATACTGTTAACCACTAGTCTTAAACTGATGAAAAAATCAATGGTGGGGCATAACACTGGGAAAATAAGATGTTTCAGGTAGCTACAGGAGGAGAAGGTCAAGTCCTAATGCCACTTGTTTAAGGTGTTTAAGTGAAACCACAGCCATAGGTAGCTAAAAGGCTGCAATTGACATGGTCATATTAAAATTTCCAAGTTCTATAGTCTTAATACTGTAGTCAGTGTGTTGTGCGAGGCAGCAGTGATGTCCATTCAGATGTCTTTGGTCATGAGTATAGTGGGTGAGCAATAGTGTATATGTGAAAGCATGTTAAAGTCCAATAAGTAGAATCCACTGCAGTGTAGCCTTCATATTAACAAGTGACAACAGTGATGTCACAGAGGAAAAACCCTCGGTTTAACATTTTAATTGAAAAATGCAGTGTACACAAAAGTACCAACATACATGTACACTGCTTCTCTCTCCCTGCAGAGTCCGCATACCCCCCTCATCAATAGAAGATCTGTGCTGAGGAAAGGAATTGTTACAATTTTGTTGATACCAACACATGCCCTGACCAATACTTAATGTTATGCTGCAGACAAATGCCTCTGTAAGTTTGCAGTGTTTCTACAACTTGCTTGAAATCACACAGACACAGAAACTATACATTGAACAGTCACTGTCATTTTGTGTAAAGTTAAGCCACAGTTTTGAACAACTCTGTCCCCAGTCTGCTATGTTAATATCTTTCACTCCTCTGTTATTTTTTCTGCTGACTTCCTCTGACACACTTGATTTGCAAGACATCCAGAAAAGAGTGTAAGGAACTGATAAATGAATTGCTGAGCACATAGGCTAATGATTACATTCCCTGTAGCTTTTTATTGTTTCTCCCCAAAACTCGTTTTTGATTTACGTCCCTGGTCTTTGGTACTACTTCTGTCAAACAAAAAAAAAAAAAAAAAAAATTGATTTAAAGCTCTTTCCTCCACTGTGTGATCACAATGTTCACAATGAGGGTTAAATGTCACAGGGACATAAGCCACTTGGAGTGTAAATGAGACTGTTGTCACAGTTTGTTTGCTTTTGAAACAAAAAATAGTGTTTTTAAAGGCAAATATACAGTGATAAGGAGAAGCATTATGGCATATTTACATATTCTGATGGTATACAGACAATATTCGTGGCATCCATGGTTGCATTGTACAATTGAAATATCACAAACTGAAATTACCAGGGATTTTCATATCTTTTGATAAAGATTATCAATTTTTAAGTCATTATCCTCTAGGGCCGGGTATTTCCAGCAGCCCCACAATATGATATGTATCCCGATACACAATTGTGAACACTGACTGCACTTTTTGCAGAATTCCCAGCAACTTTTGTTTTTTATAACAAGAAGAAAAAGAACAAGGATGAGTTTTGAATGACTCTACGACTTAAGAACTTTAATTCAGGTCTCCAAAGATGATATACACCTAAGTTTAAATTTGGAACATGTGCTTCATCATGTAGCTTGGCTTCTACTTTGAACTGTGCCATTGTTAACATTACCTAAAGAGTATTTACAGCAACTGTCCAACCATTGAGGCCGTATTGCTTCTGTAGCATCTGTCTCGATACACATATCACCAAGGAGTGCATGACGATATTTTGTCGTATCGATATTTTGAGCACTGGCCTATTGTCTGCTGACACAGTCATCGCCCCCATTGTATTGTCATGCATGCTTAAAAGAACTTTGTCAGAAACACCTCGTGTTAATGCATGATTACACCATTCACCAGAACTGTCGCCCTGGCAAGTGGAAGGTGACTATGTAAATGCAAATTTTAATTGGCCTGCAGGTTAAAAAAGAATTAATATTAAATTTAGCCAGCTGGTAATACTATTTCTGACTAGTGAGACTGAAGACTTATGCACATTCCTAAATGCACTTTTTGTAACTGAAACAGGAAAAAAAAATCTTTACACAATGGCTTTATTTCCTGTCATAAGTTCCTTGATTAGCAGACGGATTCTGCCCCAATTCATGCAGCAGAGCCTGCACCTGGATTTTGACCCCCCCTGACCCGCTGATTAGCTCCTCCACTTCCAGACACTATTTGGTAGCTCAGCCTCATGACATTAACATGCAGATCTCAGTGGATAACAATGCCAGGCCTCACAATCAACAAATTATTAACTCCCCCCTGAGCTCCTCGAGCACACGCCAGCTCCACATGTGGAAAAAAGTTCTCATGCATGCTGCAAAACATCAGACCACCTCCATGCTGTGAATTCAGTGATTGATTACAGTGTCAAAGAGCTGCACATTTCTCATTCGGATCAGCCAGCTTTTTGAGGAATCTATTGAAATAATGCCTTCGTTGAGAGAGTTGTACTTGGCAGAGCATGCTCGTGATATTAACGTCGCTGGCATCGATATGACATTGCTCCTCCAGTTTATAAATCCAACCAGGAACAGGTGTTGTCTGTCTCTTCCCAACAACAGAAATCAGCTACGGTACCATGGAAATGCTGATGCACTGGAAAGAGTTAAAAGGGTCTTATTTTGGAGAAGCTGATCTAATCTTGGCTGTCATCATTCAACTTCAATCTTTATGAGAGCTACGACATCTTCATCTTGTGTAGTGACACATGGACTGTCTTCACAAAATATGACATCTTTGCCGGGCTCTTAAAGTTCAGGCAAGTCCACTGTTATATTTTACCTTTTCATGGAAATGCATGAAAAACAGGTCTATTTATGGAGCCTTTTTCCACATTTCACCTTTTCCCCTACAGCAAGATTGCTCCCAGTACTTCAGGCTATCTTTCCACATCATTTAGCGTATAATTAGTGTGTTTGCATGGCAAGTCTCAAAGTTTCTATGTCTTGAATTTGGCTCTGCAAGAAGCAGGCGTGTACACCTTGACCTGAGGTAGCTTCCTGTGTATTCTTAAGTGAAACCCTTTGTTGATGCTTTTTTTTTCTGACTTCTGAGTTTTAAAACTGAGACTGATCCTATATTGGTCTGAAGATGTTGCCAAAAAGGGTTTAAGTTTGCCTTTTGTTGATGTTGACTATAAATTTATTTTGACTCAATAAGTTTGATGGGATTTCATAAAAACTAACTTAATGTTGTTAAGTTCTGACTTTGGTTTTGTACTAACGGAAATGTTTTTCAAGCGTAGGGACAGTGACAGTGGCTTTTTTTAAGGCAGTATGCTGATCATGTCTGAAAGCAGGTTCAATCAATAGAGATTTAAATTTGAATGAACAACTATTATTTATAAGTTTGAATAAATTAAATGTCTTTTGAGATCGGCATATCTTTGGAAATTTGACTCCACTGAAATGTCCTCATTTAGGACAGCAGGGTAGAATACTCCTCTTGGAATCTAGACACTAGAAGTGTTGGTGGTGAGGACTACAGGAGGACTTTACTTAATGGGAGCTTGCTCTGGACTTTGGTGATATGAATGGAGGTGCTGATGAGGCGTTTAGAATGAGATGAGGATTCTGGGGAGCTTGACCTGGACACTGATGAAATGACTGTAGATGCCTGGCGTGATTGAGGGTTGCTGAGATAACGCTGTAAAGACAGGCTGCCGGACGGGACACCAGATTTTAATATATGACTGCAGCAGGAAAATTGGTCAAGCGAGGCTGAGGCAGTGTCTTCACACTGTGTGAGGACAAGGAGTCTGAGAGAAATAAATGACTACACAGTCTGCTCAAACCTATGCTATTGGCTTTGTAATATATAATGGTATTTAAAACCACTGAACTTAACTTAAGCTTTAAATAATCAGAGTTTTTAAAAGAACATTTAAAATAATTGAACACTAACAACTAATCTCTTTCTAGGTCTCTGTGGACTCTCTCGTCGAACTCAACTATACCATACCCATTCACAGGAAAGCTGCTAATCGCTACACAGACACATGCTGCTTCAATCAAATAATGCTTGCAATGGCTACTCTATGGGACATTTCAAAATCTGATTATAAATCTGAGGTCACTGACACTCAGGAAAGATGCTCTTGCAAAGTAAAATAAAGGCTCATCAGTCGAACTGCAATCTAAGACTTTAAACTTGTAGTAACACTGAATCAAACAGGTGAACCAAAGCTTAAGGCACTCATGCCTTTAAAAAACTGCATCATGATGGGAGCAAGATTATGCTACAGAGCCCAAATAGAACCCCAAAGAACACAGACTTAAAGGGATATCCCTGTATCTGAAGTGGGGTTGTATGAGGAGCTTGTCATTTATAAATACATTAACTCATGGTGATGATAATCAGATCTGCCCCAAGAGAGCTTCATGAAAACTAGGTAATTTGTTATTATTTAAGAGTTAATAGCTCAGAGTAATTTTGTGAATTTGAAACATTAAACTAAAACATTAGTGGAGGACACATAGTCCACTTGGTGTGCCAAAGTAGAACCAAAGCAAAGGAGATTGCTTGTATATTGTATCAGTAACAATATACAGTTGCCTTAATGATAATTTTTGTAGCTCATCTTACCATAAATACTTCTAAGTAACTTTTGAGTGCTTGCTTTCTTCAGCAGAAATATACAGCCTAGGATCCATATCAGGTCTCTCCTTATATGAACAGAGCCATTTACCTTTAAACAGTTGCCATTGTCCAAAACTATCCGTTTTAAAAGTGATGGAAAACACATTATGTATCCAATTCATTGTTAAGCCAATAAGGCTAGCCTGACACACTAGATGGACAGTTCAAGATATTTCACTTGTCCATTAGGGGAAGAACCCCATAGAAAGTATTTGAGAATGGCCATAACCTTTTAATAGCATATCCAGCAGCTGATTGGATGATTGTTGTGCCAATCACATTTATTACAGGCCAATCAGATAGTGTGGTAGTCGAGTGCTGCTGCTGCAGTGTAAAGGACAAAATGTGAACCACTTTTTTTAATAAAGTCTTGCATAAACATGCCTGATGTGGAGTGAAAATATCCCTATCGAGAGGTTTTTAGTGTTTTTGTTTATATTTCATTTCACAAAGAAATGCCAGATCTGATATAACTGCTGCTGAAGCCGTTCCAAATAGGCTGATCTCTGCACAAACTGTCACTTCCTGCTGACATCTCACTCCTACCTTTTCCTGCTCCATAGGATGTTGATTAGACTGTCCCACTTTGGGCTGTTCACAGTCGTTGTAGATTGGAGCTTGGCAATGCAAGGTCACAAGTGGTTCACATGTTCATTAGGACTGGTAAACACTAGATTTTCTGAACACTTTGAGGGAATTTTTTATTTGCCTCACTTTCCACCTTAACTCACAGATAAAGTGGTTGGAGTTTTAAGGTAATAGGTCAACGCTTCAGTGTTGTTTTTGTTCAGATGATCCCTATAAATAAGTTTATCTGCATTTTATAGTCACATTGCTCATAAAAGCAGTGTTCTCAAACTGAAACCAAAAAACCCCGCTGACTCATAATTGTATTTTCAATCACTCACCCTGTTTCATGTACATAAATATTATAAAACAAACCCACAACATGGTACGAGAGCTCTTAAGTTTGCATGTCACTGACGCAGTTACCGTAAGGACAAGAAAAAAATATTCCTCTGATGATTTGTTTGTTTCAGATAGACATAATAATTAACTTCAGTCTTTCTCTTGAACACATTAAAACTTTAAGACCCTGAGTCACTAAGATCCCGTACTTTAAAAGAGGTAGTGGAGTTTTGAAGACAAGTTAACAACTTACATTCAGCCCTAAAAAGGAAATACAATTTTCTAAATTTAATTCATGAAATTAGTACAACTTCTTTGTAACATTTTAGGCAGGAAAGAAGGTCAATGAGAAAGGTGAATAATGTCTGAAAAAAAATCACAAAAAAACAAAAAGAGAGAGGTTTTATTTTCAGGCTGTTCCACCCAGCCCTTGAATGAATAAATATCCAAGAGCAGTGATTGAAAGGAGACCAAACAACCTTCTCAGTACACTATAAACCTGAGAAACAAATTAATTAAGAGTCAAGCTGAGGGTGAATGCTGAGGTGAGGCAAACATTGCAAATCAAATTTAGTCTACCAGCCATGGCGAGGGAATGCATAGATTTAATTAATTAATTTTATTTCTTTACATAATGTCAGTTTTAACAAAGCCAGTTTTTTGGCCCGTATTTGTTTTTGTTTTAATGAGATTCAATGATGATGAGAGAAGTCCATATTAAAATAGTACAGCTTTCAGGTATATGCAGGCAGGCCTGCCTGTGTCCAATTATATTCTGAACATTTCATAACAAAATTATGGTCTGAACTTTGATTCTATTAGGAGAATTCTGTTTAAATTTTTGGCTATGTTTCAATAACATCAAGACAAATCTTTTGTAAAGTGGAGATTTGTTTCTTTGAGAGTAAAAGATATTGAATACAAATTTGAATCCAGTTTTGTTAAAAAAAAAGAAGAAGAAAAAAATGAAACAAAACAGGGTTTTATTTTCAGGTCATATCGCTATGCCCTGCTACCAACCATTGATAATATTTAATATGAATACACCACCACAGCTTTATACCTCCACTTACTGTTTTGAGTTCATTTCTAAACCCAAGTGATTAACCTGCCAAGATACCATGACTGTTTTTTTCACATGAATATAATCATTGTTCAGGTAGCTTATTGTCAGATTTTCCTTCTGTTGAAAACAGGAGCACAACTGTGCCTAAAAAGAAATGAAATCCCACGAACCAGCAGCCAAATTTGAAACTAAAGTCAGCTGAATTAATTATTCCTTTGGAAACTACTTATTTATTACAGTTCTTACAAGCCAGACCACCTTCTTTACTCTGTATCCAGCCTTTTAGTCTTATTTTTCTGCCCTGCTCTGGGTGGCCGGATCTGGTGACGGTGTCTGGTTGTACATCCAAACCTGAGTGTAACAAGCCATGATAGGTTAACCCAAATTAGCTCCACCAGGCTTGACTGGTGATGACTGATGACTGTTTCCAGTAGAAAAAGAAACTTACAAAAGCAAAGTTAGGGAGTGGGCAAAGAGCTGTTGTTGAAGTCTCTGTTATGGAATCTATTGAAATGAGCTTCAAATAAGCACTGGATGAAATACAAGCATAATGTGGATGCTACGTGAGAAACGATGGAAAGCAGCGCACCTCGCCAACTACCGTCACACCACACCACCTACATGCTCAAGTTTCCTCAAGTTTGAAAGTTTGTAATTATCGTCTTAACTGTAAACCACATAAAACTGTGCTTCCCGTTAAAACCTTCCATTGACGTCGCATCAGTCACGATGAGATGGGTGCAGGATAGGTGTGGGTGTTTTTGTACTGCTGAGAGCGAAGCAGTTTGGAGTTTTACAGAACAATGACTTTCACTTTCACACAGTGAGTGGTTTTATTTCTGTTGAGATTTTTAAAAACAAACGATTCACCATTAAGTTTCTTACATTTATTTTTATTTACTGTCTATTGAGATTGGCAACACTGTTGTTATGATATTTGATCAGAATCGAGTTGGACAAAGCTGCAGAATAACTTGCGGTATGATGCGGTGGAGTGCAGTAAAATAACACAGTGTTTCTCCAGGTGTTAAGAGGTGTCTAGGAGTTGATTTAACAAATACTATGTTACATTGGCTTGCAGTCACCTCTTGATTCGGGCACAACTAGTCCAGGCTACCAAAATCTGCCCCTGTCTCCTCACAAAGATGCTGTTTCGATGGGTAATTCTCTGAATATGTGTTTGATGTCAAACATGGGATCAAGCAAATCCAGCTGCATTGCAAGGTTACATACACAGCTGTGCATCTGCACTGGTATCCTTATTAGATCATAAAGCATATATTATGTTTACAATTCAGTGAAGTTGGATATCAAGATGCAACACAATGAGTAGTATCCTTTGTTTTCCACTGCACCAGGTTTCTTTTTGAATAAAAATATAAGCAATCAGATAAATATAAACTCCTTTTATTAATTAAAAATGGATTTTGAGGTAAACTGCAGCAAAATGTCTTTTCATTGTAAACTAAAATCAAGAAATTTAATCGGTCTGATCTTCCTGTACTTGTTTTTTCCTTTCTCAGAAGCAAAACTAACTGCAGTTAACCTCCTTACAGAAATGACTTCCTCTGTATCAAAAATCTTCTGTACGTTTGTCGACTGTGTAGCCACCATCAGACAGAAATCCAATCCAGAATAGTTTTTAGTTACACTTAAGTGTTCAAAACATTTAAAAAGGTTTTATTTGTTATCATAAAAGTCAGAAATTTTGACACTGCATACATACACATTCTCACATCCTATCAACCTTAATCCTTTTCCTTCCTTCATTGCTGCTCCACAATATTTGAGTCTCCCATTCTGTTTACTGTCTCCTTGGCCAAATTATTTTTTCTCGCTTTACTCGTTTTTTTAAGCTCTGCACTGATATGTCATAAATTTAAAGAGAAATCTGCCCATCAGTATTTGGCACCAGTGATGTAATAATTACACAACATGTCAGGATAACAATGCATTTCTTTGGTATTTTTTCCTCCTCTGACTTTATACTGCTCATTAGTTCGCAGCGTCTTTGAACTATTGCACAATTGAAATGCCTGGATTATGGAGCCATCAGAGGAATGAGCCACAGTTATGTGTCACTTCATTGTTGCTTTATTTCCTTAAGCAAATCTACTCATTTCTACATTTGCTTACCACACTCCCCATCTCTTTGTTTCTAATTATATTACTGGGTCACTGTCCAAGAGACAACATTTCTTTCCATCAAGTTTTTTTTTTTTTTAACATGAGCTGTCTTTTTAATCATGTGCATGTTTTATGTCTATCAGTTTATACACTTTAATGAAAGAACCACGGCATTCTAAAATATGCATTTATCACATTGCATTGTATCACATCATTATGCTCCACCTTGTATCTGATGTGATATCAGCTGTTTGATTGTCAGAGGGACCTTTGGAGCACATCTTATGATCAAGCTACTGTGACTAAATTGAGGCAGAGCTTAAGGCTGTCTGAACATGTGGGCTTACAGCCATGCCAGTCATGTACCCAACTGCCAACACCAAAAACAGTGTAACAAAATTAAAATGATGAGATATATTTTAAAGAACTCCCCTCATACATTGGAAGATACTATATATATTAAGTATTAATACCAAAGCTGTTTGTAAAACCAGCCTGTAAGGATGTGTACCTTGGCTTTTAAAAACATCTGTCCAAAAACATAAAACTTCCAGGCTTCTGTAGTCGGTAGAACTCTAAAAGTGCAGTTTTCCTGCACTGGAGGTTGACGCTTGTTATCTTATCACAATGTTTAGTGCCATGATATGGCTTGTTCTGCTTTGTTTTTTATGATGTTTCTTGTTTAGACCTCTTGTGTTTCCTCTTTGCTGTTCTTGATCTTGGTTACCCATTTTGTGTAAAGGTTTTATGTCTTGTCGTGCGTTTCCAGTTTTATTTTGAAATCCCCGTGTTCCTTGTGTTTTCCTGCCCTCCCTTCTGATTATGATTCCCTCCACCTGTTTGATCGTCTCACCTGTGCTTGATGTTTCCCAAGTGTATTTAGTCTCTGTGTTCCCCTTATTCCCCTGTGTCGGGTTATTCATCTTCCATGCCACACTCCCTGAGTAAGGCGGAAGTCGAATAGTCCTTTTTGCTGAGGAAGGTTCCTAATTGAGTGAAATAATCTGGAAGTAGTTCATGATGAGAGCTGTTCGAATAGTCTAAATGCTTAGGAAAGGTGGCTCAATGCTTCCTTTAGCATCTCCTTCAGCATAGGATACACTTGAACCTCCTTTACGAAAAGAGAGGAGATTATTCTGTCTCTGCGGCAACAGCATTTATAAACAGCACATTATCAGACTGCTTCTGAATTCAACCAAATAATGACAAACAAAGCATACTGACCATGTAAGTTACCACTGCCAATCGATCCTGTCAAAAGTTTCCCAAAGCGTGCCTTAACTTTCCAGTAGTCTGATTTTTTGAAGAGAGCAGGATATGAGACATTTGATGTTGATCATGTTTTAAACTTGGTTCAATATTAATGATTTGTACACTATTACATCATGGGCTTAACAATTTATGCCTTTTATTTCCATGCACTGATTAGTATTCATGTTGACAATGAGAGCAAAGATTCAAAAAATTGTAGTTTCACCACAGCAGCAACATCCGCTGTCACATGATGATGTAGCATAGTGAAAGTGTAGTCGGGTTCTCTCTGCACGGCAGTTTTCCTTTCTTAAGTCCTTCTGTTTTCTCCTGTCTCCTTGCCTTAACCTCATAATGTTTTCCATAGGGGTCAAGGAAAAGTGGTCAGGAAAGGGCTTAGGAGGCGACTATTCGACCAAGCCTCTGTCTTGTGTCTTCAGTGTCCTCCATTGTGTTTGTAGTTTGCATTCCTCCAGTGTGCCTTCTGTTTGGTAGATAGTTTTTGTTTTTTGTTGAACTTTGTTGTGTTGTGTATTCACAGTGTTTTGCCGTATTTCAACGTAGTAGATTGTCTTTTTCTGTCAGAATTCGTGTTTTATGGATTTCATCAATCGTAATTTGTAAATATTAAAGGAGATGTCGAGGAGATCTGCCATGGATAGGGGAGACCAGAGGAAAGTCATGAAGGGGGCTAACTGCTTCAGGGACTATTGTTAGTAAAACAAAAAATACATTTTAAAATGGCCTAAACATGGTCTAATGTAAAGAGCTTTAACATGGACACTAATGCTGTAGGCAAACTAAAATGTGTGAGGGTGTGTAAAATATGTTCAGTTTATTTTTGGCCGTCGCAATGTTCATGTACATTTTTTTATGAATAGAAACCTGTTTAAAGTTCAGATCCGTTTTTTTTTCTTTTCTTGTAATTTCACACAGTTTAAGCATTTCTAACATAATAATGACAAATACTTACCAGCATTGTTTACTTTTATTTCTAATGAAAAAAGTTTAAACAAGTTTACTTATAGGACATTTCCTGACACAGTTATTGACAGAAAAAGACAAAAGAACTGTTGAAATTACAATATTAAAGGAGTTAAATGATTTCAAGACTGTGTTAAAGTTCTTTTTGAACATTTTGAGCACACTGAAACAATACCGTGATACTAATGATAACCGTGATAATTCTGGTCACAATAACTGTGATATGAAATGTTCATACCGTTACATCCCTAATACAAATACATGCATTCAACACCCACTGTGAATCTATATAGCCAGTCATGATGCCCTCCACCCCGGACTGACACCGGGAATAGAACAAATAATCTTTTTGTGAGGAACACGCGCTAACCTGCTGTACCACCGTGCCACCATTACTTATCTAGTATTTCATAGATTGCAATCAATCTGATCCTGTTTTTACGTCCATATGTCTTTCTAATTCAACTTGCAGTAATAACTGAAATATTTAACTTTAGATCGCTGCTATGTGATGTTTGTGATGGACATGAGAGCATGTTAGCACAAGCGTCATAGTTTTAAAACTGAGGTAAAGGACAAAGGGCCCCCACCCCATCTGATGCTCTTCCCATACCTGCACTACATCATTTTACCTAAATGTCATGTTTTAATAATGTTTGATTTATAATATCTGATGTTTATACATTAAATTATTCATTATGATAGAGAAAAAACAAGATGTTTGAAGAACACCACCTTTTCCTAAAAAAATCCAGAAAACGGGAATTTACCTCTAATGACCAAAGTCTATCATGTAATCATTTAAAGTGATTTACTAATGATTTTATTTAAAGGTTCTTGATGCTCTTGTTCTCTGCAGTAAGCGCTTCATCTTCCTTTGCATTTACCACATTAAACAGGACAAATGGTCATTTCAGGAGCATTTTCATAGAACTCAAATAACATAATTTGATAAAATCAAGTTGAAGTTGTCCCAGATAGTCATTTTTTAAGTCTTATCTCTCTATTTCTGCTTTTTTCTTCCCAGGACAGCACATCAGCCTTAATCATCATCAACTCCTCCATCAGCCTGTCCACAGGGTGTCTCTTGGCTCTTATCGTGGCCTTTCATTATAAAGACATTAGGGTGAGTATGCTGTCTTTTGTCTTTGTTTCCGACAGAGCTGGCATTCTTTTTTTAATGAGGGTTTGTGCTAATAATCAGGGCCTGGCTTTCCAAACTGAGTGCATGTCTATTTTAAGTTGGTATGTTTTGTGTTGTCAGTTCAGCCTGTTTAAAGTGACACCTCGCTGGAAACTCTTGAGAGCATCTTTTAAGACAGAGCTTCTGGTCTACTGATGGTAGCCCCAACATTGCTAATCTGTTGCTGCCTACAGAAAAAACTTGGAAGGAAACCTCAGCCCACACAAGTATGAACAGTAGCTTCAATATTTCCAAACCACATGGCTCTCTGTTTGGTAATTTAATATACATGAAAAGATTGGATGACATTAAACAGAGTAAACACCCTTCTATTTGCCCACATGGCATATATATTTACTACAACTCCAGTCCAACAAAAGAAAAAAAAAACACTGAACTACTTTTAAATATCTCTGTGTCTGCTTTTGGTCGGGTCACTGGGTTTTTACTCTCAGCCACAATGTTTTCAGTTTGGTTAAAGTCATGTGTGTCTGATATGCTTGGGGGTCCGTGCAAGTGTGAAGGGGAGATAAGGGGTTCAGGTGGAGTTAGAAACATGAGTGTGCATCATGTAGCTTTAATATTTTGTTGTCAAAGGTGATAAACCATTAAATCCAATGTCACTCAAATGCATCAAATCTGTGGAACAATGTCCTAATAATTAGATATTGTGATCTTGTACCTTAAGGAGGCTGTAGTAGCTTTTCTATTATCATAGCTGCTTGTGAATTTGGCATTCTCTAGATAATTGTGTTTGCATTTTTAACAAAAAAAATTCTTGCCTTTTTTTAAATTAAAAAAATCTAAAAAAAAAAAAAAAAGTCATCAATCTAATACCATTAACCCAGAGTTACAAAGTTTTAGACAGGAGTGAAAAAATACTATGAAGTAAGAACTCTTTCAAAAAAGTGATTTTGAATTGTGTCTTTTTTTTGTCTATTTACAACATGCAAAGTAATATCATCTGAAGCAGACATTATAGATCACAACTTGCAACTTTTTTTCTTCTTATCAGGTGGTATGTGGGGCAGAATTAAGGTAGATTCAAGTAATTTAAATACCTTATTCTACCGAACATATCAGTCTAATCCATTTATATCCTTATTTATTGTATGCCATTATCTGCCTTTAAAGGTATAAGCAGTACCTAAGAAACATTTTGCTACCAGCCAAATGGGTGGCACAATGATACTTTGTGCCGCTTATTTCTGGAGCCGTTCTTGATTTTTTTTTTATTGATTCATTTAGATTCCCTATGGACACTACCAAAATAGTAATAATCCTTGCTAGGGTCAACACATGTAAAAACAAATACGTTTTTGAGTCATAGCAATAGAAGATAATGGTTTGTACTGTAATTAAAATGGTCATATTAAAACACGAGGACCAGGAATTAACCATTTTAATGTCAGTTTATCTTGTCTACCACTGGCTTTGATACTAATGTACTTGTTTTTCTTTGGTTAAATCTTGACTAATAACATCTGACTAGTGGATTTCTGTAAAACCTCTCAAACATAAAGGTGTTACTAGAATGCACAGTTATTTTTGTGTTGCTTTACTAATGTGTGAGGTACCCTTAAAACCTTAAAAACACTCTCTTTACATTTTTTCCTATTGCTACTTATCTATGGGCCAATTGGGAAGATTTGGGAGGCTGATGGTTGACAATCACAGATCTACAGCAAGTCAATAACTGGTGTGACCAACCTTTGCCTACAAACGAGAATTGGTTCCTCTGCACTTGCACAAAGTCAGGGGATATTTATCCAATTATACTAAACAGGTCCTGACCATCATCTTCATCTGTTGCAACACAGTCATTAACTGAAACAGACAGCAGTTCATGATGCTTAAAACTGGGTGAGGAATAACCAAAGTTTGAGACCAAGGTGAGGTTGAGGAAAACAGTTTCATGTCACAGGTCAAAAACTTTGGTAAGGCTGAGCACCGGAACAAGACACAAGATGTCATACTACATTAGCAAGGTCTCTCAAAGATTTCAGGCCAGACTGGGGTTTCAAGTTGTCCTGTTCAAGCTCTTTTGGAGAAACACAAAGTAACAAGCAATGCTGAGGACCATGAAGGTAGAGTGTTCAGCTGATGAAATTTGGTGAAGCTGATGAAACAAACATGATGCATACTTTCCTTCAAAATCCAAAGCAGTTACATCAGCTCAGAACTATGAGAAACCAGTGGGACAGTGGTGCACCCATTTAATGTCTGGAGAAATCTGGCCAGAGAAGAACTTCATGAAAGAGTCCTGGCCAAATTCACCACATCTCTGACTCGGTATCAAGCTCTGCAATAATGAGTGTCTGCAGGCAACAGTAAAACATAGCAGAGGTTCACTGCAAGTCTGCGTTTCTTTGAATGGAGTTATTTCAATAACTTTGAATTTAGTTATACTGAAATGGTCGAAGCATTTTAAAGTTTAATTTGCAATAATGAAAGTCTGACTTTTTCTCGCACCATATTCCCTCAAGTCATAATCCTTATTTGATGATATCACCATGACTTAAAGCTGTGACTTTTTTTCATACTTATTAACACATTTATCCTGTTTACTTCCCTCGCTCCGTTTCTTTCCTGGATCCTCCAGCTGTTCATCATTGATCATAACCAGGTGGACTGGCGTATCGCCATGACCAGCCACAGGATTCTAGTGATCACTCTGGAGCTGTTGGTGTGTGTCATCCATCCTGTGGGCTCATACCGAGAGATTGGACGTAATGCCACCTCCACTTCCCCAGCTAGCCTCTGTGTTTCAAGTCAGCCCAAGGATAACATGAAGGATGTGGACCTGCTGTTGTCAGTGCTTATGTTCCTGCGCTTTTACTTGGTGCACAGAGCCATCCTGCTGCACAGCAAAGTGCTGCTGAGTGCCTCCTACAGGAGCATCGGCTCCCTCAACAACATCAACTTCACTTTCCGCTTTGTTCTCAAGGTACTGATGAACGAATACCCTGCACGCACACTGCTGGTGTTCATCCTCTTCTTCTGGGTTACTGCATCCTGGATGCTTACTCTCTGTGAGAGGTAAGAGAGACATTACTCATGGGTGAAATCCACACAGATACACTTTATTCTTTTATGACTTCTTTAGTCACAAGATTTAAGGCATCATGCTGTAACAGTGCATAATAGAAAACAAAGCTTAATCTAAAAAACACGCTGTGATTACTGCTTGATCTGCGGTTCGAAACTTGTCTTAAAATGTCTTTTGGTTGATCTTAACTTTGTTTCTCTCTTTTTAAGATGGAAAAAAGTCTTGAAATTTATTTTTTAAATTGTGAGGAAACTCTGTTTAAAAGACGGAGCCTACCAGCTTAACAGCAGCAAACATGAGAGTTGCTCAGCAGGGGAGCAGTCTAGGAACAAAATGAGGCACCAGTGCTTTCTTTTGAGGGTTGATGCTGCACTCTGCATAATAATATTGCAAAATAAAATGTAGTCTTTGTAAAACAACTTTAAAGAAAGTAATTCCTAAAAAGAGTCAAGTTAAACACCCTCTGGGTTTGTTGTTCTTGGCCTTGCTCAAACTCTGAGATGGTTTCCCTGCCCTTGTTTAAAATAACAGAGGCAATTAGGAGTTCTGGCTTAAAGTGTTTTTAGTGACTTTTCTAAACTTAAACTTTGATGTTCTGACTTCCAAATGAAACACACTAGTAGTAACAGTGTCACTGAAAGAGTGAAACTGAGGGATAACCAGCAGACTTTTACAAAAGAAGAAAAGATTTATTTTGTCAAAAAACAAGAACCGGGAACAACTAAATCTACTTTACTCTATATTACAAATTGTCTCCTGATATGGTTTGTAGTAGCCTCTTTTTAAATATTTTCTAATACCTGCCCACTGATCCTCACATTCAAGAGACTTGTAGATGGACCAGGGAAAGACTGGGGATGCTTTTGTTTATGTCTAAAAATTCGATATGAAAGTTGTTTTTGTCTTATGTTATGCCAAATACGAAGCTTCCACTTTTTGTTTGCTCCTATAATGTTAGCAGATCAGTGAAAAATTAATCTTTACGTGAAAGAATCAATTGTCTTACAACAATAAAAGCATTGCCAATGAGCAAACTAAAGAAAAAAAGCTAAGAAAAAAAGAATCTGACTGAAAAACCCATATTTTATTTTCCCTTAAAATGTTATAAAGTCAGTATTCTCTTTACTGATATCACTCTTTAACCAGTTGATGTAATCGATCACATCAGTTTTAACAAATAAGTGACTGTCGAAAGAAGATTTCTCTCAAACAAATCACCAAAGCAGAATTTTTCAATATTGGGTTTACATACAAATATCACAAGAGGTACCTGTATGGATTTTAATTTTCCGGGGCTTTTGTGTAAACATTGAACCTGATTTAGAAAATAATTCTCTGAAAGTACAAACCATTTTATCCTACTTTGGACAATAAGATTGCCAAAATATTCTCTTTCCTTCTTTTTCTTTTTTGTTTAAACCATGTTAACCACTATGTCAAAGCCTGTTTCTGAGCAGCATTGCTATATTTGCTTCATCCAGAAAGACAAACTATTGACAACACTGATTTTGTCACATAAACTAGGAGGAATGTTGAGATTTATCAAGGGTCAAAGAACCAAACTAGAAAAGCACTCGGAGAGCACAGACCTCCGCCAGCACCACAGTCCTCTCCCGTATTGTGATTTTTACCATAAATATTAGTCCTACCTTTATTTCATGTAAATATTTAGATTCCTTGAACATGAAAATATACCATTAGCAATTGGTTTCATAATGATATCTATTTTAGTTCAGTAGTTATTCACAAAAATCACATTTTTTGTCATGGCGGATCCAGACGGTGATCCGGATCCACACCAAAATTGAATCACTTCTTCCTTTTCCCATGCTGAACATTTCCTGAAAATTTCATCAAAACCCATCCATAACTTTTTGAGTTATTTTGTTCACAGTCAGACAAACTCTCCCTAAAACATAACCTGCTTGGCGGAGGTAAAAACACTGTCTTCACACACGGACCTGATGTATCTGGGTTTCTTTGAAGACGATGGCATGCACATAACATTTGAGTTGGCGTAGAGATTGTTTGCTGTCCTGTTGATGGGTAATCAAGAGTTTTCTCTGGAGAGAATGATTGGGTTTTTCTGCTGCATTGAGTCTCAATGTCATCTTGACCAAAGCAGAAATGTTCTTCTACTCATCTACTTCCATCAGATTCCAGGGTTATTGAACATAGAAAATAATTTTATTTAATAATAAACCTAGATGTAAATTTGAGACAATCAACCTGTTAATTCAGGAAACAAAGTGCGCATGATGCCAGCAGATACAAACACAAAGATGAGCAGCAATTCTTTGTCAGGCGGTAACCACATATCTCCACTGTTTTTTTTTAAGCACTGTGATCAGTCACCCTCCACATTAATGAGTGGAGTTTATAAATTTTGAACAAAGTAGAAGAATTCTAATTTGGACAATGCATTATTTATCCAGTTATATAATGTCTGATGAGATGATGGTTTTGGCATAAGGTCAGAAATAATGGTTTGGACAGTGTGCAGAAGTTTTATCAGGAATAGAAGACTATAAGGACTAGCCCAATATGCCTCAGACTTGTATTTTTAAAGACTGTGATCTTTGTATCATGAGAGCACCACAAACTCAGTGGATATTCTGAACAGACTAAAGTTGTTGTTCCCAATGTTGGATCAAATCGAGGCCGGGGCTCCTTTCCCATTATATTTCCAAAGTTTCTCTCTACAGTTTTTTTCCTCTATTCACTGTCCTCTCCTACGAAAAGCCTCTAAAAAGGCTTGTATAGTGACCACCCTGTATTGGACAGCAGAGGTTTAAGATGACCTTTGCTCACACCAGCCAGTGAGCACGTTTTAACCTCTGCTTTTTCATTTTAAGTATGTCTTTGGCACTCTCTTCCGAAATATTTAACACAAATATGTTCATCTCTGCCAACTCTACACTTTCCGTCACACACGTGCTTATGAACACAAACCCCTCTGTAGTCGAACATTCCTCCATAAATCTTGATGGTCAATTTGACTTTCCTGTTCAGAATGGGTTTGAAATAATTGATGTTCTAATCATGATTTTCTGTTTAGTTACTCTCGCAAATTGCTTTTTGACGGGGGCCAACTTAGCATCAGTGTTATCCTCTGCTCTGTGTTTGAACAGTGTGAGGTCATTTGTTCATTTGAACTCTAATGGGAGGTTTTTCCTTCACATGTCCCACTCTTGTATATTTTGACTTGTCAGAAGTAATAAAAAAGGCTTCTGACTGAACGCTGATAAGACCAACAAACCTTTCAACACTCAGCTGTAATACTCCAGCCTTAGAGGACAGATGAAAACTTGCTCACTGTTTTCATGTGATTTGAACTATGTGATACACTTTATGATGTTCAGGAGAACTTCTGTTCTTTAGAGCATCATCACTGATAACACTGTTTGATTTACACACCACACCCTCATCAAACCCAGGAAAAGGATGTTTGGCTATCCTTTCTAAGTACAAAAGAATCCATTGTATTCTAAGATGTAGCAGGGTTGCTTGTCTTTGAGTTTGACTTTTCTCATACCTTCATCCTGTATTTTAAGCTTCTATAATTTCTCTTCTTCTCTACTATTAAGAAGTCATTTTATGGCTTTCTCATGATATACTATATATGCTCTTCAGTGTGTTTTACATGTCTTCTCTGCATGATAGAGTACTTCTATATACAAGACAACAAAGTCAGGACTTTCCCCCTCCTCCTGTGAACACTTCCAGTTGCTGTCTGAAACAGCTGGTTACCTTGGCCCCTCCAAATAAATCTACCACTGTGACATCTTTCTATTTTGGGGACAGTAGTTCAAGTCCATTTGTTTAGGGTGACAAGCCAAGGGTAGAGCATAGACTGACTGTGCAAAGAACGCAGTGCTATTGAAAACATAGCTTTGGGCTACGCTGAACTTACTGATCACCACAGAGTAGACCGGTCAACCAGTGAGAACAGATTGGGATTCAGACGACTTTATTTATCCCAGACAGGCAATTCAGTTGACAGCCAACAGTTGGTTACGACACAATCTAACACTGACATTGGTAACCCTTTATGAGCTCCAAAAACAAACACCATCAGCAAAAGACTGATGGCTCATTTGCATAACTTTAACCCTTATGTTGTGTTCCGGTCAAATTTAACAGATTTAAAAGTTTTAAATCTGAAATTTGGAATTAGTTTGTTTAGATTGACTTTAGATCCCATGGCTTTGTCTGAAAAGAGGATTTAAACACACAAAATATATTCTATTGATTTTAATACAATTTTGTGAGTTTTTTTCAACTTTTGTACACTCTCAATGTACAAAAAAAGGAGCCAACACTTAGTGCAAAAACTGAGCTCAGTAACATCCTCATTGTCAGGTGGATAAACACACATGATTGAACGCAAGCACACATGCTCACACACACCGTGGTCTAACACCTGTGTTGACACTTATACCTGAAAATTGCCATTGTTTCATCTCGCTGAACTTTCCCTGTGAGTTGGGTTTATAATACTTCCTGAGGCTTTTCTCGCAGTTAATTTTTTTGGCAACACCATCGCAGGTCGATATACCGTTAGTGAGGTTCTTGATTAGATACTTAATGGTCACCACACCAAGGAGGAGGGCAGGGGCAGATAAATGACAGTGAGGATGGATTTTGAGGAGGAAGAGGCCATTGTGGTGAACATGACCAACGCTGAGGGGAGACAAATTTACAAAGACAAGTGGAAGTTACTAACCCCAACATGGGTCTTTGGTTTGGCTGGTGTGTACAGATCCAGAAACAAATCTGCCAGCAGTTTATGGGATTCAGTCTGGTTGGACACTTTTTAACGCCACCATGTCCCTCAAAAAATTCTACAAGTTGTCACTGGTGGCTTGCTTTGACAACAAGGATACAAGACCAAGCCATTGTCAACATGATAAGCTAGCCGGGTTTGGAGAAGTTTGGGTTCAAGTGGATATAATGTCTCCAGGCAAGATAAGTGATAAGAGGAAGCAGTGCAGTCTGTGTATACCAAGAGATCACAAATCAAGCATTACGTGCCATAAATGCAATGCATGTGTCACGTAAAAACCTGCACATATTGACCAATGTGTATGATAAAAACACTACTAAAGTTTAAATCAATACTCCACAATACTCCCTTCATGTTTTATTAATGGATAGGATTTTTTTTCTTTAATAGTTTATGTCTTTTGGGCCACAAATAATGTGGTATATCAAAACATATAAAATAGATTTGAGCTGTAAACCCTGTAATTATATAGTTAGTCATAATTAAACATAAAACATTAAACATGAACTGTAATTTTTATAAATACATGGTCTTTGAAGTCCCTGTGTCAAAATACATTATATATGCAGGAATACGTTTCTTTGAAGAGGTTGTTTTTTATGAAGAACACTAGGAATCTGAATGCATAACTCTGCCCCCTACACTTTATTTACATTGATTCACTTCTGCCGTTTGTGGTCTGTTGCTTATGTTAATGGGTGAATTTGCAAAACCAGCTACTGTCAGCAACTGAACAGAGCTACAGCAAACTAAATGCAAGTCAGCATTTCATATGCAGTGGTGCAGACTTTGAGCAGGGACAGCTGATCTCAGTGTCATGCAGCAGAGATTTGCATCTTTATCTGTCAAAGTTGTTTTTATCCACTGTCTTATTATTCTCCACAAAGTATGTCTGTTCTTAGGCACATTCTATACATTTGAAATCAAACTTTTCACCTCTAATATTTGCACTGGGCCTTTATTTGTAAGGAGCTTTGTAGGAGTTCATATAGCGGCTGTGACTGAAAAAACTGGCCTGAATGTGTGATTACAGGTGTGATGTTGAAGTAAAACTTGTACTTTTAAGCACCAGTCTAACTCTTCTTCATAAAATGAATCTGATTCTGTCAGAAAAAGAAACTCAAAGCAAAATGTTTTCACTTAGTAGAAGAGGTTTCAGTACTTCAGTAACAGGCACACATACAGCACCCTGAATCAGAGATTTCTAGGTCATTTTTTCTCAAGAATTTGGAAGTATGATTTTTCAAAGTTTGAATTGTTTTCTGAAATTTGGCGCAGTGAATAATTGCAGTGTCACCTGTTATGTCTGAACCTTAAAATTCATATCTGTCTATCTATCTATCTATCTATCTATCTATCTATCTATCTATCTATCTATCTATCTATCTATCTATCTATCTATCTATCTATCTATCTATCTATCTATCTGTTTAAATATATAAAAATGTTTATATACATTGTATATATATCTATAGTGGCTATACAGATTCAAGGTACCTTCAAAGAATACTGTAAGAAATTTGAGGCCCTTAAGAAGAAAAGTTACCACCAGCTGATTAAGAATAGCGGCGTAACAGGGTATAAATGGTAACCAGTCAGGGTATTTAGGAATCTACAGTGGACCCAAACTGTTAGATTTTATGAGGTTAAGTTTATGGGCAATAGCCTAGATATTGTTTGCATGAGCAGTTGAGTGTAGACTTTTCCCCTGCTGGCACAGGATGTCAGTGTTACGTCCAATGGACATTAAGATCTGATGTTGAACAGATGCTCATTTTTGGTGGGAAAGTAAAATCCTGTTTAGTTTTGGGTTGACCTCAACCATATTTGACATGTAAAGATAAAAGAATTACAAATTGGGTTGACATTAACAAGATGATGTTTGCAGTTGCTGGCTTCAGGTTGCAATACTACATCACTGAATGCCAATGTTCTGCATTAAGATGACATTTGCATTAAATGACTGAAGGACTCATTTTACAACATAGCTTAAATCTCCCATGTAGAATTTTTGGTGTCTGTTGATTTAGAAACCTCTATGGTCAGAGCACTACCTCATGTATTGTTTGCTGATTGTGTGCTGTACCTGTATAAACGTGTCTGTTGTTTTATTCATGCAGTCTCAATCCTGTTTCATTTCTTGCAGGTGGACACAAGAAGGGATTAGTCACATGAACACAGCTCTGTGGCTCATAGCCATCACTTTCCTCACTGTGGGCTATGGGGATGTAGCCCCAAAAACCAGCTGTGGGAAGGCAGTGTGTCTCTTCACTGGAGTCATGGTAAGATTTAGTTTGGCTGTTCTGAGAATGCTCTTGTTAGAAGAAAATGAAATCCTGTTTTTTTCATTAAGGTTGTAAAGGCTGTTATTTCAAATCCTGACATTAAAGAAGATAAGCTAAAAGTGAATTAGGCCCATTTAACTTCTCTTCTTACCTGGAGCGGGGTTGAATGAACCACAGGCCAAGCAAGGTAGCTAAGACATCCCCCTACTCACCAACATTTTTTAGCTCAACACCTAGTTAGGCCTGCCAGGAAAACCTCCACAGGGAGATGACCAGGGGGCATCTCACTCAGATGCACAAACAACCTCAACTGGCTACTACTAGTGGGAAAGAGCAGCAGCTCTTTAAGTTTCCTGTGGATGTTCAGACTCCACCTCCTCGCTCCAGGGCTGAGCCTAGCCACTCACCTGTGAGATCTTTATGCAACAGTCACAGTCTTTGGTAGTTACCCAAAGTTCATGATGATAAGTGAGGGTAAAGTTACATTTAAAGACCAGTCTTCCAGCTTAGCTTTGCTTTACTGCGACATTGTCATACAAAGTGTGCAGTGCAGCATTGCAGATAGTGCACTGATCCATTGGCAGTCCCTTGGTTTATTTACTCTTACTCAAGAACAAGACCCTGAGATACCTAAATGCCTTTACTTACTTAATGTCATATATGTAAAAACTAAATAAGGAGAAGAGAACAAGAAGCAGAACCTAAATGCAGATTTAACAAAAACACAAGATTTATTTTAACCAAAAATTGACTAAATTTGACAGGATTTGTTCGGGATATAAGCTGGATACAAAGAAGATAGAAACAGGATTCTGTTGGCCCTTTTCCACTAGCACGCCTTGACCCTACTCTACTCGGCCCTACTTGATTTGCAGTGTGTTTCCACTAGCCTGGTACCTTCTGTTGTATAGCTTCCAAAACTCTCCTGTGCTTCTCAAGGGGTATTTCTTTTTGCCACTTGCAGCCTTCTTCTGCTTTCCTTTTTTACTTAGTTTGTGACAAAAAGCCACAGATTGTTGTGTCGCACTCAAAATGACGTCACAGCAGTGCCACTCAGCTGTTTACAGTGACACTGCACCCCGTTGGGCGAGCAACTGAGGCTAACGGAAAAGCAGCACAAGGCGAGTAGAATAGAGCAGGGCTAATTGAAAAGGGCTATAACAGGGCATGAGCAGGAGAACAACAGGAATGAACTGACCAAAGAGAAGACATACAGAGACTTAATACACACAGGCGTCATCAGACACAGATCTGAGAAACAAGGCACAGGTCAGACAATCATACAGGTTATAGGAATCAAAGTCAGGCATTAACACAGAGAGAGGAGGGCAGGAAAAGCAACATAAAGGACGGACAAGGTGAGAGACTTCAAATAAAACAGGAATGGCAAGAAACATGATAAATACAGGTAAAAAGAGGTGTAAACATAATGAATAAAACAAAACTACATTTAACCATGACAGAACAAGCATGGGTGGGATTCTGTTGGATGACCTGAGGTTTGCCAGTTAACTGTAGCCTGCTTTGCAGCACCCTTGATTAAACTTTAATCAGGAGGCTGAGAAGTTTTTAACTTGAAAATTTGAGCAAAATTTTTGGTCCTTTTTTTAAAAAATGGATAAATGGTAAATGGACTTGAGCTTATATAGCGCTTTTCTAGTCTTTGACTACTCAAAGTTGCTTTACACCTCAGGTCACACCTACCCTTTCACACCCATTTGCTCTCACATTCACTTCACTGATGGTTCAGAGTTTCTATGTTAGTTTTCCATCAGTATCTCTAACATATTCCCGCCTTTTCATGCCCATTTACACACCACTGACGCAGCAGTTGGAGCAACTTGGGGTTAAAGCTGGGGTTGGCGATCTGATTTAGATACACTTTTTGATATAGCTACTGGTTAAAATGGTCTTTATGACCCGATGGTAATCAACTCATAATGTGTTCTTAAAACAGAGCGAAAAATATCCGCTATCTACAGCAGGAGTAAAACAGGGAAAACCCCAACCAATAATCTTATACCTTTTTGTTCTGTTGAGTTATTTAGAATTTTCTATATCTTTTAGTCTTCAGCCTATTGCAGTGTATGCGTGTAGCATGTAGCATTTAGCGTAGAACAGACTCCGCTGGAGAATGCTTACCTTTCAAGTTTTGTCTTAGATGTACAAGAAATCTAAAATAAACTCTGTTTTTCTAAGTTTGTTCCGCTGTTGGCTCTAATCTAAAGAGAACTGCCGTCCATGCTACTGCAGGTGGCAGTTCTTGCAAGACTTCTTCTTCTTCGGTGGTTGGCATCCATCATTTTGGAGCATTACTGCCCCCTTCAGGCTAGAGACAGACAGCTAGTTCTCCAAAATCGCCAACCCCAGCTTTAAGTGTCTTGCTCAAGGACACATCGCCATATGTCACCTAGAGCTGGGCTTGAACCTGCAACCTCCTGATCACTGACCAAGCGCATCAGATTATTGAAGAATACAATTTTATTTTTTGTTCTGTTGAGTTATTTAGAATTTTCTATATCTATTTTAGTCTTCAGCCTATTGCAGTGTATTGTGTTGTGTTGTATTGGTTCCATACTGTAGTACACTAAAAACACCATGTTTTTTACAACTTGCATAATATATCTAGCTTGTTTGGTGTCATAACTTAAATAAAATGTTAAATAGTTGAATATTAGTTGTTAAACCTAAAGAGTTTTTATAGTTTAGTCTGATATTTATAGAGAATGCTAATGTATTTTATTCACATCAGTTTTTTTCTATCCATCGTCAAGTCCATCAGTAACTAATCTGTGACTGTTATTTGTTTTTGTTCCCTGTTAGCCATTTTCCCCTTACTTTTAAGCTAATTTCAACTTTTGCCTTGTGTTGTTGTTATCTTTGCTTGTTTTCCTCTATTTTTCTTTCCCCAAACTTAAGCACTGAAGGTTGATTTATTTCCATTTTACGCCACTACATCATCCCAAATAAAAACAGCAATTTCTGGTTGCATTTTATTGTTATACTCCTGCTTTTTCCTGTTAGTTACTGTTCCATATCATCCTCTCTGGTTTGTTTCACTCCCCACTGTTCTGTTTTGTTCCATCACAGAAACTTCTTGCAATGTTTTTCCCATTTGGTTTTTCTATTTCACATTTAGTTAGTTCAGTCAGGTTCTTTTCTCGGCTGTTATATTCCAGCCTGCTCTTTTCCACCAATTTTCTTTGACATGTTACGCCTTCTTTGCCCAACTGCACTCCCTCACTGTGCTGACAGACATAAATGCAGTCATTACTTTGTGTGTGTCTAATTTAGATTACAGCTGTAAATTGATCAACAGGGCTCCCTCCTGCTGGACCATGGATGCATCAGACACTCATTAAAAGAGCATTGTGATGCCCATACAGAGCATCTGTCGCAGAGTGATGCTTCTGTGTAAAATGAACAAATTGATTTTGAAGGTCAAATATTGTGCAAAAAAAGCAGTTTTTTATCATTTATTAAAACAAGTTCTTTATTAAAACAAGTTCTAACATTTATTAAAACACTGACATATGTCAAAAGACATATATCAGTGACAATAATATACATATAAAATAAGCTGTATGAAAGGGAAGGCCCCCTCAGGAAATCCCTAGTTACCTCAGCCCACCAAAATACAATATTTTATTAAGTTAAATAAGCTTTAACGGGTGTCCACTACATCAGGCAGATGCTCAGATGTAATTGCATTTTTTACTGTTAAATTTCACATCCTAGAGTCTTTGTTTCCATTGGTCCAAGGTCAGTTGGTTGGGCTTTCGCCGTTTCACTGTTATGTTTTCATGAGCGATTAACAGGAGAGATCTTAGAGATTCTGTCTCTCACCCTAACCCTTCAAATGACCTATTTCCCCAAAAATCATCCATTGTGCAAGGATACAAGGAAGTTTGTATGTCATTGTGCAAACTGTTGCACAATGAAATTAAAGTGTGGCTCCAAAACAAAAACAAAATTATAAACCCCTTTCACACTGGCCAATAAGCCCATTTAAACTTGATAACAATCGGCTCCTGTCGGCAGTGGGAAAGGGTCTAATCTGCATTTTGACCTGGGTCGACTGACCCTGCAAGTGCCACGGTTTTTATCAGCTTGCCTCTGATCGACTTCAGTGGGAATATCACACCCTGGTCAACTTGCTTATTTATGAATGACTTTGGCATAATGTGCCCACGGCATAACATAGTGCCTGTCCCCTCCGTCTGCAGCTTACTTGACTCTTTGCCGTCTCAACAACAAATTTAATCTGCCTTTGTATCATCAGTTTGCACCGAGTTTGTACATTTTTAAAGAGAGACAAAGTAGAAGTATGGAAAGCAATTGACCACCATGTCCAGCTTCCATGCTCCTTTCCGTTGTTTACTTAGATGTGTTTCATCTAACAGCAGCTTATCTGCTGCCGATTAGCCTGGGTCTGCTGGCAGTGAGAAAGGAATCACCTGCAGATTGTTAGCAGGTTAACCTCTTGTAAAAAAAAAAACCTGCATTGACCTTTAGTGTGAAAGCAGTATTAGACATGGAGGAGTGCAGATAGTGCAATCAGCAATCTCACAGCCTGAGAGAAGAGGCTGTTCTGCAGTCTGATGGTACAGCAGCGAACACTTCTGTACCTTTTGCCTGATGGCAGCAGGGTAAATAGGCTATGGCTGGGGTGCTTGTTGTCCTCCAGTATCATTTGGTTATGTGTAGGCACGTCACCTCCCCGATATTACTGATGCCTGGTAGATGGGTCCTGGGCCATGTATATTCCATGCCAGTTGTGATGTTTCTAGTCAGGATGCCTTCAATGTTCCTTTGTAAAATGTGACAATATTTGGCATTGGAAATTTGCTTTCTTCAGTTTCCTTAAGAAATGCAGCTGTTTCTGAGCTTTTTTAACCAGGGCGGAGACATGTGAAGTCCATGACAGGTTCTCTGTTATGTTGATTCCCAGGAACTTACAACTGCCCACTTGCTCCACCTCAGCTCCACTGATGTAGACAGGGCTGTGTGTCTTTGCCTCCTTTTATCGAAAGTCAACTATCATCTCTTTGGTTAAACAGCCATTGAGCAGTTCTTTTTTTTCTGTTCACCACTCTGCAAGATGGTTGATTTCTTCCCGATATGAAATCTCGTTGTTGTTGGAAATCTGGTGGATGATGATGGTGTAATCTGCGAACTTAACAGAGTTCTGTCTATATCAGGGGTTGCAGTTATGAGTGTCCTGTGTGTACAGGAGGGGGCTGAGCACACAGCCCTGTGGGTCTCCGGTGTTGGTTT
Organism: Scarus forsteni; assembly: GCA_036419115.1. Lineage (NCBI taxonomy): Eukaryota > Metazoa > Chordata > Actinopteri > Labriformes > Labridae > Scarus > Scarus forsteni. The sequence goes on along the minus strand of JAZDUH010000111.1, from coordinate 12,606,087 downwards.
TCCTGGGTAGCAGCATCTCTGAACATCTGTGCATTAAAAAAATCCTGTAGAGCTGTGGTAGCTTCATCTGTCCACACATAAACTTTTTTACAGCTGCTTTGACCCTTTTTGTCGGATGGGTGTAAGTAGGTAGGAGAAGCAGGGAGAAGTGGTCTGACTGGCCAACATGGGGACAAGGGAGGGCTCTGTAGCTGCCAGGACTTTGGTGTAGATATGATCCAGTGTGTTATTTCCTCTGGTGGAGATGTGGACGTGCTGGTGAAATGTAGGAAAACAGTTTTAAGGTCCGTTTGATTAAAATCTCCAGCAACAGTGATAACAGCATGTGGCTGTTTTGCCATGTGACTGCTTATGACTTCATACAAATCCTGCAGTGCATTTTTTAATTTGCATCTGGTGGAATGCAAACAAACTGGTGAATTCTCTTGACAGATAATATGGCCGATATCTCAGAAGTAAAAACTCAACATCAGGCGAACATTTTCCTTCTGCTCTTACTGCACCTTTGCACCAAGCATAATGGATGTACACACAGAGCCTGCCCCCTTTCATAGTACCGGAGTCTTGTGTTCTGTTAGTCCAGAGCAGATTCAGGAATGAGATGGATCAAAAAAATGAGTACTCATTTTAACAATTCTTAAAAGTCTGTGTTTTCCTGGAGGGCCCATGAGATTTTTTAAGTTACAGAACTTTGCAGATATATACTGGAATCAATGCACCCAAAGTATGAAACGAGAAAGTTCTGGAAATTTGATTTCTTAAACCTCACTTGACCCCAATATTTTTACAAGCTATGAACCTCAATTTTTATCACTAGGCATGCGCACACCATTAAAGAGCCCAAATTTTGTCTCAACTCAGGGCCCCCTTTTCCATTAGCACACAGTTAGTTCTGATTGGAGGACTGCTAAGCTCTGGTGATTGGACCTTTAAGCACTGCTTGGCGCCATATCATCAATGACTCTGCAATTAGTCTACGTCTTAGGTTCTGCCCTTAAAAATGCTTAAACTGCCAACAAAACAATAGTAGGACGTCGCACTGTAAGTATGTCTATTTTATGTGGGTGATGTGCTGTGAACAGGTTGAAAGGGATGTCACAGACTTTTTGTCTTTCGCGTGGCAAAGCTGCACTTCCTCACTGACTCAGGCCCCATCGAAGACAAAACGCTTAACAGTTTCCAAAACGATCGTCATAAAAACAAAGGCATCTCAGAAAATGTGTGCGTCTACATGAATGCACTCGATACACATGAAAACGCTGTAAAACACTTGCCAGACCTCTAGGGGCGCTGTAAAGATGTGGCGGAAACAAGCGAAAACAGACGAAAAAAGTAATGAAGATATGAAACTATGACGTAAGTGTATCTGAAAAGTTACGGGGAGCCAGTAATCACTGAGCTGCGTATACTGCATCTAAAATCTTTGCACTCTGGAACCTGGTTTCAAAAATGATCGGTTAGAGACCCCCAAAACGCCGTCTTCGTATGGATGATACGCAGATTCGGCAAAAAACGTATGCGTTTAGACTTCAGTTTGTCTTCGTGTGGCCTCTCCTCTCACCAATACCTCTTTTCTGATAATACCTGTGGAGGTGGAACGAATGCGGTGTAAGGTCTACCCCCAATCCATCTCTGACATGGTGAGTGAAGGCGAAGCGTCATACATGGATCCAAATATTGCAATTTCAGTCATGAATGTGAACAAGAATTTCTTAACTTGTGTTTTCTTCTTCATTTTTACACTGTGTAGAAATAGATTTGTCTCTCGATTTCGCTCATTTGCATTAAAGTAGTTTAAAATGTATTAGGTCTGCAAGGTTAAGGAAATCAAGTCAACCATCCTAAGTTTTGTTTTCTATGTAAGTTGTGTGAATGATGTCAGAAAAAAATGTGCAAGGGAGGGTCATTGATAAAGATATAAATTTAAGGAGATGGAGAGGTGTATTTAAGATTTTAATAACAAAGAGCTTCAGTAGCGTACTGTAAACTTGAAGTCATAGAAAAAGAGGCGTGTCTGTGCTTATTCAGAGAGGTAGAGGCTTTGCTCTTTGGGTCAAACTCTGGCAAAATCAGATAACAGTCAGTGGCGTGGTCCTGGATGTGGGCACCACTGCGGTTCAGACACCTCACTGACTGAGTGGAAAACAATCTCCCTCCATCACTCTCTTTCTCCATCTGCCGTCATGTTTTTATAAGTTTCCCCCCTTATAAGGGAAAACTTTCCACCATATCCATTTTTAGGTGGTTTATTTCCTTTGGCACCAGTGCAACAGGAGGGTGTGCCAACCTGTGTCAGTGATTTGGAAAAAATACATTTCCTCATCCCATCAGGGCGGCTCTGATGGGAGGAGAGCGGCTCTCTGAGGCTCTTACACCTGTAGTACAGCGCAGCAGTTCCTCCCCTCTCAACTGTGCTGGGGGAGTGACGACACTGTTTGCATCACATCATCCATGGAGAGTTTGTACCTCCCAGCTTTACAGACGGTGTAATGATAGATATTTAGTGGCTGTTACAGTGAAGGATAAATATATGATTTAAGCTGTGATTTGTGCTTTCGTATGTGGCTGCCTTATCTCACTCTCTCCTTCTCCCTCTGTCTAATGCAAGCACAAAACAGGAGCAAAGGTAAAGACTCATGTTTTATCATTCTCCAGCACTCGGTGTGTGTCCTTGAACATATTTGTTATGTTTGGATGAGATTTGCTCTGCAGACTATCAAAATCTCCATCACTCTGTGTGTTCATGCCCAGCAATAGTGCACTACTATTCTTGAAGTAAAGCAGCTCCAAAGTAATTTAAATATAACTCTGATTTATTGGACAAAGCCATATGAGGTATCAGGGTCAACATTCACTTTTCCCATGAGGGGCGAGACTCTCTCTTGACTCCAAATTCAGTCTCTTGAAGTGAAAAGTCATTTGCTCCAGTTCTGCTGAAGTATTTAGGACGAAACTCCACTGCTTACAAGATTCAGCAGATTTTTTTTTTTTTTGTGAGGAGAGGCAGATGGTTAATGTATTTATAAAAATGCAAACATCTTTGTTGGTTTTAGGGCGTAGCCTGCACAGCCATGCTGGTGGCAGTGGTGAACAAGACGCTGGCATTGAACAAAGGAGAGAAACACGTGCACTTTTTCATGCTGGATATCCAGATCTCCAAGAGGGTAAGAGCAAAATATGATTTAATTGTTATTAAACATAAATTGTGAAGATCATGATTATCTATCATTTGGTTGGTACTGCTCACATTATGTATATACACATTAACTTGGTGCAGTAATTTGATTTAATTTTTGCAATAATGTGCCAATTTGTTTTACGTAAATGACATAAATGTATAAGTGTGGCCTTTTTTGGTTTCTTGTGCAGTTCACCACACACTGGCTTTGCTTCACAATCATGCTGCATGTTTTGCCCCTTTACCTCACTTATCTGCTAACTTCTGTTGCAAACTCTACATGAACGATTTTGTTCCTTTCCCTCTTATTCCTCACTCTGCACACTCTTGAAAATGTTTGAATTATGTAATCATTTTTGAAGGACATTATGTGAGTGTTTACCGTTTTCAGAGTTACTGAAACAGTGTGTGTATATTCAGCTGTAAGTGCAGACTGATTTGAAAAGTCAGTGCCGCTTTGAAGAATATAAAAAAGTAATCATCAAACTAAAAGTTTAGACGGACATGGGAAATGCTTTACAGTTGTGAAAATGTTATATTTGTATTTGGAAGGTGGAGGTACTTGTGATAAAGAGAAAAGAGTCTTGTCATGCTACTACTTTGATGCACCCTGAAATTAAAACTGACGTCTGTTTATGAACCAATAAAGCAAACAATACCATCAAATACCACACTTTTTCTTCTTTTAAGGTACATTTTTCAAAACTTTCCACAAACTATTCATGGAAGTTAAGCTGGAGAATTTTGGAAGTATTCCAAACTGGAAACTTTCCATGGGAATTATGGGAATCAACCGGAAATTATGGGTCATTTTAACAACCTATTTCATATGCAAACATAAGTATAAACATTCTATTATGTCATAGGCAGACACCCATGTGGAATAATACAATTAAAAACATCACATTTGTATGGTTATTTTTAAGTTGATTACAGTCGGCTTCACTTTTGAAGGCTCAAAGATGTGTCCTGAATAGTACAGGGTTCTACAATCAACTGTGATGGAGGAATACACAGGGCAAGTGGAGTGGGTGTGACTTCAGTACCCCTTCAGTAATTAGTAAGGTCTGTGCATGTGATTTAGGAAGAGCGTAGATAATCTCAAGCATGATATGTGGTTGTTTAAATCAAGATTTTGCTAAAATATGTTGTTCCTAACTATATTTTAAATAACTGTTAAGAGCCAACCTTCAGGTTTATTCCAATGTATTCCCATTCATTTAAAAAATCTTAGAATTTTGCAACCCTAGTGCCAGATGAGGTGAATTTCATTTATGAAGGTAGGTGTTCCCAACCACCTAACCATGGACAAGCACAAAGTCCCCGATCACCCATTATCAGGGCAGGGTGTTAATAATCATATTTTCCTTTTATTTTTAATTAACAGAGTCTGCAGTTTCAGTTCTTCAGAGAAATAACTATTCTCTCAAATCCACCCATGTTGCTATGATGGTAACAGTTAAAAAAATCATTGGCTCACTCTGTCAAAGGTGTGATGATAGAAAAATTAAAGTCTGAAGTAGCATAACTGTTCAACTGTGTGATTATGTACTCTCTCAGATGTGTCATAAAGGTAAGCTGTACATTTTTCCCTCACTATCTGTTTCAGTGGCTGTTCAGACTTAGTTTTCTTCTCTTCATTGGTGCAGTGTTCCCAACTGTTTTACTTGTCCATAGGGGCAACAGCATAACAAAGTGTTTTGGGACAACAGAAGCTCTCAAAAACATCCTGGAGGAGATTGAAAATTTGATCTGCCAATCACATTTATTAGCAGCCAATCACATGGTTAGAGGAAAGTGCTGCTGCCTGGGAGCACAGTACATAATGCATTCTGTTCATAAACCACTCTTACTGAAACTTGCCAAAAAATATCTCTCTGTCAGTGTTTTCAGTATTGTTCTTTGTTCTTCGTTTAATGTAGAAATGTTGTCAAACTCTGAAGCAACTACCAGGCAGCACCCGTGCTGATGTCCTAATGGACAGCCATTGTTAAAGGCTTACAATCCCTTTTTTGCTGATGTCACACTTTTGGCCCTGGCCTCTTTTTCCTTGAAGGACACTGGTTGGCCTGCAGACCTGGCTCAGCTGTTCTAGCTTGTTCTAGCTTGAAAATTTGCAAGACGAATCTGCCCTAATACTGAATGTAAATCAAGAGAATCAAATTTCTACAATTTCTAGTGGCATAACAATGTTAGTTTTCATCTGTAAGCTTTCAAAAACTAAGTCTAAGTAAAACAGCACCAATCAGCCTTATTCCTGGTCTTAGCTTATCAAACAGGAATGAGAATTGATAACCAGCTCTAATAAAACATCTATTCCAATTAGTATGAGAAGTTCACATAATTTACCTTTTTGCCAAAAACTTGCCTCATCCTTTTCTTCCACTTAGTTCCTCAAACTTTGCAAAACAGTGAAATAATTCTGATGTGAGGGGCAGTCAGCACAAATGACAACTAAGGAGACAAGAAAGTTATCACAATGGACAGGGAACAGCAGGAATCTTTAGTGTGCTTTTAGAAAAAAAACCAACACATCAACATGCCAGAAGTTGTATGCACCTTTTCATAACAAATGTTTGCTTTTTCTGTCTCCTTGGGCAATTTTTATTGATTTTATTATCTTTCTAGATCCAAACTTAAAGTAGTTTTAGTGTGAGACAGTGTAAATCCCAAAATAAAAGTATAATGAAGACTTCTTTTAGGTGAAATGTTCTTATCTCAAGTGGCAACCTTAACTTGGATAGGCACCCAGAAAAAGATAAATAGATGAGTGAAAACAGGGTGTGTTTTCCCAATATTTTAAAGACAATATTTATCTATTAATCAAATAAACATCCACTCACAAATATTTCATAAACAGTCAACTTCCCGCCCTACTTTCTGGTGTGACGGTCTTACATCCAAGAAGAAAAACCCCTGAAGCGGATGTAGAGCTCAGGATGGAAGCGTCACTTACTTTCCGTGTTGGTGTGTGTTTTGGTTGCTGAGTCTTAATATAATTCACTTCTTTCCTTAAATAAAAGACACCAGAGGCCGTGGCAGTGTGGGAAAAGAGGAGGGACCTTTTAATAGCATTCTCAAGGTGTCAACCAGAGGAAATCATCTGAACTCTGCCAGGAAAGAAACGTGTGTCAGCTCAGGACGGTGCAGGAAACTGCAAGCTTTCGCGTGTGTGTGTGTGTGCGTGCGCAGGTGTGTGTGTGTGTGGTAGTGTTTGTGTATGTAAGTGTGAATGTCTGTTTGCAGACTTGGATACGACACAAGAAAGTGGTGTGTGATAAACAAAAACTAACAAGGAAACATTGTCAGACCACATTACTTTTCAGAATACAGTGTTCATTATGGCAGAGGGTAAACAGCTTTTGCTTCCGCGTGTGATTTTTGTACAGCGTTTCTAAAGCTTTGTGCAACTGCAGAAGGTGCACCGCTTTGGAGGATACAACCATTTCCTTTCCTCTCTGGGCTGCATCCTGTCACAAGGTGCATCTTTACGCCTTTGCTGTGTCTATGTGTGTTTGTGTGTGGATTCTTCAGTCCAGATTTACACGGATGGGAACAGGGGAAGACATCTGGATGTGGACACTGGCAGGCTCTATTAATAACCTTCACAACAGGACCGCAGTGACATCACTACAGGGCTGTTACAGTGATTTGTGCAGGAAGACAAACAGACATGAATAGGATCAAAGAGAAAGGTGTACAAAGGTGATTAAGGAGAAACTCTGCAGTAATAGTATCGCAGTCCTTGTAAACACAGACTGTTTGTCAATTTATTGAACAAAAATCTGCAAAATGATAGAAATTTTTGTGACACAAAAACCCTCATTGAACAGCTAACATCTCATGGACAAATCAGGGTGAGCAGTTGACTACTTCCTGTCAAGAAATGAACTATACTGTGCTGGTAAATGCGATCTGCTTTCTTCAGCAACTTGTGAAAGTTTCATTCACTTTATCTCTTTGGCCTTATCAAGGGGCGTGAAAATAAACAGTTCAGCATCCCTTGTGGGTCCATAAATTGGGCCATGGCAGGAGCATGTCAGCAGCTTTCAAAAATGCATCTTTTCAAAACAGCTTCACTTTGTTTGGAACTGACCTGATCTAGTATACATGCTAACATTCAATACATCAGTGTGGCCAACTTGTAATGCTGTTATCAATTTTGATTACCTTAAAATGTAGTTATTTTGGTCACTGTATTATGCTGCCCTCAGATTTGGTTACCTTAAGCTAAGCTTTGTTACCTTAATATTAAGAGACTTGTTCATGTCACTTGGAATTATCTGATCAGTTTTCAAAACCATAAAATTGTGCTACTAACCTTGGTGAACTCAAAATGCAACTACTGGTGTTGGTCAACAAAGGGTGCTATTTTTTTATTGTACTGCTGCTTTTGATCTTTGTTGGATTAAATTGCATCTCAGATCTTTGCAAACTTAAAATGTTGCTTTTGATATGGGTCAGCATGTAATGTTGCTTTAACTTAATATGATGATACTGACCTTAGTCAAACCTATGAACTGCTATTAAATCCTTGTGAACTTTAACTATGCTGTTGGTCTTTGCTAGCTTATATATTTGCCATGCTCTTGATTGTTTCATGTACTGCTATTAGTTTTGGTCAAGATGCAATGATATCATGCTCCTGGGCAACTGGTAGTGCTACCAATGATCTTGGTAACTTTATAAGACTGGTATTGATCTTACGTTTTGTGTTTGATGTTTGATGCAGCAGTGTTCTTGGTTCACTTTTTAGTGCTACTATCACCTTTGGTCCTCCTTTAATGCTGTTATTGATTTTGTGCAGCTAATAATGCTGTTTAGCTTTTTATCAGTGTATAATTCTATCATGATCTTCGTCAGCTTATATTTTTGCCTTACTCTTGGTTATTTTATAATGACACTTTTGACCCTGGTCATTTTCAGTGCCGCCATGCATTAAAGGGAAACTCCATTTTTTTGACACCTGGACCTTATTTACAGGTGTGTGCATGCTCATATACTCACTCAGACAAACATCGTGCAGCTCGGAGTCCTTCAGAAGTTATTTAGATCCAACCGATTTAGCTGCACTTAGCAGGGGCCACGGCAATGGAGCTTCAGCGCGGGACATAATCTCTGCAAAATCGCTCATTTAGACTATATTTTTTCATCCATCGCCAGTGTTATCATAAAGTCAGCTCGTCTGTCGTCTTCAGGTGAGTCAGCTGACCTGGTAAACAAACTTTTGATGACGTCATAGCCCCGCGACACAAAGGTACAGCTGATTTACTTTTTGCCGGCATTGCTGAGCAACATGGCAGAATATTTATCTGATGTCGAAGAGTCAGACTACTTTGACGGTTGTCCTTACTGGTTTGAGTCTGAGTACACGGACGAGGAGCTCCATGAAAGAAGAATGTGGAGGGAGAAAGACGAACAGCTGGCTCGAGAACAACAAACAGGAGCACGTCCACGACTCAATGTGAACTGGTGGTGCGCTTGTGGACAGTGTTCGCCTATGGCAACAGAAGAGGAGTGTGTTAGCTGCTCAGAGTGGGACTTGAGACCGGCTGACACGCGTATGGATCTATCCAGGAATATAAGTCTGACTACTCTGGAGGATTTCTCTGCAATGACAAACCGGGGCTGTGGTAGAGATGAGCGATTTTGCAGAGATTATGTCCCGCGCTGAAGCTCCCTTGCCGTGGCCCCCGCTAAGTGCGGCTAAATCGGTTGGATCTAAATAACTTCTGAAGGACTCCGAGCTGCACGATGTTTGTCTGAGTGAGTATATGAGCATGCACACACCTGTAAATAAGGTCCAGGTGTCAAAAAAACGGAGTTTCCCTTTAAGTTGATTTATAATTTTGCTTTTGCTCCAGGTCAACTTACAATGTTCTTATAGATCATGAATATCTTATAACACTTTCCTGTTATTGGTCATCCTATAATGCTGCTATGTATTGTTTAGCTCTTAACCAACATCAATCATCATGGTTCATTCTGTGAGTCATTAATGTGCACCCCAAAATAGAAAAGATTTAGGTGAAAGTTTTTCAAGATGCGCTAACTCTAAAACCAAAAGTTTGATGGTGGTGCTACAGGAAAGGTGATACCATCACCAAAAACAATAGGGTCCATACTCTTGTGATCATTAATGTTATCAGTAAATTTTGTCAATATTTTTATGAAAACTTTTCATTCTAATTTAAGGACTAGAGGACAGGAGAACTCTGTGATAGGTTTCATTATCAAGGGGTTAATTATGTGTTTAACAAATTAACAAAATGCCTGACATAAAAGTGTCAACAACAACTTTATGTAAATCATGTTCTGGAGGCAAATATCCCTGGGGTCAGGTTGACCCCATGGGTGAAATGTGTTATTAATATTTTAGGATAATAGTAGGGTTAAGACACTGGCTTTACTGACACATTACTTCACTTAAGAACCCCACCATCACCACTGACATGTCTAAGACATTGCATTTGTACGCTTCTTTCCCTCCACCAGATTCGCCACGCTGCTGCTAATGTGCTGAGGGAGTGCTGGCTTCTGCACCGTACAAACTCAACCAAGGGCAACCGTGGAGAGCACCGAAGGCACCAGAGAGGCCTTCTGGAGGCCATCAGAGTGTGAGTTATTGCCACATTTATACAAGATGTGTGTTGTGTGTTTCTTTCATGTCTGTTTTACTGATCATTAACTTCTGTGTAAATAAGCTTAATCACAGTTTTAAATGATTAATTTAGATCACAAATTTGGTTTAACAATTTCGTGCAGGCATGATGTGTGAATGAGCATCCACCATTTGTCATGCAGAATCCAGGCTGTAATTGTACAAGTTGTTATCTGTAGTAATCTTGTGTTATTGAATCACTGAGTGCTTAAGTTAAGTGTTTTATTTTCATTGTTGTTACGTTGTGTCCCCTTGTTATTGTACCTGCGTTCCTCTTCTAGGAACAAGTGTGACTGTGTGGTTCATTATCCGACAACAGGATCATGTGTGAGTGTGTGTTAGCTTTTGTGGAAGGGTTGTACTTCCTGCTTCACACCGACAAAAATCACTATAAATAAACACACTGTTAAGTAGCCAAAGGTACTTCATGAGCCTCATGTCAATGTCTGCAGAGAGTGGGAGCTTTAATATTATGCATTTATTATTGGTTTACGTATGCCTTTAATGTGGTGCTTTTATTGGAGCTTTTAAACTCTGAGTGTGACTCATGCTAACATTTTCTGTCCTCCTTTTCAAATAAAATTAATGGTCTTGCAATAGTTGGTTGGGAAAACATTTCCCCTCCCCGTGTCAAATGGAAATATTCAGAAAAAAATGTATTTAGAATGAAACTGTACTTGAAATACTACCAAAGGACAGATCTTCAATCTTCTTTTCTCCTGCACAGATTTCGTCATTTACGCCTCAAACAGAGAAAACTGAGAGATTACGTCAGTGAAATGGTTGACCTTCCAAAGGTAAAGCAGCAATTCTGACTATCACATGACATACAGTATTTATGCCGGATAAGATGACTTTCTTAAATCAGAACTTCAAATGTAAACCTCTTAACTGGGTTCTTATTGCAAAATGTTTCTGAAGCGAGAGCATAAAAGTTTACGTGGTAGACAATACATAAAAGCCCCTACTGTGAGATTAGTTCATTTAAAGCACCAGTAAAAAGAAACTGAGATCCTAACTTTATGTAATGTCAAACAAGTATGTTAAAACTTTACAAAAAGGAAAAGAAATATGATTTACCGTCTAACCAGCAGGCTGTAACTCCCCTCATCCAACACCTAACACAGGGCAGGAGAGATTACAGACATCAGAAATACTTTTATAGATTTACAGTGTGCCTTGTAGCTGATTGTTCAGCTGCTTTTTGAGGTCACATCCAGGAATCAAAGATTAGTTTCAGCCCATTTCACTACCAGTTAAGCTTTAAATGCTAAAGTGATAATTGAATGATTATTATTATAATACATAATAATAATGAAAATGATATCTTTGTGCACAGAAAAACTAATTGAGATAGAAGATAGGACACAGAAAAGAAGATAATTTACATAGAGCAGCCCGCGGGCCACTTGTGGCCCGAAAGTAACCCTCGAGTGACCCGAAATCAAAGTGACTGGGACTAAGGTCTGGCTAGAAAACAGAAAAAAAACCTTTACAAACACTGACAAGGTCTTATAAAAAATCAAACTTTATTACAGACATTAAATCCAACACGTTCTGAAAGGTTACTGGTAAGCAAGTTAATTTAGATGCACTTTCAAATGTGACCAAAAGATGATGTTTTAATCTGCATTTTTTTATGTTCATACACACCTTAATATGTGCTTGTATTAACCTGTCAAAATGAGTTGAAGTTATCTGTTTGAATTGTAAAATTTAAAGAAACAGTATTTCAGCAGAAGTTTAGAGTTTAGTTTAAGTACTGCACTTTATTGAGTTTGTGCCCTTTTGGATGTGGCACTAAATTAATAAGCATCCAGTTTGTTTGTTATCTATTTTTGTTTCTTTTAAGTGGTAAAAGTATGCACTGTATGCCAAAAATGCCAGGCCCAGCTTGTGTCGTAAGTTTGAAAATCTGACCCGACTGAATTTCTAATTGAATAGCCCTGACATAGAGGTATGATGACTTCACACATGCCAGATTTAGCTAAATCACATTAAACAATATTAATCTGTAAATGGGTTCTGATTTTCATAGAAGCCATTGTACAAAGAATAGCATACGTGTCATTTGTGACCTTTAATGGAACTATTCAGTGGTTTCTCTAGAACCTCTCATCTTAAGGGTAAGTTTTCAGGGATGTTTTGTTGAGGTCAGCAAAAGTGAAGTACAGTGGTAAAAGTGGGGGGAACTGAAAGCATTGATGATTATTTTCATCAGAACTGTGACAGAACTCCACTCCAATTTTAGCAACTTTTCTCAGCTAAAACAGGTGCTTGTAAAACACAACTGTTAACATTGATCAGGGCATAAAGACTGACTAAAAGAAACACTTAAGTTGCAGAAAACAGATTTCACAGGTACAGTCAAGGAACCCAGTCTGCATTTGTGAGTGACCAGTTTTCAATTATTTATAAACCAGATAAATGCAATTAGTTTTATTTTGTTGTCTACTTTTGATTTTCTTTATTTGACTTGATTTTTCAATGCAATATGAGTGTGAAATGAAATGTCAATTTAAAAGTAGGTGAAAACTTCAAAATTCTTCTTCTGTCTAATGAGCTGTTTGATGCAGCTATTTAAAGGAAGGATTGGTAGTCATGGAAAACTACCATGACTCCATCTAGCCCCCTAATTAGTTAGTCTCTCTTATGCTTATTTTCTGTCTGGATAAACCCCCTTTCATTTTGAGGGGGGAATTAAGTACTTTTTGTGGTTAGCAGAATAAGTTTAACTATGGAGAAAAAGGATAATAGCGAAAATAAAAGCAGCAAAAGGAAACAACCCAAAAAAGAAGTTAAGTCCTAACTTCACACCAGCATGAGAGCAACACAAGACACTTGTCTTTGGGTGTGGGGAGGTTGTTCTCTTCTTGGTCAGTCACCAGTATGTGAGACTCTCCAAACACCTGCCACAAGAAAAGTCAGACGGAGGGTGAACGCAGGAGACTTTGGTCTTGGGGAGAAAGTCATTTGGCAGAGCTTTGATGGTGATCCTGTCATATACCCATACCTTTCTCTTTATGTCTCTGCATACAATCCTTGAGATTACTGCTGTATCTGTACCAGATCTACTGACGGTCAGTTTTATTCAAAGAATGTGTTTTAGTTTATCAGACATATCCATCTTGCCAAGCTCCTATTGACAAAAATTGTGAGTGGTTCAAAGTGGAATGGTCCAATCGTTGCCCTTTAGAGCAGGAAAAGGTGGGAGATATGAGCGAGATGTCCGCAGTAAGCGTGCATGAACATGTACACAGATTAGCATAGATGCTAACAGCTTCAGCAAATTTTTTTATTTCAGATGTGGGCCTTATTTCTTAACTAAACAAAAACAAATAACAACAATATAAACATCTCTATTTAAACAATATTTTCACTCCATTCCTGACATGTATCGGTGAGAGTGTGTTTTACAAAGTGGCTCACATTCTGTCCTCTACAACACGGCACCCGCCTACTACATTTGGCACTAAATTGATGTGGTTGACTGAACAATCATCAAATCACCTGCTGGCACTGCTTTTGAGAGGTTCTGCCCATTCTTAAACTCTTTCTTTGTCAATTGGGATTGCCAATTCAATTAAGTTATGGAACACTTTTTGCATGGCAGGCAAAAAACACAACAACAAAGAAGCAATGTCCTCTTCGCTTTCTTTTCAGTTGTGTCATAAAATGTACAACCTGAAGAAGAAAATAAAAATGCAGTTTGGATGATCTAGTGTTACTTTATGTGTAAAATCATGCAGCCATAACCTTGAGATAAACAGGCCTTTTGGCTAATATATTTTAATTTTCAAATTTGGCATTTCAGAATGATTTTTGGTGACATTTGGTGGAGTTTGCTGGACATCTTTTGAAAATTAAATCTGAAAAGTCCTCTTCTTTTTTATTCTAATTAAGTCACAGAATGAGCAGTCTCGAAGAAGAAAGTGATAATGCATTTTGGATGTTCTATTATTCATTTTATATACACGTAAAAAATGCAGCTTTATTCTGAAAATGAAAAAGCATTACTGTTAATCCATTTTATTTTGGGATTATGGCCAATGTATCCTCATGTCGACCCCTGGTAATATGTCAAAAATGAATTCTGCTGTTGTTACTTTGTTTGCAGTAAGTAAGTCTGACTTTACCCAGGATCTTATTTTATCACAACTGCAAGCACTGAGCTGCTTTTCTTTGTCTCTCCAAATGACTTTGTTTGAAACATCACAAATGTAAAACAAAAGTCTTTTAGTGAACCAGTGAGTAAATGGGAGACAGATTTCAAAATCATTCCTGTAAATCTGAAGCATGTACTTGTGTCTGCAGTCCTTCCAGTAACACTAGACAGGTTTACGGCTGCATTTGCCCAGTTGTTTTTTTCCTTTGTCAGCTCAAAAATCTGCATGTCACATTGTTCTTCTGATTCCAACAGATGCAGATGATCATGTGCGACCTCAGTGCCAATTGGAACAACTCTTATCGGGAGCTGGAGCAGCGAATCCTCTCCATGGAGCAGAAGCTGGACGAGCTGAGTCGCTGCTTCCAACAAACCTCTGAACTGCTGTTTCATGTCCTACGTCACCGTAATCCAGAGATCAGGTAAAGTACTTTGAATTGCCTTGTGTATGAATTGTTCTTTACAGATAAACTTGCCATGCCATGCCTAAACAAAACAAACTTCCAACAACAAAATACTGTATGTGTTGCTGGAGCCAGCCTGCAAAGAAATTGTTTTTTTTTTGTTGTTGTTTTCTTTCCAGGTGACAAGGCTTCAAACACTTTTTACAGAGGCGGTTATGTTTTCATCTGCAAGGAGAAGTCAGATGCTCTCCACCCAGTGCTGCTCCAGACTGTTAACATGCTGAACCACTTCGAGGACTGGCATACCTACTAAAGATCTCATCCTCTGGCCTGGTGCTGACTGCACTGCACAATGACTCATAGCTGTAAAACTATACAGACAAAGTAAGCCCTCCAGTCCTCTTCTCAGTGGGAGAAATCACAATGCATCTTATTAGATTTGTGAGGGTGAATAAAGGGGTGAATTAATCTCAAACCAGGACTGTGGAGAGTCTTCAGCCTTATTTTAAATGCTATGTGCAAGGTGTCATTGATGGATTCCTTCAGAGCCTTATTCATGTGGAATAAGATGCATCTTTTTACGTTATTTTTGATCTTTCTCAATAATTTACAGTGTTACCCAAATCAGTCTTAGAAATGGAGCCCTTAAAGGAGACACCAATGACTATCCTTCAAGCATGAGAAAGTTTCCCACGATAGTGAGGTGTTGCCCAATGCCAATTTTGTGAACAACAAAAATGACAACATATGTTTGTCTACCATGGATGAAGTGCTGATAATAAAATCTCTGAATACGTATTAATTTACTATTAGCATGAAGAGATCAGACTTATTTGTCAGAAGTGGGCTTTCAGACTTTCTACATCTGTTTTACTTCGCCCTCTGTCTCTGAATTGGAAAATAAGAACAGGAAAAAGAGTGTTTGTACTAGAAAAGTGAATCACCTCATTTTGTATAGCATTAGAATGTTGTTGACCTCATACAGTGGTACAGGAGTAAATTTTAAAACACAGGAGTGAGCTAGAATTCTTACGTCTGGTTCCTCTGTCCCAAATTCTCTGGGACTTCAGGATATGTTCTGATAAAATCCTGAAGTGAGGTCATGCATATGAGCCTTGTTATTAAAACTGTCCCATGTTTGAATTTTAAAGTTTTATTGTGTTTGAGGAATGGTTGTTCTAAAGTGTTGTATGACAAACTGCTCAAAAGCACAAAAAAGGCATGATTGTAAATCATGTATGATAGTCACAGCCATGAGTAGACATGATCAGATTGTTTGGAGTAAATTATCATTTCTTTTACAAGTAAACATCTTTTGTTCATGAGTAGGGTTGAAAAATTCTGGGAATTTTCAAAGTTGTAAACTTTTCATAGGAATTCACAGGAATTTATGGGACTGAACCTGGAATATACAAAATTGACAGTTGACCCTTAGAAGGGATTTTAAGTACTGCTGGGATAAAGCATAATCTTGACTAAACATCCAGATTTCCTGCAAGTACACTTAAGAGTATCTACACCGTTCTTCAGTCCCATGCACACAGCACACTGCTCACTGTGGGGGTCTTAAGGCTAGCCCCCCACATGCACTGTGCACAGATGATCCCAGAACTCTTGACTGCTGAGGCCACGTTTTAGAGCCTGTAGACTACAGAAGTGTTGCAAAGTCGCAACTGGTTCACTGAAATAAATTAAACTTGATAAAGTTCAACTTAAAAATAAATCTATAGAAATGTACTGTTTTTTTCAAATTGTATTAATTACTGTGGATGTCTGGCCAGGCCAGCAGTAATGCATCACTATGTTTCAGTTTGTCATCTGTACGTTTACAGCTGCTCTGAAACACTCATAAAAGACCTGCTAACATCGTTTTTCAGTAAGCCAACAGCTCTATCTAGTGGTACAAGGTCAAATTGGCAGTATTTAGGAACTGTGTTGTCAAACCCCTAAAGTTTAAATCCAAATACGAAAAAATGCTAGAAACAGATTTCAACAATGATTAAGACTTCCTCTGTTATCTTAGAAGCTTAACATTTTCTTTATCTAATGACAGGTTGCACTATCATTAAAACATATTGTAAGGAAACCAAAGTGTAAAAAACTGGACTCCCTCTTCTCTGGAGGATCAACTGGAGCTTCTTCATGACTCAAGCAATCACAAGTTATCAAAACAGAAACTTGTTTTCACCTTGTCTATTCTGTATCGTTTGCACATGGAAGGAAAAGAACATCTATCTTGGACATGCTAATGATTAAAAGCCTTTAAGAATAAATGTGCATTGTTTTTCTTTGGGGCGGCATGGTGGCGCAGCAGATAGGGCAGGTGCCTCACAGCAAGAAAGTTCCCGGTTGGATTCCCGGGTCGGACAGGGGCCTTTATGTGTGAACTTTGCATGTTCTTCCCATGCACGTGTGGGTTCTCTCCAGGCACTCCGGCTTCTTCCCACTGACCAAAACCATGCTCATTAGGTTAATTGGTGACTCTAAATTGCCCTTAGGTATGAGTGTGAGCGCGAATGGTTGTCTGTCTCTCTATGTGGCCTTGCGATTGACTGGCGACCGGTTCAGGATGTACCCCGTCTGACAAACGTCCCTTGAGAACATGAGAAAAATCACTTTTCTCTCTCTGTTGCTTGCTCCAACCTTAAAGCCAGGTCAGGTGGAAGGAACATGCCTGTTTGTGCTGGTAGAGCCATAGAAAACATTAGAGCACAGAGCAGAAGTCAAATCAGCCTCTTGAGAAGAGTTTGGTTTGACACAGCTCATGAGTATTTACACTAAGACTGTCCGCACAGTGGCAGATTTTTAGGCTATGCAGCTTTTTCTGTGCATTATGGCCTTCTGTCCACATGCAAACATCGTTTTAGGTCACTGACAGTGATATATTCCATTTTAGTTGTCTCTAAGTGAACTGGGAAAACAGAAACACACATCTGAAAACAAGTGTTGCTGACTGGATGATTTACATGCCAACTCCTACTTTCAGCTCCTCCTCCACTATGATGCTGCTGTGCAAACACTAATGATACGAATACTGCGTACGATCTGGATGAATCCATCTATTGTTTGATCATAGTCAAGGTGACCCATGACCAGTTGTGTTTGTGTTTACAGCAGCTGTTCAAACCAACATGACTACCCAAAACACATTTAATAACAAGATTTAATCAAGATTCTCAGATAAGACTCAAATTAAAATAGAAATATTGACAAAAATGTACTCCACGCATCTGCTATCACCTGTTAACATCACCCTTTATTAAACCGTAACAGCAGTCAGACTTGCAGTTTGTACAGATGGGGGAAAAAAACGGCTTCTGCACAGGAGTTACAAAGAAAAAAGCTGCATTTCACTGACATCACTGTCATTTCAAAAAGTGGAAATTATCATTTTGAAAACAGGAGGAAAATCTACTTTTGCAAAACTCCACCAACATGTGTGGACATAAACTTAAACTGCATTTGGAGCATACCAAAACACTATGAAAGAAAATGTGAGAAAGTTTTCTTCAGCGATCTGTAAACCTGCTTGAAGGATGTTTATTATCTATATGATCTATTACCTCGAACTGAGTGGACAGAAAGACAGAAGTATCTGAAGCATAACTAAAGCAGAGATGTGTTCATCATTTCAAACTCTTCTTCAAAGATTTCATTTCTGTCCTGTTCTTGAGTTGGTGCCAAATGTAAGCAGAAGGTCTAAAGAAGATTTGTCCACATTCACATTTAAAAGGCATGCTGCATTTCTTCTTTACTCTACTTTTGTGTTTAAGTCCGGGGTGACACTTTTTCCTGGACTTTTCCTTAATGTGCTTTGCCAAGGCTGTTGCTCCGATGAACGTCTTCCCACAGCCGACACAGATGTAGCTCATGTTTTCCGCATGCTGAACGCAATGCCGCAGGAGGTACAGCTGGTGCTTGAAGGCTCTGCCGCACTGGCATCGGTGCAAACGGCTGCCTCTGTGCAGGTAGCGGTGGGTTATGACCAGAGATGGTTGCCGGAAGATGACACCACAATGCCTGCAAGGGTGAGGGGCTTTGGCACGCCAGGCTGTGTTCATGCGTTTCATCAAAGCTACGCTCTGACTGTCGTTTTCAAACATGGCTACAACAGTGGGTGTCTGTGGGGAGTCTGAGTCTGAGGATGTGGTAGATAGAGCTGCTTCAGACTGGAGCGCTGAGGGAGGATGAGCCTGTGTGCTGTTATTTGGAGCAACAGTTGAGTCAGGCAGAACAGATGGGGTTAAAAAAGGAGGAGGGCTTAAACAGGCTTGGCCATCCTGAAGCTTCCCATTTAAAACCTGTTTGAGTGACTTCACAGAAGTGACCTGTGTGGCTGCCAAAACTTTTTTATCCACCAGCGCAGATGGATTTGTAATAATGCACACTTTGGTGCTCACCACTGATGTGTGAATTCTGTTAACGTGGTTTAGTAAAGTTTCCTTAGATGTGAAAAAACACTTGCAAATGTTACACACCTGTGGCATTGCCTCTGAACAGAAGAGGGCCAAATGAGTATTGCCGTTCTGTGGGCATTGATGCTGATGGTACATACTCTCGTTAGAGAAAACTTGTCCACAAACTTCGCAGGTATACAAATACATGTGATGTTCATGGAGTAACTTCTCCGTCACGAAGTTCTCCTTACAAAGTAAACACTGGTATGTCGCTTTTACACCCGGGCAGTGCAGTAAATGAACCTTAAGTGACCTGAACGGGCCTCTGCCACAGGAGTCACAGACCGAGTTTTTATTTGGAGGGACATCGTCATCATCTTGACCCCAAATATACTCCACTCTGTTTTCAGATCCCTCTGGTTTCATCTTGATTCTTTTTTGATGTCTCATCTCTTGTGCCTGAGTGTACAGGTAGTTAACGGCCAATGTTTTCCACAGTTTGATTCTTAAGTCTAAAAATCAAAGATGGATCTTCTTAAAATTCAACCTGAACCCAGCCTTGCGCCTCTGTCCCATGTGCTGCTGAAAGATCGCTGTCACGCACTGAAGCATCAGTAAGTGAGCATTGTCCAGGTAAGCGGAGAAGAACAGGTGTTGGAAAGAAGCCTTGCAGATGTGGAGGATTTGGCAATGTGGCTTTTGAAGAGTGAAACCCAGCCTGTTATCATGTTGAATATTTTTTTTCCACAAATGGAACATTTAGCCTTTGGGACTGCAGTGTTGTCCCGCTGTTTGAGAATAACACACCATTCTTCAGACAAAATTGGTGGGTAAGGCCAAGCTCTATATGATCTATAAAAAAGCAGAAGACAAAAGACATGAGGTGATCAACATTCCACCAAATAAGCAGCCTTTGTTGCACATGTACATATGAAAAGTCAATACCTGTAATGTAATCATATTGAACACATAACATTTAATTAGCCTAAAGCACACAACAGTACAATAGTATACAGTAGCCTACTGGGTAAACATCTTTGGCAGGTATGAAAGTATGCTGTTCAGACTGCTGTTCTGAAGATGCCCAGTGCTCAGACCAGGTAAGTTATTGTGTGACAAGCTTTTAAAATGTAACACATGAAGCTTATCATTGACACAGCAGTGTTAGACCTCAAAGAATAACCACATCTGAGAGGCATGAAAATCCTTTCTTTCTTTAGTCTTCTGTAGTCAAAATCCTATGATTTGTGTTACTTGATTAACTGATTATCTGAACAAAGTGACACTTGTTTGGACTCTGATAGGCATACAGTAGATATAAGACACATAATCACCCCTTTATTAAAAAATGCAATATACAGAGTACTAATACTGCAGTATTGAGTGTCAATATTTGTACAAGTATTCTTTGGTGTCGAGTTTTCACTGGAGGAAATTCAACAAAATATACTTAAAACAAAATATCTGTGCTCTTCTTCCAACTCGTTTAGTTTTTCTCTTATTTTTGTGCTTAGGCAGCCCTACTTTCTGTATAATGCTTAAGTGTAGATGTATCAGATATCAAACTGCCCTCAGCTGCACTTACAGCCTACCGGCAGACACAAAGCACAACTGTTTGTTATGCAAACCAAAGTTTGCATAACAAAAAAATATTTTATGCATACCTGTGCTCCACAACAACATATTTTACAGTAACTAAAGTGAAATGGTTGATTTTGTTAGATTGAAAAGATTTTTTTAAGTGGTACATAGGTCTATGTATTGTTTTGTCATTGTTCACTTTCACATTGTTCACATTGTGTTTATGGAACTGTAATCACTTCATCAAATAGGTTTGTCAAATTGCTGTCTAAATACAGAATATCTTGTAAATTTATGTCACGGGACTTGGACTTAAAAGTAAACTCACTCAAGATATGATGGTCCGAACCAGATGAACGGATCTGTCCTTGATTATATATAAAGTGCTGACTGAGTAAACAAATAATTTGTTCATTACTTGCTATAAAGTTGTGTTATAAGGCTTGGTTACAAATGCCCAAGGCACATCTGGACTTGCCTTATGGCACACCAGTATGTCTAGCTCCACCATTTGAGAACCACTGCTCTAAACTGTATGTTTCCTTTTTGAGCTGTTAGTAATTACTAAACTTTATGAATGTATCGCCCATGACCTTTGGGACATGATTGGTGTCTGTATCAGCATCGGTATAGAAAACATTAGAGCAAAATATTCAGTATCAAGTCCTATTACATATACTTTTTTTTTAATCTAATTCCATTCATCCCTGCTTGACACAGTGTTTAACCCTGTAAAAACCAAACACAGAAAAAAATGTGCAAAATTTATGTTCACCTCTCAGATGTTGTTAGAGGGGGCCTCTGAAGCAGAAATTAAAGGGTTTTAGAATATTTTATGTTTTAGTATGTTTTTTTTTTTACTCTCACTGTTTAAACAGATATACAAAACTAATAAGGGGTCATTTGCAGGGTTGAGCACTTATGTTGCCCATTAACAGTCCATATCATGAATAATAATCACACACAGGGCTCGACAGTGCGAGGAGGTACTCGCATTTGCTACTAAAAATATTACAGTGCGAGTTGTGATTTACATTTGGTAGCACAAATAAGAAGATAAACCGTTCAGAACATGTTTTTTCTTGTGTTGAATACATTGGAAGTTGTGGCCGGTGGTATTCCTGAACACAGCCCCAGCTAGGACATGTCTCTACCAATATTATGCCACTATGCACAGCGCTGTCCCTCACGGACCCCATTTTACGCACGAGGATGCATTCTCCGCCGTCTGATGTAGACTCGATGTGGACTTCTGGCCTGATGTTTTCCATTTAAAGTGTGGCTGTTACCGTTGTTGTCTGTCAGTAATGTCTTTTCGTGGTGCAGCCGATGCATGTGAACATTTGATCTAAATGCCTCCTGAAACGCTCGCCGTCTTTCGGCGCTCTTCCGTGTGCGGTGGCGTAAAGCGCAGACAGGCAGCGCGCTTCTGGGACAGTGAGGATCATCGGTCACTTTGTGTGATTTTATGATTCAAACGCATAGCTGTCAAGTCTCCGTTTTGGCGAAACTACCGTATTTTTACCCCTCTTTCACCGCCGTCCTCCCGTATTAATATTTTCCGTAATTCTCCGTATTTAAAAAAACATTCCTCTGCCTCTGCTCCTAACTGAACACTGTCACCGTCTGGCGAAAATGCCACCTGCAGTTGCCTGCATGTTTGTTTTCCTCCTCTTTTACTACCAAAGAGGCTGAATGAGAAGATGACTCACTCGTCTATCGTTCTTAACACCGTGCATCGGTTCTATAAGCGGATTTAGCGGATTTATAGCCAGTGAGCTTCTGTCAAACATGCGATCTTTGGGGTGAAAGGCAGGGCGCTCAGCGCGGACACACGGAGAGAGCTAAAGTGATGGCCATGAGGAGTAACGAGGAAACAAACGCTAATATGAATGGTGGCACAAAAGATACGGTTCCTAAGCTAGCTGCCCCAGTGTGAGAATGTGTTGGTTTTAAACAGAATGAACAAGGTGTGAGCTCATGAACACCTACGAGCTGATATGTCGCATTTGTTTGAAAGTAGTGACGACGAAGATGTGCAGGTGCAGCGGAGCCTTCATCCTGACAGTCAACACGTACTGAGGCATTTGGTCGGCAAAGAACATATAGATAATACCCCAAAATGATGCGCCCTCACAGACAGTGTCGTTCACTACATTGCAAAAGAAATGGAACTCCCTCAATACGGCTGAAAAGCCAGCAGTTACAAACGTTTGACAGACAGTACAAATTGACTGGGAGAAAGAACACGTCACAAACAATTCCAGAACTGTATAAACTCCATTTCATTTAGGCCATAGTTTTTATTGTTGTGTGAGTTTTGTTTTTTTCTTTACAGAGACAAGGTCTATTTTATATTGTTTTTGACTAGTATAATTATTTTTATTTACATGCAATTTTGCTAAAAGATAGGCCAATTCATTTTCATTGCATTTTTTTCTCTTTTTTGTTTGTTAAATTTACAATATTTTTTGTTCAATTTATTTTATTTAAAATATCCTGACCTTCCAATTACAGTTAAATATTCTTAAGAAATGAAAGTTTCTTGCTTTTGATATCGTGCACTCACTTTATTATGCCATATATTATATTTACATCATTGAAAAAATGTAAAAAAAAAAAAAAATCGAATTAATATTGACAATAATATCGTTTATCGGCAATAATTTTTTGGACAATCATCGTCCAGCAAAATTTGTTACCTTGACAGGCCTACTTGTACTCCTGTTTTAAAATGTAAGGGATACTGGAGCTTGGTTGGGCTGGTGGGACAGCTCACAGCAAGTGCTGGAAAATTTCCCTTATTTTCAAATCCAAAACTTGACAGGTATGTTCAAACGGTGTCTGGATAGCTCATGCGCGCTGTCTAATGTGAACACAAAGACAAAAATGAAGAGTCAGCCTTTGGATGAATCAAAACTGAACATTCTTCATTGAGAACTTTTATGTCCCCACCAATGTGAAAATCAAACCTATGCCCTTGACTGCACGGCGCATAAGAAAACAGCTGGAAAGTCTGGAAAGGCCGCATATCTTTGTATTAAAGAAAAACACGTTACTTGGTAACTTTTCATCGTGCTACTAAAAATCTTTGTGTGCTACTAGATTTTTCAACTTGGTAGCACCCGTGCTACTTGGGAAAATACTAAGCGTCAAGCCCTGATCACACAACCTTCATTTTTATCATTTTTCATTTTTTTGTCATTTATTAATAACAAATAAGAAGATAAACTGTATTTACAAAAGTCAGAATTTAAAGTCCCCCCCAAGCATTCAGTCAAAGTGTCCAGTGTTCAGCCATGTTCATTTTCTATGATAGTCTCAGAAAACGTTGTTTTCCTCTGAAAATTAGGTTACATTTGCTGCATTGGGTGTTGTCCGCATAGTCAGTGGACAGTAGATTTTCTTTTTGAGGTTTAAGGGTATCTACATCAGTCTACTCATCACTTGAATCAGTGTCTGAGTTGATTATAAAGTTACTGTCTACATTCATAATGGCATCTTTCACATTCTGCAGTATATAGAACACATAATTTGCTGGTATCATCCTGAAATGGGAAAAGTAAATCAAACTAGAGAATTTGCATTTCCATGAAGGAAATGCGTTGAAATGCTGAGTGTGACTGCTGAAACTGTGAAATGAAATTGCTAAAAGTAATGCAAAGAAAGTTGAAAATGTGACATGAATAGTTGTAAGCAGTAAATCAGGGCTGAAAATGTGTGAAATGTGCAATAAAAATGTTTGCAGAACATTATAGCTACTGGAGGTCAGGTGTGCGTCATGACCACGCTCTAACTTCAAAGAAATGTGTAAAAGTAGATGCTGCTTCAACAGTCATATCTCAGAAACTGTAGCAGATAGTGAAAAGTACATCAAAACTGTTTGAAAGAGAGCAGAAAATGAAAGACTGTTTTGTAACATGGTTAAATGTGTTGATATTTGTAGATGTACCTAATAAAGTGGCCAGTCAGTGTAAAGTCAGGTTGAGAGTGTAAAGACAAGCATGATTACGCCATTATAAAGAAGGATCTGTATTAGCTGGAGAAGAAAAGCACCTCAACCAGGAATTAAACCCTAGTTTCCCGCTCCGCAATCTATTTATCCATGGGGTTAAATATGCCGACTTACGGAAAGCAGGCTATTTCTCCTGAGCACAGCAGCTCAGCACTGATAACGCTGGTACTTCCAGGTAAACGAACGCTCGCTGTGTCTAAATCGGGATAGATATCAGGAAAAGAATTTCACCTTGAGCTCGCCAACAACCTGCTGAAACGTTTAATAAAATTCTCATGTCTGTACTGCTTAAAATGTTAACACAGTGACGAGTTAAAAATGCGCTTCACTCGGCTGTCCGGGTCTTCGGTCTGACGCGCCCTAACATGAAGGATTTCCTCAAAAGTTGGTGTTGCTTAAAAATTCATATTTATAAAACGTAGACGCCAACAAAAAGCTGAAGATATGTAAAAGTGGCTGAGAAGTCAGTGCAGCTTTTAAAGTACGAATGAAGTCTGTAGGTGGAAGCATGCCCAATCTATGGAGCTTCAAAGTTGCAGAAGTTTTCAGCGGAGCTGCGGAAACGTCCCATTGATTTCAATGTAAAAATACATGCAGAAATTATTTTTACTGTAAAAAGTATAACTGTTAAACCTGTGAAAAATACAAGCGCACTTCTCATGAACATGCTGCATATGTCAATTTTATTCTGTGAAAATCTGTGCAAATTTGAAGCCTGTGAAAGGGGGCAAAGTCTCACTGATGAGAAAAAGAACAAAAATGGAGGTTAGGGAGAACAATATGTTGTAATGCTGACTCAGCATTTCAACATAATGAATAATTATGCAAGTAAGATATATGAGCATTTACTCTCCAGGCTAAATAGTTTCAATTCAAATATATCCTAACCTTACTTATACTTTCAACCAAATTCACACTATAGTGTCTGGATAGCCTTCCTAACCCTTTTACTTGTCATCCTAAGGGGATGATAAGTAGAGACCACTCCTGACAATGCCTGACCACTCTCACCTGTCCCTGAACAATGCAGCAAGTTTCCACTAAAAAGCATTCACGCCCAGATTAACCCATAGTAATGCAAAAACCTATTTAAACAGCTTGTTATGCTCTCTACTTATCACCTTTAAATGGAATATTCACATTCATGACCACTCCTGACCACTCTCACCTGTCCATGAGACATGCAGATAGCCTCCTTCGAATCAAAAACTGATTTTACCAACAGCAATGCAACAAGCTGGTACTTGAATAAAGCCCCCCCCCCAAACAGGCTCAGTTCAATATTTATTTCACTGCTAATTATTTTAACTGATGACACATAGATACTATTTCAAATACTAACACATAGAATTTCAAATACTGTAATCAGAGAAAACAATTCAATTATGGTCCAAACTCTGTAGAATTTAACAAAAAACAGATTGATTAGAAAATTTCATGAAAATTACCATCAAAAACATTTTATTTCTACCAGTATACCTGATAGGGCTGGGTATTTCCAGCAACCCCACGATACGATACGAATCCCGATACACATAAACTGTGAACACTGACTGCACTTTTAACAGAATTCCCAGCAACTTTTGTTTTTATTACAAGAAGAAAAAGAACAAGCCTGGATTTAAATAATTCTTCAACTTAAGATCTTCAATTCATGTCCCCAAAGATTGTAGACCTAAGTTTAAATTTGGAACATGTGTTTTATCATGTAATTTGGCTTCTACTTTGAACTGTGTCATTTTAACATTACCCAAAGTGTATTTACAAAAACAGTCCAAACATTGAGGCCGTATCGACCCCTTACGATCTGTATTGATACACATATCCCTTAGAAGTGCATGACGATATTTTGCCGTATCGATATTTTGAGCACAGGCCCAGTACCTGATCAACTTAGAAAAAAATATTTCAGGCATTTCACTTACTTGAATCTTGAGAAATCGAGTTCAGTAAAATGAAGAAATGTGTCCAAGGAAACGTTTGCAAGTTATGTGAGTTCTTGGCCTAAAGGCCCGACCCATAAACACATTTACCATCCAATGGCAATAGGACTCACAGATCATGTAAATGCGGTCTTTTGAAGAAAAAAAATGTTGCTGTTAGTTTTTTGAGGTACCTAAACCTGATGTTGTAATATCACAACGCTGGGTCTTACAGGGTTAAGGCTTGTGTTATAAGTAATTCACAACATTCTAACTCCATTTTCAGTTAGAAAGCACCCACCTCTGTTCACTGCTGTCTGCAGTGAAGAGCACATTTTCCGAATTACAACACGGCGCCAAAATCTACAGACAATGTAACTGTG
Organism: Scarus forsteni; assembly: GCA_036419115.1. Classification (NCBI taxonomy): domain Eukaryota; kingdom Metazoa; phylum Chordata; class Actinopteri; order Labriformes; family Labridae; genus Scarus; species Scarus forsteni. The sequence goes on along the minus strand of JAZDUH010000111.1, from coordinate 12,579,381 downwards.
CGTCACTTCAGAAACAACTGATACAAGCTAACTTCATTACAGCAATAAACTAGGTGTTCATCCAAATGAAGACCGTCTCCGGGTCTGCCTTTGATACATCTATCCCCTTAGGAAGCGAGAATACGGACACAAAACAGAAAACAGCAACAAAACAAATAGTCATAAAAAACAAATAAAAGTTTCATCTTAAGAGACGTTACCATGCGAGCGGCCATCGGCTTCGGGTCTCTGCATCCGTTTCACCAAAACACATGGGACTACATTTCCCATGAGCTACGCTCCTACACTTAACTTCCGTTGGACAAGAAAGTTAGACTTTTTATTCCATTATTGTGTTAAATTCGCTGACAACATTTCAAGCTCAAGGCACGATGCGAGATTAATAACACTGGCAATTTATCAGAAAATACCTATTTTTGCTGGGAGAGTTACTTACTTTTGTGAATTTCACAACACCCAGCTGCGGAACTACTCAAATAAGAATGGTGTTTTAGCGGTTGCATTTACTAGCCGAACAAAGTCGGTTAGATATGTTACACGGTGTAATTTGAACGGGCGGCGTGGTGTTAGTGCGTCACTGTCCGGCAACAATTCCAACATTGTCATGTGGCGGGCAACGCCGATACACAAAACAAGCGTCTTGACGGAAAGCGTAAGCCAACACAGACAAATGACTTTTTCCACGGATACACTCAAAGCTGTCAAATTAGACCAGACCTCGTTAAGAATTATGTTGACAAAACTGCTAGCTTGAAGCGAACGTTCGATCAGTGTCGACCACCGATAATCATTGATGGTTAAGAGAGAGTGATCTCACTACAGCCCGCTTTTGAGGGACTGGCTTTTAGCTGTTAGCTAGCTCTGTTGACATCAGTCCTGCTGTTTGGTGGACTGGCAGGTGAGGAGGACATGTCTGAGTCTGGACACAGTCAGCCCGGGATGTACGGCCAGGGACGCCGGAGGAGAAGGCGCCAGAGAGACAGAGATATTGGACCTCCGGGGCAAAACCTCTCCGGTCCTAGCCGAGACCGAGAATACCAGCCAAGAGAGCGGAGGGTAATACAGCTTTCATTAGATGCTTATTATTATTAGATGCTTTCTTTTTGGGGGGTTGGCTTATTTACGACCGAGACTTACTGTTTGTCCGTGTGTCTAGGATGGGAGCGAGGATCCTCCAGGCCCACTCATTCAGAAGACTCCCATCATTCTGGCTAAACCCCCCGGAGACAGGGTAGGACGCCTGCAGAGTTGGAGAGGAACAAACTAAAATTGCTCACCTTAATGTTATCGAGGCAGTGATGGTTAAGCAGCTGGTGCTTGGCCATTGTTTGGATGGAGGATGTAAACCGGTCTAAATAATTCTACAGTCTCTGCGCGGGGCAGTGGTTGGACGTTACACCACCTGACCTGTTTTGGGGGGTGGGTTATTTCAACATGCTGCCAGGCCTAAAAAGAGGAGAGAAGAAGTGGCTCTGATGTTGCCGACATTTGTCTTGTACATAGAAGTGCTCTATTACAGGGAGAAGACATGTCAAACACACTAAGAGGCAGAGTGTTGCAGGGCTGACCTGTTTTTGTTGCCCACCTGGAAGTTGGCATCGTGGGCTATCTTGACTTAAAGTCTATGGGATGTTTTTTTTTACAGTGGCTTTGGATCATTGCTTATGATATCTCTGGCAAACCTAAAATCATGAAACTAACAGGTTTTGTTCATCATGACAATCTTATCTTATTTATGTTATTTATCTTTGAGGGTTAAAACCTATTACCAGGATACACGGGGACTACAAATTCATAAACAAACCAGACATTTAAATTTTTTAAAGTGTAATATTGTTGAGGGTAAAATCAGCTACCAGGGTACTTTGGGACTACAAATGGCAGTTGGACTCCACCATATAGCAGAGGCATGTTGTAACTTCCTGTTTGAGAATTACCTTTTAATCCACGATCTGATCAAGTTAGTGCTCATGGCTGTGGTTACGGTGTATATTTTAGTGTCTATGAAAATGATCACGTGTGATTGCATTTGGGTCCCCGGCCATTTTTGTAGTCTGAGTTGGTGGTTTGCTAGCAACTGTCATTTTAAAAACACAATGACGTTTTAAAATTGAAAAGAGGGGAAATATCAGGTGTGTTTTATGTTGCAAAATGAAACAATCAAATCATGTATGCGTATATTCACTATAGACCTCATCACAGACATTTTTCTTAAAAAAGAAAAACACAATGTAGGATAAGGGAATCATAAGCGCTAAAATGCTAACTCTGTCCTGTGACTCATTCCTTCACCTCTTCATAGGAGCTTTTTAAAGTTCCTGTAGTAATGTTGATACTTTAGCCTGTTTTGAAATGAAATGATATATTGGTAAAGCTGCTAACGTAGTCCCCTTAAGTACTCCATTCTCTTTGCATTGTGTTTAAATGCTTAATATCACAACAAGAGTAATCCACTGTTTCAGTCAGCGTGTCATTTGATGTTGGAGACATCTCGTCCTTTCAGCTTAATTATACAACCTCACTGGAAGGCAGCAAGTGGCACTGCAGGTATCCAGCATGCCACACAGCAAGGAGGTTGCATGTTCTCCCAGTGCATGCATGAGTTTTCTCTAGGCACTCAGACTTCCTCCCATAGACCAAAAACAAGCATATTAGTGTTAATTTGTGGCTCCAAATTGCCCTTGAGTATGAGTGTGAGCATGACAGGTTGTGCATCTCTCCGTGGCCCCGTGATCAGCTGGTGACCAGTCAGAGTCACCAGCTGATAAGCAGTATAGATCATAGATGGATGAATGGCCCTTCTTTACTGGACATTCCTAATTAACGTTTTATATTTGTGATGCACATGACAGATTTTCTTTGATCAACCCAAAGCCCCTGGGCCCTGAGGTATGACAGCAACTTCAGAAGGTCAAATAAAAAAATATATTTTTGAACAAGTCAACACTTTACCCAGATGTTCCCAGGACTTATTTTCTAAGTTTCCTACCAGAAAATCTTGCCAGACATGGTTTTGCTAGACTTATAAGCCCCTCTGTTCCTTCCTCGCCCAGAGCAGGCAGGTTTAGTGGAAATCCTCACCGCCTGAGTCTGACCATGTCCCCTCAAGAAGTGATGTGGCCTCTGCTGTGCAGCACTGTGCTCCAGTGTTTACTGTGGCTGCACAGGCATTTCACGACTTGTTCTCTTAACTGCAGTTTACTGAGGGTTGATTTCATATCTGGGGGAGTTGGTTTATCTCCAGTAACGTGATTGAGACAGTATTCTAAAGGACTGTTTTAGCACAGGGGGGCTATTGTAACAGGGATGCCTGTAAAGGATGATCATATATCTACTGTATATATAAAGGTAAAAAACTGTATTTTACTTCATTTTTGATCATGACCTATATTTTAACACAACACTGTGATTTTCTTTTATGCCAAAAGTTTCAAATACCAGTAGTTTTGCTTTGACTTAAGTGAAATTTATTCAAGGAACTCATCTTTTCTTTAAGTTTTATGGATCCCACTCTTCACTCTATATCAAGTTCTTAAGTCCACAATGAATCAATTTTGTAATAAACAATTATGTGGTGTACAGTGCATCTTGATTTTATCATTATCCTTCACAACTTATGGTATTTTATCAAAAAGCGAGGTTTACTGTGATTTCCTTTCTTCAAAGAGAGTGTAAATTCGTATCTTATGCATCCCCAGATCTCAGCTCTTGCTCCTGATGACTGTTTGTTGTTTGATCCTTTCAAGGCCAAACAATCCCAGAACATGCCTGTCAGTGGGCCTCCAGTCATAGAGAAGCCCATCATGCTAATGAAAGCTAGGGATGATTCCGGGAAGCCTGGGACCCCTCCTGAAGCTGCAGCTCAGCCTTCTGGTTCCGGACCCTCCAAGATGGAGAAAGAAGGTCAACGACCCACTCAGCCTGTGTACCAGATCCAAAACAGAGGAATGGGGGCTTCTGCATCAAGCAGCGCTGTAGACCGTGAGTTAATGTTGTTGACACGGCAGCTTTTTAAATTCTGTAAATGTCAGTTAGAGTAATGCTAAGAAAAACTGCACTTTATTGTTTCATTATGGCTAATTAAAAAATGTGTGTGAGCAAAAGTCACTCTTTGACCCTCTTCTGTAATTTCCAGCTATGGTGGGACAATCAAAGCTCCTCCCCCCTGAGAAGATGAAGCACAGCATCAAACTAGTGGATGATCAGATGAACTGGTGTGACAGTGCCATGGAGGTGAGTTATTGTTAGTTAAAGAAGAAAGGCCTCATATATAGTTGTAAGTGATCTGATTATGGTGTTGGTGTTCTGCTTCCTATCTTGCACTTTATCCAAACTTAAACAATGTTTATTTATTGATGTGTTGCAGTTTCTGCGGGACCAAACCGATATGTTGGTTGTCGGAGTCCTTGGCCTGCAGGGGACTGGAAAGTCCACAGTCATGTCACTGTTATCTGCAAACACTCCTGATGAAGATCAGAGGTAAAGTTCATCAGTGGTAATGAGTATACACTATTTTCAGTCACTCATAAAGCAAATTAAATGTAACACTGACCTCTGCAAAGGGAAAGGTGAAGGAGAGAAAATATAATGTCATCTGACAATCCAAGATGAGAGAGCATGCAGTAAAGCTGCTTTCATTTAAAAAACTGGCTAACAGGTGCACTTAATACAGCAGAATGTTAAATAACAGCTGTATTTATGTGTCCACTACACCCTTTAAACTTTGAGGTTTATGTAAAACTGTGAAGAAATATGTAATGTCCTAAAAGATTGATTTCTTAGCCTCTGTAGCAGAAATTAAATACAAATTTGAAACCTTTAAAAAACTTTGCTGTAACGGTCAGTCATTGCCTTTTACTTAAATAAATTCACATCTTTTGAATTCATACATCGGTCAAAACAAAATCATCAACATCATCCTCCATGCCACACCTTTTTTTTTTATCAAGCCTTTAATCAAGTCAAGGTAAAAGTGGACAAATGTTGCATCTGGTGTGAACGTGGTAAAGGGGTAGTACCCTCTCTGCACACTTGGGGGTGATATGCTTCAAACTTTTGATTCTGTTGGAGTTGAGGTTTTTTTATTAGATAAAATGAAATGTTTAACGTATGTTCTCTATACTACAAAATAACAAGCAAACAATCTGAAACTAAAATGCTGTGTATTTGGAGGAAATTATGACTACTTACTAGAATATAACTAAAGATGTCTAACCCTATCTGTGCTCCGTTGTTGGGATGATATTTTTTGCTCTGGACATATTTAGTAAACTCACAATAAATGCAGCAAAGTTTTCCTGCAGTATGTCAAAGGTTTTACTGTACAGTTGTATCTTTTTTTTTATCATTTATAAGAGTTTGACCAGACTTTTAGAGCATTGGGGGCTAACCCCCCTACAGCAAAGCTTTGTCTGCTCCAGAATTATCAAAATAGGATTTGCAGATATTAATACAGATCTTTACAGTGTTTTCACTGTGGGGTGGTGGTCCACCACTCCAAGGTGGCGCTTCTGCCATTCAAAAAAAAAAAAAAGTAATGTAGTGACTCCAAGGAAAAATGGCAGGAAACCACCAACTTGGAGGAAAAATGATTAAATTATTGTGTAGTGAGCATGTTTATTTATTTATTTATTTTTTTTCATCACAGAGCTTATGTATTCAGAGCTCAGACTCCAGAAATCAAAGAAAGAGGAGGGAACCAGAGCACAGGCATTGATTTCTTCATCACACAGGAGAGAGTCATTTTCCTGGACACGCAGGTAAGAGCTAACATTTTGTCAAAGGAGTATCTTCTGTATTTTTATGATCTTATTATGAAGCCAATTTGGATTTCGGGATGCTAGAGTTGACTTTTGAATTTCTCTTTGTCTCTCAAGCCAATGCTGAGCCCGTCCATCCTGGATCACCTCATCAACAATGATCGCAAGTTGCCTCCTGAGTACAACCTCCCTCACACATATGTGGAGATGCAGGTCAGTTCCAAGTCTACATTTGGCATTTTTTGTGAATGTACATAATGTAAAGGGAGCAAAGACTATTTGTAAGAACACGATTGGGAAGTAAAACAGATGGTGAAGTGTCTAAAACCTGTATTCCTGATGGCAAGTGAGGATCAATTTTACTGGTTTAAGTCAAAAGAAAGAAACCGTTTTTCATAATCTAAGCATGAGTATCAGTTTAACAATTTCAAGTGAGAGGGGATAACAGGTTACTGGCTTCTAACACTTTCTGCACTCACACTGTTTTATAACTTCATCATGACTTAGTGTTCCGTCTCTCTTCAGTCTCTTCAGATTGCTGCCTTCCTGTTCACTGTGTGTCATGTGGTCATTGTGGTTCAAGACTGGTTCACTGACCTAAACCTGTACAGGTAGGTAAATATTTCTGTGCTATTCTTTCCATGTAGCTGTTTTTGCCATTTTTGTCAGAAAGACTTCTGGACAGTCAACAGCTCCTCCTCTCGCAGGAATGTTGAGTATTTCATATTACATCTTGAGAGGATATTTGTCTTCTGCTTTTTCATTAGCTCAATAATGTTTTTCTTTGTGTTGGTCCTGTAAGACAACAATTGTGGAAGGAGCCAGACTTGCTGGAAGTGACTGGCTATGTATGTTTAACAGGTGTGGACACCTTCATCCTCACTGTTACTTGGTTAAGATTCACACACAAAAGAAAACAGTTCTTCGTGAAGGAATTTATTCTTCATATGCTTAGGTTTTAGCCCCTGAAAAAGACCCTGTCTGATTTTTTTTCAGCCTTATAGAAAAATGAAATAGGTGAAATGGCAGGTCCCTATGTTGTTAGAATTAAAAAGAACCATTGATCATTTTGAACATGTTTAAAGGGATATACCAACATTTTCTTTGTTTTCATGTCTTGCCTCACTCCCGAGTCCATGACTAGCAGATAGAAGCCATTCTTTCGTCTGTGCATCCATTAGCAAAGAAAGAGGCGGCCAAAGCTCACCCACCACTAGTAAGCTTTGCTGAAACACTGGGAGTCGATGGGTATAGCTAGTTTGCCTCTGCCTACAGTCACCAGTAAAACTCTTCCACAGCTCTTAAACGGTCCTGTTTACTGGTTGTGACTTGTTTTCTACTGCGTTATGTTTTCTTCTTCTATCATCATCACATTATCCCCTTATAAACAGAGGCTTTGTTTTGTTTTGTTGAATTCCGAGGTAGTTTGTGCTCGAGATGTGACGTTCGTGAAGGAGTCAAGTCTTATGAACTGGTTGTATAAGTTTACAATGAGAACCAAGTGGTAGATGTGAGTGATCTGACCATTTGCAGGCAATTTGCATTTAAGAATGGATGATGTTTAATGTTATTTTTTCTAAAGGCAGAGTTGCTCACAGCAAGACACCTAAGGAAACATAAGTAAGCAACATAGCCTATGGTTGCCGTTAGCCAAAACCTCGTATCTCTCTTAGCATTCATTACTTTCCATAGTGGTGAGTCATTTTTATTTATCAATTAAAAGTACAGAAAAAACATTTGCAATGAGGACAATACATTTTTTGTTTGTTCAAAATAGCTAGTTTGGAGATTCTATTTGTGCCCAATAGTGACAGTTTGTTAGACCTTAAATTTCAGTATATTACAAGATTTCTATGCGGTTATTGTTGACTTTGAGATTTTAACTGATATTAACAGTGTGATGCTCCTATGCAGACTGATTATCAATCGCAACTAACTCAACTCAAAAACTTTTACTCTTTGTATTAACATTACAAAAGGTAAAGTTTGACTCCTGATTGCCAATAATCACATTATTTGCTTTGTATAGAGATGACATCAAACCAAGTTCTGTAATTTAAAGTCATTTTAAACTTTTACCAGAACTGATGAAAATGTACTGTATGAACAGTGTTGGACCTTTTACTGATCCACGAGGAACTGCACAAGTAACTGTTCTAAAAGCAAGGTAAAAATGTTGACATACAGTATATGCAAAGACCAGTGCTTGTATATGTGCACATTAGAGCATGACATTTTTCGAGAATTCCCGTGGGTCACATGATTCCCGAGGGAATCCCACGGGATGGGAGTCATTTTTAAATTAATCCCGGGATTGGGACGGGACGGAATTTTTTCTCTGAGAGTGGGATGGGACAGGAGTGAAAATCCGCTCCCCTGTCATGCTCTAGTGCACATACAGGACAGCACTCCTTGTGATGACCAAATTGCTGTCTTACCTGCTGCCTTCACACTTCTTACCACTCTGACCTTCTATCACATGAATAACTGAGATCAATCCAGGGTTCAAAACATTAGCCTTTGACATTATTTCATGCACTTTATCTGCATGATGTAATGAAATTGTCAGGCATGCAGTGAAAATGGCCAGTGGGACTTTGACGAACAAGTTTCCTTTACTGGTTCTTAACTCTTTAGAAAGGCCCGTATTCAACTCGCTTATTTTATTTTACTTTTTTATTTTAATGTTTGTACTGACAGTGTATACATGCAGGATTTAACACAATGCTAATTTCCATCCATAGTCCCAACATAAACAAAAAAAAATAAAGCCGAACTCATTAACATGTCAAAATAGTACAGTACCACAAATGGTAACAGATAAAAACAGTACATGCTGGGTTAAACCTACCCAAAAGAATTTGATTTTAAAAACAATGTTGTGCCTTTATGTTTCCAGTCGTGGTTTTATGCAACCTTTATTTGGGTTCTAAAAGGGATTGTTTGTGAATAGGTTTCTTCAGATTGCTGAGATGTTGAAACCCTCCACTCCATCTGCAAGCCATGACAGCACCGGCTCTTCAGGCACTGACGACGGAGCAGAGTACTATCCTCATATTGGTAATTTTTAATCACAGGGACACACAAACATACAAACCAGACATGTTTGATATTCCAATATAAAAGTTTATCTCCTTTATCCAGTGTTCCTCCTGAATAAAGCTCGACGAGATGATTTCTGCCCAAGGAATCTGAAGAACATGCACATGGTGGTGGACAAACTGATGTCCCACTCTCATCTCAAATACAAAGGTTACAAAAAAAAAATCAGCATTTAGTCACAATACTTGAATGTCTTTTTTCCTCACCCTCACTGTTTTAAGTGCAAACAGGTCACTGAAAACCAGTGGACTTAGTTCACTCATTTACACAGAGGATGCAGGAGGATAGGGATTTATTTTATTAAAATAGTTCCCCAGGTTACTCTGTACGTGCACTCATCCTGTAATATGTTTGTTGAAGGTACATTATCCATGCTTGACTGCAATATCTTCCCTGGCCTGAGGCATGACTTTCTGACAACTGAAGTCAACATGTTCCTCCTTCCTGTGAATGAGAGTGACGGGGATGAGAATCTGACCAAAGCAGGTTAGAGAGAACGTATCCATTCCCCAGTGAAAACTAAATGTTTGTTGTGTTAATTTACTTGAACCCTTTCCTATAATGTTAGGGACAGGAACATACCCACTCTTCTCTCTGCTCCCGGGCTACAAAGGACACGCTTCCTTCTCCACTGTGGTTTCCAAACTCCGCAGCCAAATACTGGCCATGCCCCGCTGCCAGCTGTCCCACACCATCCTCACTGAGAAGAACTGGTAAACATCACTCCATTTTTTGTTAACTCCGTTTTCATACATTCTTACTGAGAATAGAGAACATTAGTTCATCCATTTTGTTTATTTTCAGTTTGAATAGTTGAGAGGCAGGAGGAAGAAGTTGAAAGGGAAAGTACTGTGGTATACAGGACTGGTTTTGTGGTATGTGAGTCAAATTTGGAGTCAGTCCCAATTAAAGGGACTGTGAGGAGTTTCTAAGTAACTACAAAAAAGTCTCACTTTTAGATATATGCCTGATCGAAATACACACTTTAAGATGAGTTTTATAGCATCAATATAAGTTATCTATAAATGCTATTCCTTAGCTTCCTGGTCAGGTCGGACAGGGCTGGATTGGCCTGGATACTCAACTTCAGGAACAAGACAATTAAACCTAGAGCAAATTTATATTATTCGGACACGTCTTAGAGCACCGGGCTGTAAGTAGCGATATATAGCCGGCTACAAAACTACAATACTAAGTTTTCCAAAAATTGCTTGTTGTCACACATCAAAATCTACCGCTACATAACTAGAAAGAGATACATTACCTCGTCGCTTTGAACCCTGTAAGTTGATGAAAAATGAAGTTGCAAAGCAATGCAGAGTTCTGAGGAAGGTCCGAGCTGCATTTATCACAACAAACACACGCTTTGGCTTGGGTCACGTCTTTTGGTGCGTTCCAATTGTAGTCAAAAGTCGGAATTTCCAGGCTCTGAGTAGGAAACTGCAACTGGAACGCCCCCTTTAGTCTGAATTTCCTACTGGGAACTCGGTGAAACCTCGCCACCCCTGAGTTGACAATCAAAGATGGATGCCCCCAGTGTGAACAGTTATTTAGCTCCTGTAATAATCAATTTATTTGCATTTCTGACTGGGGTGTGTCGCTCTAGATCAGCTGTATACGTGGTATTGTAAGACTTATACTTACAAAATGCTGCCATAGTGATAATCACATTCTTCATGTGATATTTGTAAACAACAACGCAGGGCGTGCTAACAACAGCTAACAATAGCCTGGTAGATCGGCATTTTTTTTTTCGACTTCAACTGGAACGCTGATAAGTCAGAGATGATGTCACTCCCAGTTCCGAGGTTACTGGAACGCAGCATTACAACAGTCGCCGCGCATGCTCATGGGTAGCAGAGTCTTAATGCCGCCGGTAATAGATTCTCCTCATAGCATCTTTAAAGGATAAGTTCGGTTTCTACAGCTTTCACATTGTTTATAGAATGAAGTAGAACAATATACTCACCCAGAAGGCTTTCCTGATCCAAACAGTGCTTCGGGAGATATTTAGATCCAAAATCGAGCGGTGGACATCCATACAATGGTAGCACACGGGGCATGTATAGCGCTGCTCCTAAAACTGCATTAATCATCCAAAAACTCATTAGTTTCACCAATATTTCATCATGGTCCACTCACACTACTCCTCCACGACAGTCCGTGTCGCTCCAGACATGTTTTGTGACTGTGCTGACCTCTGAACTGAAGACTGCTCTCTGGCCAGCTGTTCTTCTTTTTGCCTCCGCGTCCTCCTTCCTATGAGCTCCTCATCTGTAAACTCTGGCTCGAAACTGTAAGGACACCCATCATATTCAAAGTTCTCCTCCACAACATCTTCATCCGATAGATATTTGTCCATTTTGCATAAAACTGGAAGAAGAAAGTCGTGTAGCCGGCGGTCTTACCCTGAAACAATGAGCCATACTGCACATGCGCGGAGGCAAAGGTTCTTCTTCAGTTCAGAGGTCAGCACGGTCACAAAGACATGTCTGGAGCGACACAGACTGTAATGGAGGAGTAGCGCGAGTGAACTATGATGAAATATTGGTGAAACTAATGAGTTTTTGGATGATTAATGCAGTTTTAGGAGCGGTGCTATACATGCCCCATGTGCTACCATTATACGGATGTCCGCCGCTCGATTTTGGATCTAAATATCTCCCGAAGCACTGTTTGGATCAGGAAAGCCTTCTGGGTGAGTATATTGTTCTACTTCATTCTATAAACAATGTGAAAGCTGTAGAAACCAGACTTATCCTTTAAGCGTTCATGTCAAGTGAAGGGGTGTCCCAATTCTCCATAAGGCAAAGGGGCAGAGCTAGGACAAATGGCAACACAGCCCTTCTAAAGAGGACATACTGGGACCTCACTTGAAAGGAAGGGATATGAGAATAATACTTCACCTGTTGACAAGATGTCGGAGTGGAGACTGAAAGAAGCACATAATTACAAGTAATTATTTAAACATCAAGTAAATATTAATCATGTTTTGAATTGTTGGTTGTGTTTAAAACTACTCTTTATAACCAGCTAGCTTTTGCAGCTTTAGCTACAGCTATTGTCGCATCTGCATACATCACAGCCAGCGAGCGGCTCTGGGTTATGACGTAGCAGGAATAGAGTGGTGTCTTGTTTTTTAGGAGCATGTTTTCGCCCCTTCCCTTTGGCCTTCAAAACAGAGGGCCAAAGGGAAGGGGTAGACAAAAGGGTAAGACGAGGGGGGGAGGGGTACAATTGGGATTGACCTAAAAGGTGATTAATCCATATTATCATGAGACCAAAGCAGAGCAAAGTTATTTTGTTAGAGCACTTTTCAAAAAGTGGGGAAAGGGGAAGTGATTTGTCACCTTTAGTTAGTTGTTACATTGTGTGTTTTTAACAAGTTCTTACTGTACAATTCCACAAAAAAAAATGGATTGGTATAAAAATAACACAAAGACAACAAATCATACTGTGTTGACCTTTCATGTACATAGCAATGGTAAATTGAAGATGACAATAAAGGGCTGCTTTACAACGTGAATTAATAAATTGCTGCTGTTTTCCTCTTGGAAACTTAAATGTCAGACAGAGCCTTAGAAATAGCCTGCAGACTCCTTTGCATCAATACTGCTCATTACAAAAATATTCCCATTAATAACAAGTATTGAAAAAAAATGCAAACCTTTGTTGTTACCAACTTAACATTTATTGCAGCTAATAATAAACAAAGTTTCAATTCTGTGGTGAAAGGAATGTCAATCCTGAAATTGTCTGTAATTTTCTTAAGTCTTTAAGGCTAAAATTAGTTTTGTTAATTATTGCAGAATGGTTTAAGACCAACAAAAAGGGTGTTACAATGATTTTAAAAGTAAAACAAATAGAATGAATTGTCTCAAGCTTGATACTTGCAAGGGACTAAAGCATATTTCAATACTCCAGATCAAATATAAGCTTTCTCATAAATAAGTTGGTTGCTGTGTCTGTTTTCAGTCGTTTGTATTTTTTTTTTTTTTTAGGTTTCACTATGCAGCTCGCATCTGGGATGGGGTGAAAAAGTCCTCGGCCCTCTCTGAATACAGCCGCCTGCTCAGCTAATGCCTCGGTTGACCTACTGATGAAGAAAACGGTGGCAAAAGCTCTGATGTCCCATACTCTGGTCACACAAAGACGTGACCATGAAAGCGGAAAGCGTCGAATGCTTCCTGCTCGACGGACAGGAAGCCCCGTCAGTGAAGAGTCAGGTATAAAAGCAAGACGACGACGTCTTTTGCTGACTCTGGCGGGATTGACAAACCGATGAACTGCTGGTGACATGATATAGTTGACTATCAGCTGATCAAAGCTGCATCTTTCAGCGACAGCAGTGGTGAGAAAAAGAGATTGAGGTGTATGCATTTTAAAGCAAACATGGATATTTTTATTGGGTCATTGTTTGACGGTGTTGATGCACAGTGAGATGGAAATAAAGCTTTTTGTTGGTTTCTTTTTGGTTCTTTTAAAAATCAATAAAATAAGTACTTGTCAATTACCCAGAAATAAAGCTGAGTGAAACTGTTTGGTTCTTTACTTTCCAGGAACTTTTTATTGCAGTGTTTGAAGCAGTCACCGAGGGCTAAGTCAGAACAAATCTTCATACTATTTTAAGGTATTTCTTTAAACAAAGATAGTGCCCTGACTTGGCCTAAGTAATGGAGACCCTGATACTCTGCTCACTTTGTCTGTCCACACTGTACAGGTTGTATTTGTTAGGATTAGAAATATATTAAATTCATAGAACTGGATAGACACAGAATAGATTCACATATTAATCACACATAGTCTGGCTTCAGACTTAAACATGGATCAGTCTGCTCTAAGTACACTAACACAACCAAAAAAGATAATCCATCTTTACACCAATGTCCACTCTGATTTTAGGATGCCTGGAGCAGTTTTTAAAGGTTATGGGTCAAAGCTCAAGGTCATGAACTTTCATGATCACTCCTAAGTTTTGAATGAATGCCAACTTGTGAAACACAATACTACAAAAAGGCTTTTATGAAACGCTCTTTTCTTTTTTAAATGTATTTTTTGGCATTTTGTGCCTTTAGTAACCCCATGAAATGTTCTTTTAACTTTGCACATCCAATGAACACAAGTATGAACCTATTAGATTTTGCAGTCAAAGTCCTGGAGTAGTCGTCCTTTGCAAATGCAGTTTCTCAAGAAACAGTTCATTGATTAATTATAAACTTCACATTAAAAAAGGTCCTGATTTGATTTTAAAGGTCATGGATGAAAGGTCTCACTGTCACTGTTCACTTGTTAAAGCATTATCTTAGAAACACTCGCCAGGATTTTCTAAAATCTTCTTAAAAACTTTCACTTCGGTTCAGGGACAGTGTCCAAAGTCCATGTGGTCTTATGATCATGTCCTAAGTGTGAACTTAAAAAATCAGAAATACTACAGGGATTTCTGTCAGACAAATGTCCAATGAGATTTGACTGTGGATTCATTAAATTGGGGAAGCAAAAGGTCAGAGGCCAAGCAGCCTACCACCTTACTCAGACTCTGTCACTGTGTGCCCCATAAAGACTTTAAACTGCCAACAGATAAAGTTGTTATTTTGTTTAGGGAGAGAAGTCATAACAATCTACCAGTGAGAAAGCACTGATGAAAGTAGCAGGGAAAACTTCCATTTAACAGACAGAAACCTGGTTCAAAGTAATTTTCTTAGCAGCAGTTTGCTGGAAGCCTAGATAGAAAGAAAGAGAGAGAAACATAACCGGAGCAAAGGATGGAGCAAGCAATCAAAGAGAGACAGCAACAGAAATGAAGGCGTGGTCTGAGGCTGAAAACAACTCCTTCCATTGAGAGCTACTTAAAAATGTGGTAGATCCAAAGAGCAACTTGGTTATATCCAACATCACAAAATGCTTCTCCTTACCTGGGTCTTTGGCTGTGCACTTCTGTCCAAAGGTAAACTTTTAGTTGTTTTGCTGCTTTATAAATACTTTGATTTTTACCAAAAGAGTGTATTTTCATTGTTGTTGCTTTTCTGGGCTTCCTGAGGCCACTTACATAATTACAGTGGCAACTCTCTTGAGTAACTATTGAGTAAAATTTAAACATAACTCTTTTTTCTATATTACTTTAGTGTGTGTGTTTGGTTTCAGCAAACACCCTAAAGTGTTATGAGTGTGTGCAAGGGGTCATAGAGGCACACAGCGACAATGTGACAGAATGTCCTTTACAAGGTCAACAGTGTGGAGCAGTGAGGATTACAACACAATCAGGTATAAAATGTATATATTTTTTCTAATTTTAAAACTTCTATATGACATTCCTCAGCAGATGTATTTTTTCTTCAGGTAATGTACAAGCTGATCTCCACATGAAGTCATGTTTGTCTGCTGATCAGTGTGTGGAAGGCTCGGTCAGCTTTGGAATTACCAGGATAATAGTCACTAGCAAGTGTTGCACCTCTGAGCTCTGTAATACTGAGCCAGCTCCAGGTACCAAACTCCCATTATCTACTGATACATAAATGATTCTTGTGCTGAGGCTGTATTTGTCATTAGTGGCTCTATGGATATATTTCCGTTGGTTATAAGAGTCTGACTTTCATGCTGATAACTCTTAATGCTGTAAAAACCCCGATTTCAATAAAGTCTGGGCATTGTATGAAGTGTAAATAAAAACAATAGCATGATTTCAAAGTCCTTTTCAACCTATATTCAATTGAATACATCACAAAAACAAGATATTTAATGTTCAACTGATAAACCTCATTTTTTGCAAATAACTTGTGAATCAGATGCCTGCAACATGTTTAAAAAAGATGAAACAGAGGCATATTTACAACATCACCTTTCTGTTAACAACTCTCAATAAGCTTTTGGGAACTGAGGACAGTAATTGCTGAAACTTTGCAAGTTAAATTCCCTCATTTGGGTTTTATGTATACTTCAGTTGTCCAGCAGTCTGGGGTTTCTGTTTTTTCAAATTTTACATTTCATTATACAGCACACATTTTCAGTGAGAGACTGCAGGCAGACCAGTTTAGTACCTGCACTTTTTTATGATGAAGAAATGCTGTTATAACACGTCCAGAATGCAACTTGACAAGAAAAAGACATTGTCTGGGTGGCAGTATTAACCTTGTGCAGCAGCTAGATCTGCAATCAGACAGATACATCTTGCAAGGTTCCAGTCTGCAACAACTGTGAGCAGGCAAAAGCAGCATGGCCAAATCTGCCTTTTGGAGCAGTAGGATGTGGGAGCTACTACAAGCAAGATGACAGCAGGTAGTAACTGCTCGTGCAGAGATAAGCATAGATGGCATCAGCTTCAGTAGAAGTTTTATCAGATCTAGACCAAAATTTTTTTATTCAATGAAAAACAGTTAACAACACTGAAAGCATTTCTCAGCAAATTTATATTTTAGCTCCACCTCCAACATGTTTTGGTGATAGTTTGTTCTTAAAAATTATTAATGTTGTCTTTTGCTCCATGGCATTAGCACCCAACTACTACATTTTCTGATTGGCCAGTGCTAAATAGAATGATTGTTCAATCACCTTCAAGACATAAGGTCAGATTAATGGCAGTGTTTGATGCCCCAAAACCTGTACGTTTCTGTATGTATCCTCGACCTCAGTGGTGCTTTCACAGATGTGCACGTTATCCTTGTCCTGGACACTTAAAAACACCTCAATACCATCAAAGATGCTGTCTTTACAATTTAATGCTGATAATTTGGTCCTTTTCCTCTTTAGCCAGACAACAAGACATCCATTATTTCCAAATCAATCTGACATATGGAGTTGTCAGACATGGCACACTTTTCCACTTTGCATCAGTCCATCATAGATTAGCTTGGGTTCAGAGAATCCAGCAGCGTCTCTGGGTGTTGTTTATATATTTAACTTACAATGGTTTTTCAAACTTTTCCTGATCCGTGTGGTAATGCCCTTTATAGAAAGATGCTGTTTGTTTTACAGTACAATGTATAGCACTTTGTGCTGCATTTTTAATGTATAAAAAGTGCTTTATAAATAAAGATTGATTTGATTTGATTTGATTTGAAAGGTCACAGGCATTCAATGTTTGTTTAAAATATCAATGTGACACACTGAAAAGGGGGGCCCTCTGATTCACAGGGATAGTGATACATCACCCACTCACCAGAATAGCCACACCCTCGACTGAGAAAAAACTGAAAATGAACAAAGAGATTTATTTGGTGGTGGAGTGAAAAGCTCCAGTTGTAGTACTGTTAAAGTGAATACTGAAAACTAATTTAAAATGTAAGGGCTGGCAGCGTTATGGTGCTGCAGGTAGTGCTGGTGTCTCAGAGAAAGAAGGTAGCTGGATTGACTCCCCTGTTTGGCAGGGGCCTATTGTTATGGCGTTTGCATGTTCTCGCCCCGGACATCTCTGGGTGCTCTGATTCCCCCCACTGACCCAAAATATGCTTCTTACATTAACTGGTGTCTCTAAGTTGCCCTCAGGTTTTAGAGCGTACAAAAGTTGCCTGTCACCATATATCAGCTCTGTTGTTGGCTGTCAATCAGTCTAGGCCATAACCCGTCTCTTGCCCAATCTCAGCTGAAACAGGCTTTACCTTTTTTAAGTTTCTCTTGAATTCAATCTGGATTTTTTTTTTTTTAAATGTATTTTTTTTTGGCATTTTGTGCCTTTATTGGTAGGAGAGAGATAGTGGATAGGCTTGTGAAAGGTGATGAGAGAGTAGGGGAGGACACTCTGCAAAATGGCCACAGGCGGGATTCGAACCTGGTCCGGCAGAAGCAAGTACATGGGGTGCCTGATTGCTAACCACTCCACCAAACCAGCACCCCACAACCTGGATTTTTTAATGCAAATTTGAGGACATAACCAACATAGCCACAAGCCCACAGTATTACCAGACTATGATTTAAATGTTGAAATACTCCTTAAATAGTTATCCAACTTAGCTTTTAATGTTTTATTATGCCTTTTGTTCTATACTCCATTGTGCATGTGAGTGTTGTGTTGCCATTCCAGTCCTGTGCTTGAATCAGTCTCTGAGCTTTTTTTTTTTATCCGATGTAGAAAAAAGACACAAATTCCCAGACAAGTGAGGAAAATTACATTTCCCTCCGTCACCATCTGCTATTTAAAAGCCCAGGGGCATGATACCCCCAGCTGCCACAGTCATAGCATAATATTTACACACGTGTTTTGATGGTTCTGACGGAGAATGCGGGAAGAGTGTGTCTCATATTTTAAAAGCTGTATAGATCAGCACATTTCAATTTATAAGGTGTTTTTCCATTTCACTCACCAGCAGCTGACAACAATTCCAGCCCCAATGGTCGCAAGTGTTCATCTTGCAATGGACTGACGTGCACTGGAACTCTGGACTGCAGGGGGGATGAGGACCATTGCATCACAGCCTCAAGTAACAGTACTTCTAACTCAAATATTTCTACTCCTCACATCCCCTTGGGTCACATTGTGAAGTATGCTTAAATAAAGTTTGTGCACTGACTGTTTTGTTGTTTTCTCAGTGAAAGTAGGAGATGCTTCAATCAACATAAAGGGCTGTGCCTCAAAACAGTTTTGCAAAGACTTTGCACAGAGCACAGAACTCATGGCAGAAGAAGTCCGCTGCTGTCAGGGCGACCTCTGCAACAGTGCTTGCAGCCTCAGTGCCGGCCTCTTGCTTCTGCTGGTGGGACAACTACTTGCTTCTGTGTTAACTGAAGAAACTTGAAAACAGTACTTATTTTTCCAATCTTCCCCCTCCCTCACTGACTGTTTTATTCTCTTAATTTTTGTTTTTAATGTAATGGCAAACACCTCTGATCCAAGTGTTTCCCACAGATGTAGGTAGTTAACTCTTTTGTGTTAAAAATGAGCAACCAGCAGTAAAAAAAAATCGGTAGCACTTTAGATTACAGCCCGCGTCTTACAGTGCAGTTTCCTCAACTGTTGGGGTAACTCTCACACATGTACCATGACATTTTGCGGTGTTTATGGGGTAGTTACACTCACGTCTTACAGTGCAAGTCCTGGAGTCTTACAGTGTAGTTTCCCGTGTCTTACCATGAACTTATCAGGACTGTGTAATTTTCCTGGACATACGCTTTTGCTGTGCAAACCTTAATGTGCCACTTCCTGTTAAGAATCAGCATGGATACAGATAATGTAGACCAGTGATGAACTAAAATGCTGTAATGTATTGATGAATATGTGTTTCACAAAATAATGACAAGACATGCAGACGTATAAAATATCTTTATTTCTTTTTAAAACACACAGACACCTCACATAGTAATTCACCTTTTAATTAACCTGGCCATTAAGATCACACTTGTCTTTGCTTACTGTCTAACTGTCCAGTACTTTCACTGTGACAACCCAGCACTTAAACTATAACTACTGATCAACATCTGGAACCGGGCTGGATTATAAAGTGAACACTTGTTGGCTTTACTTACTGTGTAACTACCCTCTACTTTACTGTAACTACTGGTCAACATCTGGAACCGGGCTGTATTATAAAGTGAACACTTGTTGGCTTTACTTACTGTGTAACTACCCTCTACTTTACCTGTAACTACTGGTCAACATCTGGAACCGGGCTGTATTATAAAGTGAACACTTGTTGGCTTTACTTGCTGTGTAACTACCCTCTACTTTACCTGTAACTACTGGTCAACATCTGGAACCAGGCTGGATTATAAAATGCACACTTGTTGGCTTTACTTACTGTATAGCTACCCACTACTTTACCTGTAAGTACCCAGACCTTTCCTACGGTCATGGTAATGTAATGGTGGTTGAATAGATTAAAATGAAAATATATATATATAAAAAAAACTCTGAATTGGTCCTTTAAAATCAAGTGGTGAGCAGCAAGTTACAACCAAGGAGACGACAATAAGATTGCTGTTAAAACCAGATTTTTTAAAATTAAAAACTGTTTTTTAAAACACAAGCAGGTGGGTTTAAAATGGAGCAGGCAACTGTCCTCTACAGGATGCAAAGTCTATTAAAAAGGGTTAAAACGCCAGCCAGCAGTTAGGGTCCTTCCTCTTCCCTTGCTCCTCCAGTGACAGACAGGACCTCAGCCAAGGACACCTGTAATTAAGAAGAAACAGTGGCAGTGGGGGTGCACAACGAAATACAAGCCGAGTGACCTCTTCCTCGTAAGCCAGAGTGCTACTACAGTGAAGAATACTTACGCGGCAGGCAGAGCTCCTCACTCTGCTCCGCTGTTGTAAGGATGCGTCGTAACACTCTGGACTTTCCTTCTCTGCTGGACTCTGCTCGAAAGCTGTCTGCTCCGCTGTGCTCGGCTGCTCCTCGTGTTGCGTCCTCTCAGTGCCACCCCGTTTGTGCTCCTTCCAGCGTTCTCTCACTTCCAGGTGTGCCACAGGTTAAATTGTCCCCTCTCTACTCTGATTGGCCACAGACCAGTTCCGTTCTCCGGTCCCATTGGGAGCCTCTTGGGGTAATAAAGTAGGGATGGAAATCTCCATCCCCAGGACGATACGATATGCATCTCGATATGTAGGCTACGGTACGATACACTAACCATTCACATGAAGCATCTACCAATTCAGGATGATACGATTTATCTTCCTACCACGATGCAATCAGGATGCAATCAGGATGCAATAACGATGCAAATCTGTGCAAATTCAACTCAACTTTATTGTTCCTTCAAGACCACTTCAGACCACTTACAGTAGGCTACTTAAGCAGTCAGGAGGTGTGTTTGTCAACATAAAAAAGTAGGCCTATTTCACAAACAGGGACATAGGCCTAACAGTAGTGGAGCTCAGCCTTCAAAGCTGTCATTAACAAATTTAGACTAAGCCTATAAACAGCAGTTTGAAAAAAACAGCACTTTCAGCACACTGAAAGCAATAATTTTAAATTAAAAAAAAATATATATATAATAACATGACATCGGATTTTACCGATGCAAAGCTTTTACGATGCGATGCATTGTGGTTTCAGCCCAGTTTCTAATCCGATGCACACCACTCCAACCGATGCAATCTACCACAGACCCTCGCAACGATGCAATGATTGCGCATCGGATAAAATGCCCATCCCTATAATAAAGTGCTCTACAGGTGCAGGCTATGAAGATTCAGAGTGTCCCGGCAGGAAGTAATTAAAAAAAAAACCAAGAACATGCTATAAATAAACTAAAAACAATTAAAACAATCACACAAAATATAAAAACACAAAATAAAACCAATACATCTGCCGTGCGACAGTAAGACCAGGGAAACTACACTGTAAGACTCCAGGACTTACACTGTAAGACGCGAGCGTAACTACCCCATAGATACTGCAAAATGTCATGGTACATGTGTGAGAGTTACCCCAACAGTTGAGGAAACTACACTGTAAGAGACGGGAAACTACACTGTAAGACGCGGGCTGTAATCTAAAGTGCTACCAAAAAATCCACTGCATTAACTTCATTGTTGTTGAAATGTGGGGGAAAAGAGTAAATGTTGACAGTGTATTACTGAGGATGTAATTAGTCTATGTTTTTACTTTCTTCTTAACACCTTTATACTGTATTTTGACTTGTTTTTACCTGTGCCAAGGACGTACTGTTTTTGTTGGCTTTTGCTAGTTGTTCTTTCTGTTAACAGGCTAACTTTAAAGTTATTGAGGGAGTTTGATTACAATTTTATGATAAGCTAGAAATGAGCGAAGGACCCGTAGATTTGATTTTAGTGGTGATTCAAAAATGGATGCAGATCAATGATTTTTTTTAAAGGATATGCTGAGATTGTGATAGAGGGCACTTCTCCACATTTTTTCATTAATAACTCCGTAAGTTTTCAGTAGATGTTAACGACATTTTCGGGGAACATAGGTCAAAAAAATCTGATTTTGTGATAACCTGTATCCGGATGTGGATCCGTGGACATTTTTGACAATTACTCACCCGATATTCCTTGAAGGAGGTTTTTGCTGTCGGAGCACTTGTGGTTTTCTGGAAATTTCGACTGATTTTTAACTCTAAATTAACAGCTTGATTAAATTTTTCTATGTATTTTTTTTTTATCTCTTGACACTTTTCCTTTTTTTTCTTTTTTGTTGGATGATGAAAATGTATCAAAACTAGTGGTGCTACAGCATCACAAATCTCTGCGAAGGCATTTCGAACATTGTTGTACAGCCAAAAAAGTGAAAAAGTGCTCTACTTCCCACTGTTGAAATTTCTATTAAAAAAACATGATCCGCATCCAGATTTAGATCACTACAAAATTCTAAGCATTTCTGCCCTGTGCTGTGAACAACATTCTCTTACAGCATAATTTCTTGAGTTATCCTGTTCACAATCCAGCAATCAAAGTAACTAACAAAAACTGGCAAAAACATAATCTCTTCAAGGTAAAACCCTTTCTCTGTACATGCCTGACTGTATTTTTCTATAGAGTTTCTTACAATGTAATATGTAAGGTAGAGTCTATATGAATCAGGGTTCTCTTCTTTGAAAAAATCATTTAAATTCAAGTATTTTCAAGCACCAGTACAAACTCTGATTTTTGTCAGGTCACTAGTTTTTGGTGTCTTATTAAGATATTTATTTCAACAACAACAAGGTTCAAGGTTTCTTTATTTGTACCAGTATGTTTTACAGAACTCGGCAATCCCAGTATACAATACAAACAACCAACCCCCGGCTCCAACATACATGTAACATCAAACTAATCAAATAACAAGGAAAGAGTAAACCATGAAAAATCTCCATGAAACTCAGGCACCCTTAAGAGGAGTAAAGATGATGAGTCCCCCTTAGCTTTGAGGTTGTCAAAATAACATTAAAAGTTGTCAAGGTTACATGTATGAGCCAAAACCTTGATAAAAAAAAAAAACACTGAACAAATACTTTCTTTAAAGGTCTTTTGTTGTGTACAGAGGCCTGCTTTATCTTGATATCAAAAATTACATAAATCAAATTTATGTTTATCGTGCACAGCAATGCATCACATTTTCTCATGTTGGTCTAGGGGTTGCATGACTTTTCCAGGATAGTAAGGATCCCAGTCTCTTATGGGTTCTCCCACGGGATTTGGCCACAGGGCCATGCAGGTTTTCCAAATGAGGTGTTTCTGGTCAGTGTATGGTTAGTCTGCTCAAGCGACTCGTCATAGATGCTATTAGATAAAAAATGTATTTGTATCAGAAAAAATGTGATTATATGTTGATTTTCTTCTCTTTTTAACTGTTCTCCGTCTCCCCCACATGTCAAAGGTAAAAAAAAATGAATGAAATAATTGGACTCTGTGTCACTTCTGAGTTGGTTCATCAGTAATTTCAGTAATAATAGAATTCTCTTGTCGACTAGTTCTTCATAATTAAAGTACTGGGTTTATTTGTCAATGACATGCCCTTATTTTGTGGCTGACTAATCAATAAAAGGAATGCTTAAATTGTTACAGCTGAAAATAACTTGGATGTTCAAAGTAACATGGCAATCAAAAAAGGTCATCAAGAGTCATTTCCAGCCCATCTGCATAAACGCTTTAAACTTGATCATCAAAAATACAAACTAATGATCATTTGAAAAATTAAGTAAAAATATACATTCACAAAGTTCAAAATTTTACGACACACATTTTCTTTGTCAAAGGTTACATCAAAATACATAGTTGACCAT
Source organism: Scarus forsteni (assembly GCA_036419115.1). Classification (NCBI taxonomy): domain Eukaryota; kingdom Metazoa; phylum Chordata; class Actinopteri; order Labriformes; family Labridae; genus Scarus; species Scarus forsteni. The sequence continues at coordinate 12,555,869 of JAZDUH010000111.1, read as the reverse complement.
GTTAAATATACCTGAAACAGATCAAAAAACAAAAAAAACCAAAACAACTCACAAAAGCCTAACTTAAACAGTTTAATATCAGACCTTAGGTATTATATATAAAACAGAAAATAACATTCCTGCATCTATCCAAGTTCTGTGCATACTGTGAATAACTTGGCTGGTCTGAAGGCTTTGTTCTTTTGGTCAGACCTGTTGGTCCTTCTTTATTGTTTGTTATTATGCTGCTGTTATTGGCTTTGTTTCGAAAAGGTCAGAATGTGAGTCTCTGAAAAATTCTTTTAACACACATTGAGAAAACAAACCAACATAATTAAAAGACAAAAAAAAAAATCTTATTTCAAACTCCGATCCATCAATGTTCATTGATTCATCATATTTGGTGTTCATGATGAGCTCTGTGGAGCTACAGTCATGTCTCAAAGCAGGAAACAATCCATACAAATCTAAGCAAACTCTTGCCAGGCAAAGCAGAATTCATCAAAAATGCATAAGCCATCAACCTAAATCACAACATGATAACAGCATTAAAATAATTGGACATCTAAAACACAGGACAGTTCTCTGAGGATAAAATCACTGGCAGAAATCACCTTATTGCTTTGTGGAGACATAATTACTGTGCACTATGACACAGCTAACTTTCTAAGGCTGTCTGCTCTAAAGAGTGTCTGCGAGTAGCACTTACACATTTCCATAGACGTTGAGATCAGCAGAGTTCATGTATTCATCGCCACCATCAAAGTCCTGTAAGAGATGAAGATATTCATTATCTCAGTTGTTTGAGGTTCCAGTTCACTGTTTGCAGTATTCAGAAAGATATATTTGTTATACCTGGTCATGATTGAATGATTTTGGCTGGCTGTGGTAGAGCAGTGCAAAATAAGACAGAAGCAAATGCATTAGGAAGTATGTGACAGCATTTAATGTACAATATTTTAATGAAAGGTTTAAGGCATACCACCTTTTGGGGGATGGAAAACGAGGCTTGGAAAATGTTTGGTTGGAGCATGATTGTGAATTAGCATTATTTTGCCTGTGGATAAAAAATGGTAAACTTATTAAACATTACATTTGAGAAAAAAAATCACAATTGTAACTTTGTCCACTTCAAAGCAGCAGTATGTAAGTTCTCCACCTTGAAACAATAATTTCAAACTCAATCTGGTAGTGGAAGGATTCTCAGCAAGCATCTTATGAAATATAAAATATTAAACTAACTGTATGTTACTTCAAGCAAAATATCACTTCAATATTTGACAACAGTTCACCTTGCATTTGATGACACTAAAATATAACTTAAACCATTTCTTCAAGGGCATATATGTGAATCGAGAAAAGTACTCTCTTTTTTAATTTGAACAAATCTTATTGTAACTTTATTCCAATTTCCAATTGAGAAAATTTTGTTTTTTTCTTTGATCTTCATGCATATACATACATGAATTGCTTATTCTTCTAGCAGTTAATTATACTTTATTTTGTAAAACTTTGGCAAAGGTGTTGCACATTTTCAGGAATAAAAACAGGTCTCTTTAAAGCCCCCTATTAGCCTGTTGTAGTTACTTACTTTGAAAAGTAAAAATCAAAAGAAACAGTACACAATATAAAAAAATCAGCATTTCTGAATAATTGTAATTTAGCCCCTGTAGCATATTACAAAAAAATAGGTTTTACTGATGTATTGTATGCCTGCTCTAAATAGTCAAAAGTCTCTCTAAAATTACTTCAGCAAATGTATTCAAATGCAAATAACGGGAATTTTCCCTGGAAAAAATATTGACATTTGTATTTGATCATGTATTTGAATATGATTTACAAAATATGAAGTCAGCTGGCTTCACTTCCCTTTGTATATAAATAAATTAATGTTAACGGGAGGAGAAGGTGACAGCTCTGCATTTGAGCAAAGTGACACTTTGAGACCTTCTGTGAGCGTCAAAACCAAAAGTTACATATTGCTGCGTTAAAACATTCATAATCATAATAACAAACTGCTTGGCACATTCCTGTAACTTGACAGCAACAGCATAATGTGAGTTTGGACAGGCAATAAAAAGGCAAATGAAGTATAGCATCAACGATGAACCTTACATCTGATTCACTGTGTTCACTTGAGGCCTCCTGTTTTAGAGAAAAAGAAGTAACACTTAGATCTAATGGAAAAAAAAAACACATGTATGTGCTAGTTTCACTATGAACAAACACACATTCTCAGGCTTGATTTAGACAACTGTGAAGACAGTACGGTTTTAAGTGTGAACAGATGTACATTTAAGATAAACTTATGAAGGTCATTCGTGTGGGCTGCCCACCACCAATGTTACTTCCTACCGTGAAAACCTGCTCCACATAGAACGTCTGTGAACAAAAAAAAAATGAAAATGAGAACAGAAACCATGCAAAATTTAAAAAGACTAAAAATAATTCCTTGGATCTTATCAACGTTAACAGAAAGAAGAACATGCAAATGACTCACTCCGTATTTCAGTAAGACACATTTACAGAGAATCAAAGTCACTTCATGCAGCTAGAGAGATTTAAAAAAACGGACTAAAACTGTCATCTTGCCTTTGACCAGAGTGAGACGGTCCAGGACCACCAGGACGCATCCTGAAATATTTGACAAAATAAAAAACAAATGAAGACAAGTACTGATAAAACTTTCATGACAACTGTACAGGCTGGAAGAATTAAGCAGAGGGAGGTAAAGAGTTTGTTTTATGATTTATCTCACCTCCGAGAGAGCCTGGACAGCCTGTTCCACATGCTAAGAGAAACATGCCATCAGATTAAAGAAAAAGGAGATGTCACAGAATTTGACATCAGAGCAGCACAAAAACTGAATCATCTTCAAAACAGACTTACCTGCCATCCTGATTCTGAAGCTCTGAGATGCGGGCCCTAGAACAGACAACAAAACAGGATAAACACTTTAATGTCTTATGTGGGCGTCTTTTTAAGTGCATGCTGGGGTATGAAGAATATAAGGATACATCATGTAACACCTTGGGCCACTGTCACCGTTTGTGCAGGTACACACACACACACACACACACACACACAAAATGTTTGGCTCAGGGTTTTTTTTTTAATGAAACCTCAGGAATCCATTATTCCGAATTCTCCAAATCAGGCATCTCCCATCCCTGGTATTGATAACTTGGCACAGAGCATACAGGAATATAAATAACTGTATTCAGGGTTCTTACTTTTTAAAACAGAATTAATGACAGACTTAAAAAATATAAAGTAGTTCTGATTTTTTCACTGCTACGGTATATAATATTCATTTGTGCCAAAAATGTTTCTCTTTCAAGTGAGATAGTTATGTTTCTTAAACATATTAAAGCAAGGTGGTTAATAAAACTCAAATTAAGTGGTTCTACACTGCTTTCTGTCTACCACCACTGCCCCTGTGATCATAACTTCTGTGCCCACGACTCACACAGTTGATGGTGGTTCAGATTTTTCTAAATTTATTCAATCTTTTTAATTCTATGTTCTTCAAAAAGAATGTCTGTTAACACTTCAAAAGTATTAAATGAATTATAATTCATGTTCTAACCCCCATCCTGTCTATTGAAAAATACAAAAAAAAAAAAAAAAAAATACAGAGATGATGGGAGTTGGTGTATTCTCACGTCTCACTTACTGACTTCTAATATTTGTTTTGTAGACGTTTAAGTAGAGATGCCTTGGCCGATTTGGCTCGAATTGCAGACTGTCTCTAGTAGCTGCTTAAGACTTGGTGAATTTGAGTTTTGAATGTTATGTTTTGGCCAGTCCTAGATGGGGCATAGCACAGGGTCTGAAATTAACATCAGCACAGCAAATGACAAGAGCATTACACTCTAAAAAGTCATTCAGGGCCTTAGTATATATCACGGTAAATAAAAAGTATATTATACTAAAAAAAATCTCTAAAAATCAAAAAAGTGATTATTTGAGTTACACATATCAAAATAAATGCTCAAAAATTCAACAGTTAATTTTGTCCCACATTTACATCTATTATTTAAGTTTATTTTACAAATGAAATAAGTATTTGACCAACACAATATAATTTGAAGATATCTGTAATATTTTCAGTAAATATCAGTCAGAATTTATGAGTATGACGCAATTATATCGATTGGTTTTAAGAACTTTAATTATTAGTGATTCTAACTCAATAGTTTTGTCTTTTAACAAGAACTTTAAAAAATTGAGTAGTTTTGCGCGGGAGGAGAAAGGGTTTGTGGGATATCTACTCTCTCAACACAGCAATGGGCAACGAGCCGCTCGGAGACACCGCTGTGAAAGCCCCTCTGACGACATTGTACCCCGGTAAGTAGCACATTTTATTAACTTCTAGCCACCATTCAGCTTAGCTAACGTACAGTCACCAAAAAGTTGTGTTAAATGATGAATTTATTCGAATTTTAGATATATGTTCAGACATGACGGAGCATGCTGAACAAGCAAGGTGGGGTCAGAGGAAGCTGGGTGGATATGCTCCATGTTTCTGTGACTTTACAAAAAGTGCTCCGCGTTTATGGTTGCTAGTTAACGTTACTTGGATTATGAACGCATTTGTGGATAAAACGTGACAGACTGAAGATAGTTTGCGACCCATCCACGTCTGTGGAGCTGTGCGCTGCGGACGTTGACGGTTCCCTCCGGTGTTGCGTCAGACCTGTTCCTCTCAGGCTGTCTCTGGCTTTACTTTCCTCTGGAGATGAAAGCCTGTATGTGGAAAGGCATGGCCTCCAAGATGTAAAAAGTGCGTTATAGAGAAGAAACACATTTTAGGACTAGTGATTTACAGCCTCTTTTCATATCTGAATAGTGGGATGGGCTAATATTCACAGGATTTTATGTGACATTTTTGAGTGAACCCTTGATGATACCTAGAGCTAGCATTTTTTTTGTCTTACCATTTTTTTGTCAATTATATTAAAATTTTAATCTATGCTTTACAGCACCAACACTTCTTATGAAGAGAAGGTGAAGAAAGACATCAAAACAGAGAAAGTAAATGGCATCTTTTATCATGTACTGAAGGATAAAGTGTTTAAGTTTGGAAGAAAAAAGGGTTCCCAGCATGTAGGTAACACATTTTCATGCTTTTCATGTGCTAAAATACTTTTCTTTTGCCCAAATTGCATGGAACCTGTACTAAAGAAATGAAACACTTAAGAATTTCATATTCTTTTATATTTTATATTGTACTCGTAGATATGATTGACAGCAATGTGTAAATGAAATGGGGTGCAATTTTATTAGATCTGTACAATGAAACATTTCTCCAAAAGCTATGGACATGAATGAGAACAGTATTAAACCAGACTTTTTGCTTTGAATTGTAACACTGTTGATCATGTTTTTGAATGTGCTGCAGGAGAGAGACATCGGGCACAAACAAGTGTTCTACTTCAGGTATTTAGATTTAGCCTCCACTTGTTCAAATTATTCCTTACCTGCAATAATCATAATGCCTCATTCACATTTCTGTCATTTAAGTTAATTATCATTACAATTACATATCCATATCCTAATCAATTTATCTTTATCATGTGATTCTCTCCTGTCCATTATTCCTTTACGTATCATCCAGCCTTGCTCAACAGGTCTTGCTTTTTCTTAGTTAGTTTCTGTCCCTCAGTCTCTTACACCCTCTGAGCATCACACCACAATATCCAATTATACACATTTGGATTGTCCAGACCAAAGTTTTTTTTAATTTTGTAAAAACTTTGAAAAGAAATAAAAATACATTATTTCATAAAAACATATAAAATGTTTAATGATCATTATGACATATTTAATTATAACAATTAGATATTAAAGGAAAATGAAACACAATAATTATGTTGCCTAATTTTACAAAGTAGTGGCGATATTATATATTTCTTATTTTTCAAAATGGCTCTTATTTCAAAATGTTGTTTTTATTTATTTGATTATGAATCATTGGGGTTCCATACAACTGCAGTTATATTTTTATAATGTAAAATACTATTGAAAAAGTTTTACATAAAGGTTTTTCCAAAAAAAAAGTTCTGCTGAAATGTGTTTTGCGTTGTATTAATTGTTAAAAATCTGTTCTGCTCTAGAGTGGGATCCCTATTCAAGGGACGCAACGGGTTGTGATCTGATGTGTCATCGACCATCTCGGAGAAGTTGCCAGTGCCTTGCTCAAGGACTTTGAGGTAGATATAAGGCTGTAGGTTTTTGCCATTTTTAACAATGTATTCATGGTTGATTGTAGAGTTGCTGCAGTACAGTTTGTTCTTTCCTTGCCACGCACATAAAAGACAATGCTATTCATATAGTATGAAGTAACTGTGGACATTAGACACTGTATGTATCACCTACATTCAATGCTAAATGATTTAAAGGGGGACAGGCAGTGCAATCAGTCAGCCTTCATAGATCAGTACTGACAGATTTCACTGTCTGTCCTGCTTTTAATACATCAAATGTTATTTTCTGTGTCAAATTTTGTTTGGAGGGAGAAATGACTTATGTGGAAGCAATATTTATTTTTTTCTGGCTTTAAAAGAGATAAAAAAGCAAATTTGGCTCCACCACAGTAGGATTATTTAGGTTGTCTACTTCATGTATGTGCTGCTAATGTTAGTAGGTGGTATTTGTCAAGTTCCATGCAGGTTGTAAGTGAGCTCTAACAGTTATCTTTATAATGTCTGCAGGATGCTGCTGATGGATCTACCAGTGTTCAAGAGAAGTTGGTAGAAGAGGTGATGAAGATTTATCTGCTGCAGAACCAAGATGGGTCAGTTGATGTCGGGATTGTGATTGAAGGTAGCACTGTCCTCAGGAGTCTTGGGGATCTAAGCAGAGCTTGCTGTTACGTATCTGTTGGGATTGACCTATGCGCTAGATCTGTGATACCCAAAGAACCTCAAATACAGTTTTGAGGTATTCCAGAAAGTACTGCTGGAGTTGGATTCTAGAAAACTATCCAACAAGGTTCAAGTCTGAAGAATTACCTCTGTATATAGTTGCTGGCTACTGTTCAGAAAGATGCTCTCTTACTGAGAGAACTTTTCATTGGCAAGGTCTGTCTGGCTGATTTTCAGCTGATGTACTGTTGTCTTAATGTTTACATAAAAGTTGAGGTTTCATGTTGGACTTGTACTGGTTGCTGTTGTGGAACTGTAATGTGAAATATCACTGTTCTTGGTACATTTAATGAGGATGCAGAGTGTTGTTCTTGGTGAAATTTAGACAAATACAAACTGTCATTGTTCTTGGTGCATTTAAGCCATATGGAGTATTCATATGGAGTACCCCATATTAATGTGAGTTTAATTCAGCTGTTTTTATAGTGGGGAAGTTTTGTGTCATGTGCAAAGATAAACTGTTCAGATTTTAACTTGATATTTTATGTTTGTCAGATCACACAAATGTATAATAAAAATGCTGATGACTGTGGAATGGGCGTTAATTGGTTTCATATGTTGACCTGAAGTACTCCTAGTTTTAAGAGTGAATACATTTTTAAAAATTAAGTAAATTTAACATATTTATTCTGATATTTGATAGCCCAGTATGAATTGCATTTGATAATAACATTATGTAAATGTGTCAGATTTATCATGTTAAATAACAATTTAATTTAATTTTTAGTTGCATCAACCCAACATTTTATTTATATTAACTCAATTTTTTGAGTTGCTTGAATTAAGAGTTACTATTGCTTAGACTCAAAATTTTAATTATACTAACTAAATTTTTTATTTAATGATACTCAATGTAGTTGTTCAGATCTGCTTCAACTTTTTAATGACATCTACTTAATTTTATTACACAAATCTAAATAATTCCATAGCTTTCAGATTTACTTAATATTTTTAAGTGTAAAAATGTTGCATTGATTATATTGAGTACAGCATAGTAAAAGTTTTTAGAGTGTACGTTTTGCCTTGAAAACATAGAAAATAGAAATATAAAATAGTTATTTTTAATTAAAATAATGCACAATGTTTTTAAGAAATCAGACGTAATCAGCTGTTTTCTTCAAAACACTGATGGTTCTTTACTAAATATGATTTGCAGTTAGAGCTATAACTGTTAAGTCACGCATAAGAAAAAAACTTAGCTAATATTGTGTTTACTGAATCAAAGAAGTATTTCTATCTGCTTTAATAAAGTGTTAGTTTATTTAATTATGCATTGTTCATTGCAGTACTTGAGTTCCCATTTATATTAGTACAGTAAAATTTGATGAAATCTATGTTTGTTCCTTTAGTTATTCTTGTTATTATAAATATTCTCATGACAATATGGTAATCAAGCAAGAAAACAATTTTGCTCTTTGACAGTATGGATGACATTAACGTGACCCCCACTGCAACCAATAAAAAAGCTCTCCAACCCTGTATTACATAAAAGATCAGATTAGCAGCTGTTTCTGACCTTTTTTACTCAGAGAAAACAAGACAATGAAAACTTTTATAACTTTTAAGGAGTTGCAGGATCCCATCTATTTTGTTTTATTGAATAATGGTGTCTGCAGGGTGTTTCAAAATAAAAATAACCAGATTGTCTGTTTGTGCATCCTGACAATAAAAACTTACCACAAAAAATTTCACTCTGTCACAGCTGCTAAAAAACTCATGTCAGAGATGCTAACTGTTTTGCTTTTAGATCAAATACTCACCTGAGTCATGGGCATCATTTACGCAGGGCAAATGAGAGAGCTCAGGCTGTGTGCAACAACCTGATGTGTGAGTAATTTACAAACACAAATATGAAGACAAAGGGACTATCAGAACAGCCATGAGTAATCAAGAGTTACATTAAGTCAGCTCCGACTGACAGCTATGCTGCAGCTTCTAGTGCCAAAAATTACTTTTCCTTGCATGTTTAAGCAAGGACGTACAGCTATGCATATGAGAAAATGAAGAAAAAGCATTGATTGTGATCAGAGTTGGCCTAGTATTTGGTAGTGACAATAGCTTAATGCTACTTTTGTTGTTTGTTGGTTACTATCTTCACCCGGCTGTAGATTTTGTGTAAAAATAAAGATTTGTTTTATGAATAACTCCAAACTTAGCTCAGTGCCATATAAAAGTAGCAAACCAAAGGCCCACCTGGACAGACGGCACAGCAGTGCAGTGTAAAGTTAGCTCTCAGTTTACTGCTGTAATACTCACTTGTACTTTTTCACGATGAAAATGCAACTGACTGCAAAGATCACAGACAACCCAACTCCTACCACTGAGGGGATGATGATGTGGTTGTAGTTTTCTTTACCTAAAAAAAAACAGACAGAATTTAAAATAGGAATGATAGAAAAAAAACAACAACATACAAACAGGTGAAAGAAGCATACGTTTTACATAGAGGGTCATTTTATTCGATGATGTCCTCCCTCCATGAAACCTGGATGTGCAGGTGATGTCACTGTGGTCATCATTCTCCTCAGGGATGAACGTCAGGATGCTCTGTGCCTCCCAGTTACCTGCATAAATTTCTCTGTGGTCCTTAATGATCCCGTCTGCAGGGCCTCGACTCCATGTGAGTTCAGGGGACTGATCGGGGCAGGTGTGGGTGACTGTACAGGTCATGGTGAATGGGGCTCCTTGAATGGCCACCTTTGCATGAGTCAGTTTGGGCTTTGGGGGATCAGCTGTGAATGAAAACAGGGAGAAGACTCAGAGGACAGTCTTTTTTAAAGAAAATTGATGATAGATTGGTAAAATCATGGTGACGTACGGATCATTATCAGTTCAGCACAGTTATCCACATAGGAGAACATCTCCTTATTACTAGTTTCTGATGTTGCCAGCTCAATGCGGAAACAGAAAGGTCCGTTATCATGATCTTCAACAGGAGAGATTTTTAAGCTGCAGTTGCCCTGACCAAGATGTCCCAACATCTCTGTGCGAAACTTGTAGCTTGGTAAAATCTTTGTTCTATCGTCATGATAGACGCACTCTTCTTTCTTGTTTGAAATATGCCAGATCCCTCTGAGTTTGGAGGTGGGTATGTTTCCTTCAGGATGTCTGAAGGAGCAGGGAATCACGACACAGGATTGAACCAGAGCCTTCAGCTCTCTGACAACAGTGGCCTTCCATTTGTCAGCAAACGCAGGCACACTGATGGCTGAGAGAGAAACATACAACAGTGTGAACAGAAGAGATAACTTCTCCCCAGGCTGATATTTCAGTACATTTGAGTATAACTGGTAAAATGAAATATGGTTTAATGTAATACCTGCCAATAACAGACCCATTATCATCACCCTCTTGTCCATGTCTATATGCTCTGAGGTTTTGGTGGTTGGATATGCTGTGGAGTAAATTATGAAATCAAAATTAACACAATAGAAAATCACTAACATTTCATATAGAGTCTGATGCAAATTACAAAACATCTGTGACATTGTTACTCATTCAAACACCACTAATAATCAAGGTTCTCACCCCTTTGTATGACATTTAGGAGACCATTTTCAGACCCAATTTTCCAAGCAGATGATACAATGCAAACAAAATTATCAATTTATCAACTAATCATTTAAAAAATAAACAGACTGTCATGGGTTGTACCTCACTGGTGATTTTGCTAAAAAAAAATTACTGCCAACAACACCCTGAAAACTGTAACATTCAACGTAAAGCTCAATACACTAAACAAAAACATGGATGTTTCAGAAAGCAGTACCTGTTCTTTACAGCAGGCTAGTGACTGTTTAGTAATCACATGCTTGGATAAAATAATGACTTTTCTGTCATTTTAAACCTTACTTACACAGATCTTGCTGCACTGATTTTACATTTATAATGCTTAGACCCTCATGGTCAAACTGATCTGAAATTTATGTCCCTGTCTGCAAAAAATACTGTATTAAACAAGGTCTAGGCTTGACTAAAAACATACATACTGTATAAATTAAAGATATTCTTAAGGAAAAGCAGGTACGATGCTCCAATTTAGTTTTTAATACAAAAAGCCCTGGTTTTGTTAACGCCCTTATGGAGGTTTTTTAGCATCAAAAAGAATCACATCATTTAATAGGAAAATGTATTACCCAGGTAAAAATAGAATATTAAACTTCCTACACTTTTTCTGAATAACCATATTATTTGTTTTCAACAAAGTTATGCATGTCGAGCTGGTGATATATGAAGCTTTGAAAACCAGGGCAAATGTTAGAATTTTGAAATAACCACATTTTTTCGTGATTTATTTGGTGAAGATCCCTCACAATGCCACTACTTCCTCTCATGTCTGATCTTGTTAACAGATTAAAGGTGATCAAAGTTAATTTTTTGTGCATGATTAAAAAAAAGACTCAGTATCTCATTGTTTAAGTCGCCTTGTTGCTGAATCGCGTTGGACTTTCCCTCCTAAAATATTACAAATTATATTGAAGTTCAACTGACATGTCTTTGCACCCTTTGAAGTAATAAAATGTACAGATCAGAAACATTAGTCACCTTAATGAGCAGAAAGAGAAATAATGAGAAATATGATATAATTGCCAAAAAGAATAATCCCATACTAAAATAAAAAATACCTTATATCTATAAAAGTCTGTATTAAGCAGAATCTTACCTGGTGAAGCTGCAGTCTGGCAAGCTGTTGTCTTAAGAATAACTTGAATGTGAAACTATCTTGATGTATCTTTTTCTGAGAAAGATGTGGCGGGGCAGAGTTAACAGAATGGAAAAAGGAAGTTGGAGGGGTGTCAAATATAGGCGCAGAACATACAGTGAATGTGATCTGCTTGTGTGTTCATGTTCTTATTGATAAGAACTTTATGAACTAAAAATATTGTTTGAAAAATAACATGGGCATACAATTGTGCAGTAGCATCAGCAGAGAAATAATGCTTTCCTCATTTGCTACACCATCAGTCTGTACTTAAAATAAAGCGTGACAGAGTAAAGTGCTGACTTTGAGCTAAAACCTGAGATAGAAGACACATCAGGGGGAGTTTTTCCCCTGCATGAGTTTATCTTTTAGGGGTAATGTCCTGTTTTTGCCAGGAGAAGATTGTATGAAACAAACAAACTTTTAGATCTGCTTCGGGCAAGAGGCTCAGCTAAAATCTATGTCCTGGTGCAGCATATAAGACAAACCACAGAGACCAGTCAGTGTGTTGGTCAGAATGATTGCTGTCCTGAACAAAGTTGAGGAAGGATGACATAAATACAGAAAGATGCACATGCTTTATTCAAATCAAACAGTAACACTGATTTCATTGGCTTGATGAATCATTTCAAACTTTTATTTTGGAGAGGTAGAGGGTTACATTGTTGTGCTGGGTCTACACACCAAAAGAATAGCAAGGGAAACAGAGGAAGCTGTTGTAAAGTGAACATGTTAGACTAAATGAACCTCGGTCGGCAAACAGAAGTGCTGAGACCCTTTTTGATGGCAGAGGTGAGCTTGAGAACCAGACTGTGCTTCAGTGGTATGACATTTGGGAGAACAAGTATGCTGATCATATTTTTTTTTTTCAGATAAAGATCAGACCCGACCCCTGGTTACTGAAGAAATATGAGCCAATGTCTATTATTTTTATGTCTAAAAAGCTCATGTCTTTCAAGGATGAGTAACACTTTCTTTTTTTTCTGTTTTTTTAGAAAATTCAGCCTGATTTCATTCATGGCCCTTTAACAGGATCAGCTCTTCACAGATTTCTGAATAGTGAACAGGGACAAAAAGACAATAAAAGCAAAAGAGTTAAAGCATAAAAGGATTGAATTTGAAAACTAGAAAGCACTCAGAGAGCACAGACTTCTGCCAAGGCAGCTCACATATGTTACATCTATAAGAAATAGTTACATGATGAAGTTGCCATCATAATATGATTCCTTGACCATGGAAACTCACACCTAGCACTCAGTATCATGTTGATATCATTATTAATTAGACAGTTGTTGAGCAAAAACAATTGTTCGCTAATGGCAGTATTCTGGATCACCACCAAAATGTAATAATTTCTAAGATGGCTCATTATCAATGTCCCCTGAAAATTTCAGCAAAATCCATCCAGTAGTTATGGTGATGTTGCTAAAAAAAAAAGACAAACAAACAAACAAATGCTGCCAAAAACATAACCTTCTTGGTTGAGGTAAAAAGCAGAGTTAATAAAACAAAAAAAGTTGCAAACAAACACAAAAGACAGTATAAACCCTGCTACAATACGAACCAAAGAAGAGAGAGCAGGAGAACCTCTTCAGTCACTCAGATCAGCTGTGCTCATGACAGAGAAACATAACAAGGAAAGTAAGGAGAACTGAACACCCAAAAAGCAAGCACAAACAACCCGGGCCCACCCAACACAGTCCAAAATACACATGGCCCTCAACCCATAGGGCAGGAAACACCAAAAGGACATTCCAGCACATGTCAGCCTGCGCCCCCCAGGGGAACCCCAAGAGAGCCCAAACAGTCATACGTAAAGTCTCAGCATCACTGATCAAAGGGCCCTCATGTTCCCCAAACTATACCAAGCACCCAATCATGGTCCACCACGCCCCCTCCAGGGCCACAAGCCTAACCCCTCGCCTCACAAAAAGAACCTGTTCACACTGACGCAAAAGAACCAAGACAATACAAGAACCCACCAACACAAAATGAGACAATGTGAACAAGAATTAATGATGAATTTTAGAAATCAGGACAGACTGGGCATTCTCATTCTGCCTGAGACACTCGGTGGGTCTAGTCTGCAAAGCTACTTTGGGTAATTGTTCAGTTCAGCATTGCTTGGCACCATGTTTTCTTTTTTTTTTTTTTTTTTTTTTTCCCCTTGTCTGCATTATCTTTACAGCTGAGCACTGTGTCCAGTGGCAGCATTGGAAAGACTAATGCATTTTTTTTCTAGCAGTGAGAAATATGTGAATATGATTCACTGCTATAGTGACCATCACCAGCCCTCCCCGTAAGCTACTCCATCATATAAAACTTTATTTAACCCCTGATGGGAGCTGAAGGAGAGGGCCGTGCCACACCACAGTGTGAAAGAAGGGGAAATAGTGACAGAAAAGACAAGACAAGACAAGACAACTGGGAGAAGAACAAACAGGTATTGTAGCTAGTTTAAGACAGTTCGAGTGCTGTGCTGATGCAAATCCATACTGGAAGTATGTGGTGTGTATGAAGAGGGTGGCTCATGTGTAGAGAGTGTGTGTGTGTGAGTGTGTGTGTGTGTGTGTGTGGGATGAAGACCCTGGTTCGGGTAGTGGAGGTGGAGGGAGGTTAGGAAAGGGATGAAGACCCTGGTTCGGGTAGTGGGTGTGGGAGGGGGGGGTTGGGAAGGGATAAAGACCCTTGTTCGGGTAGTGGGTTAGGATAGGGAGGGTTGGAACGGGATGAAGACCCTGGTTCGGGTAGTGGGTGTGGGGAGGGGGAGTGGGAAGGGGATGAAGACCCTGGTTCGGGTAGTGGATGAGGGAAGGGGGGTGGGGGAGGGTCCTATGGAAGAGACACAGGAGGTGAGGAGATGCGTAGGAGTGCCTAACTCAGCATGTTCTGACGGGACCAACCGCTTCTTTAGAGTTAGTCTCAACAGGAGCTTGAGTGTCTATACACACATGCGTGTCAGGTGGTCACCGAATACCCAAGTAGCCACCCATACTCCGGGAGACCGCGGCCAAGGGCCCCCCCCAGAGCCACCAGGGCACCCGGAGCTCACCCCACGGCCGCCAGAGCCACAGGACCCAGACATAGACCCAGAACCCAAGGAGGCACCAACCCATCCCCGCAAAAGCACCAAGGGACAGCACCAGGGCATCCGGGGCAGCCGCCCCACCGCAGACAGCACACACCCCCCCCCAACTACAGCAAGGCCAGGTGGGGCGGAGTGTGGGCACGCGGCAGTGGGGTCACGGCTACGCCCCGCCCCCCCAGGAGAACCAGGGCCAAGGCGAGTGCCGGAGACTGCCGCCCAAGCGCCAAAGGGGGCCCCCGAATCACCCCCACAGAGCAGCGACCCACAGGCAGCCACCCACGTCGAGGCCCCCGGCAAGTGACAGGCCGATGGACCCCGCACCACAGGCCGCCGAGGGATGCATGACTCAGCAGGGCCCACCCGCCCCCAGGGCACAACCACGGGTCCCCACCCGTAGACACCGGAGTCCAGCCGCACCCGAAGGCCACCGCCACCGCCCCAGTGGATGGAGAAGGGCTCCCCTGCATGGAGCCACGGCCAGAAGGGGCCAGACCCCACCAGCCACACCAAGCCTAAAATAGTGAAACACCCCCTGTCCTCCCTGTTATTCTGTATCCTTGTTTCCTGACAAGGATACATTAACCCTCCACCGTGCTTTAGTGCTACTACTCTGCGTGTAGTGTGGTGCATTAAAACTGGGGAGAAGTAGGTCGAGTGGGAGCCCGCCGACTCCCCCCCTCCCCACTACCCACCCCAGACAAGTGGATGTAGTGTCGCATTAAAAACAGATGTCAGGTGAGACAGGTGAAAGGCGAGCAGAGAGGGGTCACAGCCTAAGACAGGCTGCGCCCGACCCCCCAGCACCTCCATCCCGCCTCCCCTCCATGTTAGTGTATGTAGTGCAGTTAAAATTGGAGGACGAGGGAGGCAGAGAGGGCAAACTAGTTGCCCCTCTACCACTTCCGACTCCAAGAACCCTAAGTGTTGTGTATGTGCCCAATAGTGCAAATATATACAGGAGTGCAATGTGTGGATAGTGAAGTGCAATTAAGAGGTTAAGCTAGTGAGGGCCGGCCCTGGCTAGCCATGACAAGTGGGAGCAAGGGAGCAGTGTCACATGGCCCCCGCAACAGCAGGCCCCAGGGCCCTCAGGCGACAGCCCAGACTACCCCCAGCGACCAGACAGCCCCACCAAAGCATGCCCCCCCAGCAGACTGCCACATCGGAGCCACCGACCCAACAACCACCGAGGACCCAGCCCAGGCGGACCGCCCGCAAGACGCAGCCTCCCCGGGAAGACCACAGGGACCCCCCAGGGCACCAAGCCAGCGAGTCCCCGACACAAACCCCAGGCCCCACTCCACCAAGGGAGGCAGGACTGGCACCAGGCGACTCCCACCGCCGGAACCTCCCACTCCATGGGGGTTCTTGCAGCCGCCCCACCAGGCCTGGGTGATGACCCCACGTGCTGCGGCACCAGAGTCGTCCCGTCCCCCCCCCCCAGGACCCAACGGTAGACCCCCAGGCAGCCGGAGGCCCCCAGCCCCCGCGAGGGGAGGGGAGGGCGGGCGAGGGGAAGGAGGAGGGAAGGGACAGCAGGAAGGGAGAGGCACGAGCCCCCCACGGAGGGGCCCAACCCCCCAAATCCCCAGAGCCGGCCAAAGCGCCACCGCGGGAAGAGGCCAGCGCCACCCCAAGACCCGGACAGGCCCAGAAGCCCCAGGGCGCAGGAGGCAAGCCATAGGCACCCCAGCACCCCATAAGGAAGCCGCAAGGCCAGCGGGCCCCACAGAGCAGCGGGTCAAATCTGGGTAACTAGGTGGAAAGATACCCCAACTACCGTCACCAGAGTATACTCACCAGAGTATACTTACTGTCTCTGGGTCCCAGGGAACTGAGCTAAATTTAAATATTACAAAAGAGAAAGCGGAAAACAGAGCAAAACGGCAGCGCTAGTTTGTGTATAATGGGTGCGTGCGCGTGTGTGTGTGTGAGTGTGTGTGGGGGGGGTATTGGCAGACAGAAAAAACTAAAAGAGATAGGTATGGCAAAATGGGATTTAAATACTTGGGGGTTTAGGTGTGTAAAAAATCAAGAAAAGGTGACCAGTGGTCTTGATGTTCTGCAGTGTTGTTTAAAGCCATGTTTTCCAGGGAGACATACTCCGAGAGGAGATTTTTCCACTGGGCTAAATTTAGGGAGTTCCTTGATTTCCAGTTTAAGAGAATCGTTTTCTTGGCAATGGCTAGGGCCACAAGAAGGAGTTTATTTTTGCTTGTGTGGAAGTTAAGTGAAGACACATCACCAAGTAAGCAGAGTGAGGGAGATAGTGGGATGTGGCTTCCCAGAATGAGAGATAGGGACTCTGTGACTTTTATCCAGAACTGCCTAACAGGTGCGCATTGCCAGGTGGCGTGAATATAGGTGTCAGGGCAGTTCTCTGTGCAATATGAACATAGTTCTGTCCTAAAACCCATTTTAAACAGCTTTTGTGCAGTATAGTGGGTTCTGTGAATGATTTTATACTGTATTAGCTGGAGATTTGCATTTTTGGTCATAAAATAAATGTTTTCTAAAATTGTAGCCCAGAAATCGGCATCAGGAGCAATAGAAAGATCCCCTACCCATTTACTGGAGGGCAATGTAATGTAATTATCAGTCTGTAGTAGTATTATTCTATATATTTCGAAAAGAAGCTTCTTTGCAGAGAGTATGTTAATTAGCTCCTCAGTTGATGGAGGAAGAGACAGATTGGTGGAGCTTATATTTATCTTGGATTGGATAGATGATTTGACTTGTAAATATTGTAGAAGCTATTGTTTCGATGCCAAAGTCTTGGACCAGGTGGTGGAATGGTACCAGACTATTATTGTGAAAGATATGCTTAAGATGTGTGATGCCTTTTTCAGCCCATGCATGCAGGTGAAGTGGTTTTTGTTACTTAGGAAATCAGGGTTGTGCCAGATTGGAGTGAAGTTGGAAGGTGCAAGGTGAGAGTTTGTTATTTTGTGGAATTTCCACCAGGCTGTGAGTGTTGAGGCAATAGTTCCTGCTTTAAAACAAGGATGATGCTTGATGGTTTGACTGAGGAATGGGAGGTCTGAAATAGGTGTATCTTCACAGATTGTTTGTTCTATATCCAACCAGGTGATGTCTGATTGAATTGGATGTGTCCATTTGTAAATATACTGTAGTTGATTTGCCAAAGAGTAGTGGTGGATGTGTGGGGCATCTAAGCTGCCTTGCAATTGTGGTTTATGGAAAGTTGTAAGTTTGATCCTTGGTGTTTTGTTTTTCCAATAAAACTTACTGAACATTGAATCTATAGCCTTGAACCAAGGAAGAGTTGGATGAATTGGAATCATTGAAAAAAGGTAGTTTATTTTTGGAAGTACTGTCATTTTAATGGTTGCTATTCTTCCTAATATGGATAGTGGTAAGTTCATCCAACGTTGGAGGTCACTTTCTATTTTTTGAGCAAGGAGTGAAATTTAGTCCAATCAGCTCTGACAGCCTGGAGGAAATGTTAATGCCTAGGTAAGTGATGTGGCCTGAACATAAGGGTATAGGTGATATATGACATGCTGCATCCCATCTGGTGTTGTGTAATGGAAGAATAGAGGATTTGTTCCAGTTTATTGAGTAATCTGAAATCTTGGAGAAAGATTCAATGAGATTCACTGTTTCCTGCAGAGACGACTGAGGCTCTTGTAGAAACAGTAAAATGTCGTCCGCATACAAACTATTCTTATGTTGGATTTGGGATGTCTGAATTCCCTTGATGCGAACATTCTGACGTATAGCTGCTGCCAAAGGCTCTATAAAGAGGGTGAATAGTGCAGGGGAGAGTGGACATCCCTGCCTTGTACCCCTATGTAGTGTGAATCTCTGTGAGGTTAGTCCATTGGTGGTGACAGTAGCTGAAGGAGCAGTGTACAGAGTTTTAATCCAGTGAATAAATGAGTCCCCGAAGGCAAATTTTTTAAGAGTACTAAAGAGAGTTTTCCAGTTCACTCTGTCAAAAGCTTTTTCTGCATCTAATGTTGCTATGATGGTGTCTACCTTTTGTAAAGATGAATAATGGATTAAGTTGAGTAATCTACGGGTGTTACTGGATGACTGTCTACCTTTGATAAAACCAGTCTGATCGTGGTGGATTATAGAAGGAAGTATTTTTTCTATCCTGTGTGCTAGAGCTTTACTGATGATTTTTATATCTACGTTGATTAAGGAGATGGGACGATAGTTTGATGGCAGAGTTGGATCTTTATTGGGTTTCTGGATGAGTGAAATTTCTGCTGTATTCATATGCGTTGGAAATCTAGACTTTAATTTTATTTCAGTTATTGCTCTCATAAAGAGAGGGGATAGAATTGGCCAGAATTGTTTATAAAATTCAGCAGGGAAGCCATCAGGACCTGGTGCTTTGTTATTTGGCATAAGGTGTAGGGCTGCAGAAAGTTCTGTTTCTGTTATTGGTGTATCTAAAGCTTTCGATTGTTCTGGAGCAATCTTTGGAAGTTTGACTTTGTTGAGAAATAAATCGATGTCTTCCTGTCTAGGTTCATTTGTCGATGAGTAAAGGTTGGCGTAAAATTTTTTGAATATTTTGTTTATTTCCCCTGGCGAATTGGTAGGCTTCCCTGATGAGTCTTTAATAGTTGTGATTGTTGTTCTCTCTTTATTTTGTTTAATTAGATTTGCTAAGTATTTAACAGATTTGTTGTTATGATGGAAGTTTTCTTGTCTGAGCATTTGAATTAAAAACTGGGCTCTCTTATTTAGAATCTCATTTAGCTGGGCCTGATACTTTCTTAATTCTTTCTGTGTTTCTTCTGTTGGGTTGCTTGCATTCTGCGTATCTAACAGCTTTATTTTTTGTTCTAATTTTATTTCATATTCCTTTTCCCTTTTTTTCTTATTGACAGAGAATGATATGATTTTACCCCGTAGGACTGCTTTACCTGTTTCCCAAAGAATGGTAGGTGATGTCTCCGGGGAATCATTTATTTCAAGGAAGGAGGCCCACTCTCCCTGAGATAGCTGTCAAATTCTGGGTCTTTAGAGAGATGAGTTAAAACGCCATTTAGTGGTGCGTTTGGGTTGGTTAATAGGGTTCCAACTGAAAGTTACTGGAGCATGATCACTAATAATTATAGGGTGAATTTTTGAAAAAGAGATCTGTGATATAATTGAGTTGCTAGTCAGAAAGAGGTCAATGCGTGAGTAGGAGTGGTGAACAGGTGAGTAGAAAGAGTATTCTCTAGAAGATGGGTGCTGTAATCGCCAGCCATCGCCAAGACCAAGATCACTCATGAATTGTTTTATGGTATTAGTAGATTGCCAGATATGGTTATTTCTTGTTATTTTAGATTTATCAAGAGTTGGGTTAATAGTTGTGTTAAAATCGCCTCCTATAATTATTGGGCCATTGGAAATATTTGATAGAGAGTTGAAGAAGTTTAAAAAAAAGGAGGGATCGTCGTTGTTTGGGCCGTAGATATTGCCAATTGTTACCGGATTATTGTTTATGGATATATTAATGATTATAAAACGTCCTTCAGGATCTGCGATGGTTGTGTTATGGATAAATGGAATTTTTTTATTTATCAAGATACATACACCTCTTTGTCTGGAGTTACAAGGGGCTGAGAAACTGTTAGAAAACTGTGCTGATTTTAATTTGTCATGGTCTGAGTCTGAGAGGTGTGTTTCCTGTAGTAGGCAAATATCTGCTTTAAGATCATTTAGGTGATTAAATATTTTGGTTCTTTTTGTCTGGGTGCCAATACCCCTAATGTTCCATGTTACAAATGTTAATGATGCCATGTTGTGCGCATTAATGATTGTAGCTGTGTGATATGAATGATGACTCTATGTGTGCATGTGTGTGAGTGCGGACTGCTTTGAGAATGCTGTATGGTGTGCACAGCAGGACCTGTAGTACAAAATGGAGCAGAGCAATTAAAAACACAAGCAACAAAACAAACAGTAGGGGGGGGGACACAAATAACAACAAAACAAGCAGTAGAGCAAAATGCCATTACAGGGTGCAAGGCGCCGAGACTAGTGAGCAAAAACAAAAAATAATAATAAATATGATAAACCAAGTTTCGTCTATATGTACATCAGTAGTGTGTGTGAGAGAGAGAGAGAGAAAGAGAGAAAGGGTGTGTATGATTAAACTGAGATACAGAAGCAGTCAGAGGGGGTTGTGTAGAAAAGAAAGTGTGTGGGGTTAGTGGAGGGGGGAGAGTGAGTGTAGAGAGGGGGAGAGAGAACGAGGGTGTGATTATGTGGGGGATCTAAGATTCAGAACAGCCAGGGGGTGGTGTCCCTATCCTTAAACAACTCACCATCAATGTACAGTTTATCGACGGAGAGAGCTGCTCTCTTACCTTCGCTGATCTTCTGTTTACGGATGGAGAGTAGTATCTTACGTCTGCGGACGATCTCAGGGGGAAACTGGTCATTCAGTCCGTAGTTGGTCCCTCTCAGCTGCCTGCCCTGTCGCTGGACCAGCTCTTTCTGCTTGAAGTGTTCAAATTTCGCGACAATGGGTCGGGGCCTGTTGGCGTCCACACGCTTCTGTCCCATGCGGTGTACCCGATGACAGGTGATGTTGTTGACGGTGTCCAGTGAAAGTTTGAGGCGTCTAACCATGAAGTCCTTAACCAGCTTCTCAGGTTCGTCACTGGGCGACTCGGGGATCCCAGAAAAAACGAGATTTTCTCTCATGCTACGAGCCTGAAGGTCTAGTATATTCTCCCTCATCTGTTTATTTTCAGCAGTAACAGTGGCCAGCTGTGACTGGACTGAAACAAGCTGTGTGGCCATGGTGGAAACAGAGTTTTGCAGTACCTGATTTTCCTGTGTTATTTTTTCTATCTGGCTCTGTGTGAATTCCAGACTGTGGCGGAGGTGTTGGAATTCCTGATGAAGAGCCTCTATTATGCCGATTCTCACCTCCAAGTTAGTGAACTTACTGTCATCAGTGCAGCAGCGAGTTTGTGGGGCTGTGACCGGGGAAGAATCGGCTGATGTAGCAGGAGAGTCCTGTGTGCGGGGCTTCTTCGACTTCTGTGAGCGTCCCATAGTGCAGAACCTGTCGTAGTTGTCCTGAATGAAATCTTCAAGGTGAACGAGATCCGACATGCGTTCCGGTGAGGGCAGGAGTCCGGAATATTGGATGAGTGGAGTTAGAGTTAGAGGCAGTGATTAGTGAGAAAAGAAAAGAAAAGAAAAAGGGGGAATCGAAAAGTTTGTTTACGGTCTAGCAGCGGGCTGCCATGTTGAATCTCGCTCGGTCTCGCGGGAGTTCGGTCACAGCGGCATGCGTCCTCTCCTGGAGCTCTATCAAATATTTCCAATGGCACCATGTTTTCAATGAAGTCTACAACTCAGTCAAGGCCAGTGGGCTTAAACTGTTGAAATAGTGGTTGAACATCAGAGCGGTAAGTGGACTGGAAGGCTGGGGGAATGATCCATTTCAAGAAGCTACTGGAGCTGTAAAGAGGTGAAGAGGGAGGATGCAGATGCTGCCTACTTTTTGCCTTGTGCACAGAAGTGCTGTGCTCTGTAGGGAAGACTTGTTGAAAGACTGAATTACATATTAAAGTAAAAGAAAGCACAAGTTTGGCTCTATAAAGGAAAAATCTATCTTCAAAACCACAAATAAATTTTAAAAAGAATAATAACATGAACTAGAATGCAAAAACATATTTCGTGCATTACATCTTACACGCGCCAAACAAGTCATGGATTAGGATTTTTTGGATAACATCTGGAAGATCAAGAAAGAGTTCATAAAGGACTAGGAACATGCTAAGAATCTTTACCTCTGTCACATGGGGGCTTTTTCCCAGATCTAGAAATCAAGTGTTGAGAAAAACTGTCTATAATATCATAAGGCTTCCTCAAAGTATACAAGCACACTGTAAGAGTACTCTGATAGGTCAAGAATAAGGACAGAGATGGATATTTGAGTTAGGGTGAATTAAAGAAATCTTTTGAGGAAGGGATGAACCTGTGGTTGAAACACATTAACCACAGGCCCAAGCTCTTCACCTGAATAGGTTGTTTGTGCAAAGCTTAAAAAAATCTTCAGTGCTCTTGAGGTGTCTCGTTCAAGAGCAAGGGACGAGCATGAGCCCAAGACCTTTGTCCTTGTTCCTCTAAAATCTAACCAGTTCATCCTTGAGTCAGAGTGGCAATATGTGCAAATTTAGACAAAAACATTCTGAAGCTCTCTTGGCACATTGCATTTTAAGAAAGTGGATTTTTCGAGATGTACATTTTTTGTGTTTCAGAATAAACCTAAGTAAACCATACTCCTTAGTTGTGAGAAGTGACAAGTCAACAATGTCTATTGTTTTCAAAGAAACCTGTCTTGTAGGAGATTGGTCTAATTAATGACAAGACCTTTCAGTTTTGAGAACAAAATTTGAGTATTCTGGCTACTGAGTTAAATACATGTACCTGTCCCTCCTCTGGCTTCTAAAAATGACTTTACTTCTGTATGCATCTGTGATCATTTGTTCAGTGAGAGCATTTCTGGAAACTCGATATTTCTCTCCAAACGTAGCAATCAATACAGTTTTTATCGACTGGGCTATTTTGATTAGATTTACTTCAGAAATAGTCGAAATATCTTTAAAAAAGGGATTTTTGAGTCAACTGAGAAAAGTGGAAGTAGGTCTACAATTACTGCTATCTTTGTATGTGTGTGTGTGTGTGTGTGTATGTGTGTGTGATCTCTTTAGAAACACATTTGTGCAGGCAAAAACAAATAGACAAGACATGCCACATGCCAAAAAAAGACCTCTTTATATTTCCACTTCTTTTTTTCAGCTTTGCATTACCGCCCGCCCCATATGACCCCCACCCCATCCCATCTCAACACCCATCTCTGCTCTCTCCTTCACACATACGGTTCTGTTGTCTTTTTATCTTACATATCAAGAGTTCAACCCTCTGTCAAATAAATAAATGTAGAGTAGCACACCACAAGTTACTCTGAAGACATTCATCTTGGCATAAAAAGACAGCTCAACCCAGCCAGACTCCACTCAGCAGGTAAGATTTCGATGAGTAAACCAAGTTTTTGCTTATGTATGATGGCACAAAACTTTATTTTATCTTTCATCATTAAAACAATGAAAGGAGGTTGTGTTTTCGGGAGAGTTTGTTTGTCTGTCTGTCTGTGAACAAAATAACTCAAAAAGTTATGGATGGATTTTGATGAAATTTTCAGGAAATGTTCAGTGATTTTTGTGAATAACTACTGAACTAAAATAGATATAACTATAAATCACATTGCTAATGGTATGTGTTCATGGTCAAGGAGTCTAAATATTTAGATGAAATAAAGGTAGGACTAATATTTATGGTGAAAATCACAATATGGGTGAGGACTGTGGCGCTGGTACAGGTCTGCGCTCTCTGAGTGCTTTTCTAGTTGTCTCTTTTTTCAGAAGCTCTGAGTAATTTGGTTTGATATTGACTGTGTAGTGGAATTTTGTTATTGTGAATTACAATCATCCATTGTCTGCAATATGAGATGTCAGATAAAACACTACACAAATCATTATATAAAAATTAAGTGAAAAGTGAGAGCAGAAAGTTCCTGTTTATAGTAAACTGTTCTCACAAAAATGTACCAGTGCTATGCAACATGCACAGTTCAAATTGATAATTGTCACAGGAATAAGCAAATTTTACAACTTAAGAACGAAGCACTAACCTGACACAAAAAAGTAGTCTTGATCAAAGCATCATCATAACTTGAAGACCTCTCAGCAATCAAAGCATTTTCAATTATATTGAAATGGTCAGTTGAGGTAAATAATAAATGTACTTGAGTTTAAATGGTGCTATTCCAGCCCCCTACTCAAAGCAGACTTATACTGCAGGCCACATAACCCATTCACCCCTTATCCACTCTCATATTTACTCATTGATGGTTCAGAATTTCTGAGTTAGTTGTCCATCAGTATCAATGAACACACGCCCATTTACATGCCATTGACACATCGCCATGAGCTGAAACCTGCAAGCCTCCTATCATCTTCCAAGCACAAAATCAGACTTCGCCAGAAAAGTCATTATTTTATACGCGTGTTTGATCACTCAGTAGACACCAGGCTGCTTTAAAGAACTGGCACGGCTCTCTGAAACATCCATGTTGTTGTGTATTATATTGGCATGACATTCAGTGTCCCAGTTTTCAGGCTGTTGTTGGCAGTAATTTTTGGCAGAATCAACAATGAGTTACAAACCATGACAGACTTTTTATCAATTCATTAACACTATGTCTCTCATAGTTTCTTCTGCTTTGTAAAAATGGTCCTATATTGCCCCACTTGGGCCTCAAAATGTCTTAAAAAGGGGCGAGAACCTTTATTATCAGTGGTGTTTGAATAAGTAACAATTTCACAGATGTTTTGTAATTTGCATTAGACACTATTTGAAATGCGGGTGATTTTTATGTTATGTTAATTTTGATGTCATAATTTACTCCACAGCATATCCAACGAGAACCTCAGGGGAGTATACACATGGACAAGAGGGGGATGATAATGGGTCTGTTATTGGCAGGTATTACACTAAACCATATTTCATTTTACCAGTGATACTCAAATGTACTGAAATATCAGTCTGGGGAGACGTTATCTCTTCTGTTAACTCCGTTATATGTTTCTGTCTCAGCCATCAGTGTGCCTGTGTTTGCTGACATATGGAAGGCCACTGTTGTCAGAGAGCTGAAGGCTCTGGTTCAATCCTGTGTCGTGATTCCCTGCTCCTTCAGACATCCTGAAGGAAACATACCCACCTCCAAACTCAGAGGGATCTGGCATATTTCAAACAAGAAAGAAGAGTGCGTCTATCATGACGATAGAACAAAGATTTTACCAAGCTACAAGTCTCGCACAGAGATGTTGGGACATCTTGGTCAGGGCAACTGCAGCTTAAAAATCTCTCCTGTTGAAGATCATGATAACGGACCTTTCTGTTTCCGCATTGAGCTGGCAACATCAGAAACTAGTAATAAGGAGATGTTCTCCTATGTGGATAACTGTGCTGAACTGAAAATGATCCGTACGTCACCATGATATTACCAATCTATAATCAATTTTCTTTAAAAAGACTGTCCTCTGAGTCTTCTCCCTGTTTTCATTCACAGCTGATCCCCCAAAGCCCAAACTGACTCATGCAAAGGTGGCCATTCAAGGAGCCCCATTCACTGTGACCTGTGCAGTCACCCACACCTGCCCCGATCAGCCCCCTGAACTCACATGGAGTCGAGGCTCCGCAGACGGGATCATTAAGGACCACAGAGAATTGTATGCAGGTAACTGGGAGGCACAGAGCATCCTGACGTTCGTCCCTGAGGAGAATGATGACCACAGTGACATCACCTGCACATCCAGGTTTCATGGAGGGAGGACATCATCGAATAAAATGACCCTCTATGTAAAACGTAAGAACTTACTCTAACTTAGGCATCATTTGGAGCAACTGTGTGTTCAAATCCTGTGCCTTGGATTTAGATGATCTTTTGAACACTTTTGTAAAACATGAGTCATACAGAGTAAAACAGTTTTATGACAGATCAGAGATTAAACCGTTACATTTTTGGCCTGGGTAGCCTAAGCTGTGTACTTTTGGCAGTATACAGACTAGAGAAATTCATGATTTCTTAAAACTATTTAAGGACTACATTCTTGCGTTCTCTGAAGAGTCACTGTTTTGTGTCAGCAGAGGACTCATCAAAAAGAAAGAATAATACTTGGTGCATAACTAGAACATATTAAACCTTCTCTTCTGTTTTAGAGCCATTTAGGCTTGGTCCTATTGAAGTGACTCCATGGATGTTAAACCTAACTTGAAACTGTTGTTTTAAAATCTCAAAATAAACTCACTTCACTTTTGTTCTTCAAAAGGGAAAGAATTGGAAAATAGACTATTTAACCCTGAATAGTTGTTTTGGAGAGCTTTACACCAGGCTCTAACACATAGGTTTCTGGTTGTCCATCTGGCAAAACGCTGGAGAGGGCATCACGCCTTAAAAATGAAAGTATGAGTGATGTGGTAAAAAGACAGAAAAATAAAAACTGCAGATAAAGAAATCACACTTCATCTTGCAATTATTGTGATACACGACAATATAAAGTCTGTTGTTTGTTTGCAGGTAAAGAAAACTACAACCACATCATCATTCCCACAGCAGCTGTGGTCGGCACAGCAGTGATTTTCACAGTCATCTGCATCCTCACTGTGAAAAAATACAAGTGAGCTGTTTATACTTATCATACATTAAAAACATAAAAATCATCTGTGTTTAAAACTTTTAACCCCATAATGTCCCGTTCAAAGTTTGTTTTGTGGACCCAAGTGAAAACAAAAACCTCGTTGTCTTCTTTAGGAGCCGCATTGCAGAACTCCAGAATCGAGAAGGCAGGTCAGTGGAAAAGGATTTGAGTTTTAACCAGATTATGAAACTGATGCATGTTGGGAATTTTAATATTTTTACCTGTGTGATCCATGATTTAATGTTTTTGTATTCTAAATTTAGTGTGTGGAACCGGCTTTCCAGACTTTCACGCAGGTAAGAAAACATGTAATTTCAGAGCATGAGAAAGAACAGAAGTAACTGCTCTGAAAGGTCTTTAAATCTCTAAGTATCATCGTCTGACTGTCATTATCTGTAAAAAGTATATGTTTCACAGAATTGTTTGAATCAATGGTTGGCACTCTTTTAAAAGCACAAGAAATGTACATTTTTGAACGGATGCTTTTTAGGTTAAAATGTTTGACCCAATGACCTTTGTTGATGTTTTGATGAAAAATGTAACTTTCGACTATTCTCTGTTCTGTTTTTTTTTGTCTGAATAAGGAACAGATCCTGATGATGAGAAGTAAAAAGCAGAAACTTCAGAATCAAGTTTCCATCCTGCTGAATTAACATACTGTGTCAACGAAGATTGATCAACATTTAACTCCAAATGGAATCTTAACATGAGCATTTACAGTTGCATTAACATATAAAGCTAAAACACAAGATAAGAAAACATTTATTCACTAACTATAGAATAAGGTACATAGATGCATCATAATGGACTTTAGCCAATATCCAATATGTCAATAATTCTGAACTTTTTATCCTTAATAGTACAAAGGCTCCACTTTTCTAAAACTGGTCTGTTTCTTCCAAGCTGACAGTCTGTGTTACAAATAGTTTTCAAACAGAAACATGCCATTTAACTCTCAAAAAATAAAAGCTCTGTTGATTTTTGTGGACATGCAGTGATGACAAGTTAGAACACTGAACTACATACAGTCATGGAAAAAATTATTAGACCACCCGTGTTTTCTTCAATTTCTTGTTAATTTTAATGCCTGGCTCAACTAAAGGTACATTTGTTTGGACAATTATAATGATAACAACAAAAATAGCTCATGAGAGTTTAATTTAAGAACTAAGAACTATTCATTTTCCATGGTTTTCTTGATAATAACCAAAATTACTTAAATTCTTACATCAATAGCTATGGCATTGTACCGCCAAAAACACTACTTTTAAGCATTCCATGTTTTCTTTTCTGTTTGCTTTAAACCCATGATACACACAAGAGTTAATACTTGATTGCATAACCATTGTTTTTGATGACTGCAGCCATGCGTCTTGGCATGCTCTCCACCAGCTTCTGACATTGTCCTGCTGTCACAGCAGCCCATTCCTGTTGGACAAATTCAAACAAATTTTCTTTGTTTTTGGGCTTGTGGTTCTCCATTTTGAGTTTGATGATTTTCCACAGGTTTTCAATTGGATTAAGATCTGGTGATTGAGCAGGCCAAGGCATGGTGCGAATGTTGTGGTTCTCCATCCAGGCTTTAACTGACCTTGCCGTGTGGCAAGGGGCATTGTCTTGTTGGAAAATCCAGTCATTCGAGGCAGGAAAGAGTTTTCCAGCTGATGGAAGAAGACTGTATTCAAGGGTAGTCCTGTACATGACCTGGTTCATTCGGCCTTCACACAATTGCATTTGCCCTGTTCCACTCAGACTGAAACAACCCCAGATCATGACTGATCCACCCCCATGTTTTACTGTAGGGGCAAGACAGTCTGGGTTGTAAGCTTCTCCAGGCTTCCTCCTAACCAGTAAGTTGGCTGGAGTGGGCATCAATTCAAAATTGGATTCATCACTGAAGAGAACCTTAGCCCAATCATCAACAGTCTCGAGCAAAGAGTAACCGGGCCTTCCTCTGCCTTTCATTGATGAAGGGCTTCTTGCGTGCTCTGTGTGACTTCAAACCAGCTTCAACAAGTCGGTTTCGAACTGTCCTTGCTGAACAAGTCACATTTCTCGACAGTGCCCACTCATTTTTAAGGTCCCTGGAGGTCTGACGACGATTCCTGACACAGGAACGGATGAGTGCACGGTCATCTCGTGGGGTAGAAAGACGTTTCCTGCCACGGCCAGGTAGCAATTTGGTAGTGCCATGTTCAGCTTGTTTTTTTGTTGTAATGAACGGCTGTCTTGGAGATCTTCAGTTTTTTCGCTACCTGTCTCTCACTCATGCCAATTTCCAGCAGTGCCAAGATGGCTGCCTTTGTGGCTTCACATAATTCTTTTGTTTTAGGCATTATGTGAGAGCTGACAACTTCTGAGTTGTGCTACGGCTTGAATGTAAGCAGGAAACCACTCTAGGCCTTTGCATGTGCAGTGCTGCTTGTGACATGAAATGGCCTCTTATAGACCCTGGGAATCAATTAAGCTTAAGAATGTCAAATAGGACATAAAGTATTATGTGACCAGCTGCATTTTTTGTTGTGTTCATTGTATTATACGTTTAGTGGTACCAGATATTAGAATGAACAAGAAATTGAAGAAAACAAGGGTGGTCTAATAATTTTTTCCATGACTGTATATGTATTATGTCAATATTACAGTTAATTTACAGTTAGACGTGTTTATGGCGTGATATACTGTGACCAAATATTGGCAATAATGTTTATATCCACAGATAATGACGATCAATTATTTGGGTTATCATCTGTTGACACCGTGTGTACTAATAAAATGCCAGTGATATTGTTCATCCTTAAGTATTATGATTGAACTTACATTGTGTGGTATTTACTGAAATATCAACAAATACTAAACAAATTAATAGTGTTTGACATTCAGTGTTTTGAACCCATATTCATCATCATTAATTTGTAGTTCAAATCGATCAAAGAAAGATTTCAAAGTTTCAAGGTTTTCTCTCACCAGTTCACCTGCTGATGGATTTGTTGCTTCAGATGACAAGTAATTTTCAAAAATACATTTTTTACAGAGAGAAAACATGGTTTAACTTTTTGTCAGTATAAATTTAGATTGGAGAAAAAGACTTATGAAGAACTCCTTCTTTATTCTAATTATTATTATTTTGTTGTTGTTGTTTTTGAGAATATAATCACTTCTATTTAAAATTTAAACAAATTCCTCATAGAAATTAAGGTGCTCATCCACACTGTAATGGGTTCAAGAATACAGATTGGAGGAAGACTGTCTACAAGCGAAAGCTGGAAACCCCTCATGAGGATTGAGTTCAACTTTTATTTTTGTTCCAGATGCAGTTGTCAGGCTTTCTGTTCTGCATTTTCACGCCTTCAGAGTGTTTATCTGCAGATCCAAAATGTTTTCTTTGTTCAACACAAAATGCTTTGCAAATGTTGCTGAGTGAGATTTAAAACTTCAGATCTGTGATGCTGTACTCGTATAAATATTCATACTAATTCAGATTTCCTCGCCTTTGCTTGCTTTATTGAGACTGGACTTGTTATGAAAATGTATATTTACAATTTAATTGGTTGTAATATCAATGACAACTGTTTTTTCTCAGTTAATCATTAAAGCCTGCCACGACTTATTGTCTTGTCATTCTGTATGATATTTGCAAATATTGATGACAGTACTGTATATGAAAAATGTGCTATTTGCCAAATCTGAAACTTTTATCCTCCCAAATTGAAGATATGCTACAAAATGTTCTGATTCAAGTGGAAAAATAAAAATGCAAATTAATTAAATCAATCCACAAAATAATCTTCAGGACCAACCATGGACAACAAAAGATATGAGATACATGTTAAGGAATAATAGGCATATATTTCTGATGTCTGTTTTAGATATTGCCTTAACATAATTTTGTAAGTAACATTCTGTAATGTGTGACTAAATTGTTCTTGTCCAGCAAATAAAAATACAGACAAAAAAGCATGGATCATCTTACTAAAATGTCAGTGTATATTGTAAAATTTGTCGTTGTTTTGGTAATTTTAAACAGCCTGAATGCTGTACATGTTTACTTGAGGATCTTCTTGATCAGACAGTTTTGCTGGTGCATACCTACACAGATAATACTGCATAATTAAAAAGAAAAACAGAGACATCTAGTGGAACTTTATTGTAACTACAATAACCCTTTGTTAACCAGTATCAACCAGTATCATAGTGAAACTGGCACTGTTCTTTATCATAGCATTTATTTCATGAATGCTTTTCTCTATGATCTCACTAAATGAGTGATGTGGTATGAAGTAGCATAACAGAGACTTAAATTATGCTAAATTATCTGTGAACAGACCTGCATGTTAGTCTGCAGTCAGGGCTGAACTGTACAGAGCATACCGAAATGGCAAGATTTTTCTCTTTAGAAGTATATTGTTACATTTTTTTAACATTCAGGATGAATTAAGTGCATTTATGTACAACAATTTAAATTGGATATTTCATTTTTTTCCTGTGAACCTGTTCTTAACAGCACTCTGCAGCCCTTTGACAGTGACAAAGACTCACATATACGAGGGGAAACTGTAAACCTTACAGTTTTGACTCTGCATGCAGTGTAGTCCATTCTTTGAGGAAGCGTATTGAGTGTGATTGTAGATTGTCCAAAAAGTGAGAGGGAAAGCAGTTTGGGTTTTCATTAAACACATAAATAACAGAACGACTTGCCTTGAGTCATCAAGCTGGATTGCCCGCCTGCTGTGTGAAAATTGTGCACACACCAGATGACAGCAAAGCTTGTTTACCCCAAACATTACAGGCTAATGCACAACATGCTAACCTCTGCCTAGTCACAGCAGTGGGGCACAGCCGTGACTTAGCCTACTTTCTGGGCTAATATTAGATGAAAAGTAATGGGGTGGATAAAGAACTGATTATGTTCAGCCAATTGTTAACTTTTCTTGACTAATGTAAGAATGCTGATACGGTGAAGTTTATCTGTCACACTTTCAATGAGTAACAAGAACATTGATGAACATGTGGTGCAGTTACCTCTGATTCCCTTCCTCCTGCTGTTAGCATTAGTTCGTAGCATCAAGAAAATAAATACTACACAACATTAAAATACTCACAATTCCATCATCAGGTTTGGCGACAGATTATTGGTATGGAACCTGGATTCAGGAAAAGTCTAGTTCCCAGTCCTGTGTTGAACTAACTAAAGTTGAAGATGCAGTTGGTGTAACTGCCAGCAGAAGCAGTTTTAATAAATACACAATTTTAGTTCATTTAATAACTTAATGATTAAAAGGTCAGTAATAAATACATAAATAGTTAAAATCTTATTTTAGAATTAATATTGAAAAGGTTAATTAAAAAGCGGAACAAAAGTTCCTAGTTCCTAGTAGGAAGATTTATGTTGATGCACACATGCAGGTGAGCATGCAGGAATGAAAGAGAGAGAGGGATAGCTGTGGAGTCTGTTTCCTGATACTGAAGTTTCTTCGAGGTTCTTTTGATCCCCTCGACCGGGCCAATGAGGTAAAATGTTTTCCTTTGTGTGAAGTATTTTATTTTTTGTTTAATGTCATTATTATTTTTGACTCTGTTCATGTGATAGGCGCATGGTCTTTATTGAAGCACATGTTACACTTTTTGAGTTGCAAATATTTAATTTATGGAACTTGTTATGTGTGAAATGTCTTGTATTTATTTGTGCTTTATGTGTTTTAATGTAGTTTTCACGGCTTAATAAAAACGCCCGTAAACAGAATGCCGTTGAGCTCGTCTTTTCAACTCGAGGGGAGTCACAGTGAAAACTCATGCCTGCTCCGGAGGTGGGAGAGATAAAGACGATCCAAGCCCATAGCCAACGGAGCTGCAAGCAAGTTATCATCGTGCAATTCAGCATCCAGCAGATAAGGCTGTACATATACACTGAACTGTGCAAGTGGCAAAAAAGAGTTAAGAAGCATTGTGAGTTTAATCCAGTAAGAAACACATTTAAAACAAGTTAAATGTAAAGAAGTAAATGTAAAGAAGTGGAATAACTCACATGTTAAAGGGGCTCTATGTGTGCTAATAAGGTAGTATGTTCTAATGTTATGTGCACCTGCTGAATGTTATTAAGTTTAGATGATGTCTAAGTAAGCATAGAAAGTGTAAATACCAGTTGAAGACACATAATCATTCTATTGTGATAAGATAGGTGTTTAAGAAGTATTTTTGTTTCACTTTAAGAAAGTTTACTGTGAAGGTGATTATGATACATTCAGTCACTCTTTATAGCAGGGAACAAATAAGTTAAAAGTAAGTTCATTTAAGCTGTGAAGGATAAGGTATTATTTCAAGTTAAATTATTTGTTGACACTTAGTTAAGTTAAATATAATCCCAGTTTAAGTCAAAGAAAATCCTAAGATATCCCTAAAATGGCTGAATCTAAAGAAAGTCAGCAAGACGTCACAGGAAACAATGAAGTTGTAGAGGTGCAGCAGCAGTCTAAAACTCCCGATGAGGATACATCAGATACAAGTTCAGATGAAAGGACTAAAGGTGCTGCAGAGGAAATGGTAAGAAGAAGTCAAAGAATTCGAAAGTTTACTGAAAAGGGTCAAGAACTTCAAGATGATAAAGCTAAAAGGCTACAGCAGCGCTTTATAACTGCTTATAATAAATAGAAGGCTATCATTAAAGTGATATTCCGGGATTGAACAAGTTGGGTCCTATCACAAGGGTTAGGGCAGAAATTACCTCTACAGCAGTGTTTCTGTGGAGAAGAAACCCAGGGCGCTAGGACCTAACTCCCTCTTCCTCCTTCGGCTCTGCTCCTCTGCTGATTTGGCTGGACTCACACGGGGCCATATTTTCCTTGATCAAAAACACAAATAAACGGACTCCCACCGAAAAAGTCTGATATCGGTCTGCATTCACGCTTTATTTAGAGAATTTTCAGCGCGTTACTTTCACACAAAAACACCGCTAAATAAGGGTCTAGTTCTCGTAGCGCCGTGAAACGGCCAACGCGGAAGAGCCAGAGCTGCAGCTCTGGCTCTCCAGCCACAGCTGAGTCTCTTCTGTCTTCTGTCTTTCGCTGAATACGCTGTCTTTAATCTTTCCTTCAGATCGATAAAAACATTAGCAGTTGTTTAGTCGACAGACGAGATCAGAGCCCCGAGAGTGTCTTTAAAATGAAGAAAAACGAACCAGTCTCATTCAGTGTTGAGGAGCCCCTTAGAAGGAACTCCACTACTGTCTGCTTCAGTATTCAGGTAACTTCTTCTTTGTGCTGTCTATAGTTGTAGTTAAATTTGTTGCTGATAGTTAACACTCCAGCTTATGGTATTTTCTCTTTTTTATATTTTAGAAACATTTTCCTATCATGGGTAACTCTGCATCCAACGCGCTCATCACCCCCACTCCCAGAAGGCTGTCCTGGGGTCCACAGAAAGAGGACACAGTCAAGCTTGAAGACCTCCTGACGCAATGTGACAAGAATCTCTGGAAAGTGAAGAGAAAGCACAATTTGTTTTTGAAGAGAGCCAGCATCCCTCACAGCATCCCATACTTTGACTTCGCTGTACAAGACAGCTGCTATCCAAACATGGGCCCAATGCTGAACCCGGCTTTTGTTGGAGACTAGGGATCATAAATGTGTCAACCAAGCGTGTGCTATGAACATTTGACAACTCAGCAAGAAGAAACGCTCAGTCTTGATGCCTGGAGGAAACCAAGACAGAATATTGTGGCACTGACAGGGGGGTCTCTCTGTTTTTTTTCAGTCAAACCACAACAACTGAAGAGAGGCCTGACTGGTCCTTCCTTTGAGAAAGCAGAATGCAGATGTTTTATTTTTTTTCATGGGTGGAAGTGATATTGTGACAGATGTAGAGGCATCAGATAAAGTGTCATGGGTGAAACAGTCAGGGTTAAAAGCACACAGACCTGCGCATGCGCAGTGCTCAGTCCGGCTGCTACTTCCGGTACGCGGAGCACTGCGCATGCGCAGGTCTGTGTTTATCAAAACGTTGTTTTAACGGATTGAAAATGAACACTTTGTCACAACCTGGCTCAATGGCCATGACAAAAACGAATCAGATTGGTGAATTATAACAATAATCAGGTATTTTATTTACAAATGTTCATTCAAAGTGCATGGAGCAAAGATGAGCGGGTGCAGGGCGCAGAGCGAGATCGAGAGCAAGAGACCCGAGTCACTGGAAGCCAGCCTTTTATACGGAAGTGGAGAAGCGGGCCCAGGTGCTCCACATCTGATCAATTACCCTGAGCGATTCCAGCAACCTCGGAGAGAACAAAATATATATAAATCAAAGTATTCACAAAGGCCGTCACCCCATAAAGTCGGGGCTCCATGGGAGTCACCGGCTCCAGCACCAACACCAAACCCAAATAACTAAAATGACCAATTAATAACCAACAAATACTAACAAATCTTTCATACCAATGATTAACAAAAGTATATACAAAACCAAAGTTTGTCAGCCCAGCAGTGCGTTCTGCAGACTACCCCGCCCAACTCTCAGCAACTCCGGTACCTGAGAAGCAGATTAAGAGAGCAGAGCACAGCAGGCTGCAACAATACAGCACACAAGGCATCAAACACAATAAACAAGGACTCTATAGGTCAGAAGTCAAGGCATAGGTGCACGGGACAAAGCATCCGCCATGACATTTTCTGTCCCTTTAATATGCAAAATTGTGAGGTCATATGCCTGTAAAAATAAAGACCACCTAACCAGTCTCTGATTGGGTGTCCTAAGAGACTTTAAGAACGTCAGGGGGTTGTGATCAGTGTATACTACTATGGGTGCCCCACCCACATATACATCGAAGTGTTGCAATGCCCAGATCAGAGCCAGTGTCTCCTTCTCAATAACAGAATAATTACTCTGATAACGACTGAACTTTTTGGAGAAGAAGCTAACTGGTCTCACCACCCCGTGGTCATCCCCCTGCAGCAAGACTGCTCCTGCGCCTACCTGACTGGCATCCACCTGCAGCATAAATGGCCGGTCAAAACACGGAGCTACTAAAACAGGAGAAGAGCAGAGCAGGCATTTCACATTCTCAAACGCTTGCTGGCATGCTGAAGACCAGACAAATTTTGCCTTTCCCTTCAGCAGCTCAGTCAGAGGATAAACAACGAATGAAAAATTTTTGCAAAAACTCAGATAGTAACCAACCAAGCCCAGAAACCGTTGGAGTTCTTTTTTGGTTGTTGGCTGAGGAAACTTGGAGACTGCACAAACTTTTGCCTCAACTGGAGCAACGCAACCCTGACCCACCACACGGCCAAGATCGTCACTGTTGCATCGCAAACTCACATTTGGCCAGATTTACAGTAAGTCTAGCCAAAGCGAGCCTCTCAAAAAGTGCACGAACGCGCTGAAGATGTGAGTGCCATGTGTCACTGTATACCACCAAGTCGTCTAAGTAGACGGCACAGCCCTCCAAACCAGCTACAACGCGGTTCATCAACCGTTGGAACGTCGCAGGAGCATTCTTCAACCCGAACGGCATCACCTTATATGAAAACAAACCTGACTGAGTAATAAACGCAGAAACCTCCTGTGCACGCTTGGACAAGGGAACCTGCCAATACCCTTTAAGTAAATCAAATTTGCTTACGAACCTGGCTGAACCCACCTGATCAATACAATCATCCATTCTGGGCAATGGAAAAGAATCAGACTTTGTGACCGCATTAACCTTCCTGAAGTCCGTACAAAACCTGGGTGTTTTATCTGGTTTTGGCACCAAGATACACGGAGATGCCCAGATGGAGAATGATGGCTCTGCGATGTCATTTTCAATCATGTAACTAACTTCTGAGTCAAGATGTTTAAGTTTTTCAGGTGCCATGCGATAAAACCTCTGTTTAATTGGTGGCGCACCACCGACATCAATGTCATGCTGGATCCAATCAGTACGAGATGGCACATCACCAAACAAACAAGGATACTTACATATTAACTCAGACAATTCCCGGCGGGACTCAGGCAGGTGAGACAGGATTTTATCTAAGTTTTTAAGCGATTCTGAATTTTTTAAACGACCATATAACAAACCGTCATCAGGCTCAGGAACCCCATCTCCCTCTGAACCCTCCATAACAGAACTCACAGCCAGAACAGGACGCACAGACTCAGAAATTTTACCTACCCCAGGATCGGACTCACGCTTATAATAAGGCTTCAACAAATTGATGTGGCATAATTTTGTGGACTTCTTACGGCCCGGTGTTGAAATTACATAATTAAGATCAGACAGTTTCTCAACAATATTGTAAGGGCCAGTGAACTTAGCCTCAAATGGTGATCCCACAATAGGCATGAGAGCCAAAACTTGGTCTCCTGGACTGAACTCCTGGTGTACAGAGCGGCGATCATACAGCTTTTTCATTTTACTCTGGGCCATCTGCAATTTCTCTCTTGCTAACGTTCCAGCAACAAACAAACGATGACGAAAACCATTTACAAAGTCAATTAAATTTTTGGGAGGTTCAGTCTCAACCCAGTCATCTTTAAGGACAGACAACGGACCACGCACAGTATGTCCGAAAACCAATTCATTGGGACTAAACCCTGTGCTTTCTTGAACTGCCTCTCTCGCAGCTAACATCAACCACGGAAGACCCTCTTCCCAGTCCCTGTCTAACTCAGTGCAGTATGCCCGGAGTAGAGATTTCAGGGTCTGGTGAAACCTTTCAAGCGCACCCTGGCTTTGCGCATGATAGGCTGACGACTGATTGTGCTTGATTTTTAATGCTTTTAGAACCTGTCCAAACATATGTGAAGTAAAATTTGAGCCATGATCACTTTGCACAATTTTAGGGATGCCAAACACTGAAATAAATTGAGAAAGGGCCTTTACCACAGATTTGGTTGTAATGGACCTCAGTGGATACGCAGCAGGATAGCGCGTGCTTTGGCACATCACGGTAAGGAGATACTTACTTCCAGATTTTGAACACGGCAAAGGGCCAACACAATCAACTATGAGGTGTTGAAAAGGTTCACTTACGGCCGGTATTGGTAGAAGAGGAGCAGGTTTCACAGATTGGTTCGGCTTCCCTGTTAACTGACACACATGACAAGTTTTTATAAATGCAGACACATCCCTTTTAATACAAGGCCATAAGAAATGTTTCAATACATGCAGGTATGTTTTCCTGACACCGAAGTGTCCGCCATCATCATGGGCCACTTTCAACACCAGGGAACGGAACTTAACTGGAACCACTAACTGGAAAACAGCCTCACCAACAGAATCACAGCCGAGGTGCATCCACTTTCTAAACAGCAAGCCATTTTGTAAACAGTAGCCAGTGGCAACATTTTTTATTTTAGCAGCTGGTAAAACCCGATTAAACATTTCCTGCAGTGAAGGATCACTCTGTTGCTCCTGGATCAGCTCACTGGCTGACACAGCCAGAGGAAAATCAGACAGCGACAGGACCTCGACTGCAACAGCATCATCATCATCATCTGTCACAGCTTCAGGCTCGGCTTTACTCATTGCACGCGTAACCACACAAGCTGGAACGACCTTTGGTAAATCAAGAGAAGCATTAATGGACAAGATATCAACAGGATCAAGTGTCAAAGGTGAAGGAGCCGACTCAGACCAAACTCTGCTACCAGCTAACCCATTACCCAAAATAAAGTGAACTCCCTCAATGGGCAATGCAGGTCGAACTCCAACTGATACCTCACCCTGAACCAATTCACAATCAAGAACCACCTTATGTAAAGGAATTGGTAGGACTGTCAAACCCATCCCACGACTGAGTATACTGTCCCCTGTATCAGTTTTATGAGAAAATGAAAGCACAGAATCCACAATATAGGAATCATAAGCCCCTGTATCCCTCAGGATTTTAACTGGAACCCTTGACTCACTACCTACCAAAGAAACAAAACCATCCTGAATGAATGGGGAATACGCAGCCAAAACATCAGGTTCACAAACGTCGGAAACAAAAGCTTCAGAAACTCTGCACGTAATAACGGGTGCTGCTGCAGCTGCAGGTTTTACATTTGATTTTGAGGAGCCCCTTAGAAGGAACTCCACTACTGTCTGCTTCAGTATTCAGGTAACTTCTTCTTTGTGCTGTCTATAGTTGTAGTTAAATTTGTTGCTGATAGTTAACACTCCAGCTTATGGTATTTTCTCTTTTTTATATTTTAGAAACATTTTCCTATCATGGGTAACTCTGCATCCAACGCGCTCATCACCCCCCGCAGAATGCAGATGTTTTATTTTTTTTCATGGGTGGAAGTGATATTGTGACAGATGTAGAGGCATCAGATAAAGTGTCATGGGTGAAACAGTCAGGGTTAAAAGCACACAGACCTGCGCATGCGCAGTGCTCAGTCCGGCTGCTACTTCCGGTCCGCGGAGCACTGCACATGCGCAGGTCTGTGTTTATCAAAACGTTGTTTTAACGGATTGAAAAAGAAAACACGTCTTTTAAAATGTTTTATAACCATTCTGATTTACTTCATGTGCGAATACGCCTTCCCCTGGACCACTGTAAGGAGTATTTTGTCCACTTCGTCAGTCCGGCTGCTACTTCCGGTCCGCGGAGCACTGCACATGTGCAGGTCTGTGTTTATCAAAATGTTATTTTAACAGATTGAAAAGAAAACACGTCTTTTAAAATGTTTTATAACCATTCGGATTTACTTTAGGTGCTATTACGCCCTCCACAGGACCACTGCAAGGAGTATTTTGTTCACTTTCGTCAGTCCGGCTCTGACTCCTATTCACTTCCAGCCATTGAGCTAAGCTACCTACGATGCTAACAGCTGGGAGCCAGCCACTGGACGCAGAGACACAAAAAAGGTATTTTTGAGCTTGTCTCACTTTGTCAATGATAGGGAAAGGGCGTGGGTCCAAAATCGTTGGAGTATTCCTTTAAGGTTAAAGAAAGTATCAAAGTTATTGTTATGAATACATTTACATATTACATATTTTAACCAACAAGATACATACATGACTGTAAACATTTCTTTGATCCAGTAATATCTGATCAAAATGTGTCTTATTCAATCAGAACTTTGGTACTTTGTTTCTCACAACAATGTTATCAGGTTCTCATTGGACATTTTCTTACATGGGATTCAATGTAACTTCCTGAACACACTGAGCAGTGAGATG
Source organism: Scarus forsteni (assembly GCA_036419115.1). NCBI lineage: Eukaryota > Metazoa > Chordata > Actinopteri > Labriformes > Labridae > Scarus > Scarus forsteni. The sequence continues at coordinate 12,515,773 of JAZDUH010000111.1, read as the reverse complement.
CATTCAGCATTCAGGCTAATATTGTTTGGACTTTGTGATGTGACTGTGGCTCAGAAGTAGGTCATTGCTTGACCACTTTATGAACGTGTTTGTGGTATTCTCCAAGGTCTAGTCATTGCTCTTTCCTGTTTTCTTTGTAATACCACAATAATTCAACTAATCATCTGAACACAATAAAGTAAAATGTGAAGGAAAACACTATTGTTTCAGTTGTTTGTTGTTTGACACATGATCATTTTTAATGTTATAAACCAATTTACCAGAGAATTTCCATACGTATCAGTTGAAACACGCAGTTAAAAAAATAAAATAAAGCAATTATTTGAATTTTTCAGACCCATATTATCCATTAAAACATGAAAACATAGTGTTAAGAATGATTTGATCTTTGTACATATTGTATATAGTGTTTTCATGTATTTGAATATCTACATCCTGATGCTTGTATAATCTTTGCTGAACAAATGCATTCTTCTATCACACACTGTCACACACTCAGACACGACAGGACCTTGCGCAGCCCTCTCCTTGTCCCCTTCAAGACCATCTCGACCTGGCACAGGAAGAGGAGCCTGTGTGAAGGCCACACACTCACACCCCTCACATGTTACATAGACACACTTTCTTATAAAAGAGAAAAGACTTTGTATTAGCTTCAGACCAACATCTCAGACCGCTTGATACTCTGGATTGTTGTTGTTCTCCTTGCTGCAACAAGTACAGCTTCATCTGATTGTACCCAGCTGATCTCTTCATCATTATTCTGAATTATGTCTGGTGCTTGTAGGAATCTTAGAACTGTGAAGGGAACATCTTGACACATAGAAACAGCACAGTAAGTAGCAGAATAGACCTTTAAAGCCTTGAACAGCAGGAAACATCTGGTCAATTAGCTATGCCAAAAACTAACTGGACGTTGCGCTGATCTAATGAAAGAAAGTTCCTTTGTTAGGTCAACGTGACATGTTAAGTGTTGCTTACGGGAATCCAAAACTGCTGATCCCCAAAAGAAGGAATATGTTTTGATTCAAGAGTGCAGAGGTGGGGGAACAGATCAGCGTCTTCTTGAGGAGGTCTAATGACGCACGAACATGCCATATCGGTGAGAGAAGAAGGGGAGTGTTTTACACACCGTTTCATGATGTTTGATATGCCAAAGAGCCTGTGAAATAAACATCGGACCCAAGAGCTGAATTTTGCCTAGCGTCGTGTTTGTCTCTGTTCATTTTTTCTGATCGGGACAGACCCACATAATGGTGCCGAATACCCGTCTCGTTTGCGGATGCTGGGGCCAGACCTACATTGACTGAGATGCCGGCAAACTAAGGTAAAGAGCTTTTCTCTTTTTTTAAAAATGTCACTGAGTGATAGGATTTGGCCTCGGCGTCCCAAACAAAGAACCACAGTGTTGTCGATTTCAGCCTTGAGGCCTGATGTTTTTTTTATGGAAGATTTTGGCTCTGTTTGCTGCAAAAAATAACATGGGTACAGAATTTTAGATTCCCACAAGTCAACACTCCTCAGTCCTGAAGGGCTTTTAATTGTTTATAACTGACTAGATATACAGGTATTGCTTATACCTGACTATATATACAGCTGGCTTTTATGCACGTCTGATCAACTTGCGAACTCATAGATTTCGTGTGCGTACATGCATACCAGTGACCATAAAATCAGGGGATTGGACTCATTTCTTCCTCTCACCCTGACAGGTTAGCTCCCTGCTAGTGTGTGTGTTCTGACTGTGTGTGTGTGTTCGCGGGAGTGTGAACCTTATCTGTGTGTGTGTGTGTGTGTGTGTGTGTGTGTGTGTGTGGGTGTGGGTGTGTGTGTGTGTGTGTTCTGACTGTGTGTGTGCTTTCTCGGGAGTGTGAACCTTATCTGTGTGTGTGTGTGTGTGTGTGTGTGTGTGTGTGTGTGTGTGTGTGTGTCTGTTTGACCGCCTGGATGCGAATGCTGACACTGTGAACTAAGAATTCTTGGAATGTGAAGTTTCTAATTTGCTGCATGTGGAAATGTGCTAATGAAATACTGCTGCTGTCAAAAAGGCTGACCTGGTGTGGCTGAATCACTTTCTGCTATTGTGTGTGAGTTTGAAGCGTTGGGTATTACTGTCCTTGTGGATAGAGTGGGGCAAAGGAGTAAAATTACGGTTTAAAAGAGTGAGTTTCAAAAAGGCTAAATATCAAAAGGGGTAATAATACAGCGGTTGGCGAGGAGAGTATGTGGGTGTAGCGTTATACCGTAGGGGGACATATTGGTCATCAGAAGTGAACAAAGTTATAGTTAAAAAGTGCTACAACTAAATTCATCTGAGTAGTAGACAGAATCTAAGCAGAGTGAGTAAAAATTCAGAGGGCAGGATTTCTGAAAAAATTACACTCAAATCTGGACAACATGGGTAATAGTAGAATAAATGCGGTCTTACAACGGGGGGATAAGGCTGTGACGCAGTTAAAATTCGACCATAGGGTGTGGTCGGAGCCGATGTGAGCGCTGAGACAATCAGAGGAAGACTGAACAAAATATGCTTATTGAGTTACTCTGAGGTGGAGCTAAGAATCTAACGGCCAACCGGAGACTGGAGTACTGATCACGCTGGGTCCCACACAGACCTCACTGACGCTCAACAGTGCAACTATTTTTAAACTGGACGTGAAGGTTTTTACTGCAGCTGATCTATCATCTCTCTCCCTCGCTCGCTCAATAGCCCCCACCTTTGCACTTTTCCTGTGATCTTCCTCAAGCGGCAGTAAAGGGTCATTCCTGCTATTTTCCTGTGAACACAAGGGAAGAATACCAATGTTTATGAGAAAGTGCTTTGAGAATTAATCATTTGAAGGAGTGCATATAATTCTGCATGTTGTTTAGTGTTACTAAAACATTTTATTTGAATTTAAACCACATCTATTAAATTTAACAGATTGGTATCAACACTCAGCTGACTAAACCTAATCCTGTATCTTTATAAAAAGTAAATTATTAACATCTTAAGTTACAATGAATATTTTTTCTTATATATTGAATATTAAGTCACATTTCTTTGAACTTACAAACTTATTCTTGTTTCAAATTTTAAGAATATAGACATAACAGAGAAGAGCGACAGGATTGTTGTGGAGCACTTCAGTGTTGTGAACGTCTGGATTAGGTTGTGAACAATAAATGAATAATTTCTGAAGCTTTAAGTGCATGAATTTCTTATAAGTTGAATCTTTTTATCTGAATTTATTGCAGGATTGGCATTGAACACCATTAAGGCATATATTTTTTAACACATTGACCTCATTACATTAGATAGGGAGACAAAAGTGGAAAAAGGAAGTTGATATTTGACAAAAAAAAATAATAATAAATAAAAAAATAAAAATAAAAAAATAAAATAAAATTATTTTGATTTCACTAAAATACAATTTATACTCAGATTTAAAGAAAAATACTATAAGCTACGTGTAACCAGATAACTGAATTAAATTAAAATGGCAAAAAATGTAACACCAGTGGCAGTAATTAGCTGCAAATACCCAGATCTGATGAAAGATATTCACAAAATTTCTGAAAAATGGGAGAAACTCTATAAAGGACTAGATCCAGCATGACCGAAAGAAGGTACTTTTGACATGGGAGTATGCGAAGACATGAAGTGTCGGATCAAAGATCGGAAAGCGTTGAACAAAACTGACGCAGGGTTCACACAGGACGCGCCGCGCATAGCAGTTTTGGATCGGCGCCCGTGTTAACCTATGTAACTGTTCACACAGCATGCACGCGGAAGCTCCGCGCGCGGAACGGCTCGCGCTCTGGAGCGCCTCCGCTCTGCTTCTCTCTCTATTTTTTTCGCGAGCCGCACGCGCCGCGCGCGCCAGTTGTAAAGTTTGGACAGAGCAGATCGAACCAGACAGGAAGTCAGGAACAGGAAAATCCGATCAATTTTCAAAATAAGATAGATTTCAATAAATTCGTTAAAAAAAAAAAGGATTTATGGTGTTGCTTGTCGGTCTATTTTTTTTCGATGAACAGTCACGCACACACACACACACACACACACACACACACACACACACACACACACACACACACACACACACGCACACACGCACACACACACACACACACGGAGGTTGATCAGAGGGAGAGCACAGATTCACTTGATGTAATTGAGACAAAGGAGAGGGAAGGGAGGTGGGAGGGGCAAGAGCTCTCCACAGGTCACCAAAAAGTCACACTCACCATTAAGTTTGGACTACAAAGTTTGGAAAACTGAGCGCAGACGGACACGTCCGATCACTGCCGAGCTGAGTCGATGTCTGATCGGCGCGTCAGAGCGCAGCAGAAAACGCTTCATTTGTGAACAGCCAAGCGCCATGCGCGCGGCGCCTCCGTTCCGCGCGCGGCGCGTCCTGTGTGAACTAGGCGTAAGAGTTATCAAGCTCAAAAAGATTTGGAGCTGAAAATCATTGATTTCTTTAAGGAAGAAGGACAAACTTACAGAAGAAATATAAGAAAGGGGTTAAGTGAGTTGCAGAAAACAGACGGTTTAATACAGAGGAAAAAACAATACAAATGTATGAGTTGACAAAAGATGAGAAAAATGGTCAGATGAAAATGAGTGAAACAGGTGGTGTGTATCCTGTAATTACAGGGTCATTTCATCTTACAGGGGGGTGTGACATTTCAGAGAAGGATGCCACGCCCCTACTCACCTTAAGCACACAGGGACAAGAATCTAGAACGCAACTCGCCGGAGATCCTCCATAATATACAGTCAGTCCGGTGGTACCCCCCACAGCGAAAAACTTAAATGCATGAGACAGTCCACAACAACAATTTCAATTAGGAAATGGGACAAACGCTAACACACAGCGAACTCATGTGTCTCCATCCGACGAGCGGATGAAGGAAATGACTCCGAAGCACTGCAGCACTGCGAAAAAAGACAAGCAAAAGGACAAATACTCAGTTCTGGATTGTTATGCAGGGTATGATGCCAGAAATGCAGGTGCTTCTTCCTGGTGGTTCGATTGGGACGGGGCAGATGCAGACCAGACGCGAGAGGCGAATCGCACAAAAATAAGAGAATTAGAGGGATTAATAGACGAACGGTATGAAGAAATAATAGGAGGAACCACCCAGGGGGGCGTGACCAATTCAGGAAATACACAGACCCAGACACAGCCTGCAGGGATACACCCGAAAGCTGGAGAGCAAAAGAGATATGATCTCAGGTACAGGCCAAATATCCATCCACCAGATCGTTACACTGACCCAGGTCAGTATCCAATTTTAATAAAGGGCACCCAAGGTCATTACATACCATGGCAAACACTCAACCTGACTGGCCTGGTTGCACGCCTCCCAGACATACATGAGGGGGCCAGTAAATGGATTAAAGCCTTTGAGGAGGAGACTGTGGGAAAACTGCTGGCCCTTGGTGACATTAAGTCAGTTTGGGCTCAGACTTTTGAAGCCCCAACAATGAACAATGTTTTGAAACAAAGCGGACATGAATGGATGATCGATCCACGAGCTGATGGGACAGAGTTCAACGCTTATCGCGCAAGCTTGTGGCAGGCCCTACGCAGTGAGTATCCTACTCGAACTGACCCAAAGGCCTTGAAGGGTGATCCACTCCAGGACAGCGAGAACCCTGTCACGTACATCAACAAACTGATGAAAAAGTGGAAACAGGAGACGGAGGAGGAAGTGGACAAGAGCCCCACACTGATGATCTTGTTCAAAATGCGGTGGTGGAGGCCCTGCCAACTCCATGTCGCAGCAGATTGGAGGATGTTGTGGGCCTAACATCTATGCCATATAGACAGTTCTGCGATCACGTTGCACATGCTGTCACAAAGTACCGCAAGGATGAGCAAAAGAACCAAGAACAAGAAAGGAGCGTTCAGAGGAAGCTGGCACAGCTACAACTGGGTGAGCTGCAAAGCAAGAACAAAGCCAAGAACCAAGCCACAGTCATCGAGGAAGATGCGAAACAAGCAACCCAGATAACACCAAAGACTGAGACCCCTGTGGTCCCTGCCCAGGTACAACCGGTGGTCAATGTTTATCCACAACAACAACAGCCAAGACCTAATTGTGGGTCGCTGAGATGACAGTGGCAGCCCCCAAGGGGGAGGGACTAGGCACAACGTGACCGCAATCAACCCCTACAATGCTGGAACTGCGATGGAATAGGGCACAGAGCGGCAACATGTCAGAAACAGCGGAACACGAGTGGAATAAATGGCTGGCGTGGAACTAGGCCTGGCCAAGGTAGAGGAAATGGACCGTCCAATCCATGGGCAGGCCCAAACCATGGGTATTAGGGGGGGCCAGAGAATCTCACAGGGGAGGAACAGTTCCCATTAATTACAAAGGGAGCTGAAAGTGAACCCATGTTAAAGGTAACTATTGAAGATAGGCAAATTCCCATGCTTATAGACACTGGAGCAACACATACATGTGTGAGTCCAGAATTTGCCTCTCATCTCCCGTTATCAGGGAGGTGCCTAAAAACTGTGGGATTCTCTGGGGTAAAAGAGTTAATTCCAATGACAGCTCCAGTGCGCATTGCAACAGAAACAAATGAGATAAAAATTCCAATTTTGGTTTCAGACCAAACCCCAGTCGATTTATTGGGGAGAGACGCATTGTGCAAACTGAAAATAAAAATTTGGTGCTCACCGCTGGGGGTGTATGTCGACAGTGCTGGTTTGGTGTCTCAACTGTATACACAAACAGAGGGGGCAAAGGTTTACTGGCTCGGTGACGTTATGAGTCCAGTGGCTGAATCTTTTTTGAAGTGGGAGAAATTTATTAAAGCGCAACTCCCGAAAGCCACAGCTCCTATATCCGAGTATCACTGTACCATGTATAATGATGTATCTGCCAGTAAAGCTTTTGAAGAAAAATGGCATGAAGCCACAATGGTGTGAAGGTTGAAATGGACTCACAATACATTGTTGTGGGTAAACAGGGAGCAGCTTTAAATGTTCAAAACAATGCATTTATCTCTGAGTGGTACAATGTACCGGAATCTCTGCCACATATCACGCTGTTGGTTAATGAGAATTTTGAATCAAAAGACTTGGGTCCAATGATGCACAATGCTGCGTTTAATGAAGGCAACGAGTCATTGATGCGTGATGTGGAGTCGAAAGTGTCTGGCCAGTTGTGGTCGCAACATGACACTGACGTGGGTTTAGTGAGGTCTGCTAGTCCAGTCACAATCGAACTCAAACCAAATGTAAATTTGCCAAACAGGAAACAGTATCCTTTGAAAGCAGAAGCCGAAGCAGGTGTGTGTAAAACCATTGAAGGACTAATGAAGGCAGGTGTGCTAGTTGAAACAAATAGCTCGTGCAACACACCAATCTTCCCAGTTCTAAAAAGTGACAGGTCAAAATACCGGCTGGTGCATGACCTAAGAGCAGTAAATGATATTAAACAGGAGGTGCCAGCTGATGTTCCAAACCCACACACCTTGCTTACAAATATACCACCGGATGCAAAGTTCTTTACTGTGATTGATTTGTGTTCTGCTTTCTTTAGCATTCCTCTAGCAGAGGAATCGCAGCATCTTTTTGCATTTACTTATAGAGGAAAGAAGCTGACGTACACAAGGTTACCACAGGGTATGAAACATAGTCCACATGTGTTTAATCAGGTTTTAAAACAAGACCTTGAGGACATACCCATCAACAGTACATTGATTCAATATGTGCTTCGTCATTGGACGACTGTCACAGGGACTCGGTCAAAGTCCTACAAAAACTAGCTGAGGGGGGACACAAAGTTTCAAAGTCAAAGCTGCAATACTGCCAGCCACAAGTGGAGTATCTCGGATGAACAGTCTCTCATGGAACCGCTGCAATATCTGCGTCTCAGTTAGAGGGAGTGAGTAAAGCGCCGCGGCCACGAACAGTGAAACAAATGATGACATTTTTGGGCATGACGGGCTATAACTCGGATTGGATTGAAGGGTATGCTGAAAAAATGCTCCTTTGAGAGACATAATTAAAGCAGCAGGTAATGACTCTCTGAGGGCACAGTTAAAGTGGACAACCGAAGCGATGGTGTCATTTGAAACATTGAAGCAGGACATGCAGAGTGCGCCTTGTCTTGCTACACCAGACTATAACAAGCCATTTCTGTTGTATGTCTCAAATCGAGCAGACATGTTTGCAACGGCAGTCTTGATGCAAGAATCATGTAGTGGCCGCCAAAAACAGCCGATAGTATACTACAGCACAAAACTAGACAATGTAGCACAGGGGTGGCCACCCTGCTGTAGTAGCAGAATAGACCTTTAAAGCCTTGAATAGCAGGAAACATCTGGTCAATTTGCAATGCCAAAAACTAAGTGTTCCTTATCCATGTTTGGAATTGTTTGTCCTGATGTTGCCTGTGAGCCTGGACGTTGTGCTGATCTAATGAAAGAAAGTTCCTCTGTTCGGTCAACGTGACATGTTAAGTGTTGCTTACGGGAATCCAAAACTGCTGATCCCCAAAAGAAGGAATATGTTTTGATTATGAACATGCTATATCGGTGAGAGAAGAAGGGGAGTGTTTTACACACCGTTTCATGATGTTTGTTATGCCAAAGAGCCTGTGAAATAAACATCGGACACAAGAGCTGAATTTTGCCTAGCGTCGTGTTTGTCTCTGTTCATTTTTTCTGATCGGGACAGACCCACACACAGACTCCTGAGGAGATGCTACATTCAAATTTCAGATAGTTTTGGTGACTACTGCCTTTAATGAAAAATGTAATGATACCACAATTAAGCACTATGAAAATCACTGAAATGGTGGTGTCATTGGAAATGCATTTTGAAAAGGCATGAGGAATTTTAAACTGAATGTTACTTTTTTTAACCAGAGTTGAGTTGGCTCATTGGCCTATGAGAAGTTAAAGCTTAGGCAACTCTCATTTGTCAGAAGTGTGAAATTGTATCCTTTGAACGAATTCCCTCCGTCACCTGTTGGTTGCAGAAATATGGGTAAACTGATTACTTTATAAAATAATCCATTGATCCAACCATAATGCTTATAGATCTTAGATTCATAATGATCCCACCAATTAAGCCCCTATAGATACTTTAGATGATTGAACAAACTGGTGGTTGGCTTTATGTGAAAATTACAGTCCAGGTCACCATTCTCTGACCATTCTGAGCATTCAGGGAGATTTTTAGTTTTCAAAGTCAAAGTTAGCACAATTCTTGGCCATAACCAGCCCAAAGAGGCATCAGGAAATGAAAGAAAATGTGTGCAGAATTAAAATTAGAGTGAGAGGAACTGAGAGCAGAGTAGATGTGCAGCCAATAAAGCCAAGAAGTAAATAGAGAGAGGATAATATCAGAACAATGTTCAACTTTAAGAGTGGTTTCATACTTCTGGGTGTTGCATGAGTGGAGGACAGTAAAACTCAGAGATGGTCTGTGGATAGAGAGAAAAAAAGGAGGGGATGGTGTTTGTAGTTCTATGCATGGTAGGAATCCCATAAGCAGGGATAGATATCAGACACAGTTATCCTCAACTTTGAACACAAACTCTAACCAGTTCACTTATTTTGTCAGAGGAGATTTTGTCCAAAGTCTGACTATTGCATCTTGATTTTCATTTATAGCGATAACCATTAGACTCAAAGATAATAAACTGTCCAAATCTAATCGTTTCATCCATGATTCAGAGACTGTGTACTCAGTGCATTACATTCATTTTGGGCATTCAGACACTGTGTGAAAAAACTTAAATGTTTTGCTTGTGTGGCAAGGGCAAGAGGGGTGGGGCATGCACACTGCCTCTCCCCCAGATGTGTACTTTTGGTTTCAATGCAATTTTATTTTTAACCAGAGAAAGGGAGCCAGACAACGCCACCCTGGGAGTTTCACCCAGGGAAATATTCAAATACAACACTTAAGGCACTCAGGTCCGTTCCACAAAGGAGAGCATGAGACGTGGTTCTTATAAAAATACAAAAATGCTTTATTTTCAAAGGTTATTAAAATTGATTTCTCTTTAAAAGACTCTCACTCGTGCAAAGGGCAGAAAAGGGGCCTAGCACGGCTGGAGCTTACCAGTGGGAGGCCTGGGGATCACAAGGAGGAGGAGAACCTCAAAAGGGGAGCACCTGGGTCTGTGACACGCACACACACACACTCACTAGTGAAGGACAAAAAGAAAACTCAAAGCCACAGGATCCACGGCACACAGGGAAGGGACACCGCCACCAGAACACCAGAACCACCACTATATAGCTCCAGTCCTGCAAGGAGAAGGAAAATCAGTGGGGTTGGACACAAATCAAAATATACAATCCCAAAAATATAAAAATAGAAATGTTTAACTAAGGCCACATGTGGCAGGAAAACAAAATATTTGAAGAAATAATTAACCCAAAATTAAGCCTGTGAAGATAGCATGTAACCACAGGTACAATTTTGAAGTAAATCCACACTATTACAAATCACTTCATGAAAGAAAGTACCAGAACTCAACTTGCCAAAAATAACAATTATTAAACAAGACAATTTACCAAAATTGTATTGCAAACAAAAAACCCGAAGTGTAAATAAACAAGAGAATTCTAATTGTAATTAACTGCAAGTTGATAACCAAACAAACAGCAAAAGAAAAATAAAGCAAACAGAAGGAAAACTAAGGAAATAAATCCTAATGTTAAATCAGGCTGTAAAGGTAACAGAAAATTAAGGTGGGCCAACCCTGCTATGTGCACACATTTAAAATGAACGCAGGCCCATAAGATGACAGCACATGCACAGTTACCAAAGGCTACATACACTAGATATCTGCAACTAAGCCACACCACGCAGAGCACCGCCGAGCGGAGTAATGCAGGGTGAAGCCAAGCGCAGAGGAGCGATGCAAGGCAGGCACAGCAAAGCAAAGCAAAGCAAAGCAAAGCAAAGCAAAGCAGCAGTGTTTCAATCGTTCCCACGATCCAGCAGTCTTTAACGGCACACCAGATCACATGCAGGGTCGCGGACAGAAGAGCGGCCTGCTCATGTAGCTTACTGTGCGTTCACACCAAAAGAGGCAAAAGCGGCCAAAGTGGCCAGCACACCCGAGAAAGCGGACAGCAGCCAAAGCGGCCAAATATTTCAGCCGCTTTGGCCGCTCGTCACTTGACTGACGTCAACGTAAAATCTTGCTTGTCATTTAGGTGGGCTTTACACGAGTACGAATTTGTAAGACTCCGGTAAGATAAACTATCGATCTGGTGATATTGACACACGGAGACGCGTATTTGTCCATGACTCCACATCTTTTTTGAAAACGGGTCTGCAAGTGGATATCTGCGTATTCGTCTTCATGACGTACTTGGTATAAACAGATAAGTCCAGAAAAGACAGTGACCTCATAGCACCCCTCCTCCTGCGCCCCACGCTGTCACACACTCCAACAACCTTTTGAGTGAAGTAGAGGACGTGAGAGGACGCTGGTGCGGATTGTGCGCCGCTTCTCCGTTTCTCATTAGTATTACTTTGTTTTAAGCTGTTTTAGTCATGGGTTTTAGTCATCGGCAGTGTCACTGACAGTGTTTTGATTTTTGTTTACACGCTGTAGTGCACGGTGGATTAACACAAACTCTACCGGTATTCTGAAGTACTTTTGGGACGCCATTATTGACGGAGGGCAATTTCTCCTGCTGCCGTTCGCCTCGACCATTGTCCAGCGCTGGGGTTTCTACATACCCGGGAAGCCTGCCTGCGTTTTCAGTGGATGCACCTCCTGTTCATTTGCTGCTGAGGTACCCCCCAGTCAGCCTTCCAGTTGTCCCGGTGCGGTGTGGCCATCGATTTGCCTGGATCCGCTACCTCTGCAGCCTGCAGCCAGACGCCAGCTTGTCATCCTGACCGAGTCAGCAGGAGTACTCCTGTGGAGGCAACTGGTGGCTGCTAGCCCGGCCAACGGCTTCAAACAAGGACAACATCCGAGGACCACCAGCGCTCCAACTCCACCGTCAGCTAGCGGTACATCAGCCATCTGGTCAACAGGCGACCGGTGGTAGCTAGCGGTACATTAGCCTCCTGATCAACAGGCGTTCATCACTCATCATCATGCTCAAGTACTCCTTTTCACAACTGCTCAGTCTCAATAACCGCACTATTCCACCATGCATCACAGCCATCAAACAGCTGGTAATTCTGCGCTGACCACGGTATATCCACAGAAGCTCCAGTCCTCAGTTTGTTTACACCAACACCCACTCCATCCACTCCATCTGCTCCGTCGCACTTCCGGCGCATCATCAGAGCCCTGTCGCAGCTGCACTATGTAGCAGCACTGCAGCGCGGCCTCAGCTCATCCAGCCTGGAAAACGTGGAGTGGATTTTTCTCTACTTCGCCCCCTCTCCAGATTCATCCCTTCATCTGCTGTTAAAATTGAACTCCTCAATATCCAAGCTCTAACAAATAAATCTTCTCTTATTTTGGACCATATAGTGGACAAGAAACTGGACATTATGTGCCTCACAGAAACCTGGCAACAGCCGGGTGTGTATAAAGCCCGAAACGAAGCCTGTCCTCCAGGCTTTAAATACCTGTTCAAAGCCCGTGGCACAGGTCGAGGTGGTGGCTTGGCCATTTTCCACCGTCCTGACCTCGATCTGTCCCCCCTCCCCCTGCCCACCTACACTTCTTTCGAATCCTTGGCTTTTTCTTGCAAACCCCCCTTCCCTATGACACTTTTACTCATCTACCGCCCACCACCAAAACTGAAAGCCATCTTTTTCCAAGAACTACAGGACCTGCTCACAACCCTCTGCACAACCACTTCCAACCTGGTCATACTGGGCGACATCAACATCCATCTCAATAATCCCTCCTGCCCCTCTGCTTCCGACTTCCTTCAACTTCTGGACTGCCTTAACCTCGCCCAACATGTCCATGTCCCCACTCACCTCAAAGGCAATACTCTGGACCTCGTCATCACCCACTCTGCACCCATCAATAATCTCCTTGTATATGACCATGGCATTTCTGATCATAGCGTTATTGCAATGGAGCTTCCATTTTCATCAACCCTCTCCAAGCCCAAACGACAAATTAGATTCAGGAACATCAAAAACATAGAACAAGACATATTAACACAGGACCTCCATCATCTCTCTTCCTCAGTCTTCCAAACTGCCAGTGAAGCTGTGGACTTCTACAACAACTCTCTGGCCACCCTCCTGGATCACCATGCCCCTATTAAAACCCGGACAGTTACCTTCTCACTCTCAGCCCCCTGGTTCACCTGCGAACTGCGCAAATTAAAGGCAGCTGGCCGCGTGCTAGAGCGGCGTTTCAAGGCCACTGGGCTCACTGTACACAAACTGGCCTTCAAAGACCATCAGAAGACTTATGCAAAAGCTCTCAAACTCGCACGCTCACATTTTTACTCCCATATTATCAATAACACCCCTAGCAACTCCAAGCAGCTATTTTCAACTGTAAATCAGCTTATTAAACCACAACCGTCCACCCACACAGAAGCTACTGAGGAACAGTGCAATAACTTCATGTCATTTTTCAGTGCTAAAGTAGATTCCATCCGCTCCCAGTTTTCCAGCCCCTTGACCCCGCCAGCTGCCCCTGTCCCCCAGCCGGTAGTTTCTCAGCCTCTCCTCTGCTTCTCCACCATCACACAGCAAGATGTGGAGAAAATCATCCAAAAGATGAAATCCTCCTCCTGTGCCCTGGACCCCCTCCCTACTGCTCTTATAAAACTTAACTTCCATGCCATAAGCCTTCTTATCACCAGCATCATAAACCTCTCAATCCAGTCCGGCCTTGTCCCCTCTGCACTAAAAACTGCCATCATCACATCTCTGCTTAAAAAACCCTCTCTAGACCCACATAACTATGAAAACTACAGACCCATTTCTAACCTCCCCTTCATATCAAAGGTTCTGGAAAAAGTGGTTGCTGCTCAGCTCCAAGACCATCTCCGTTTTAACGGCATTGCTGAGAAGTTTCAGTCTGGTTTCCTGGCTGCACACAGTAGACAGCCCTCGTCAGGGTCACCAACGACCTTCTTATGGCAGCAGACGATGGCTCCCCCTCTCTGCTCATCCTATTGGACCTTACAGCTGCATTTGACACAGTTCACCATGGCATTCTCCTCACCTGCCTTCACTCCATTGGACTTCATAACTCAGCTTTAAACTGGTTTCATTCATGCATCTCCAACAGAACCTAGTTTGTTTCCTTGGGAGGAAAAAAATCCCAGACCCACCCTGTCACCTTTGGTGTCCCCCAAGGATCCGTTCTCGGCCCCACCCTCTTCACCCTCTACATGCTGCCGCTTGGACACGTCATCAGCAAGCATGGAATCTCCTTCCATTGCTATGCGGATGACACGCAATTGTACTTAAAAATAGACCCGCCCACCCGCAAGCCAGCCACCACCTGCAATCCAGTCACCACCGTCACCTCAGCATCCCCATCATCCACTCTGTCCACCTACCTGGAGGAGATAAAGGCGTGGATGAGCTACAATTTCCTTCAACTCAATAGCCTAAAAACTGAAGCCATTCTGATTGGCACCCCCCACCAGATCAAAACATGCCCCATAACCAGCATCTCCTTCTCCGGTCAAAATCTTCCACTCTCATCCATAGTCACCAAGCTGGGCGTGAAACTGGACCCACAACTCAACCTTGAAGCTCATATCAATCACCTTTTGCAAGACCTCCTTTTTCCACCTAAGAAATATCTCCAAACTCCGCTCCACACTCACTCTGCCAGATGCTGAGAAGCTCGTCCACGCCTTTGTCTCCTCCGGGCTGGATTACTGCAATGCGCTCCTCATTGGGATCCCAAGAGCCTCCAAAGGCTACAACACATTCAAAACTGCGCTGCTAGGATCCTGATGAGGGTGCGGAAATATGAACACATCACCCCCATCCTCCGCTCACTTCATTGGCTCCCCATAACTTTCCGGACAGAATACAAAATCTCCCTCCTCACACACCAGTGCCTGTATGGCAATGCACCTCCCTACCTGAAAGAACTTATCAAACCAAAACCAGCCACCCAATCCCTCCATTCCTCCAACAAGGACCTTCTCTTCATTCCAGACACTAAACTCCACACCATGGGTGACCGGGCTTTCTCTTTTACTGCTCCAAGCCTGTGGAATGCCCTCCCAGATAACCTGAGGGCACCACAACCCACGACCACCTTCAAAAAAGGACTCAAAACCTTCCTTTTTTCTAAAGCGTTTGCTTGAATTTTTTATTTTGTTTTATTTTATTTTTTACTGTTTCTATAAGTTTTTAATGCTAGAATTTTTTCCACTGTTTTTATATGTTTTTAATGCTTTTATGGTCTGCTTTTATTCTCTGTGTGCACTTTGAGATTCGCAAGAATGTAAAGCGCGTTACAAATAAAATGCATTATTATTATTAACAACAACAACAACAGCCGGGCTGATTCCGGTCTTGTTCCAGCAGCTATAAATATTGCTACGACTTTTATACCAACATTTGCTCACAGAACACCAACAACACCACCTTCGGCAACAACAGCAAAAAGGTCTCAAGGTGAGTTCAGGTGGCGTCGGCCGTCCATCGGTGACGTCGCGTCCGCTCGAGTTTTACCGCGATCATATCATATATCACATAATAGGATGTATAAGTGGACATTCTTCCAGCTGTATCCTTTTCACTCGCTTATCAGACACAAAACTCTGCAGCTGATGATGCAGCAGCATCATCTGTGAGTTTACCGCCGTCCGTCTGCAAATTCACTGAGATTAGTTCCGCCTAGAAGGCAGTCATCCGCCCTGTAGTCCGGATGAATAACTGCACCGTCACACGTACACACACCGCTGATTGGCTGATGCCACACAGCCACACACGACATCGCCTGAATAGATCAACTTATTTTTAACTTTGACATCGCGCGACGAGTGAAGTGGTCGTCTTGTACACGGCTGTCGCATCGCGGGAGGGTTAGCCCCGCCCCATCGCGGCTGCACATTGACTTTGAATGGAGACTGATCGCCGAGGTAGTACAGGTAGCGTCCGGTGTGAACGCACCTTTACGCAGAGATGAAGCGTGTTATGCACGCATGAGCACTTGTTGACGTGGAATCCACCTCGGAGCAGAACTGTGATGTTACGAGTGTAGTAACCCAAGAACTACATTACCCAGCATGCAATATGGGTTTGGAGCATGCGTGGAAACCCACAGGTACGTCCCGGCGTGGATTTTGCGTTCTCAAGTACATACACAAGCCTATGTACAATACGATGTGTAAACAGCGATCCATGTTTTGATGCCGACGCCAAGACAATATGGTGCCGTCCTCGTGTGAGGAGGGCCTTAAAGGAGCCACGCAGCGGACTTCTTCACAGCAGCAGCTGCTTGATGTTGTTCAACTTCAGCTGAAAACATAGCATGAACATAGCGTGAAATCACCATCTAATCAGTCATGGGCGGATTGACAGGCAGGAAGCAATTTACAAAGGAGAGAATATTGATTTATCCACGACATAAAACTTTACAGTTTTGAAATACACTAAAATCCTGTGGTGGTAAGGAGCTGTGATGCACTGTGTGTGTGTGTGTGTGTGTGTGTGTGTGTGTGTGTGTGTGTGTGTGTGTGTGTGTGTGTGTGTGTGTGTGTGTGTGTGTGTGTGTGTGTGTGTGACATACTCTTCTGTCTCTCCCTTATCTTCCCTGCTCTCCTCGCCCTCCACAGGACATTCATCAAGGTTGGAGGTGGAAGGACGCTCCTCCAAGAATGGGTCCAAAAAACCCATCACGGAGGCATACCGCCACACACGGCCCACACCTCCAGCAGACCCACTTCTCCTCCTGTCTTTCTCCCTCCTCTTCTCCTTCCTGTAGTGGTCCCTCAGACCTTTCCATTTTTTTCTGCATTCTTCCGCTAATGGACAGAGAACACAAGCATTTTTGCTCTTTTTAAATGGCACTTTGTTTTCAAATTCTGCTGATAAAATGCTTTGTTGTGCAGTGTGTCATCCAGGACTCGAGACGCCGGAACTAGAAACCGAAGTTACATGCGTTGTCCTTTAGGGCCCACTAAGTCGAAGGACATCTCTACTCTGATTGGTTGCCACCGTTTGCCGCTGAACTGCATCATAGCTAATTACCATAACTTCTCATCTGGTGCCGCTGTAGGTACCAGATCTGCTCGGGCTGCCAGATCTGCTCGGGGCCTGCGCCTACCGATGACGTCATGCTATATGATTGGCTAGAAATAGGCAAAATGACATAGAAGATTGTGATTGGTTCAGATAGACTCGGCGTACGACGGCGTATTAGGGCCACTTAAAAGAAATAACCAGTTGAAGAATAAACGTCACACGCACAATACAGTATTAAGAATGAGGAGAGGCCGAAAATTTTAGGTACTACAGAGGAAAAATACAAAACATAACGTTAAAATGCAAGGCTTGTCTGTAATTTACGTTAATAATGCCACAGACTGACATAACACCAGCGTCCGGCCGTTACGAACCCTTAACGGAAAAACAACCATAACTGACCTTTTTACAATTTTACAACTTATTACATGTTGAAAAGGTAAAGATAACAAGTAGTGGCTCATATATTTATTTTCGTGTACTCCCGTTGTTGAAGCCTCGCTTCCGCCGCATTGCATTGTGGGTAACAGTAGGCGAAGCAGGCTGGTCTGATGCATATTGTGAATTTTTTCCTGAATCAATACGCACTTCTAGTATAGTATGTGAATTTGAAAATGGCTAGAGGTTCGAGGTGAATTGAACGAACACAGAAATAAAGTAAACTGTGGCTGTGTCCGAAATGGCATACTAATGTACTACTCATACTAAGTGTGACATCAAAATGAGTATGTAGTGTGTTCACACTGGATAGTATGAAAAGATTGAGTGTGCGAGAAATACCCGGATGTATACTATATTGGAAAAAATGTTAAGTATGCGAGGTGGGCATACTACTCACACTCAACCGCCCCATAATGCATTGTGAGCCCCATAATGCATTGCGCCATACACGACCGACAGGAATTCAGCTAAAAATTGGCCACTAGCAAACGTCCCATTTTCAAAATAAATGCGTCTTTTATGATCTCCTTTTTAGTTCTTTAACGCTTTTGTAAATGGGCTCTTGTTTTGGAGCCAACCGGAAGTTTCGTCAATAGCATAATAGCGGCAAAGCGGAATGTCCGAAATGCCGAAATGAAATTTGTATCCATGCGTTTTACGGCCCAACTGACCACATTTTGGTTTTCTACGTGGTGACTTTCTCGCCTAAAATGCTCTCTGAACTTTCAAATGTGGTGAATCAACAGAGATATTTGATAGCCTGGTGTGCTTCTGATTTTTTTCGTCAGAGGTTTGAAATGCATCATGGGAAACTTAGTAGTATACTACAGTGTGAACGGTTGGCATTCCAATCATACTTATAGTATGTAGTATACAGTATACACAATGGGTTTGTAGTATGTAGTATGTTAGTATGCCATTTCACAGCGTGACGTCATTGATAGGCGCAGGGCCCCGAGCCGATATGGCAGCCCGAGCAGATCTGGTACCTACACCGCTTTAGCCGCTTTAGCCGCTCAGGACGCTTTGGCCGCTCAGGACGCCGGGCTCTCATTGAAAATGTTTTAACTTCCGGCGTCGTTGCCGCTTTAGCCGCTTTTGCCTCTTTTGGTGTGAACGCACAGTTAGAGTGCTACACTGCCAGAACCTCTCGGGAGAAAGAGAATATGCCAACAGAATCATCACAGTGATACAAGAAGAATTACCACAGAGAATAAAGGTGAGTAAAGCTGTGTTGTTTATGTAGTTTTTACACGGTAAGACCAGGAAATGTTATTCACTAACTTGAGTTAATAGGAGGTTGATGAAAGCACAGAGGCTGATGTGGTCTGCCAAGTTTTACGCACCGGCTGTGATACACACTCTCGCGCTCTCGCGCCACACCTCCGATTTTTCACGCTGAATTTATAGGCACAAATCTCATGGGGGATGCAGGGGTGTAGCATACATGGTGCCCACTAGAAAACACCCTGTAATATCTTGTAACCACAACAAAATGCGCAAAGATAAGTATAGCGTGGTTGTGTGACTTGAACTTTCTCTCAGCGTCTGTGCGCGCGCTCCTCTGTGTGCAGGTGAGCGTAAAGACGCAGACAGGCGCGCATCGCAGGGACAGTGAGGGACCGTCAGTCACTCAGTGTGTTTTTATGATTCAAATGGTGTCTTCATAGCTCATGTGCTCTGTTTAACTTGACGGAAATTCTTTAAAAATGACGAGTCAGCCTGTTGATGAATCAAAACTCAATATTGTTCATCAGTCCAATTCTGAGCTGCTGTTTACACTCAATCACTTTTTTCTAAATGATAAACTCACCCAGAGGCTTCCTGCATCACTTATTCTCCATGATATAAGAACAATCTGTAAAGTATTAAGCTTCAAATACCATCTTCTACTGCAGTGGTTCTTAACCTGTGGGTGGAGGCCCATAAGTAGGTCTCAGAACTGTTTTCAGTGGACGGTGTATAAATCGGGTAAAAATGTGGCAAATACGTCTGAAGCGTATGGAGGCCCTAAGAGGAAAAAAACACCCATCAGAGTATGACAGAGTTTACCCACTAGAATAACCAGACTGCACCTCTCGTCCTTTCCCCCTTCCATAAAGTTGACCCACAAAAAAAGCCCCATTGTAAACACAAATAAATGTTTTCAATAGTGTAACTGCGTTTGGTGACTGTACAATACGATTAAATATGACAGTGTTTCAGATTTCTCTAGTGAGATTTTTCTGTCCAGAAATCTTAAATTTATTTATGTAGGCTGTTGTTACTTTTTAGTTTGATGTTCTTTTATAGATGTATTGATTTAAAAATTAAGTAGTGATAACTGTGACTTTGTATCACAAGTTTATTTTTGTCTTGCATTCATGTGTGTGTCCCTGTAGTATAAATGTTTTTTTTTTTTTTACTTTAATTCAGTTTGTCTTCCTCCTCAGATATCAGCAAATGTAAAGAAGACCCATCAATGCAAAGCTGGGAGTGTCTGCAGGGAGCTTGATAAGACAGCCTGGTACCAGTCCTTTACAGGAAAATAGACTGGAGTGCTGAGACCTATTAGATTAGCCTTATTAATGTTATGGTCGATGCTCTGATTGTTTTTATTGTCCGCGTTGCTACTGAAACAATTACCTTTACTGTTTTTAAATTTTGTTCTGAAGTAAATGTGTTCAAGGCTTGGACACTGTGTTGTTGATGAAAACAAAAACAATGTCTTATTTTGTTTATTTTTACAATTTCGTTGGACATATTGTTGAAAAAATGTAACAAACATACAATGAACTTTACTGCAACTGAAATAGTTTTCCTAGTATTTTGTATTACTTTATTAACTAGACCAAATGTTTTAAATGGTGAACACTTCTCAGTCTCTTTTGTCGGGGTTGAACATGTCCCTCTGACAACACCCTTGGCCCCAGCCTGGCCCCCCCTGTGAAACTGGTCTAGAACTACCACTGCAAAAAGCAGAAATCAGGCTATTGCAAGAAGAAAGAGAGAGAAGAAAAACAAAGAAGGCAGAATGAGGGGAGGCAGCTCTTGACTGCTTTCTTTCCCAAAGGTGAACCGAGTTTGCTTGTTATGCAAAGTCCAATTAAAGTTAACGTAGTCCACTCCAGACAGCTGCTGCTGATGTCTGTATGCTCACATTAAGTCTTTAGCTTAGCTAGTTGGCAACCAGGCTGCTTGCGGCTGTAGTATAAAGACAGTTATGGGCCAGCTAACGTTAGTTGTCAACATGAACCAGTTTCAGAAACAAACAGTGGCGCAGCCGCAGCAGCCGCAGCAGCAGTGGCCAGTCCTGGCGGCTCTTCCGGAGATGAGGCTGAAATAATAGATGAGCAAAGACAAGGTGAGATCGTTGTTCAAGTTTTCAAGGGCGAGCTCTCCCCTCCGACTACCCCTTACGGTGGTATGATAGTTCACGCGTTTGCGTGCGTGAGAGAAAGAGAGAGAGAGAGAGAGAGGGAGAGAGAGAGAGCGAGCGAGCTGCTGACTGGTAGATCGCTTCCTAAATGCGAGTTGTTTACCTTAAGTTTAAAGTAAGTCATCCTTTTGGTTCAGTGCTATAGCCTATACTAACATAGCTGAAAGTGAAACTCCGTGCTAAGACTTAATAAATGATCCACCTAGCAATATTTCTGCTGCATATATCAACATGTAAATAGCCTACCAATATCACTGTAGGCTCAAGTGCACACTAGTGATATGTTAAAGCTGTGGTCTACGATTTGAAACCGCAGCCTGCCCCCCCTTCCCTCACCTCTCCCCCCGTGTTCCAAGATCCCGCCCCCAGCTCGTGTCGCCTCATATAAGCCCCCTCGGACAGAGCTACAAGCGACTATCACAATATATCAGCAGCAAACTCAATCAAAAACAGCTCAGCTCAACTGAAAGTATCAAACACGACAGATATCCCCCTTGTAACACACAGCAGTAGCCACAGCAGTAGGCAATGCGGGTCTGGCGCCGCCAGAGCGGAGCCGAGTGTGGGGGAGGATTTATCTTTCTCAGCCTGTCCTCCCCAGCTCAGCTTACAGTGCAAACGATTGGCGGCTAACGGGCTAACCCGCTCCCCTACAAGTTATTAGCCCGTACAGGCACAAACTAACCAGAGTAATTCAGCAGACATCTCCCACTGTAGTAAACAAAGCCATTACCTGATCAACCAGGGGCGAAACGGTCGATGCTGAAGGTCTGACGGCCGGCTGAGGCTATTCGTTAGCTGTTAGCCGTTAGCCCGCTAACAGGCCTCAACCCGCGGGCAGAGCTCCGTTGGGCCCCGCGGAAGAGGGAGGCGGCTTCGGTCTCGGCGCTAGGCTTTTCCGGCTTCATGATAGTTCAGTAGCTAACGCTGCTAGCTGCTCACCGGAGGTAGAGGGGAGGAGACGGGACCATGGCGCTACGCATGGCGCTGCGTAGTGAGAGAGACAGGGGATTGGATGGACTCACGGACCAACTCACGGACCAATTAATAGTCGCAGGTTCTCAGGTTTGATTGGTCAGCTAGTATGCAGCTTTTCAGCGGATATACTGAATGGATTTTTTTCGTTCTTTTTGGTCTTTATACTGTGTAGATAGGACCATAGGACCATAACAGCCTTATAAACGGTGTTATTAATATGTACAAAGCTTCCAAATCGTAGACCATAGCTTTAATTGAGCAATAAAGCAATTTATTATTTTTGTCTGGTAAAAAGCCTTAGCATTGCAGTGCTGTGCTTAAAAGCTATTGTCAATGCTCAATAAATTCATGATGTTACCAAAGCCAATGAATAATCATGTTAAATAACTGTGATCTCAATATCAATCAAAAATAATTGTGATTATGATTTTTGCCATAGATAGATAGAGGGAGAGAGAGAGAGAGAGAGAGGTAGGTGTGGGTGGTGAGAACATAGAAAAACAATTAGCTATTCCTCAATCTGGCTGAAAAATGGCTTAAAACATTTTTGCCTCTGCAACTTGCTGACCATGATGAATACTGTGTGTTATAGCAAATAATTAGGCTAGTCTAAGCATCCATTGTAGGAAAGCATATCTGATGTTTACTTCTCGTTTGACTTTTAATGAACATATTTGCAACCTTTCACATTATCTTTGTACTTGTTTAAATGGTAGATGTCAAGCGCTGTCAAGTGCCCTCTTGTGGATACTTACCAGTTATGACTGTTTGGTTGACAGCCTTAGAGCTCAGCCCATAGCAACACAAAAATGAGCCCCATTTAAAAGACAATCTGTCAACATAATAAGCAATGCTTGGCCATATGTTTCATTATTTTTAGCAGTTTATCTTGCACTGAAATGGCTCTAGAAATACAAAGTGAGCTTGCTTTAAAAAGTAGGTTGGGTTATTTGTATGTTAAGAGGCTAATACCAATTCTTTATTCTTGTAGATGTAGAGAGTTCTACATCAGATGCTAAAGGCAAGGAAGGATGTGAGTCTGAGGATGTGAGACAAGGTGAGCTCATAGAGGCAACTTTAAGTTATTACCAGCAATTGTGTACTAGCAGTTTCAACTGTAACGAGCAGCAGCCAGTACCATCATCACCAGTATCATCGAGTAGGATGTATCATTACATGTGAGACTATTAATCAGGTTGAGGCTAACGTAAATCATGTGTGTTTCATGCTTGTAGATGTGTTTGAGAGTAGTGAGGAGGCTGAGGAGAGAGAAAAGGAAGGGCCAAGTGAGGGAAATGCAGAGGAGGATATAATCTGATGTGATTGTAGATTAAAACCCTATTTATGCTTTTTTATTTTAAATAAATACCCCTTTTTTCCCCCTTTTTTTTTCTTTTTTTTTCTTTTTGCTCATGCACATCGTGCACTGGCATGGATTGGGACCCACTGACATTGAGAGTGTACAGGGCCCAGAATTTGGTGCTACGCCCCTGCAGCCATGTGCATAAAAAATTGCCAGTACTAGTGTCGAAGACAAGCTGTTTTGGTTTGAAAGAATTAGGCCTATGTGGTTTATGACGTATGAACCACTTTACTGTTTCATTAAGTTTTGAAAGCGTCTTTCTGCTTTCTTTGGCTGTTTCAGCTTAGATCTCAGCCTTTGAAGTTAATCGAAACTGAGAACCCGGTAGAGGTTCAGTTTGACAGAGTTGCATTCAGTACTGAAGATCCAACATAACATGATAGACTACTCAGAGTAAAGTAAAACAGTTATTGTAGGGCATCATAACATGGGAATTATATATCACACAGAATCAGATCACATGAAAGTGATTTGTAGTGAACTGGTACTATAGTGGGCTCATGACTAACATTTGTGGGTTCGATTCCTGACTAGTTATGACAAATTAATTATAAATTTAATTTAAAAAAATAATATAAGACGTTTGGCCTCAAAATCATCATCAAAACCTTTTAAGCTATGTAATATTTAGATTTGTTTGAGGATGGAATATGACTAATGTCAGACTTAAGTATGGAGCTACTGTGAACTTCAATTAGACGTGACAAAAACATTGTCTTTATTTTTCTTTTTCAAAATGTATTTTATTGTGCGAGTGAGCGTGAAACCATACATCCATGCAGTGTACGCGAGCAAAAACGCATTAGCGACTCACATCCCAAATGACTCATGAAACAATGACTTCAACATCATTTCAATTGCACTTAATTTTATTGACCACTAGATGACCTACTAGGGCACTGTATCATTGAAGCCTCGAGCAATGAAGCATTTTTTCAAATCAGGTGCCGGAGCGTCAACAAAGCCTTGAGCGCCCATCACTAGCTGCTGCTACGTTACCTGCACCGGTGCGGCTTGAGGGCGGAAGTGAGGCGGCCAAGGAATGGGTGGACCCCAGAGTCAGAGAGAGAGGGCGGCCAGCGGGATGGTGCCTGTCTATATAGAGTCGCCTCATGCGCTGATAGGCTAACGAGCAGAGGCAAGAAACAGTCACACAGGAGTAGAGGTGAGAAAGCACCTCCTGCTACAATCGTACACGTTTCTATGCATGTCTAAAATGTGTTGACAACAGTTACCTCTGACAACAGATGGGGGTGGTCTGTGATGCTTTTATCTAGACTGATTTGGTCAGATTTCAGCGACACAGTGATCTGATCTGTCTTAGTCCGTCAGTGTAGACTTTAAGGGCTCTAAATTTCGTAGACCAGGTGCAGGCGCACCTGCCCTGCACCGAACTTTGGAGCTTTGAGAAGCACGCGGGGAGACCTTGCCACCCCCGAGTTGACAAACAAAGATGGCAGTCCCCAGTGTGAACAGTTATTTAGCTCCTGTAATAATCAATTTATTTGCACTTCTGACTGGGGTGTGTCGCTCTAGATCAGCTGTATGCGTAGTAGTGTTAGACTTATATTAGACCAGTTCCGAGGTTAATGGAACACAGCATTATCCTCTAGTGTTCCGAAATTAATGTAGCAGGATGAGCTGCATTAGCCCTGCTCTCATTGTTCCTGTGCTGTCCAGCCACCCCCCCCCCCCCCCTGTTAGCCAATCAGGTCAGAAGGCCGCTCTATATAGGCAGGTAAGGAAATTCCTCTCACCCTCTTGCTCCTGGGTTCCGAGGCCTCCCACTTCCCGTTTGCCTCACTTCCTGTGTCCGCCGCTGCTTCAGTGCAGTTTCGCAGCCTGCTCCTGCTGCTCACGGGGGGGCTTTCCCCGCTCTGCTGTGTCTGCTGTGGCCGTTTACATCGGCAGCAGGTGATGTCTTGGGTTTGTTTTCCCCTCCTCTCTCTGGCGTGTGTGGTCTCGTGCTAAATGGACAGATTGATGGGGTCCTGTGATTAAACAGAACCTCGGCTGCTTTGCTTTACTTGGCTGCTTTACTCGGCTGCTTTACTCGGCTGTTCTGCTCAGCTCAGCTCTGCTCCTTCCCACCTAACTACACTTGCTCTGCGGTACTTTGCTGGCTTAGACGTGCTTTCCAGGGGCGGCTTTCCTGTCTGCTGTGCCTACTTGGGGTGGCCTGGCGTGGTCTCGGCGTACTCGCCGTGAGTGATAATACACTGTCGCCAGGGTCTCCTCTGCCCTCCAAAGAGGGGCTGAATGTGATTATTCCCGGGGCAGACCTGTGCCGCCGCTCCTAGCACATGTCTTGGGATTTAGCTATAATTTTATGGGTGAAGGCGAGGGGCCTGACTGCCTTTAGTTTGTATACACTTTATGTTTTGGTTTCTTTCTTTCTGTGATTTGAAGTTTTTCTTTGTTTGGTTATTCTGGGGTCTCTTATTCATAAGTGTTTAGTGCTATAATTTCTTTTGTTGGGTCAAACACTGGAAATTTTGGTTTGCATTTGTGTTAGGTTGCTTTAGTAGCTATTACCCCATGCTTAATTTTGGTGATTGTCTTTCCTGTTTATTGTTAGTCTGAGCTTGGCAGCTCTTAAGTAATTAGTTCCAACATTGTTAGTTACAAACATTATTTTGTTTGAAATCAAGGTTTCTCTTTCTTTGGTTTACTTTAAGTGAATTGTTTTTTTGTTTAGTTATGTAAAATGGTTTTGATTTATAATATTCGGCCCCACTAATTTTGTTTATCTCCTTTCAGGACTGGAAGCTTACAGTGGTGATCCTGGTGGTGGTATCCCCCTCTTGTGTGCTGTGTAGCCGTGATTCGAGTGCCACTAGAGTGTGTGTGCGTGTGTATTTGAGTGTCACGAATCACTGGTGCTCTTCTGGGATCTCCGTCCTTTATCTGGCCTATTCTGTCCCCCTCCACTGGTAAGCTCCAGCCCTGTCAGGGACCCCCTTTTACCATGTGTGGATTCCTGTTTTTATAAATCTTGTGATAATAAAGACTATTATATTTTTGTACTGAACTCACGTCTCAGCTCCATTTTGTGACGGACCTGAATGCCTTACAAGTTGTCAATTTGAATATTTCTCTGGGTGAAAGTCCCAGGGTGGCGTTGCCTGGCAGTTCTTAGGTAAAGAGTAAACCCAATTGTAATAACAGTACCCTACCATCATCTTTAATTGCTCAGAACGTATCCCACTTTGCCACATTCTGGCGTTGTCGGTAGGATACACATTTTGAGAGCAGAGACGCGAGTTCTTTATTTTGGGGTAATTTAAAGATTTATTTTTTGTGTGTTTGGTTACCACTGTTTTGATGGCGACCCTCGCTTGAAGAAAAAGAACAAAAAACCAAAAAAAAACCTCAGTGTGTTAAGTGTGGTATCAAAGCAAAGCAGCTGTTGGTTTCTGGTGGACTCTTTGAGGCCTGGGGTAGGTTCAAATTGTCCTGTTCTTCACCTGTTGGTTAATTCACTTCTGTGCCTTTTTTTTTCTTTTTCTCCTCATATTACGCTCAGGGTGTAACAATGGAGGGAGAATTGCAGGAATTAAAGGACTTAGTTGCTCAACTAAGAGCAGAAAACGAGAATTTGCTCCAGGAACAGGCTGCGGCCGTGTCTGATCCTGCTGCCATACCTTCTACATCTGCTGCACCCCCCAGTGCTCCTTTCACTGCTAGTGCCCCTTTAACTGACAGACTGGTGCTCCTGCCCAGAGACAGGAAGTGTCCTATGTTTAGGGGAAGAACTGGGATAGGGTCAGATGAATGGATTGAAGAGGTACAGGCTTGCGTGAGAGCACGTCATTTATCTACACAAGATCAGGCGTTTTTCTTATTTGACGATCTTGAGGGAGAGGCACACGAGGAGATCTAATTTCATCCAGTGCAGAGCGGGGAGACCCAGTCAAAATAATTGCTGTTTTGCAAGAGCTTTATGGTTGCTCTGACTCATATGTAGCCCTGCAGGAAGCTTTCTTTTCTCGTCGACAACAAGAAGGCAAAACCCTGCAAGAGTTTTCGCTTGCCTTACTGAGTCTCATGGCATCTGTAAAACAGCGTGCACCTAGTGGCGTGCCTAATGCAGAGGTCCTGCTGCGGGACCAATTTGTCGAACACGTGACTGATGTTGCCCTTCGTTGCAAACTGAAACAGTTTGTTCGTCGGCAGCCTACTGCTACGTTGCTGGAGGTCAGGGGTGAGGCAATTAGGTGGGAACGCGAGGGCCTGCCAGGGGGAGTTAGAGGCCGAAGTCACTCTGTCCCTTCCATCCTGGGGTTTCAGTGTGCAGTCAAGAGTGGTCCTCAGACAGCAGCGCATCCACCCCCTGCGAGAGCATCTCTCGGTTGCAGAGCCATAGTCAGCACAGTCGCCCCTCTCATCGTGGCCCTGTCATTTGTAGACGATGTCAGCAGCCGTGTCACTTTGCTAGAGAGTTTGAAGGGGTTCGTGCTGCTCCTCGCCCGCAGCAGTCCTTACCCGCACAACGTCTCGGCGTACAGCATCATTCCTCTCAGCAGTCGGAAAACTAGCGCCCGCCGAAGTACAGAGCCACAGTTCGGGGGGTGCTATTACTGGCTCAGGAGTTGAAGGTGATTGGAGGCAAGATGGCGCCAGGGTGCTCGGCTGGCCGTCTGTCCCTCTGCTCTGTATTAGGAGTAAGCTTATTCATTTACCTGTTCTGCCAAGAGGTATCATCTCTCCTCACTTATGACCGTCAAACTCTACTTGAGATTGGAGGTTTCTTTGATCATCTCAAATATGGTCCATTGTTGAGCTCTCCTCCATGTCCTGAGGAAATCCCGGTGTTTCTGAGGCGTCCTCTCCTCCACCTTGGGCCCCTGAGACGCCGGAGAAGACGTGGTAAACGCGGTGGCCTCCGGGTTCGGATCAAAGCCCACCTGAGGTCTGTCCGGAGGACCGTTCGCTGCAGTGGTCTGCAGTTCCTGGAAATCTCCCTGCACTCGAGGAATAGGGGCCGATGGATCCGACAGCTGTCCCCGGATGTAGCTGGCTCTGACAGCGTCAGCTGCACGCTGGGACCCGATCAGCTGGTGCTTCCGCCATCTACCTGGTGTGTTCGAACCGGGTGACGTGGTGTGGTCCGTCAACATCTCTGCTCACTCAGGCGTGCTTCATCTTTGTCTGACTCCCTTAATCTTCACATGGCTCTGCTCAATGTGAGATCTATTATCAACAAAACTTTTATGCTTAATGACTTCTTTACCACATGCAAACTGGACTTTATGTTTTTAACTGAGACCTGGCTCCGTGATGGTGAACTTACTCCGTTGTCGGAGCTCCTTCCACCTGGATGTAGTTTTTTCAGCTCCCCTCGGACCACTGGCAAAGGTGGAGGACTCGCAACTGTATTTAAATCCACCTTTCGCTGCCAGCAGCCTCCAGTTGCCAACTACTCAGGCTTTGAGCTCCAACTTTTTGAGGTAAGTCTCGCCGTGACTTTTCTCTGTGCGGTGGTCTATCGTCCACCGAAATTCAACAAAGACTTTTTACGGGACTTTGCAGACTTTGTTTCGGGGATATCCCTTAAAGGGCAACTTCGGTATTTTTCAACCTGGGTCCTATTGCCCCAAGTGTATGTGTGTATACGATTGACGGGTACAACTCGTTTTAAAATTGGCTCAGTATCAAGGGAGCGGATGCAGCCGGCAGCCGCGAAGCTAGATAGGGGGGCAACTGCATCCCGTATAACTTTGAGCATTAAAAGTGTTTATTTCGCCACAGACCGGTTGCGATCGCCGGTGCTAGCTCTCTAATTAGCATTGTAAGCATTGTGTTTTCCTTCACGTCCTCTGAGCTGTGTGACGTCATCTGTGAGCTTGTTGCCGGAAGAAAACAGAGGAGCCATGCAGCGTGCCGCTCAGAGTGGAGCTGCTTATCCCGGAGGACAGTTGGAAGTTTTACTGCATCGGTATCATGGGTGAATATTTACCAGATTTGAGAGTGAAAGGCGAGCCTTTTCATTCTGACGGCCACCCGTATTTATTTGAGCCAGAGTATACGGACGAGGAGCTACTACAAACTCAAGAGCTAACGAGGATAGCAACAGAGGGCTAGCAGACGAGGGTGAAGCAGCGGCTGCACGATCGCGAATTTCTGAGGACTGGTGGTGCTCCTGTGGTTGCTGTGACTCTATGCCCACAGAGGAAGAATGTCTGTGTTGTAACGAGTGGGACCTGTTGCCCAATGTTCGTGGTCTCGATGTGTCGTGGGATGATACAGGAAGTACCCGACGCTGTGTAACTACATTAGAGGATCTCCCCCCTCTGATCAACAGGGTAGTGCTGGACACCTTTTTTCATGTACCCAAAATAAATTGGAGGAGGCGACAAAAACCACAGGGACCAAATGGTCAACTATCCATAAAGTAAGTATAACTAATATGTCTTTATGCATACAATACGTATAAGTATTGTATGTATTGTGTAAGTGTTTATAATTCGCCACAGACCGGTTGAGGAAAAAGTGAAGAGGATTTATGGCAACAGTAAATGTGTGTGTCAGAGACAAATCTAGAGCGTTCGTGCAGCCGCTGCTTCACCCTCGTCTGCTAGCCCTCTGTTGCTATCCTCGTTAGCTCTTGAGTTTGTAGCAGCTCCTCGTCCGTATACTCTGGCTCAAATAAATACGGGTGGCCGTCGTAATGAAAAGGCTCGTCTTCACTCTCGAAATCTGGTAAATATTCACCCATGATACCGATGCAGTAAAACTTCCAACTGTCCTCCGGGATAAGCAGCTCCACTCTGAGCGGCACGCTGCATGGCTCCTCTGTTTTCTTCCGGCAACAATCTCACAGATGACGTCACACAGCTCAGAGGACGTGAAGGAAAACGCAATGCATACAATGCTAATTAGAGAGCTAGCGCCGGCGATCGCAACCGGTCTGTGGCGAAATAAACACTTTTAATGCTCAAAGTTATACGGGATGCAGTTGCCCCCCTATCTAGCTTCGCGGCTGCCGGCTGCATCCGCTCCCTTGATACTGAGCCAATTTTAAAACGAGTTGTACCCGTCAATCGTATACACACATACACTTGGGG
Source organism: Scarus forsteni (assembly GCA_036419115.1). Lineage (NCBI taxonomy): Eukaryota > Metazoa > Chordata > Actinopteri > Labriformes > Labridae > Scarus > Scarus forsteni. Next base: position 12,485,380 of record JAZDUH010000111.1, on the reverse strand, counting down.
CAATAGGACCCAGGTTGAAAAATACCGAAGTTGCCCTTTAAATATGGTCATTTTTTAATTGTCGGCGACTTTAACGTGCATGTCTGCTGTGAGACGAGACCTCTGGTCAGGGATTTTCTCAGTCTCATTGACTCTTTTCATCTCGTGCAGTCTGTTTTGAACCCGACACACGAAAAAGGGCATATATTGGATCTGGTGTTATCTCATGGAATAAACGTACAGATTACTGAAATCTGTCACACACCTTTTTCGGACCATCTACCTGTCTTATTTTCCCTCTCACTGCCTGCGCACTCCACTCCGGTCTCCGCCCCCGCTCACCGTCTCCATGTTTTTAACTCTTCAACTCTGCTGCAGTTTTCGGCTGCTTTTAAAGACTCTTCCTTGTATTCTATGGGTGATTGGGGGGACCTCAGTGTGGATGTCTATTTAAATATGTTTGATTCACTTTGCGCTGAGATCTTGGACTCCATTGCTCCTCTGACGATCAAGCATATGAAGCCACAGACTGAGCCATGGCAAAATGAATCCACTCGTGCGCTAAGACGCGCATGCAGACAGGCGGAGAGGAGGTGGAAAAAGGACAAACTGCAGATTTACTGGGATCTCTTTCGTGACTCTCTGCTTACCTATCAGAAAGCTGTAAAAGCTGCAAAAACTGATTATTTTTCCTCACTTGTCTCCGCAAATGTGAAAAAACCGCAGGTTCTGTTTAATGTATTTGAATCACTTGTTAATCCTGGCAAAGCTGTTTGTGTTGAGCCTTCTTCTTCTATGTGTGAGGATTTTCTGCAGTTTTTTGTAAATAAGATTTCTGCTCTCAGGCTCCCACTCCCTCAGTCAGTTCAGGACCCTTCAGTCTCCATTGCAAGCTCAGCTGTCTTTCATCAGTTTGAGCCTGTTTCTCTTTCCACACTGACTGAAATTGTGGAGCACTTGCGTCCTGCAAACTGCCTTTCTGACAGCATTCCATCTCGTTTGTTTAAAGAGGTTTTTAATTCAGTTCAGTCTTTTATTCTGCTTCTTATTAATTGTTGTCTTAGTTCTGGTTGTGTTCCATCCTCTTTTAAACATGCCACAGTGCAGCCTCTTTTAAAAAAGAAAAACTTGGACCCCTTGGTTTTATCTAATTTTAGGCCTATCTCCAAACTCCCTTTTATTTCCAAGGTTTTAGAGAAAATCGTTTTAAATCAACTCCAAGAATACTTTCTTAGGGCAAATGTTTGTGAAGTGTTTCAGTCTGGTTTTAAGCCTCTCCACAGCACTGAAACTGCTCTTTTAAAAGTTTTTAATGATCTTTTGTTAAGTCTTGACTCCGGGAACTGTGCCATTTTAATCCTTCTTGACCTGACAGCGGCGTTTGACACAGTAGATCACTCTATTCTCCTGTCACGCCTTGAACACTGTATAGGCATTAAGGGCACTGCCTCAAGCTGGTTTAAATCGTACCTATCTGAAAGGTCTTTCTCAGTGCACATGGGCCAGTTTTCCTCCTCTGTGGCTCCTCTGACATGCGGGGTCCCTCAAGGATCTGTTCTGGGCCCTTTGCTCTTCTCCTTATACTTGCAACCTTTGGGGTCGATTTTTAGGAAATATGGGATCCCCTTTCATTGTTTTGTAGATGATGTGCAAGTTTATCTGCCGTTGAAGTTCCCAGCCACTGATGCTCTTCAGTGCCTGCACAACTGCATGGTTGATGTTAAGCAGTGGATGGATCTGAACTTTTTGAAATTAAATGAAAGCAAAACAGAAGTTGTCGTGTTTGGTCGCCCTGATCTGGTCCAGCCCCTTGCTAGCTCCCTTGGTCCACTAGCGCCTTATATTGGGTCCCAAGCCAGGAATGTCGGGGTTATAATTGATGGTGCATTCAAACTGGACAAGCAGATCAGTGCTGTTGTCAAGTCCAGTTTTTATCAGTTGAGGATTTTAGCCAAAGTTAAACCCTATCTGGACCAGAGAGACTTTGAGAAAGTCATTCATGCTTTTATATGATCTCGTTTGGACTATTGTAACGCCCTGTATGTCAGCATTGAGCACTCTCAGCTTAACCGCCTGCAGATTGTCCAAAATGCGGCTGCTCGCCTCCTGACTGGGACAAAGAAACGGGAGCACATAACTCCAGCACTCTCCTCCCTTCACTGGCTTCCAGTGAGGTTTAGGATTGATTTTAAGATTCTGTTATTTGTTTTTAAGTCTCTGAATGGGCTGACCCCAGACTACCTGTCTGACCTTATTAGGGTTCATCAGCCCTCCAGAGCGCTTCGCTCAGGAAGCCAGATGGTCCTTGAAGTTCCTCGATCCTCTCTAAAAACCAAAGGAGAAGCCTTCTCTGTTGTGGCTCCCAAACTGTGGAACGCACTACCTGCAAATGTGCGGTCTGCGAATAGCCTCTCTACGTTTAAAACACAGCTAAAAACGTACTTGTTCACCTTGGCTTTTGGTGGAGTATAGCCACTTTTATTTGGGACTTTTACTGGTTTTACTGGGTAGGATGCATATTTAAACTGTACTGTCAGTGTTCTTATTGCGTTTATTTGTTTTATTATGTGTATTGGTTTTTATTGTTTTACTGTTTTTTTTTTTAATTATGTCTGCCTTTCTACTGTAAAGCACTTTGGTAGGCTGCTGGCTGTTTAAATGTGCTATATAAATAAAGCTGACATTGACATTGACATTCTGAAGAGGTGTCTAATCTCATGTCCTCATGTCCCCATCTGTGTGTAAGCATGAGTGGGATTGACGTTCCTTGCCTGATAGACACTAGATCCATGGTGTCTACCATAACTGAGAGCTTCTTCCAACAGCACCTTGAACCTTGGGGTCCAGAGAAGCTTCGGTCTTGCCACTGGCTACAGCTTCGCGCGGCCAATGGGCTGTCTATTCCTTAAATCGGCTATATGGAACTTGAAATCGAACTCTGTGGTAAGCTGATGCCACAGTGTGGGGTGTTGGTGGTCTAGGACCCACCTGGTGGTGCGTCTGCTCATGTCCCGGGTGTGTTAGGGATGAATGTCATCCATAGATGTTATCGAGAACTGTTTGGGCAACATGGCTTGGCCCTGTTTGATGTTCCCTCTGTATCAGGGGCTCCTGATACTGTCTTGCAGGCACTGCAAAAGTGCCATCAGGCCAGCCTGCAGGCCCCCCGGCCTGCTTGCGGTAAAGTCAGGGTACGGGGTAGGAAGGCTTGGCGGATTCCGGGTGGTGTGATGAAAGTTGTTGCAGCCACATGTTCGGAGCACTACTCGGACGCCACTGTATTGTTTGAACCTTTGGACTCTGGTCTTCCTGCGGGGCTGCTGGCCTCTCCTGCCTTGGTCCGGGTCGAAAGGGGCACGGCCTACATCCCCATTGTGAATGTTGGTTCTACAGATGTGCTGCTCTACCCCCGTACGGTTGTGGGCAACTTAGACGAGGTAAGTGTGGTAAGCCTGCCTGCTGGTGTGACTGAAGTGCCCTCTGCGGTGGCTACAGTGACTTCTCAGTCTGTTTCTGCATCTGTTCCTGCGCAGATAGCAGATTTGGATTTGTCTTCCCTGCCGGCTGATGAGCAGCTTAAAGTGAGATCTCTCCTCCACCAGTATACATCTGTCTTTGCTGCCCATGATGGGGACCTTGGGTGTACCAATCTGATCGCACATGACATTCCTCTCTTGGATGATGTTCCCGTTCGGCAGCGATACCGGTGTATCCCTCCATCTGATCATGATGCGGTGAAGGAACACATCAACAAACTATTGGAGACACAGGTGATACGAGGGAGCAGTAGCCCTTACGCGTCACCTATTGTGCTCGCCAAAAAGAAAGATGGCAGTCTCCACATGTGCGTTGACTACAGGCCGTTGAACAACAAGACCAGGAAGGATGCATTTCCTCTGCCTCGTATTGAGGAATCCTTGGATGCTCTCACAGGGGCTCGATGGTTTTCAACTATGGATCTTGCCAGCGGGTACAATCAGGTCCCAGTGGCCAAGGCCGACCGGCCGAAAACAGCATTCTGCACTCCATTTGGCCTCTTTGGGTGGAATTGCATGCCCTTTGGGCTCTGCAACGCCCCAAGCACCTTTCAGCGCTTGATGCAACAGATCTTTGGTGATCAGCAATGCCAGTCCTTGCTGCTTTACCTTGATGATATCGTTGTTTTCTCCTCTACCGTGAAGCAGCATTTGGAGAGATTGGAAGTGGTGCTAGGGCGTCTTCAACAATAGGGCCTGAAGGCCAAGCTAACCAAGTGTGCGTTCTTCCAACAGGAGGTGCGGTACCTCGGGCATGTGATTTCAGACAAGGGGGTCTCGACGGATTCCAGTAAGGTGGAGGTGGTGGCTAACTGGCAGCCCCCAAGCACCATCTCTGAACTCCAGTCATTTCTTGGTTTTACCAGCTATTACCGTTGGTTCGTGGAAGGCTTTGCCAAGTTGGCTGCCCCTCTACATCGGCTCGTGGCCAAGTTGGGGGGCACACGGTCAGGAAGGGGGTCAGAGCGGGCAGTTGCTGAGAACTGGTCAGACGAATGTCACCGCAGCTTTGAAGCCCTTAAAGTTAAACTCACCACGGCACCTGTGCTGGCATATGCCGACTTTTCCCTCCCGTTCATCTTGGAGGTAGATGCCAGCTAAAGTGGGCTGGGGGCTGTGCTGTCACAGGAGCAGGGTGGTAAGGTGAGGCCCATCTCTTACGCGAGCAGAGGTCTGAGGCCCACTGAGCGCAATATGACCAATTACAGCTCCATGAAATTGGAGTTTTTGGCGCTCAAGTGGGCCATGACCAAGAAATTTAGGGAATACTTGCTGGGCCAGAAGTGCATTGTCTACACGGACAACAACCCGCTTAGCCACCTGTCATCCGCCAAACTTGGTGCCACTGAACAGCGTTGGGCAGCCCAGCTGGCAGCATTTGACTTTGTAATCAAATACAGGGCAGGAAAGGTTAACACCAATGCTGACGCCTTGTCTCGTCAGCAGCCCCCTAGTGCACAGGACATGGAAGCCATGCTCTCTAGCACGTCGCTCCCTGAACCCCTGCAGCAAGTTCCGCAGGTTCATAAGTCACCGGCAACGCAGGCTACCATCGTAGCTCTTCCTCATCATGCTCCATCAGAGATCTGCACCCTTCAGCAGACAGACCCTGTCCTCCGTGAGATCTTGGCGTTCTGGGCACAAAAGCGGCGTCCCAACCACGAAGAGCGCAAATCGCTCTCTCAATCTGCTTTGGTCTTGCTCCGCCAATGGGACCGTCTTGTGGAAAGAGATGGCACTTTGTACCGCCGGATTTTCCGCCCAGATGGGGCTGAGGGAGTTTGTCAGTTACTGTTGCCGGCTGCTCTGAAACAGGAGGTCTTGACAGAAGTCCATCAGCGGCATGGCCACCAGGGCATCGAGAGGACCTTGGAGCGGCTGCGGCAGCGATGCTATTGCCCGGGTATGTCCTCCGATGTGGCACTTCGGTGTCAATCTTGCCAGAGGTGCCAGGTAGCAAAGAACACCCAGCCTGCTGTTAGTAGCTTCATGGGGCATTTGCTAGCTTCCCGACCTAACAAAATCGTGGCCATGGATTTCACCGTCCTGGAACCCACGCATGCTGGTCTTGAAAATGTGCTCGTCATGACTGACGTTTTCAGCAAATACACACTTGCGGTTCCCACTCGTGACCAGCGAGCTTCCACTGTTGCTCAGGTTTTGGTCACTGAGTGGTTTTGTAAATTTGGTGTGCCAGCTCGTATCCATTCAGACCAGGGCTGTAACTTTGAAAGTTCTCTGATCCAACAGCTCTGTAACTTGTATGGTGTAGAAAAATCTAGAACCACCCCGTACCATCCAGCTGGCAACGGTCAGTGTGAGCGGTTCAATAGAACCCTACACAACCTGTTGCGTACCCTGCCCACTTCTCGGAAGCGAGAATGGAGCGCCTGCCGCCCCCAGCTCCTGTACTCGTACAATACCACCCCCCACCAAGCAACTGGCGAGTCTCCATTCTTCCTCATGTTCGGACAGTAACCCAGACTACCAGTTGACTTCTTGTTGGGTCAGGTGCAGGGTCCGGTGAGTGGTGGCGTCAACGAGTGGGTTCAGGAACAACAAGTTGCTTGTAGATTGCTTTTGAAGGTGCTCGTGAGCGGCTTCGGGTTGCAGCTGACCGTCGTAAAACCTATCATGACCAACGGGTCCGTTATGCTCCACTGGAGGAGGGTCAGTTGGTGTTCTTGAGGAACTTGAGTTACAAAGGGCGGCACAAGATCCAGGATCTATGGGGTTCCGTAGTATATAGGATCCTGAAGGCCCCGAAGGAGGGATGTTCGGTGTACACCATTGCCCCTGAGAATGACCATGCCAGGGTCAAACATGTCCATCGCACGCTGTTGAAAGCCATGGTTGGAGTTGGGGCTGCGGACTGCCTTGATGCTCCCATTTCAACCTCCCCGGACAACCCCTCATTAGAGGACGAACACTCCAGTGAAGGTGAGCTGTTCGTGTTGAGGCCTGAGGTTCCTCATGACACGCCTACCCGAGCAGCTGTAGTAACTCAGACCACTCGTCCGCTGCCCCTTCCACCAGTGGGCTCTACCCCAACTTATACTGTGATCCCATCTGCAGGGATAGACTTACCACCAGGTGAGTTGGCTCCCTCCTCCATGGTGTATCCTAGCACCAGCGGAGTGGCAGTCTGCCGGACGCCATGATTAACTGCGGGCCAACATTCTAACCCTCATCATCTTCCACGGTCCATTGGAGACTCGGCAAATGGGGCTGCAAACCCTGCTGGCCCAGTTGCTCCTGGGTTCCGAGGCCACCCACTTCCCGTTTGCCTCACTTCCTGTGTCCGCCGCTGCTTCAGTGCAGTTTCGCAGCCTGCTCCCGCTGCTCACGGGGGGGCTTTCCCCGCTCTGCTGTGTCTGCTGTGGCCGTTTACATCGGCAGCAGGTGATGTCTCGGGCTCGTTTTCTCCTCCTCTCTCCGGCGTGTGTGGTCTCGTGCTAAATGGACAGATTGATGGGGTCGTGTGATTAAACAGAACCTCGGCTGCTTTGCTTTACTTGGCTGCTTTACTCGGCTGCTTTACTCGGCTGTTCTGCTCAGCTCAGCTCTGCTCCTTCCCACCTAACGACACTTGCTCTGCGGTACTTTGCCGGCTTCGACGTGCTTTCCAGGGGCGGCTTTCCTGTCTGCTGTGCCTACTTGGGGTGGCCTGGCATGGTCTCGGCGTACTCGTCGTGAATGATAATACACTGTCGCCAGGGTCTCCTCTGCCCTCCAAAGAGGGGCTGAATGTGATTATTCCCGGGGCAGACCTGTGCCGCCGCTCCTAGCACGTGTCTTGGGATTTAGCTATCATTTTATGGGTGAAGGCGAGGGGCCTGACTGCCTTTAGTTTGTATACACTTTATGTTTTGGTTTCTTTCTTTCCATCTGTGATTTGAAGTTTTTCTTTGTTTGGTTATTCTGGGGTCTCTTATTCATAAGTGTTTAGTGCTATAATTTCTTTTGTTGGGTCAAACACTGGAAATTTTGGTTTGCATTTGTGTTAGGTTGCTTTAGTAGCTATTACCCCATGCTTAATTTTGGTGATTGTCTTTCCTGTTTATTGTTAGTCTGAGCTTGGCAGCTCTTAAGTAATTATTTCCAACATTGTTAGTTACAAACATTATTTTGTTTGAAATCAAGGTTTCTCTTTCTTTGGTTTACTTTAAGTGAATTGTTTTTTTCTTTAGTTATGTAAAATGGTTTTGATTTATCATATCTGGCTTCACTAATTTTGTTTATCTCCTTTCAGGACTGGAAGCTTACAGTGGTGATCCTGGTGGTGGTATCCCCCTCTTGTGTGCTGTGTAGCCGTGATTCGAGTGCCACTAGAGTGTGTGTGCGTGTGTATTTGAGTGTCACGAATCACTGGTGCTCTTCTGGGATCTCCGTCCTTTATCTGGCCTATTCTGTCCCCCTCCACTGGTAAGCTCCAGCCCTGTCAGGGACCCCCTTTTACCTTGTGCGGATTCCTGTTTTTATAAATCTTGTGATAATAAAGACTATTATATTTTTGTATTGAACTCACGTCTCAGCTCCATTTTGTGACGGACGTGAATGCCTTACAAGTTGTCAATTTGAATATTTCTCTGGGTGAAAGTCCCAGGGTGGCGTTGCCTGGCAGTTCTTAGGTTAAGAGTAAACCCAATTGTAATAACAGTACCCTACGATCATCTTTAATTGCTCAGAACGTATCCCACTTGCCATATTAATAAGAGTTAATTTTTATCCGACAGGGGCTGTGTGAGCTGGGTGTCTCCCTGGGGAACTCCAGCGGCGTTAAACTACTGTAAGAAATTGTAATTTTGATCCTGCTCTGCTTCTGTTTACCTCGCCTGTGCTGCTTCTACTGACTGCTTAGCTGCCTCACGGCTAACTAGCCGCGGCTACCCTGCTTCCGCGGTTCCTGCCGCCATGCTTCTGCGGCTGTCCTACTGTCCTGTCCTGTGCTACGGCTGTCCTACTTCAGCTCTGCGTGGCTTTAACGCCTTGGTGCTCTGCTTGGCTGAAGCTGACGCTTTCCTGCTCCTCTGCTGTTCTGATATAAGGCTAAGCCTGTTGCTACATAGCACCAGTTTAAGAACAATTGTAGTTGGTCTGCGAGGTTGGCCGGGCCAAGTAATCTTATTATTGTGTGTGGATTCCTGAAAGCCTGGTGTGCTGGACATCACATTTTATGGAGTCTGACTAATGGGTTTTCTTTGTTAGCTAATTTGGTTTCTTTCTTTTCCTGGGTTTTCTAGTGTTTTCCCTGATTTATCTTGTTTACATTAATTGTTTGCTTTTGTTTTGGGTTCATGGGGGAACATTTTTTGGGGTTAAATTTGTTTCCATGAATTAGTATTTTTTTATTCTTTTGAGCGTAAAACTATTGGTTTCTCTTTTGTTTTGAAGTAGTTAACTAATAGGTTAGTTTTGTTGGTTCATTTGTTTCTTTTCTCTGATTTATATTGTTTACCTAATAATTTGCTTTTGTTTTGAGTTCATGGGTAACATTTTTTGGGTTAAATTTGTTTCCATGAATTATGTTTTGATTTTCTTTTGAGTGTAAACCCATTAATTGCCTGCCTACGGTGGTGGCCCCTGGTGTCCTGGTGGTGGTTCCCTTTTTTTTTGTGTGCAGTGTCCCCCTGGTTTTGAGTTGATCACTATATTCATGATTTATTGCACGAGTGATTGGGGTGTTTTCTTTCCTGGGATCCCCTCACCCGACTTTGACCCACTGCACTTCTGGTAAGCCCCAGCTCCCTGAAACAGCCTTGTCCCCTTGCCTAGTGTGTGATGTGTTTTTTTTATTGACTGTTTTTAAAGCGTCAAAAATAAATTGAATGTTTTTAAGTCTGAACCACGTCTCCTGCTCTCCATTAAGCTAACGAACCTGAGTGTCTTAAAATTGATCATTCTAAATAATTCTTTGGGTGAAATTCCCAAAGTGGCGTTGTTGGACTTCCAAGTCATCCTAGAAATTAATATCTGTTGAGTCAATTAGCTCCACCTAACCCTCGAGTTGCCACAGTAGCACACCAAAAGCTACTCTGAAGACATTAGACTTGGCATGAAAAGACAGCTCATCACAGCCAGACTCCACTCAGCAGGTAAGATTTTGATGAGTAAACCAAGTTTTTGCTGATGTATGATGGCACAATACTTTATTTTATCTTTCATCATTAAAACAATAATTACCTCCGCCAAGGAGGTTATGTTTTCGGGAGGGTTTTTTTGTCTGTCTGTCAGTCTGTGAACAAAATAACTCAAAAAGTTATGGATGGATTTTGATGAAATTTTCAGGAAATGTTCAGTGATTTTTGTGAATAACTACTGAACTAAAATAGATATAATTATGAATCCAATTGCTAATGGTATGTGTTCATGGTCAAGGAGTCTAAGTATTTAGATGAAATAAAGGTAGGACTAATATTTATGGTGAAAATCACAATATGGGTGAGGACTGTGGCGCTGGTGCAGGTCTGCGCTCTCTGAGTGCCTTTCTAGTTGTCTCTTTTTTCAGAAGCTCTGAATAATTTGGTTTGATATTGACTGTGTAGTGGAATTTTGTTATTGTGAATTACAATCATCCATTGTCTGTAATATGAGATGTCAGGTCAAACACTACACAACTGTAATCATTACATAAAAATTAACTGAAAAGAAAGTTCATCTTTGTAGTAAACTGTTTTCACAAAAACGTACCAATGCCATGCGCCATGCACAGTTCAAAATGGTAACTGTCACAGGAATAAGCTAATATTACAACTAAAGAACGAAACACTAACCAGACACAAAAAAGTAGTCTTGATCAAAGCATCATCGTAATCTGAAGACCTCTCAGACTTTTTAAGTGAATAGACATTTCACTTAAATTGAAATGGTCAGTTAAGGTAAATAATAAATGTACTTGAGTTTAAATGGTGCTATTCCAGCCCCCTACTCAAAGCAGACTTATACTGCAGGCCACATAAGCCATTCACCCCTTATCCACTCTCATATTTACTCATTGATGGTTCAGAATTTCTGAGTTAGTTGTCCATCAGTATCAATGAACACACGCCCATTTACACGCCATTGACACATCGCCATGAGCTGAAACCTGCAAGCCTCCTATCATCTTCCAAGCACAAAATCAGACTTCGCCAGAAAAGTCATTATTTTATACGCATGTTTGATCACTCAGTAGACACCAGGCTGCTTTAAAGAACTGGCACGGCTCTCTGAAACATCCATGTTGTTGTGTATTATATAGGCATGACATTCAGTGTCCCAGTTTTCAGGCTATTGTTGGCAGTAATTTTTGGCAGAATAAACAATGAGTTACAAACCATGACAGACTTTTTATTAATTCATTAACACTATGTCTCTCATAGTTTCTTCTGCTTTGTAAAAAATGGTCCTATTTTGCCACTTGGGTCTATCAGTGGTGTTTGAATGAGTAACAATTTCACAGATGTTTTGTAATTTGCATTAGACACTGTTTGAAATTCGGGGGATTTTTGTATCATCTTAATTTTGATTTCATAATTTACTCCACAGCATATCCAACCACCAAAACCTCAGAGCATATAGACATGGACAAGAGGGTGATGGCAATGGGTCTAATATTGGCAGGTATTACACTAAACCATATTTCATTTTACCAGTGATACTCAAATGTACTGAAATATCAGTCTGGGGAGAAGTTATCTCTTCTGTTAACTCCGTTATATGTTTCTGTCTCAGCCATCAGTGTGCCTGTGTTTGCTGACATATGGAAGGCCACTGTTGTCAGAGAGCTGAAGGCTCTGGTTCAATCCTGTGTCGTGATTCCCTGCTCCTTCAGACATCCTGAAGGAAACATACCTACCTCCAAACTCAGAGGGATCTGGCATATTTCAAACAACAAAGAGGAGCGCGTCTATCATGACGATAGAACAAAGATTTTACCAAGCTACAAGTTTCGCACAGAGATGTTGGGACATCTTGGTCAGGGCAACTGCAGCTTAAAAATCTCTCCTGTTGAAGATCATGATAACGGACCTTTCTGTTTCCGCATTGAGCCGGCAACATCAGAAACTAGTAATAAGGAGATGTTCTCCTATGTGGATAACTGTGCTGAACTGAAAATGATCCGTACGTCACCATGATATTACCAATCTATAATCAGTTTTCTTTAAAAAGACTGTCCTCTGAGTCTTCTCCCTGTTTTCATTCACAGCTGATCCCCCAAAGCCCAAACTGACTCATGCAAAGGTGGCCATTCAAGGAGCCCCATTCACCGTGACCTGTGCAGTCACCCACACCTGCCCTGATCAGCCCCCTGAACTCACATGGAGCCAAGGCCCTGCAGACGGGATCATTAAGGACCACAGAGAATTGTATGCAGGTAACTGGGAGGCACAGAGCATCCTGACGTTCGTCCCTGAGGAGAATGATGACCGCAGTGACATCACCTGCACATCCAGGTTTCATGGAGGGAGGACATCATCGAATAAAATGACACTCTATGTAAAACGTAAGAACTTACTATAACTTATGCAAATTATGATCATTTGGAGCAATTGTGTGTTCAAATCCTGTGCCTTGGATTTAGATGATCTTTTGAGCACTTTTGTAAAACATGAGTCATACAGAGTAAAACAGTTACATGACAGATCAGAGATTAAACCGTTACATTTTTGGCCAGGATAGCCTAAGCCGTGTACTTTTGGCAGTATACAGACTAGAGAAGTTCATGATTTCTTAAAACTATTTAAGGACTACATTCTTGCGTTCTCTGAAGAGTCACTGTTTTGTGTCAGCAGAGGACTCATCAAAAAGAAAGAATAATACTTGGTGTATAACTAGAACATATTAAACCTTCTCTTCTGTTTTAGAGCCATTTAGGCTTGGTCCTATTGAAGTGACTCCATGGATGTTAAACCTAACTTGAAACTGTTGTTTTAAAATCTCAAAATAAACTCACTTCACTTTTGTTCTTCAAAAGGGAAAGAATTGGAAAATAGACTATTTAACCCTGAATAGTTGTTTTGGAGAGCTTTACACCAGGCTCTAACACATAGGTTTCTGGTTGTCCATCTGGCAAAACGCTGGAGAGGGCATCACGCCTTAAAAATGAAAGTATGAGTGATGTGGTAAAAAGACAGAAAAATAAAAACTGCAGATAAAGAAATCACACTTTTCATCTTGCAATTATTGTAATACACGACAATATAAAGTCTGTTTGTTTGTTTACAGGTAAAGAAAACTACAACCACATCATCATTCCCACAGCAGCTGTGGTCGGCACAGCTGTGATTTTCACAGTCATCTTCATCCTCACTGTGAAAAAATACAAGTGAGCTGTTTATACTTATCATACATTAAAAACATAAAACATCATCTGTGTTTAAAACTTTTAACCCCATAATGTCCCATTCAAAATTTGTTTTGTGGACCCAAGTGAAAACAAAAACCTCGTTGTCTTCTTTAGGAGCCGCATTGCAGAACTCCAGAATCGAGAAGGTAGGTCGGTGGAAAAGGATTTGAGTTTTAACCAGATTATGAAACTGATGCATGTTGGGAATTTTAATATTTTTACCAGTGTGATCCATGATTTCATGTTTTTGTATTCTAAATTTAGTGTGTGGAACCGGCTTTCCAGACTTTCACGCAGGTAAGAAAACATGTAATTTCAGTGCATGAGAAAGAACAGAAGTAACTGCTCTGAAAGGTCTTTAAATCTCTAAGTATCATCGTCTGACTGTCATTATCTGTAAAAAGTATATGTTTCACAGAATTGTTTGAATCAATGGTTGGCACTCTTTTAAAAGCATAAGAAATGTACATTTTTGAACGGATGCTTTTTAGGTTAAAATGTTTGACCCAATGACCTTTGTTGATGTTTTGATGAAAAATGTAACTTTGAACTATTCTCTGTTCTGTTTTTTTTGTCTGAATAAGGAACAGATCCTGATGATGAGAAGTAAAAAACAGAAACTTCAGAATCAAGTGTCCATCTTGCTGAACTAACATACTGTGTCAACGAAGATTGATCAACATTTAACTCCAAATGGAATCTTAACATGAGCATTTACAGTTGCATTAACATATAAAGCTAAAACACAAGATAAGAAAACATTTATTCACTAACTATAGAATAAGGTACATAGATGCATCATAATGGACTTTAGCCAATATCCAATATGTCAATAATTCTGAACTTTTATCCTTAATAGTACAAAGGCTCCACTTTTCTAAATTTGGTCTGTTTCTTCCAAGCTGACAGTCTGTGTTACAAATAGTTTTCAAACAGAAACATGCCATTTAACTCTCAAAAAATAAAAGCTCTGTTGATTTTTGTGGACATGCAGTGATGACAAGTTAGAACACTGAACTACATATATGCATTATGTCAATATTACAGTTAATTTACAGTTAGTCGTGTTTATGGCGTGATATACTGTGACCAAATATTGGCAATAATGTTTATATCCACAGATAATGACGATCAATTATTTGGGTTATCATCTGTTGACACCGTGTGTACTAATAAAATGCCAGTGATATTGTTCATCCTTAAGTATTATGATTGAACTTACATTGTGTGGTATTTACTGAAATATCAACAAATACTAAACAAATTAATAGTGTTTGACATTCAGTGTTTTGAACCCATATTCATCATCATTAATTTGTAGTTTGAATCGATCAAAGAAAGATTTCAAAGTTTCAAGGTTTTCTCCCACCAGTTCACCTGCTGATGGATTTGTTGCTTCAGATGACAAGTAATTTTCAAAAATACATTTTTTACAGAGAGAAAACATGGTTTAACTTTTTGTCAGTATTAATTTAGATTGGAGAAAAAGACTTATGAAGAACTCTTTCTTTATTCTAATTATTATTATTTTGTTGTTGTTGTTTTTGAGAATATAATCACTTCTATTTAAAATTTAAACAAATTCCTCATAGAAATTAAGGTGCTCATCCACACTGTAATGGGTTCAAGAATACAGATTGGAGGAAGACTGTCTACAAGCGAAAGCTGGAAACCCCTCATGAGGATTGAGTTCAACTTTTATTTTTGTTCCAGATGCAGTTGTCTGGCTTTCTGTTCTGCATTTTCACGCCTTCAGAGTGTTTATCTGCAGATCCAAAATGTTTTCTTTGTTCAACACAAAATGCTTTGCAAATGTTGCTGAGTGAGATTTAAAACTTCAGATCTGTGATGCTGTACTCGTATAAATATTCATACTAATACAGATTTCCTCGCCTTTGCTTGCTTTGTTGAGACTGGACTTGTTATGAAAATGTATATTTACAATTTCATTGGTTGTAATATCAATGACAACTGTTTTTTCTCAGTTAATCATTAAAGCCTGCCACGACTTATTGTCTTGTCATTCTGTATGATATTTGCAAATATTGATGACAGTACTGTATATGAAAAATGTGCTATTTGCCAAATCTGAAACTTTTATCCTCCCAAATTGAAGATATACTACAAAATGTTCTGATTCAAGTGAGAAAATAAAAATGCAAATTAATTAAATCAATCCACAAAATAATCTTCAGGACCAACCATGGACAATAAAAGACATGAGATACATGTTAGGGAATAATAGTCATTTTATTTTTATAGACATATTTCTGATGTCTGTTTTAGATAGGTCACTTCCTGGTGAGCGTATTCGTCACTTCCTGTTTCACAGTGCAGCGCTGTTTGTAATGTGTTGTCTCTGTTCAGCTAACGCTAATTTTAACTGACTAATATCTGCCATTTGAGCTTATAATTGTTTTGATTGATTACGATCTACGTTCGATCAAACGTACTAAGGTCTACTGCAACCACTCTAGCTTCTCTCAAGCGATCATTTAGGCTGAATCTCAATCTCCTCCCTAAACCCTGAGCCCTGAGCCCTCATTGACTTAAGTCCCTGCACCTGGAAAGTGACTGAGTGCATGAGGCTGCAAGGGCTTGAAGTGCAATAGACAGGAATGGGACAGCCCTTTGTTTTTATTGACAGCAATCATGAAAGAGATGACATAAACTGCCACCTTTTTTTTACTTTTAACATTTTTTTTTAATTTATGTGAAACACATACGCCAATATGCAAAGATTTTCAACACCGCGTATATAGAAACTTTACATTATATACATATTTATATGTATATATATATATATATATGCATACATACAAAAGTACAAGAAGCGTCTATAAAATGATCTGACTTAATGATTCCATAATGTTCAGAGTTTTGTTGTTGTGGTATTTTTTGTGTCCATTTACACTTACATAAATTTAACATTTCCCATATACAATATTGTAGTATAACTAAATAAAGAAAATACATCTTCTGACATTTTCTATTTTCACTCATAAAAATATAAAACGTCCTTTTCTTTAAGTTGAACTGTGGACCTGGTTTGTGCATTAAAGAGCTGCACAACACCTCACCAAAATGCACAGCTAAACATTCAAAAAACAAATGGCAGATAGTTTCAATAGCATAGTAACAATGTCCACCCTCACACACTCACTGACTTCGAGGCGCGCTCCCGCAGAGTCCGTGAGGGCTTAGGGCTGTCCCACTGCCAAATCACAAAGTGTGTGGGGGATCTCTCGCTGACTTTTTGAGCCCTTCATGCGCCCTTTCCGTGAGTGGGCATCAATGCAGACTTACCGTGAGGGCATTACCCAGAGTTCATCGCGTTGTGACGTGTGGCAGGAGTCTCCTGGAGCAACCAGCTGGCAGTCGCTAAAATATGAAATCCCAGTCACGCCTTAAAAGTTCACAATTGTGTTTGAATAGATTACATTAGATTTGATAGTACTTTATTAATGCCTTGGAGAAAAACTCAACCAGGGACAAAGATATATGAGAAGAAAAGATAGACCAAAATAAAACTATTAATTAAAATACATAAATATATATAAAATAAAAATATTAAAATCAAATTAGAAATAAAAATAATGCACTTATGTTCTCTTGATATTAGTGAAATGGGGAGGAGATCATACAATATTCATCACAGATCATATTGTATGTGTAGTTAATAAGCAAACAATCTACCAATAAACATATAGGAAACTGTACCACTCATTTTAAAAATCGAATTTATTGTTAATTTGTTATACTTATTTGTATTTGAGCTGTCGAGGTAACAAAGTACCTTTGTTTCCCATCGAGAATGTTTGTTTATTATATTTTGCAAAAATAAAATGAAGTTTACTGTTCAATTAAAAAAGGAATAATAAATCAAACTTTTCAAGATGTTGCTAGGTTTGGAGTCATGAGAGATGCAGCGTTTTGTTACTATGCTATTGAAACTATTTGCCATTTGTTTTTTGAATGTTTACATAGCTGTGCATTTTGGTCAG
Organism: Scarus forsteni; assembly: GCA_036419115.1. Lineage (NCBI taxonomy): Eukaryota > Metazoa > Chordata > Actinopteri > Labriformes > Labridae > Scarus > Scarus forsteni. The sequence goes on along the minus strand of JAZDUH010000111.1, from coordinate 12,468,533 downwards.
GTGTAGAGCAGCTCTTTAATGCACAAACCAGGTCCACAGTTCAACTTACAGAAAAGGACGTTTTATATTTTTATGAGTGAAAATAGAAAAAGTCAGAAGATTTATTTTCTTTATTTAGTTATACTACAATATTGTATATGGGAAATGTTAAATTTATGTAAGTGTAAATGGACACAAAAAATACCAAAAAAACAAAACTCTGAACATTATGGAATCATTAAGTCAGATCATTTTATAGACGCTTCTTGTACTTTTGTATGTATGCATATATATATATATATACATATAAATATGTATATAATGTAAAGTTTCTATATACGCGGTATTCAAAATCTTTGCATATTGGTGTATGTGTTTCACATAAATTAAAAAAAATGTTAAAAGTAAAAAAAAAGGTGGCAGTTAATGTTATCTCTTTCATGATTGCTGTCAATAAAAACAAAGGGCTGTCCCATTCCTGTCTATTGCACTTCAAGCCCTTGCAGCCTCATGCACTCAATCACTTCTCCCTCCGCTCCTGCTCTGTCCTGTCCTATGTGCCAGATGTTTAGCTACTCCTCGTCCTCCTTTACTGATCGCGGTATTTGTCTGAAGTGTAGCTTATTCCTACATTTGGAGGCGAGGGTGTCCGATCTGGCGGCTCTGCACGGATCAATCCCACTTACGTAGCCGTAGCGAGCAGGTAGGACGTAGCTAGCGGTGCAGGCGGCGCTAGCGCCAGCGCTAGCGTTAGCTTAGCCTCCCCCCCGGCTAGTAATGGCTGGGTCACTGTCCGCGGCAAGCATAGCCGTAAGTCGAAGACCCACTCGGTACCCCACCATCCAGTTCAGATTTCCTACAGGTTTTCTCCCCTCGGTGATGGTGGTAACCCGCCCACAGGGGGACAAACACTGATAGTTGGCGACTCCATAGTCAGAAACGTGTCGATAGCGAAGTCAGCGGGCATAGTTAGGTGCATCCCAGGGGCCAGAGTGGGCGACATTGAGGCAAATTTGAAGTTGCTGGCAAAGAGTAAACGTAAGTTTGCTAGAATAGTCCTCCATGTCGGCACGAATGACTCCCGACGTCGCCAGTCGGAAGTTACCAAATTAAACATTGAATCAGTGTGCTCTTTTTCAAAGAAAATGTCGGACTCCGTAATTTTCTCTGGCCCCTTGCCCAATCTGACCAGTGATGATATGTATAGCCGCATGTCATTCAACCGCTGGCTATCGAGGTGGTGTCCAGCAAATGATGTGGGCTTCATTGACAATTAGTCAACCTTCTGGAGAAAACCTGGCCTGATAGGAAGAGATGGCATCCATCCAACTTTGACTGGTGCATCTCTCCTATCAAAAAACATGGCAGAGTCACACTTATGACCTCTCAGAGATGAGACCATGTTGCAGAGCTGCAGTCCTCCACGCTCCTCTGCGCTTGCTCTAGGACAGTTTTCCTGCCATTACTGTTATGACAGCTGTTTTCATCACTTAGATAACTGCTATGGCTTTTGTAATAGTGATAAACATTATTCCATAGAGACTGTGTCAGTCCCCCGACCCAAAGCTCACTTAGATATTAACACAAAAACAAATAAAAGAGGTGTCAACCATAGAAATCTGATTAAAATAAAACCTTCAAATGTAGTGGCTTTAAAATATCAGAGAATCAGACGTGGTCTCTTAAATACTAGATCACTGAGGTCCAAATCCTTACTGGTGAACGACCTTATAACAGAAAATCAGATTGATTTATTCTGTCTAACTGAGACATGGCTATTTTGAAGAGGAATATGTCAGTTTAAATGAGTCCACTCCCCCCAGTCATTCAAATATTCATACACCATGCGATACAGGCCGTGGTGGTGGTGTAGCAGCTATTTATCATTCCTGTCTCCAAATCAATCACAGACCAAAGGCTAAATATACTTCTTTTGAAAGCCTTACTCTAAATTTATCTCATACTGATTCAAAAACCGGCCAGACAGTCCTATTTGTGATAATTTACCATCCTCCAGGCCCATACTCTGAATTCTTATCAGAATTCTCTGAATTCATATCAAACTTGGTCCTTAGCTCTGATAAAATAATCATTGTAGGTGATTTTAATATCCATGTGGACAAAGAGAGTGATAGTCTTAGCTCAGCTTTTATGTCCTTAATAGACTCAGTTGGCTTTATTCAGTCTGTTAATGATGCTACCCATCATTTTAATCACACTCTTGATTTGGTTTTAGCATATGGCCTTGATATTAATGAACTGAAAGTTTTTCCTGAAAATCCATTTTTATCTGACCACTTCTTAGTAACTTTTAGCATCCTCCTGGAAGATTCCGTGTTTTGCAGCAAAACTGTGAGCAGTAGAAATCTGTCCAGTGGTTCCGTGGCTAAATTCAAAGAGGCCATTCCTACTGCCTTAAGCTCAATAAATTGGCCAACTGATAACTGTGATATTAGTTTTAGCCCTACTCAGCTGGATCAGCTTGTTGATGACTCAGCCAGTCTACAAAGATCCACTTTGGACTCAATTGCCCCACTGAGACAAAAACGTATTCAACGTCAGAGACAGCCTCTGGTTTAACTCAGAAACTGGTACACTTAAACAAACAACCCGTAAATTAGAGAGAATGTGGCACTCTGATAAAAGGGAAGAGTCACGTATACTTTGGCGAGAGAGTCATAATAACTACATGAGAGCCTTAAAGGGCAACTTCGGTATTTTTCAACCTGGGTCCTATTGCCCCAAGTGTATGTGTGTATATGATTGACGGGTACAACTCGTTTTAAAATTGGCTCAGTATCAAGGGAGCGGATGCTGCAGCCACGAAGCTAGATAGGGGGGCAACTGCATCCCGTATAAGTTTGAGCATTAAAAGTGTTTATTTCGCCACAGACCGGTTGCGATCGCCGGTGCTAGCTCTCTAATTAGCATTGTTAGCATTGTGTTTTCCTTCACGTCCTCTGACCTGTGTGATGTCATCTCCTGTGAGCTTGTTGCCGGAAGAAAACAGAGGAGCCATGCAGCGCGCCGCTCATAGTGGAGCTGCTTATCCCGGAGGACAGTTGAAAGTTTTACTGCATCGGTATCATGGCTGAATATTTACCAGATTTCGAGAGTGAAGACGAGCCTTTTCATTATGACGGCCACCCGTATTTATTTGAGCCAGAGTATACGGACGAGGAGCTGCTACAAACTCAAGAGCTAACGAGGATAGCAACAGAGGGCCAACGAGCAGACGAGGGTGAAGCAGCGGCGGCACCAACGCTCTAGATTTGTCTCTGACACACACATTTACTGTTGCCCTAAATCCTCTTCACTTTTTCCTCTCGTCCAGCCAGTACAGACTTGTGGCCTACCGTGTTACAATGCTAATTAGAGAGCTAGCAAATAAACACTTACACAATACATACAATACTTATACGTATTGTATGCATAAAGACATATTAGTTATACTTACTTGATGGATAGTTGACCATTTGGTCCCTGTGGTTTTGGTCGCCTCCTCCAATTTATTTTGGGTACATGAAAAAGGTGTCCAGCACTGCCCTGTTGATCAGAGGGGGGAGATCCTCTAATGTAGTTACACAGCGTCGGGTACTTTCTGTATCATCCCACGACGCATCGAGACCACGAATATTGGGCAACAGGTCCCACTCGTTGCAACACAGACATTCTTCCTCTGTGGGCATGGAGTCACAGCAACCACAGGAGCACCACCAGTCCTCAGAAATTCGTGTTCGTGCCGCCGCTGCTTCACCCTCGTCTGCTCGTTGGCCCTGTGTTGCTATCCTCGTTAGCTCTTGAGTTTGTAGCAGCTCCTCGTCCGTATACTCTGGCTCAAATAAATACGGGTGGCCGTCGTAATGAAAAGGCCCGTCTTCGCTCTCGAAATCTGGTAAATATTCAGCCATGATACCGATGCAGTAAAACTTTCAACTGTCCTCCAGGATAAGCAGCTCCACTATGAGCGGCGCGCTGCATGGCTCCTCTGTTTTCTTCCGGCAACAAGCTCACAGGAGATGACATCACACAGGTCAGAGGACGTGAAGGAAAACACAATGCTTACAATGCTAATTAGAGAGCTAGCACCGGCGATCGCAACCGGTCTGTGGCGAAATAAACACTTTTAATGCTCAAACTTATACGGGATGCAGTTGCCCCCCTATCTAGCTTCGCGGCTGCCAGCTGCATGCGCTCCCTTGATACTGAGCCAATTTTAAAACGAGTTGTACCCGTCAATCGTATACACACATACACTTGGGGCAATAGGACCCAGGTTGAAAAATACCGAAGTTGCCCTTTAAAACATGCTCGAGCTGCCTACTATTCCTCACTTATTGAAGAAAATAGAAACAACCCTAGATACCTCTTCAGCACTGTAGCCAGACTGACACAGAGTCAGAGCTCTATGTGATTCCTCTAGCCCTGAGCTGTGAGGACTTTATGAACTTTTTCAATGATAAAATTCTGAAAATTAGAGATAAAATTAGCAACTCTTCATCTCCAGCTGAACCTGTCGTACCTCTAAATGTAGTAGTAGTTAGACCTGAGTTAGACAGTTTCTCTACGATTAGCCTTCAGGAGCTAAATTCTCTGGTCTCCTCCTCTAAATCATCAACCTGCCTTTTAGACCCAATTCCAACTAAATTGTTCAAGGAGGCCTTCCCTCTAGTTTGTCCATTGTTGCTGGAGACAGTAAATATATCTCTATCAACAGGCTACGTACCACAGTCTTTTAAAACAGCAGTAAAACAACAAACCCCTCCTTAAAAAACCTAACCTCGATTCAGGAACATTAGCTAACTACAGGCCTATTTCTAACCTTCCATTTGCCTCAAAGATCCTGGAGAAAGTAGTAGCTGATCAGCTAGGTGACTTCCTTCAAGACAATAGCCTGCTTGAGGACTTTCAGTCAGGATTTAGAGCTCATCACAGCACAGAGACTGCTCTAGTAAAAGTAACCAATGATCTACTTTCAGCTTCAGATGAAGGACTGCTCTCTGTTCTTGTTTTGTTAGATCTAAGTGCTGCTTTCAACACCATTGATCATGATGTTCTTATACAGAGATTGGAGATGTTACTTGGGATTACAGGGACTGCCTTAAATTGGTTTAAGTCCTACTTATCTAATAGATATCAGTTTGTACACGTGAACAACAAATCCTCTGTGTACACTAAAGTAAGTTACAGGGTTCCTCAAGGTTCGGTGCTAGGTCCAATTCTCTTCTCTGTATATATGCTTCCCCTTGGTGATATCACGAGGAAATACTCTGTTAATTTTCACTGCTACGCTGATGATACACAGCTTTATGTATCACTGAAGCCAGGTGAGACAAACCAGTTAGACAAACTAGATGCCTGTTTAAAGGACATCAGAACCTGGATGGCCAGAAATTTTCTTCTTCTTAACTCAGACAAGACAGTGATTATTGTGCTGGGCCCTCAACACCTCAGAGAATCCTTTTCTAGTGATTTAACTGCCATAGATGGCATTAGCCTGGCACCAAGCACAACTGTTAGAAATCTAGGAGTGCTATTTGATCAGGATTTATCCTTTAACTCTCACATAAAGCAAATTTCAAAAACAGCCTTTTTTCATCTTCGTAGCATCACTAAAATCAGGCCTATCCTGTCCCAGAGTGATGCTGAAAAGCTAGTCCATGCTTTTGTTACCTCTAGACTGGACTATTGTAATTCTCTGCTTTCAGGCTGTCCCAGCAAGTCACTTAAGACGCTTCAGCTGGTCCAAAATGCTGCAGCACCTGTGCTGACTAGAACTAGGAGAAGAGACCACATTACTCCTGTTTTAGCTTCTCTGCATTGGCTTCCCATTAAATATAGAATAGAATTCAAGATTCTTCTCCTCACCTATAAAGCTCTCAGTGGACAGGCACCAGTCTATCTTAAAGAGCTTGTAGTGCTGTACAACCCCTCTAGAACATTACGCTCCCAAAATGCCGGCCTACTTGTGGTACCATTAATCTCCAAAAGTAGTATGGGAGGTAGAGCCTTCAGTTATCAGGCTCCTCTTCTCTGGAATAATTTACCGACCACAGTTCGGGAGTCTGACACTCTCTCTACCTTTAAGGTTAGACTTAAAACTTTCCTCTTTGATAAAGCTTTCAGTTAGGGACCAGCTCATAGTTTATAAATAAATAAATAAATTAGTTCATAAATTAGACTCATAGTTTAGATGTAACAGGTCGAGACTGCCGACCTGTTACAGTCTCTCTCTCTCTCTCTCTCTCTCTCTCTCTCAGCATCTGCTTTTGCCCCGTTTGTTTGCTCCTGTACTCGTCTCTGGCTCTTGTCTTGTAGGTGGCCTGGGATCCTTGGTGGAGACTGCCTGCTGCTGTGGAGTCATGAAGCCTCAAAACTACAGTTATAAACATGACACATAGTTGGCCATTTTATTAGGAACACTCCATTCCCATTATCATTATAGCTGTTCATGTAGTTATTAGCATGATCTCCATATCCATGATCGTTACACCTACAGTATCTATTTTTTATTACCACATAGTCATGAAGTCCCTCTTGAAAATGGGATGTCACATCTCAAGAGGCCTTTCACACATTTATATTTAATGGAGACAAATATGGTTGGGATGCACTTGTGGTCTGGGCACCCATGAGTTCGTCACTACCATAAATTCTTATTTTCAGTAAGAATATCTAAGATTATACTTCTAGAAAATGATCACCACAACCATTCAGACATGAGGACCCTCTTGAAAATGAGATGTAGCATCTCAAGAGGCTACCCTCTAATAAATCAGACGACAGGTTGATGGTACATGAACCTGTCCCTAACTTTAGTTATTATTCTAGTCCACTTGTCTCCTCTTACCTCCCTTCCTTCGCCCTCAAACCCGACACAGCATCTTGTGGATTTGCTGTTCATCATGAGACTGAGATCCACATTCAAGATTTCCTGCTGCTTAACAGAAGTTTTTTTCTTGCCACCATGATGAAGGGATCCATGATTGGCTATATGGATTCATGTTGGGTGTTGGATGTATATATTTGTATATATATGTATATGTGTATTTTATAGCCTATGTATATATGTATCTATGCATATATGTGTATCCATAAAATGAAGAGCTTTATGCTCTATTGTAAAGTGTCTTGAGATAACACTTGTTATGAATTGGCGCTATACAAATAAAGATTGATTGATATTGCCTTAACATAATTTTGTAAGTAACATTCTGTAATGTGTGACTAAATTGTTCTTAAAGCAAATAAAAATACAGACAAAAAAGCATGGATCATTTTTCAAAGATGATAGTGTATATTGTAAAATTTTTCATTGTTTTGGTCATTTTAAACAGCCTGAATGCTGTACATGTTTACTTGAGGATCTTCTTGATCAGACTGTTTTGCTGGTGCATACCTACACAGATAATACTGCATAATTAAAAAGAAAACAGAGACATCTAGTGGAACTTTATTGTAACTACAATAACCCTTTGTTAACCAGTATCAACCAGTATCATAGTGAAACTGGCACTGTTCTTTATCATAGCATTTATTTCATGAATGCTTTTCTCTATGATCTCACTAAATGAGTGATGTGGTATGAAGTAGCATAACAGAGACTTAAATTATGCTAAATTATCTGTGAACAGACCTGCATGTTAGTCTGCAGTCAGGGCTGAACTGTACAGAGCATACCGAAATGGCAAGATTTTTCTCTTTAGAAGTATATTGTTACATTTTTTAACATTCAGGATGAAATAAGTGCATTTATGTACAACAACTTAAATTGGATATTTCTTTTTTTTTTCCTGTGAACCTGTTCTTAACAGCACACTGCAGCCCTTTGACAGTGACAAAGACTCACATATATGAGGGGAAACTGTAAACCTTACAGTTTTGACTCTGCATGCAGTGTAGTCCATTCTTTGAGGAAGTGTATTGAGTGTGATTGTAGATTGTCCAAAAAGTGAGAGGGAAAGCAGTTTGGGTTTTCATTAAACACATAAATTACAGAATGACTTGCCTTGAGTCATCAAGCTGGATTGCCCGCCTGCTGTGTGAAAATTGTGCACACACCAGATGACAGCAAAGCTTGTTTACCCCAAACATTACAGGCTAATGCACAACATGCTAACCTCTGCCTAGTCACAGCAGTGGGGCACAGCCGTGACTTAGCCTACTTTCTGGGCTTATATTAGATGAAAAGTAATGGGGTGGATAAAGAACTGATTATATTCAGCCAATTGTTAACTTTTCTTGACTAATGTAAGAATGCTGATACGGTGAAGTTTATCTGTCACACTTTCAATGAGTAACAAGAACATTGATGAACATGTGGTGCAGTTACATCTGATTCCCTTCCTCCTGCTGTTAGCATTAGTTCGTAGCATCAAGAAAATAAATACTACACAACATTAAAATACTCACAATTCCATCATCAGGTTTGGCGACAGATTATTGGTATGGAACCTGGATTCAGGAAAAGTCTAGTTCCCAGTCCTGTGTTGAACTAACTAAAGTTGAAGAAGCAGTTGGTGTAACTGCCAGCAGAAGCAGTTTTAATAAATACACAGTTTTAGTTCATTTAATAACTTAATGATTAAAAGGTCAGTAATAAATACATAAATAGTTAAAATCTTATTTTAGAATTAATATTGAAAAGGTTAATTAAAAAGCGGAACAAAAGTTCCTAGTTCCTAGTAGGAAGATTTATGTTGATGCACACATGCAGGTGAGCATGCAGGAATGAAAGAGAGAGAGGGATAGCTGTGGAGTCTGTTTCCTGATACTGAAGTTTCTTCGAGGTTCTTTTGATCCCCTCGACCGGGCCAATGAGGTAAAATGTTTTCCTTTGTGTGAAGTATTTTATTTTTTGTTTAATGTCATTATTATTTTTGACTCTGTTCATGTGATAGGCGCATGGTCTTTATTGAAGCACATGTTACACTTTTTGAGTTGCAAATATTTAATTTATGGAACTTGTTATGTGTGAAATGTCTTGTATTTATTTGTGCTTTCTGTGTTTTAATGTAGTTTTCACGGCTTAATAAAAACGCCCGTAAACAGAATGCCGTTGAGCTCGTCTTTTCAACTCGAGGGGAGTCACAGTTGGCCTTGAAGTGACTGGCATGTACAGGTTTTAGCCAACTGTAGCTGCTCATTCCCTTCAAAAATAAAATAAATCCATTGGACTCTTTGGTCCTCTGAGGCTGGTAGCCTATATGTGAAGATATAAATACCATAAATGTAGCTGTTTACGGCCAACAGCTGAGCAGTGATAGGTTTTGGGTCTAGATTGGTGTAAACAGATCTTTCGCTAAGGATGTAATCAATCTTGCAGCACTTCACACAGACAAGGCAGGCTTAAGCAAACAAAATACTTGTTTGGTAAAAGAATATCCACAGACTCAACAGCTCACCAAATACCATTAGTTTTCATGTATGCAGCCTGCTAAATACAGGTTTTGTTGTCTGCTCTCATGTGTTGTAGGCTGGGAGGCAGACCATTACCCAAAAATGTGTTCAAAAGCCTTTAAAAGAAGTTTTTGCGTATTTTGTCCCCACATCCAACATTTAAAGAAGCCTCTTCACTCAATTTTCCTGTGACAAGGACAGACTGATTTTTAGTTGTTTTCTCAGGTTTAGTGAACGACTAATTTTACACAATATAGGCTGAAACATGTCAAATTATTGCACTAGTAAAACTAAAACTGGATTTTTAATATTTGTTACTGGTTAGTCTGACTAAGATCACTGTGAACATAAATTCAACCAAGGCCACCCATAAGGGGAATAAAGAGGGAAACTTTTCTAAGCATTACTATATACCATTTCTTATTACAGTGGAAAAAATATATACTGTTGCCTGTTTCAAAGTCTAAACTTCCTCCTGCTGAAAAGCTAGAGTTTTATTTCTAAAATATTGATGTGTGTGGATGGGACTATAATCTTGCAGTCAGTAATATTTGGAGTTTACAGCCAAAGTAAGATCTGTAACAAGTTTTTTTCTATTTTTGTTAGTTCCCAAGGTTCCCAAAGCATGAATTTTCTTTGCAAAGCAGTTCTTATTCATCACGCCCATGTTGGTATTATTTTTTGTTTGTTTAAGTATATTTCTAAACCTTTTTGAATAGTTACCATTTTAGAAACCACAGATGAACAAACAGAAGACACACAGCTGTTTGCCTTTAGATATCAGTATGAGAGAAGGGGAAATTGTATGTTGTATTTTTGCAAAATGCAAAGCATTGATAGTTTCAGATGTTTAAAAAAGGATTCTTAATATCAGACTGTGGATTATCATAGTTTTTGACATGGTCAGTATGAATAGATGTGGACCCTGTTAATGTGTCATGTTATGTGTGTCTGGGTGTGTGACCAAGTGAGTTAGGCTGTCTGCTCACTGCAGGGGAATGTCATCACTTATGCTTATATATGTTTTGCATGCTTCTATACATTCCCAACATGGCTTGTGTTGGTATCTGCTCTCTTCTCTAAATGGTCATGCAAATTTGGTTGAATGCTACACTGTCTCTTCTAAGGTTCATCTCTCATCAGCACGCGCTCATTGATATGTGGATAACTTAAATATATGGATGCATGGATAGCAAACCAAATCGATATTTGATACGATAGATACATTACCAAAATGATGATACATGAATAGGTCCATGACCTATAAAGTCTTTTCAGAAGTTTTAGAGTTTGTCCATATTGTATTACCAGGTATAAAACCTATTTAACAGGTTTCTTACTGACTTTGTTTTTCCACACAGGTTAGTGCAGTTAACCTCTTACCCTGTCTCAACAGACAAAAGGACCACACATAAACTATTATCTCTATGTTATGTTCTTTTCCATGTTTGATGGGATTTATCAACAGAAAAGGAATGCTTTCATAAAATCAGTCATTCTCTTAGCAGAAGCAGCACTGTCACTGTGAATTAGTATAGAGAAAAGTTGTCTGATTTCTTTCTGAAGAAAAGTTCATTTCCCTGTCCATTTGTCATCCTCTATCTTGTCAAAAAACCTCTGTGTCCTGCTGCTTTACTTATGTGACATGATTACCCTATTAGTTGACAAGCAGGTGTGAATTGAAATGGTCTTGTTTGGTTAGCCAAGGCCCATGTTTATAATAAACACAGCTTACCAACACAAACTGGCATCAGCCCTGACTTCTATAGAGTGTCTGTATGATTATGGATGTTAATGACCATAACATATTGATACTTCAATAATAATAATTCAATCATACAGTGATTTTAAATGATGTTCTTCTGAGAAAGGGGTATGAATTAGTGGCTTCCACATCAGTGACTCCTCCTGTCACATGGAGGCGCACTTTGACTACACTGACAATGACTCCAAGAGAGGAAAAGAAATACAATAGGTCAGAAATGTGATCAAATCAAAGATCAATAAACCCCCTAACTTTGACATCAACCCGTATTTAAAGCTTGTGAGAGACCCCAAAACAAACGTCTAAGCTGTTGTTTGCAGTCAATCATTTCAAAAGTGATCAAGCTGTAAGACAAAGAAGTTTTAGGCTCCATCCTCCACCATTCAACCTGGACTATGATATGCAAACAAGCATAACGACCGTCTTCATGATTAGGGGACAAGTCCATGATTAAAAGACTGATTGATAGAAGCAGTTGTGTCTATCATGCATTGTTCCTGCTGTCTTTAATCTTTTCTTTAGATCGATAAAAACATTAGCAGTTGTTTAGTCGACAGACGAGATCAGAGCCCCGAGAGTGTCTTTAAAATGAAGAAAAACGAACCAGTCTCATTCAGTGTTGAGGAGCCCCTTAGAAGGAACTCCACTGCTGTCTGCTTCAGTATTCAGGTAACTTCTTCTTTGTGCTGTCTATAGTTGTAGTTAAATTTGTTTCTGATAGTTAACACTCCAGCTTATGGTATTTTCTCTTTTTTATATTTTAGAAACATTTTCCTGTCATGGGTAACTCTGCATCCAACGCGCTCATCACCCCCACTCCCAGAAGGCTGCCCTGGGGTCCACAGAAAGAGGACACAGTCAAGCTTGAAGACTTCCTGACGCAATGCGACAAGAATCTCTGGAAAGTGAGGAGAAAGCACAATTTGTTTTTGAAGAAAGCCAGCATCCCTCACAGCATCCCATACTTTGACTTAGCTGTACAAGACAGCTGCTATCCAAACATGGGCCCAATGCTGAACCCGGCTTTTGTTGGAGACCAGGGATCATAAATGTGTCAACCAAGCGTGTGCTATGAACATTTGACAACTCAGCAAGAAGAAACGCTCAGTCTTGGTGCCTGGAGGAAACCAAGACAGATATTGTGGCACTGACAGGGGGGTCTCTCTGTTTTTTTTCAGTCAAACCACAACAACTGAAGAGAGGCCTGACAGGTCCTTCCTTTGAGAGCAGAATGCAGATGTTTTATTTTTTTTCATGGGTGGAAGTGATATTGTGACAGATGTAGAGGCATCAGATGAAGTGTTATTTTGAGGCGTAACAGTCAGTATTAAAAGCAGATATCACATTGAGGAAATATTGCCTCCACTCCTTTGCAACTGTGAAACATGAGGACAGGTCAAGTTAATGTAGAAGTTTGGTAGAATTTAAGGTTAAAGAAAGTATCAAAGTTATTGTTATGAATACATTTACATATTAAATATTTTTACTAATAAGATACATACATGACTGTAAACATTTCTTGGATCCAGTAATATCTGATCAAAATGTGTCTTATTCAATCAGAACTTTGGTACTTTGTTTCTCACAACAATGTTGTCAGGTTCTCATTGGACATTTTCTTACATGGGATTCAATGTAACTTCCTGAACACACTGAGCAGTGAGATGCATTCAGCATTCAGGCTAATATTGTTTGGACTTTGTGATGTGACTGTGGCTCAGAAGTAGGTCATTGCTTGACCACTTTATGAACGTGTTTGTGGTATTATCCAAGGTCTAGTCATTGCTCTTTCCTGTTTTCTTTGTAATACCACAATAATTCAACTAATCATCTGAACACAATAAAGTAAAATGTGAAGGAAAACACTATTGTTTCAGTTGTTTGTTGTTTGACACATGATCATTTTTAATGTTATAAACCAATTTACTAGAGAATTTACATACGTATCAGTTGAAACATGCAGTTAAAAAAATAAAATAAAGCAATTATTTGAATTTTTCAGACCCATTTTATCCATTAAAACATGAAAACATAGTGTTAAGAATGATTTGATCTTTGTACATATTGTATATAGTGTTTTCATGTATTTGAATATCTACATCCTGATGCTTGTATAATCTTTGCTGAACAAATGTATTCTTCTATCACACACTGTCACACACTCAGACACGACAGGACCTTGCGCAGCCCTCTCCTTGTCCCCTTCAAGACCATCTCGACCTGGCACAGGAAGAGGAGCCTGTGTGAAGGCCACACACTCACACCCCTCACATGTTACATAGATACACTTTCTTATAAAAGAGAAAAGACTTTGTATTAGCTTCAGACCAACATCTCAGACCGCTTGATACTCCGGATTGTTGTTGTTCTCCTTGCTGCAACAAGTAAAGCTTTATCTGATTGTACCCAGCTGATCTCTTCATCATTATTCTGAATTATAGGTGCTTGTAGGAACCTAGGACTGTGAAGGGAAAATCTTGACACATAGAAACTGCACAGTAACACAGACTCCTGAGGAGATGCTACATTCAAATTTCAGATAGTTTTGGTCACTACCAACCCTGCCTTTAATGAAAATGTAATGATACCACAATTAAGCACTAAAATCACTGAAATGGTGGTGTCATTGGAAATGCATTTTGAAAAGGCATGAGGAATTTTAAACTGAATGTAACTTTTTTTAACCAGAGTTGAGTTGACTCATTGGCCTATGAGAAGTTAAAGCTTAGGCAACTCTCATTTGTCAGAAGTGTGAAATTGTATCCTTTGAACGAATTCCCTCCGTCACCTGTTGGTTGCAGAAATATGGGTAAACTGATTACTTTATAAAATAATCCATCGATCCAACCATAATGCTTATAGATCTTATATTCATAATGATCCCACCAATTAAGCCCCTATAGATACTTTAGATGATTGAACAAACTGGTGATTGGCTTTATGTGAAAATTACAGTCCAGGTCACCATTCTCTGACCATTCTGAGCATTCAGGGAGAATTTTAGTTTTCAAAGTCAAAGTTAGCATAATTGTTGGCCATAACCAGCCCAAAGAGGCATCAGGAAATGAAAGAAAATGCATGCAGAATTAAAATTAGAGTAAGAGGAACTGAGAGCAGAGTAGATGTGCAGCCAATAAAGCCAGGAAGTAAATAGAGAGAGGATAATATCAAAACAATGTTCAACTTTAAGGGTGGTTTCATACTTCTGGGTGTTGCAGAGTGGAGGACAGTAAAACTCAGAGATGGTCTGTGGATAGAGAGAAAAAAAGGAGGGGATGGTGTTTGTAGTTCTATGCATGGTAGGAACATGGATGTATTATAAGAACTGGATAGCATGCCAGAATATCCCCCGTCAGGGCGCCGCCATTTTGCAGCCAGCAGAGAATTTGGGCCATAATCTGGACTCAGCTGTCGTAAACAGTCGCAACACTCCCCAGCATACGCCGTACACAATCATTGTGTAATAAAAAAGAAACTTTTCAGAAAAAAGAGGACTTGGAAAACACGCAGCCCAATAATACTTTCATATCACCACAGCATACGGATAGGAGAAATATTTCTATGAAGTGTATTAATTTTTTGAAGTTTCACTTCGGCCCGTTCAGATGAATGGGGGAGACGGAAATTTGACCTATACTGCAGCCAGTCACCAGGGGGAGCAGTTTTTGTGGAGGCTTCAATTTGAGCCCAGTGACATGACATCCATGTTTTTTACAGTCTATGGTCAGGAATCCCATAAGCAGGGATAGATATCAGACACAGTTATCCTCAACTCTGAACACCAACTCGAACCAGTTCACTATTTTGTCAGAGGAGATTGTCCAAAGTCTGACTATTGCATCTTGATTTTCATTTATAGTGATAACCATTAGACTCAAAGATTATAAACTGTCCAAATCTGATCATTTGATCCATGATTCAGAGACTGTGTACTCAGTGCATTACATTAATTTTGGGCATTCAGACACTGTGTGAAAACACTTAAATGTTTTGCTTGTACAAGGTTCTAAGCATGTCTGAAATGTGTTGACAACAGTTACCTCTGACAACAGATGGAGGTGGTCTGTGATGCTCTTATCCAGACTGATTTGGTCAGATTTCAGCGACACAGTGATCTGATCTGTCTTAGTCCGTCAGTATAGACTTTAAGAGTCAAAGTTTGTCAGTCAGTGTGCTAACTCAGTTGTGTCCCACCAGTCTTGACTTCTCATTTAACAACAAAGAAAAAACATGAAGTCGGATAAAATTTGTAAATAATGTGAGGAATGGTGTCAAAAAGACCCCTTCTATATCAGGGATGGGCAACTTTAATTACAAAGAGGGCCACATAAAACAATTTTTCCCAGCCTGGGGGCCCCAATGTGACAATTTTCGGAAACTCTCAATAATGAAAAAGAATGTTGGATAAACAACAAATGAGAATATACATTTTTCCTAAAATTAGAATAACAATATTTATATATTACAACATAAATACAAGTTATTATGCATAATCAAATGAACTTGATACAGAATTCAAGCTAATTTAGCTAATATACATGGAATTAAAGCCAATAAAACTATTTTCAAATCAATAAAATTATGTGTTTTTCAAATTTTTAAAGCTCAAATACAAAACCCCAAACCAGTGAAGTTGGCACGTTGTGTAAATCGTAAATAAAAACAGAATACAATGATTTGCAAATCCCTTTCAACCTATATTCAATTGAATACACTGCAAAGACAAGATACTTAATGTTTGAACTGGTAAACTTTGTTATTTTTTGCAAATATTACCTCATTTGGTATTTAATGCCTTTAACATGTTTCAAAAAAGCTGGCACAAGTGGCAAAAAAGACTGAAAAAGTTGAGGAATGCTCATCAAACACTTATTTGGAGCATCCCACAGGTGAACAGGCTAATTGGGAACAGGTGGGTGCCATGATTGGGTATAAAAGCAGCTTCCCTGAAATGCTCAGTCATTCACAAACAAGGATGGGGCGAGGGTCACCACTTTGTGAACAAATGCATGAGCAAATTGTCCAACAGTTTCAGAACAACATTTCTCAACGAGCTATTGCAAGGAATTTAGGGATATCATCATCTACGGTCCGTAATATCATCGAAAGGTTCAGAGAATCTGGAGAAATTACTGCACGTAAGCAACAAGGCCGAAAACCAACATTGAATGCCCCTGACCTTCGATCCCTCAGGCGGTACTGCATCAAAAACCGGCATCACCGTGTAAAGGATATCACCACATGGGCTCAGGAACACTTCAGAAAACCACTGTCAGTAACTACAGTTCGTCTACATCTGTAAGTGCAAGTTAAAACTCTACTATGCAAAGCGAAAGCCATTTATCAACAACACCCAGAAACACCACCGGCTTCACTGGGCCCGAGCTCATCTAAGATGGACTGATGCAAAGTGGAAAAGTGTTCTGTGGTCTGACGAGTCCACATTTCAAATTGTTTTTGGAAACTGTGGTCGTCGTGTCCTCCGGACCAAAGAGGAAAAGAACCATCCGGACTGTTAAAGGCGCAAAGTTCAAAAGCCAGCATCTGTGATGGTATGGGGGTGTATTAGTGCCCAAGGCATGGGTAACTTACACATCTGTGAAGGCACCATTAATGCTGAAAGGTACATACAGGTTTTGGAGCAACATATGTTGCCATCCAAGCAACGTCTTTTTCATGGACGCTCCTGCTTATTTCAGCACGACAATGCCAAGCCACATTCTGCACGTGTTACAACAGCGTGGCTTCGTAGTAAAAGAGTGCGGGTGCTAGACTGGCCTGCCTGTAGTGCAGACCTGTCCTTCATTGAAAATGTGTGGCTCATTATGAAGCGTAAAATACAACAACGGAGACCCCGGACTGTTGAACAACTTAAGCTGTACATCAAGCAAGAATGGGAAAGAATTCCACCAGAAAAGCTTCAAAAATTGGTCTCCTCAGTTCCCAAACGTTTACTGAGTGTTGTTAAAAGGAAAGGCGATGGAACACAGTGGTAAAAATGCCCTTGTGCCAACTTTTTTGCATTGTGTTGCTGCCATTAAATTCTGAGTTGATGATTATTTGCAAAAGAAAATAAAGTTTCTCAGTTCGATCTTGTCTTTGCTGTGTATTCAATTGAATATAAGTTGAAAAGGATTTACAAATCATTGTATTCTGTTTTTATTTACAATTTACACAACGTGCCAACTTCACTGGTTTGGGGTTTTGTATTTTGCTGCTGCCATTTTTTTAATATAATATTGAGTATTACTTGATTTAATGTTAGAGGCTTCATGAAAGAGATTTAGACACAAAATGAGCAAAGTAAGGTTGTAAAGAACTTACATAAGATTCTATATAATTATTTCTATTGGATATTTGAGTTTTCTTCATATTTGCAGCTGCTGGTTTTTGGGAATGAATGGCGAGCCACATTTAGTGATGTGGAGGGCTGCATTTGGCCCCTGGGCCACCACTTGCCCACCCCTTTTCTATATACTTTATTTCATCCTCCTCTACAAATGTTTTATCCAACTCTGGAGTGGCGTGTTCTTTGAGTTTTTCCAGCAGTCCACAGATATTGATTTGGAGGGGGGGGGGCTACACTTTTCAGAAACCTATCCAGCAGCTGACTGGATACTCTTAAAGTTTCTATGCATTAAATCTTCTACAGGCCAGCTGAATGCTGTGTTGGGTGCTGTTGCAATGGTGAGAAGTCAAAAATGTGAGCCAATTTGAACATGTCAAAACATGTCAGCAGTGGAGTGAATACAATATTTTCTATCAAGAAACGCATTCAGTGCTGTCATTTGTTTTTCATTTTATAAATAAGTGTTGTCTAGACTTAACCAAACAGCTACTGAAGCTGATAGCATCCATGCTAATCTCTGTATGAGAAGTAATGTTGGGTCAGTGATCTAAATATCAACAATAATGATGTCAACATGCATATTGATATTATCTGATACTAGTCTAATGAGACAGATACTTATGTTTTAGTTTCTCTCCTGTAGAGAAACGTGACCTTTCTGTCTGTGTAAGTGTTGCTGCTTTGAAGTGCAGCTCTTTCCACAGCACACTTTGCACCTACATCCCCTTCTTTTGTTTTGATGTTGCATGAGTCACGTTATACAGCCATGGCAGACAAACCGGCAAACAAGCAGACATAACAGTGTATTGGGAAAACCACTTAGTTCTTAATCCATTATTTTTGACCATGACTATGATGATCAAAAAGTACTTTATATGTACCTATAAACTTTGCCCTTGTCTCAGAAGTTCATTTCTAAGATAGATATTATTGATGATTTTGACATGTATTTCTTTACCTTTATGTGATATCGGTAGAGCAAGGAATCTCATTCTTATTTTGATTAAATTTCTTTAGGATAGTCTTTTTACAGTTTTTTTTCTTTTAATGGCAAAGGGATTAGACGTGAGGACCCCACATATAATTCTGTAAGTACATCTTTTATCTATAAAATGCATATCATCTATGAAAAGAAAAGGGATCAGGTTATTTTACTGTCATAATGCAACATTCCTTTTATCATGTTCACCATGCTTTGTAGGATCGCTTTGATTACCTCTGAGTGTTGTTGTTTAGTACACTTCATATTAAATTTATTAACAAAATTATCTTTGTCAAGAAAGTTCCCCTTTAAGTTCATTAGATGCAGAATTGACTAAATATGTCCCTCCAGCCGGTCGTTGTAAAACAAAGATTTTCTATTAGATAAGTTACATTATTCCAAATAGGAACGGAGTGTGGAGTAAAGTTATGGCTGTAAAGTAGTTTCCAGTACAGGAGGACCTGCTGATGAAACTAGGACAACTTAACTGGTAGCTTGGATATACAAAAGTCGCATCTTAGCAGAAAGATGTTTCTTGAATATTTTTGAGGAAATATGAAACCAAAATCCATCCCAATTGTTAGAATTCTCAAATCACTTAAAGGACATATCCAAACAATTTAATATATTCATTGGGCGACTCAGCTGATAACAACCACTGGCCACGGTAGTTTCAAAGTAGTTTATCATGTTACCATAACAATAGATGTGTCTGACTTGGTTAGTGCTCAATAAGAAACTGCACATCCACAGCAACACAGTACAAAATCCACTGGGCCTAGTAGTTTAAATTTTAGCTTTTGTTAGACAACATTAGATTATATTCAGTTCTTTGACCAAGAGTGAGATGTATGGTGATTGATTATACATTGATATGTGAAGGAATTATGTACATAACAAAGTGAGGCTATACACACAGGGAGGTCATTAGCATTTTAGCATGCTTAGCTTCCATTCTCACCTAATCCAGAAATGTTCATAATAGTGAAATTCAAAACACAGATAACATTAACAAGACAACCTATTTAACCTATATAGCCTAGTTGTATATCTTTCTGAATTTAATCTTATTTATCTGGAGATCCTGCAGGTCCATATAAACTCAGTGGAGTTTAGTGTGGTGATCTCTTGCTATTGGTAAACCCAGAAGAGCTGATGACGACACGTGAATTAGGTCTATTGGCTGAGGCTATGAACCACAGTTAGCTTTAAAGTAATGTTTATTTACCAAGCTGACTTTGTTTATACTATGTTACCTTGGAATAGATAAAGCCATACTTGTTGATCTTGAGACACTTTGCTGTGGTTATGTGAGGTTCAGAGGATGATCATTACACTCTTTTCTCTTGCAGGATACATCATTTCAGTTCTACATGTGTCCCATACACATCTTTTGACCATTTCTCTAACTTAAATATCAATAACTACAGGAGACAAAGTTTATATTGTTTTTATGGGAGTCAAAGAGCTGCATGTCCCATTGTATTGAGCGGTTGCTGGACAGGCAATTGGAGAGCAGCGTTTACTGATAGTTAAATTCTAAAATCAAAAGGAGTTGGGGTTTGAGAGTACGGGGGTGGAAAAATGTTTATGGGAGTTCTTTATGGTAAGCAGATCTTTGTACTTTCTCATGTTTTTAACTTTTTTTCCCAAAAGAATTAAATAGACATACAGAGTGATGCATGTACAGCATGAAAAAAAAAATCTCCAGCTTTACCTCCTGCAGAGACATAAAAATACAGACAATTTCAGTTTTTGCCTTTTTTTTGCTGCAAAAATGTACTCATCATGTGTTTTCTATAAAAATACACAGCTTTGGTAACAATAAGGTGGGGAAAAAAGGATAAAAGATGATTAATACAATGAACTTCCTCAATGTACATGTGATGAGACAAATGTGAGTGAAGCACTGACGATGTGTATCAAAGTGGAATGGAAACTAGACATGTCATTTCTTACCAGAGGAAATGACAGCTTCTCAGCACGAGCCTGGAAATACTGTTTCTGTCACTTCATCTGCAGGTTGGACCCCGAGAGTAGGAGATGGCTTCTTTCAAACGTCTTCTGTTTTTTGTGTTACTTTGCTCTAAAGGTATGTTACACTAGCTCTATTTCATATTGAACTGAACAATATTTCTCTGCTTTTCTGTAGTTCTGTGTAGCAGTCAGATTTTTGACTTGTGTTTGTGGCTTTTGGTGTGGGCAAAAAAAAACAAAGGAAGTGTGCCTTTCTACCCCTTGCCTTCTCTTGTTCATTTGAGTCATAATTTTGTTTTCTGTCTCCTTCAGCTGTTCAAAGCGGGGCCTCCTCCTGGACAGCTAAGGTGCCCTCTTCTGTTAGAGGTCTCTCTGGATCTTGTGTGGTGATCCCTTGCACGTACAACTATCCAGATTCAAGACAGACATTAACTGAGTTTTATGGGATTTGGACTAATACAGATCATCAGCCCATCTATCACCCAGTTTTTTCTAAAATTCTTGGGCAGTATCAGGGCAGGACTGAGCTACTGGGAGATGTCTCAAGGAAAAACTGCTCCCTGAAGATTGATCCTCTCAAAGACAGTGACCGGGGGCCTTTTAATTTCAGGGTTGAGATTACAGACTATGAGAAGTTTTCTTTCAGACAGAACACTGTTACCATTGCAATGATGAGTAAGTAACAATTTCAGCCTCTTACATTTAACTATAACTGTGAAGCCATGAGAAGATGTGCACCCTAATCTCAGTCTGTTTCACTGTCAACAAATGAAAGTCTGAGTTCTGTTTTCTCAAGACCCTAACTTGTTTAATAAATGTGGCCAGATGTTTCCTGAAGGTTTTTGGATCTACAAGTGCACCATGATTTCTGCTTCATTTTTCAAGCTTCAATCAGAATATTTTAGAAATGCAATTAATAGTCTCTGTCAGTTATTTTGATCTAAATGAGGTAAAGTGGTATCAAAACATCTATCTTAAATTTAAATTTTCATGATCAGTCAACCATATTTGTTAAGCTGTCTCATCAAATGCATCCAAACATTTTTGTTTAGCACGTCTAGCTGTTCTGAAACATTCAGTCAAGGGAAAAGCAACAACTGTTTCCACAAGGGCCACAAAAATGTAATTCTCATCTCCCAATATCAAATTGTGAGATATGGTTGGATGCTTTTAATTTTAAGCAACATCATAAAATTAATACGTTTTGAAAACAGGATTCAATGTTAAATTTATATTATTTGTTGCAACATGACAGCAGGCCAATAAAAATGGTAAAAGATCATCTAAAACCTTATGAGAATTATCTTCAATGTACTTTTAAAATATAATTTACGAACACAGTATCTGAATCCTCTTTTTTACATTTCAAGACAAACTATAAATATATATACAGTATATGGAATTTGTAGTGCATCAAAAAGTTTTGATAATTTTTAAATAAATATGTAAATAACTAAGAACAATATCTGTATGTTACATGATTTTTGTGCCTCAGAATCTATTATCATCAGTAATTTAGGAAATAGTTTAATAACCTATAAGCTTTTTCTCATGAACCAGCTGGAGGCTAACTTGAAAACTACATTCGTTCATTTTCTATACCCCTTTATCCCTTTCGGAGTCGAGGGAGCTGAAGCCTATCCCAGCTGTTTATTGGGCGAGAGACGGGGTACACCCTGAACTGGTCGCCAGTCAATCACAGGGCCACATAGAGAGACAGGCAACCTTTCACGCTCAGTAGAGCAACCCAACATTGATTCACTCAGTAACAAAAGTTCTTGATAAAATTCCATTTGCCTTGACAGGATGGGTCAAGAGGGGAAGTCCAGTTTTTTATTTAGTTTGAGAGGTTACATCTTTTTAAACAATCAGCCAACATTTAAATCAATGTTTGCATCACACTAATGATGTCTAAGCTTTCTTAGACTTGGCTTACAGCTTTGAGAGCAACACACTTTAACAAATTTAAACTATAGCTTAACAATTAAAACACTCTAATAAAATTAAGCCAAGAGTTTAACAGAGTTCATTCAAGTTTCATGCAAATCCCAGTTCCTTATTTGTGTTGTAACTGCCCTCCTCTCTCCTGAAATAGCCTCTATCAGTACACTTTCATTTCACTAGAAAGTAAAATGATACAAAAGGCAAAAACACTGGTTATATGTAGCATTTCTGTGTATAATATACCTATACCAGAGCAGCGCAATTGCTAACTTACTTCAACCTGACACTGGTAAATTCTGATTTATTTATTACATTGATGTTCTTAGTTTAAGTAGTGGAACCCACCTTGTGATATAGTTGATTTATGATGTACTGCATGTACTAGTTTTATTTGCTGTATACAACTGAATGACAAGAGGTTAATACGATAAATAAGCTGACAACAAAATAGACACATCTTATCAGCATTACGCACTATTTTATCATAATACAAAGAGGAATTATCTATTTTTTACATTTAACTTACAATCTTCCTCTGTTCAAAGTTGCAATATACTGAAAAATGGTATAAGAACAATACTCTAGAGTAACCCTACAAATCAAGTCATGTGGACTAACATGACAATCAGTCTTTTGCAAGAATGTTTAGAAACACATCTTTTCAAAATATTAAAAGTAAATTCACGCTGGCTGCCATTGTTGTGCAATTCACCCGAGTGTAAATCCTCATGAGCTGTATCTGATCAAGCCCCTCTCAAGAATTGGATGTGGCTTTGCCTGTTAATATATACTTTGGTTTGACATGTTTCTTTCACTGGAGAAGACTGTGTGCTGTACAAACACCTGGTTCAGAGTGCCTTCAAGCTGGCATATCGGGGTATAGCGAATGAGGACTAGTTTTTCTTCCATTGTGGGGATTGGGGTGCTGACAAGCCACGGACACACAGTACTGTATACACATAAAATAAATGATTTTTCACACATCAGAGCAACAGTTATCTGAAAGCAGGCATCTGAGCTCTCTGTGAAAATGAGATGGGTTTCATTCCCCTGTTAAAAGTTATTCCAACTCTACGTCTATGAAACTACTATCTTAGGGTGGGAAAATAGCTAATGCTGCTTTGAGGTCAATACTCTATAACAAACAGGGTTTCTGTTGAACCACTTTTGGTTTGTTTTTTTAACTTTAGTTTTGTTTTTTTTTTGATAATCCTGTCATAACTCTGCTCTGCTTGTTTTCACAGGTAACCCTAATCCCGTCAGTCTGACAGTAAATGAGGTAGCAGAGGGTGAAACTGTATCTGCATCCTGCTCCGTGTCACACTCCTGCCCCACCTCTCCTCCCAGCTTCACCTGGAGTCTTTCTGGAGAGAAAACTCATCAACATCGGGAGCTCGAAAACGGCCAGTGGCAGGAAACCTCTACTCTGACCTTTCAGGCCACCAAAGCTGACCACCAGAGGGCTATACAATGCACTGTGACATACAAGGGAGGGAAACATCAAACCAAGTCAAGCGTTCTAAATGTTAAATGTGAGTATTCAAGTTGTTATTATCTCTGATACAGTATTTGACATGAGATTATTTCATTATCAGTTATTGTAATCACTGAATGGAAAAGTGACATTTCAGAACATGGAGTTATCTGAAAGCTTTGTGTTCAGACTTTATGATTTTAATGTATGGGTTTCCATCATAAATGCAGCAAAACTCATGAGAATTATGTTCAGCTTTAAATTTGGGGTGTGCTGGCAACCCTTAGAAGTAATTTGAATGTTGAGTGTTTACATTATTCTCAACAAAAGTAAACTGTTTGATAGACATGTGTTTGTGTAGTATTTTGACACATGACTGTTTATACATGTTAAAAGTACATTAACCCACTGGCAGCAGAGTTTGTAAGGGTAAATGTCCCCCTGAATTCCATCTGAATGCATGAATATGGCCCTAATGTAGGGGCACCTTGGGGTCAAGTGTCTTTCCCAAAGACATATCAACACAAATTGCCTGAGGTGTGAATGTGTGAATGGTTGTCTGTCTCTCTATGTGGCCCCCCTGCAATCAGCTGGCAACCAGTAAAGGGTGTATGTAGTTCTTAAAAGGGACAACTGGACTCATGAGAGGTTCTTGAAGATGTTTTGCGTCTCTTCCAGGGGCTTCTTCAGTTCTGAACTGAACTGAGAACTGAAGGCTTTTGAAAGATAGGACCTTGAAGGGAATAAGAAGTATGGTAATAAATGGAATTGATGGACAAATGCAGGGGACTGTATGTCAGCTATGACAGAAAAGTACATTTAAATATAGCAGCATTCAGAGTATATATCATGTTGAGTTTATGTGAGGGGATTCACCATCCTCACGTGGTTGGAAAAAGAGCATTACTGTCTCTCGCTGTGATTTCCATCAGATGAGTTGACTGTACACAGGATAGACAAACAATCCTGAAGCAAATC
Organism: Scarus forsteni; assembly: GCA_036419115.1. NCBI lineage: Eukaryota > Metazoa > Chordata > Actinopteri > Labriformes > Labridae > Scarus > Scarus forsteni. The sequence goes on along the minus strand of JAZDUH010000111.1, from coordinate 12,443,686 downwards.
CTGCTGAATAAAAAAAGATTTTCACTTGTCCTTAAACTAGACACATTTATCTCTTTGGCCTTTATTCTTAATATTTTTAGCATTGTATTTTGCATTTTAACAAGTCATCAGTAGTTGATGTCTGGGTATGTTTATACCCTTGAGTTCTGCTAACTAGTATGGCACTGCGAGTATGAGGTGTCTTCTTGGGTCAGACGTTGTTTATCTGCTGACTGTTTATAATATAGCAGTGAGCCTGCATTTGTTCAGGCACCAAAGTTGCCATCTAAGCAAGATTTCAACTCAGCTTCTTTTTCCTGACATAACCTTTCCACAATACATTTAAGGTAGAATCTAGTGGCAATGATTTATTTTAGAAACAGCAGCCCAGCAGCCATTTCCAGGCACAAACTCCTTTCCCTAAAATTGCCACTTTTCAGGAAAATATGCTATTTGTTTATTTAGACTTAATTTAGACACTTTCATGTACTTATAGACTTTATACTTGAGCACAATCTGCAGGTTAGACACCCCAGTGAATCTGTTTGTGGGAAAATAACAAATAATGTAGTATTTAAATGTTTGCATTTAAATACTACAGTGAGCTCTGGAATTATTTTTGTGCATTTGCTTTGGCTTCTGCATTAAAAAAGCATTAAAATCAACTAGCTGTGGTGTTACTTTTGTCTTAAAAATGTTGATTATAAGAACAATCTGATAAATGAAGAGGAGGAAAAAGTTTTTTTCATGCATTTACAGTCATGATAGATGATAGATAGATAGATAGATAGATAGATAGATAGATAGATAGATAGATAGATAGATAGATAGATAGATAGATAGATAGATAGATAGATAGATAGATAGATAGATAGATAGATAGGCTCATATATTATATTCACAGTCACTGATTTTATTAAACAAAAAAACTTGTTGTTTTCGCATACTGAGCAACCCTGATCCACCTGTATTCCCAGTCTGTCTGGGATGCTCTGCCAGAGCTCCTGCCACTTTCAGCCCCCCCCCCCGCCCCCTCGATCCAGTCTGCTCTGATTGGTTGACTTTTTTGGTAATTGGTTAGTGCAGCACTGCTCTGTGTCATGATATTAATGACTGCGTACTCTGCCAAAGGCCTTCAACTCTAAAAACAAATAGTCAGGTCTATTTGAGGAGGATTGACTGTTTCAAGTGTGAAGGAGGGAGAAGTCCAGATGTCACAGAATTTTGTCTTCCCTGTATAAAAACTCAATCATGCTGAGGACACACGTAAACACACTGAAGGGCATTTAAAACTCTTAAAAAGGCATACTATGTGATAGTCAAGTCAGAAAAGGTTTTATGGTAATTTTGTGTGTGAAAGAGCTCAGATCTATAACACGTGTTTTTCACTGTGTCTTTTAATGTGTGTTCTCACAGATGCCCCAGTGAATGTGAAGGTTGATTACAAAGCAGACCTGAAGGAAGGGGATACTGTACAGCTGAAGTGCTCCTCTAGTGCTAACCCCCCAGCCAGCTATGAGTGGTATGGTGCAAATGATGCCCAGCTGCATCATGGGAAGGTCTACGTGCTGTCCAATGTCTCCAGACACACAGGTGGTTTGTACTGTACTGCCAATAATTCGTTGGGACAACGCAAATCAAGCCTTGTGCAGCTCAATGTGCAGCGTAAGTCAACCGAGTTGTGTCACAATAAGGGACAAACTTCACTTCCAGGCAGTTCTAATCACAGATACATTGATTTATGCGAAATGAGTGGAGATTTCAAGCTCACAAAGATAAGTTATGGTTTAAAAATAATCAATCTTGAAAGTTCGAGTCTTGCCCTCCTATACTAGCTCACCATTCATTTATGCATGGATTGTCAAATGTTTAAAATGAAAGTCAATGAAAGTGTAGTCAATTTAATTCATACAACAAAATTTAAATATTTTGATGCTCTTTTTGATCCATTTGAGGGCACTGTGTTTTTTAGTCTTCTTTTTTTTATTTGTATCAGTGGTAAAGGTTTTACTTGTATTTGTCACTTTTTTTATTTGGAAAGTGTGCATTTTTATTTTTATGAATATTTAAGAAATTCTAACATTACAGAGCAAAGTGAGTATAAATAACACAGAGCAATATTTTCCCCCACACACAAAACATGTAATTAATAACATTTATCAATGATTAAAAGCATTAACATATATGAACATTAACAGTAGTAAACTTCTTTAAATTCACAAACATAATTATTTTCACATTAAAAAAGAAATATAAAATTTAATACCAGTTGAAAATTTATATATTTTTGTCTCTTTATCGAGCCAGTCTAGTTTTCATCTATTAGTTATGACTAATATATTTTTATATGCCATGTATTTGCAGATGCACCTGAGATAAAAACTGCCTCCTCATGCTCATCAGAGGCCAACATGGTAAAGTGTGTGTGCATAGCAGAGTCCAGACCTCCCAGCATGGTCCATTTTGTGCTCTCAGACAGAGTCCTACCAAAAGCAAAGATAGAAAAACATGGCCCAGTCACCATTGGGACAATACAGGCTGAGTTTGGATCCTCTGAGTTTGTCCACTGCCTGGCAAACAACACGCAGGGCAGCGCCAACATCACCCTTCAGTTCCCTGTTAACAGTAAGTCGTTTGTAGTGTTCATCTTTATGCTGCAGTGAGCATGAAATGAGTGCATTTCGATTTCTTTTTTTTCACAGGTAAGGGGCAAGCTGTTTACATTTTCATCGCCATAGGAACAGCTGTGGTCTCGGTGATACTTCTCATAGCAGTGGGGGTTAAGAAATGGTGTGGGTAAGGGATGTGCTTCTTTGATTTTCATGTCTTTTTTATTTGGTTTGATTGTTAACTAAACATTAAACCCTTCAGTTGCAGACAACAGTAGATACATCAGTATTTATATTGCAGTTTTAACTCTTTGTGTATTTTTATGAGAATATAATGAATCTAAGTTTTTGATTGGAAAGCACACAGAAAAAAAAGTATATACTATTGCTGAAACAGATTTTTTTAACAGCCTGTGTGGATGATAATCAACCAAACAGATTTGAACGCCTTTGGTATTTTTCAGTGCTGCAACTTTTAAGAGTGAAATGACCTGTATAGTTTCCCATGTGTTCAAAGTGCCAACTTTAGATTCAGCAGAGTGGTACAGGGATGACATTTTTTTAGCAGGTCAACCCAAAAGGTAAGAAGCAACTTGGCTGCCTCTACAAATGCCTGTTGGATTTTTCAGTGGAGTTTTGAATTATAGTTGATGATAAGGTCTGTGATGAAAAATCAGTTCATGAAACTTTTTCTCCAACATCTTTTAAGTAATTTTAGACACAGAATTAAACAAAGTTACATTGTACTAGACTGTAGCAGCATTCTATGAAATGCGCTCCAGATTATCTCACCCACTACACCGTCTATGTTCACAATGAAAAACCCAACCAGGCACTCACTAAGGAAATCAAATCTACACAAACACCAATAAACCAGAATAACCGGCAGTGACAGGAAAAGTACAACAATAACTAATGAAGAAAAAGTTATAAATATAAATTGTAATGCAGGTGGACAGGACATGAAAAAGAATAATAGTGGAAAAGTTAATTGATTGCAGACTTACAAAACACCACACACAGTTGGAGCAAGACAGTTATTCATCTGTTTCAGCAGTAATGATGAGACAGTCTATGTGTTCTAAAAAGGGTTGCCTTGCCACATCTTGAAAAAGTCAGTATTTCATGAAATGTAAACCTTTTTGGTCATTGTTGTAGTATTTACAATGAAAAAAACTTTGATGATCTTTAAAGGAGAACAATAATCGGTGACAGCAAAAAAGCTGTTGTCTGGTTATCGACCAACAACATGGCGGACAGACTTAGAACATGCTTCTACATTTGAACTTCAACCTCACACTGTTCCCGTTTTCAAAGACACTCAGTACACTCAGTACTGTTAGGATATGACCGTATATTTAAAGGTTGGACCCAGAGCAGAGGCAGACGATCAGAAGAAGTTAACTCAGGATTTATTGTTTTCCGAAGAAACAGTCCAAAAATAAAGAAGTTCAAACAGGTGACTATGTACAATAGTGGTGATGGCGGTGGCTGGAGCTCGTGGAGACCTGAAAGACCAAGAGGAGGTTGGTGAGTCTTGAGGTGAGGCGAGCATGAGCAAAAAAACATCAAAGAGAAAAATGAGCTCCGAGTAGTGGAGACAGAGCTTGAGGCCAGCACTAAAGAAAGACTTGAGGTTAAGACGAACCACACAAAGAAGTGCAATCAGCCAGTAATAAGCAGACAGAAGCTCACGGCTTAAGTAGTGAAGGTAATCAGGGCAGCAGGAAACAGGTAAGGCTCCAGCGCAGGTCTGCTACCTGGGCACGCCCCTGCTGCAGCACAGGAGAGCCCGAGAGGGGAGGGGGGGAAGGAGCAGGAGGAACACTGGAGAACAAAGGTGAATCCTCACAAGTACAGCTGGATGAAGTTGGCTCTCATAGCTATGGCAATCATCTGTGTTGAATATATGTATTTGCTTTAGAAAAAGTCTCATATGCATGTGCATTTATCCTGAGAAGCAATTTTAAAATCCCAAAGACTCTGAGATGAAAAATCACTAAAAGGCCAACTTCACTCTGCATTCAAGGGCTCACTCCTTCACCACTTTATTGCCCCTGAGGACTGAATTTGAGAAACAGTGCCATCTGCAAGAAAATGGCTAAAACTACAATTTGAATCCTGGCCTGCAAATTAAAAACATTAGATGTTTAATTATTTTTTTTGACTTAATTAATTTGATTATAATGTTTATGTTTATCATTATTCTTGGTCACAGGGAATTTGATTAAGGTCACTTTCAGTCCAAGTCAAGCTAAAGGTTATAAAGAGCACTAAAGGCCTATTATAACAGATGGAATTTGAAATCCAAATTTTGAAATAAAACAGAAACAAAAGAAAAGTGAAGAAAAACAACCATTCAACAGAGCAGAGTCCAAAAACATAGAAGCACTTAGCATTTACTGGTTCTCAAGACTAAAAGCATATAGGATCTAGAATAACAGTGACATATTAATGCCTGAAATAAGATTTCTTACAAACACACATAGACACATTTTTAAAGTTTAATCTGAAACTATAAATGCATCTGAAACAGTCCACTTTTTAATTTTTTTTATAGGACAGTTGCTAACACTATGCCAATAAGGACTACAACATGACCCAAAACAAGTATATCTGATTTTTAATAATCAATAATTCACATACAGTTGCCACACCCATGAGCACCAACTTGATTAGATCATAGATAGGAAATTCTCAAACAAGAAATTCTCAAACAAGAGATTAAAACTTGACACCATATACCTAAAATATAGTAGCTGCTCTAAGGTGAACTGCCTAATGTAGGTCTGCAGTAACTTACTATTAGCTGTTTACTCCCAACAATTACATTCAAGCTTAAAAATTAGGAAAATTAAGATCATTTGTCAAGATTATGACCAAGGAACAAGTATTTAAGTTTCATGTTTTTGTTATCAGCTGTGATTCAAAACATAGTGAACAAGCCCATAGATTGATAGTCAAGAAAACCAGCGAGATGCTAACTCTGGTAGTGGACTGCAAAAACTCATCACCCCTGCACCACTCTGTTATGCCATGTAAAATATTATTTGTACATTTGTTCCATAAGGATCATCTGTGCAATATAAACCTTTAAACAACAAACAAGATCTTAAAACCTTTGCACATGTGTCAGGATTTTCCCTTCACAGTCCTAAGATTGCTGAGTTTTACGGTTCTTACCAACACCTGACATAATTCATATAATGATGAAGAGATCAGCTGGGTGCAATCAGATGAAGCTTTACTTGTTGCAGCAAGGAGAACAACAACAATACAGAGTATCAAGTGGTCTGAGATGTTGGTCTGAAGCTAATACAAAGTCTTTTCTCTTTTATAAGAAAGTGTGTGTATGTAACATGTGGGGGGTGTGAGGTGGAGTGGCCTACACGCAGGTTCCTCTTCCTGTGGCGGGGTGAGCTAGTCTTGAAGATGCACCGAATTACGCACAAAGGTGATAAGAGGGGACAAAAAGAGGGCTGCGCAAGGTCATGTAGTGTCTGGGTGTGTGACAGTGTGTGATAGAAGAATGCAGTTGTTCAGCAAAGCTTATACAAGCATCAGGATGTAGATATTCAAATACATGAAAACACTATATACAATATGTACAAAGGTCAAATCATTCTTAACATGTGTAGTGGCATTTGTTGAAAGACATGAAAGGATGCCTTATAATAGACCTCTGACATTACAAGACATCCTCATAGGGATATTAATTTCACAAACATCCTTCTGCCAGCAGCAGGAGCACAGAGAGTGCAACAACCACTCAGCTGAGCACCATAAAGATGGATGAAGATGTGAAACAACCACAGTACGCTGCAACAAAAAGGTGATTCATTATTCAATGCCATTTATTGGTATAAAAAAACACATGAAAGCTGATCTTGCTGTGGTTGTGCAATTCTTGTGTAAATCATGGAGAAAAATAAAGGTATTAAAATTTTACTGTATCTATTTTTTGCTTTGCCCACAGAAAAGAGAAGAGCTATGATGATGTAGATTACCCAGGGATCTATTCCAATGAACATGTTTATGGCAACATGGAGGTTTGTAAAATCCTGATTATTTAACGTCTGGGGAAATAGTTAAGACATAATACAAACAGTTGTTGTTTTTTTCCCCATAGACTGACCTGGATGATGCGATATATGCCAACGTTTAAGAGGAAGAACATTCAATAAGAGACCTGCTACACTGGCCATGTGTCCTAATCGATAATTGTGGGTGAAGAAAGTTGTACAAGTTGTTGATTTGCTTCTTTTATCACAAGTTATCAATATATTATTTTCTTTCTCCAAAAAGTTATGTACAGTATCTAAGAACAAAATAACTTTTGAATGTCTAAAGGTATTTGTTTACAATCCAGACTTTTCTTTTTAATTATTGGCTCTTGGATCATCCTAAAAGTAAAAAAAAAATCAACTTAAAAGTATGATCATATTTTATTTTTATTGTTTTTTTCTTATAGTACTTTATTTTCATATAGTATCCATCTTGTCGTATTAGCCCATTCTGGTACATACTAACATTTACCCCGTCATTGTAGAGAGAATTTTGTCATGGTATGACCTTTTAGCACACTGTTGTAAAGTATGGCCATTTTTTTCTGTGACACTTCTAACTTTTCAGAATAAATGAACTGATGGTAAATGTATTTATTGTGTACATATGACAAATTGTTTGTCCGAAGACTGGTAAAATATATTAGCTCATTCAACTTACAGTGAAGGTTTGAGAAGTTTACTTAGAGTGTATCAAACGAGCAGGAAAGGAAAGGGGAAGCTGCTGCCATCTGAGCTGACTGATTAAATCAAGCAGTTGCTTCCTTATTTGAAAGGTAGCACACAATGACCCTGTTTTAACCTTTGTTGTGCACTTTTCACATTTGACATATCTACAGTGTATGTTTTTGTGTCACTTGGAGAGCTGTGCAAATGTGTCTGTAGATGTTATAAAAGTATACAGGCAAAACGTAACAGGGACCAACTGACACAAAGATCTCGATCTCATGGCATCAGACAGAGGTCAAATAGAAATACATCTATTGAGAGATGCACAAAAAATCTTCAGTAATTATGGAGAGTACTTTACATGGAGGGTGCTCAAAAAGCTTAGAATACCATCAAAACACAGTCTCATTGCCTAAAAGATGTCCACGGTTTGTTTTTGTTTGTTGTTGTTTTTTTTTATCAAGAAAAATGCTCAATAAAAGTGTCGAGGGCTGAGTTGGCACTCTTAAATATTCTTTGGCCTTAAAAGAACAAAAAACTCCTGAGAAACCTACATTTTGTCTTTTGTAAATTTTTCTCTTGTTGCATTAAACTGTGCATTTAAATCAGGACTTTTACTCCAGTATGTTTTTGGACATAGTTACAACTATCTTAACTTCTGAGAATTGAATAAACAATTGAAAAGGCACTGATAGTTTGTCATCTGTAGTGCTGTTATGATACCAAAATTTAAAATTAATTAATTTATTCTTATTCTTATTATTATTATTATTAGATTCTATGGTGAAACAATAAAACTGAAATAATGCAATAATGGTACTTCATACTTGATGGATCAGAAAGAGGAAGAGATTGGTTTGTCACATTTTGGAACTTACAGTTCATCAACAACAAGATTAAGTGAGAAAAAATATTACGAATCAATTTGAGTATGGAATATCTATTATTGCAAACTATGAAACTATATTAAACTTATAATCCTGTATTTATTTTCAAAAACATGTGGTTCTGCAAAATGATGCCTCACAGACTGTACAAAATATAAAATTAATTATGCAGTTTGTTGTTCCCATGGGCGGATCTACCGGGGTGGCATAGGGTGGCAAATGCCACCCTAAAATGAAGCCTTGCCACCCCAACTGCCACCCCAACTGCCACCCCAACTGGCAGCAATGAACTGATAGAAAAATTTAACAGTTACGAGCGCGAAGTTCCGATGTCCGACGACAGTGAATGCAGCACCGAACATACAGTCTGTGGGCGCGAAGCGAGAGAGAGCCAGTCGGGAGTCGAGGAGGAAGGCACGAGGAAAGGAAAAACCATAATCTAGTATTTGAGGCGCGCAGGCGGCGACGTGTTCTTCATAATCCGTCCGGGTCCGGACTCTATTCACTGCTACTCACCTGAATAACGGGGCACTGTGTGTGTGTGAGTGTGAGCTATGCTACAGCAGGCTGAAAAGACGATCACAGGAAGAAAAATCAGAGTCCTAAGTGGCCCTGCTTCTGCCAAAAACCCCACCGAATCGAACCATAAGCAGCCCCATGTGTCTCGCTCACATAAACACAGACACAGTGATCCACACATTTAAAATATAAATAAAACATTTAAAAAGCTTATAAACACATTGAATATTGATTCAGTTTCTGTAAAGGGAAACCTTGTAAATTTAATCTGCTCTTTAAATTTCTGTATATGGGCGATTCCGCCAAAAGAGTGAAATTTCTGTCCCCAGCATATTATTGTATATAAAATTTATAAACACAAGTAATAATATAAGACAAATTATATTTTATTATTATACTGAACACCATACACATTGATCTTTGTAGAAATTACATATATATATATATATATGTATATATATATATATATATATATATATATATATATATATATATATATATATATATATATATATATATATATATATATATATATATATATATATATATATATATATATATATATATATATATATATATATATATATATATATATATATATATATATATATATATATATATATATATATATATATATATATATATATATATATATATATATATTTTAAAATGGCATCCAAAACACTTATACATAGCATTCCTTGCCTTTTGCATTTAAGTGTGACTTCATATTCTATCTACACTTTTAAAACAAAAGTTTTACAAAAAAGTCATTATATTTTGGTTTAAATTCACATTTTAGTGCTGTCCCCAGGTTTTCACTCATTGCTGTTACACAAACACATTCCCCTCTTTAAAATTTTGGAACGTTTCACCAGTGACGTGTTCTGCAGGAGGTGACATCATTTAGGACTTTTGCAAGTCATGGGAAGACCAAAAGTAAGTTATCTCTTTTATTTTTCCTTAAATTTAATGATATATTAGCTTTTTTAGAGATAGTCAATCTAAAAACTCAGTCCTGTTACCTAAGTTATCCTGTTACTTAAGTTAGTTTTCACACAATTGCTAATTTTATGCTACAAAATCATTGCTGTTACTCAAATAAAGACTAACAGCAAAAAAAGACATTTTTTGTCATAAATATTAGTATTTTCATCATGTAACCAACCATTTCTTCTAAATGAACTCTTTTTCTAAGGGGAAACATTGTATTTTAAACAACTCCTTTAAACCATGGATGTGTTTTAAACATGGTTTTAAAATGAAACAGTTTTTAAAATTTGAGTTTTGGTAACAGCAGAGAAAAAAATTGCAATGATAATAAACTGTCGAAAGTTGAAATAAATTAAAAAAAGGTGTCTGAGATTGACCAGTACTCATTTTGAATCAGTAAATGTGTATATTACTAAATTCTATCTTAAAATGGAATGAAAAATGAAGTGTATTTTTGTAGTGTTACAACAAGCAAATTGCACTCTCTTGGCAGAATGACCCATATCTCTGTTTTGGTTACTGAGCAAATCTGATCGATAAAACCTTAAAAATAAAGAGTTGAAAATGTGACACCAGTGTGAATGGTGTAAATTCTGCTGAACATGAAGCAGTGTTTTTGCTGTTCTTGTTTTTTGATAGCTCTTATTTTGTGTATATTACCGTACAGAAACAACCTGTGTGTACCTAGTTACAAAATGTTTTTGTAGTTTTTCTGACTGGAAGCTAAATTTATTCATATGGGACCTCTATTCAGGTTTGTGTCCAGTGTCTTGTTTAAGTGCCATGACCCATTAGTTTCCATTGTGTATTTATTCTGTTGACCTTATTACAGTCCATTAGGATAGATTTTTCTTGTACAAATGCTGCTTACATGTGGAATATACAGTATGTTCTAAGTTATGTTCTAAGTCTTGCAAGCAGGAATACTTCAGTGTTAATTGTCTATTTCTCATCAAGCTACGATAACTGCTTCAGTTTATATGCATCTGATGTAGGTTGCCACCCCTAAAAAATTCCTGCCCCCCTCTTGCCACCCTATAAATATTTTTCTAGATCCGCCCCTGGTTGTTCCCAAAGTCTGAACTGAGCTGGGAAAGAAAGCCTTTAGGTTTTCTGCTCCTTTGGCGCGGAACAATCTGCAGACTGAATTTAAACAGAACCTCGTATCTCTGAGTGTTTTTACATCTTTAGTGAAACTCTTGAAACAAAGCTGAGTGTATGCCACTGCTTTAGCTGATTCTTTTTTTTTATTTTACCTATTGCTTATGTTGAGCTGTGTGAGTCTGAGTGAGTTTGATTCTAAAACTGCATTGCTGCCATTCTAGGCCAGGTCCCCCTTGAAAAAGAGATCTTTGATCTCAATGGAATTAGCCTGGTTCAATAAAGGTTAAATAAAAAAAGTAAAATAAAGTTCTCATTAAGATCTTAATATCTAATTTCGGAATTATTAGTTTAAATTGTTATGCAGTAATTATATTATATGTGTCAGATATCACTTTTCTATGTTGTTATACTAAAATAAATGGTTGGCTAATCACACCTGCTGTTTTTTTTTCTTTTTACATTTCACAACAATGATTTCTCAGAATTCTCGGTACTTTGAGAGCAATTTAAATGAGGTATGTTTCCCCTTTATACAAGAAGATTTAGGAAGTGCAACTTACATATGACTTAAACTGTAGCTATTTAAGTAATTTCCTTTTTTCAGAGCACTAGATTTGTGTACTCTTTCTACCTCTGGGCTGTTTTCCATCCCAAGACAGTTTTACCTCTATTAAACACAAACAGATTAAAATCATATTCTGTATTTGAATAGAAATTTAATCAGGTCATCAAAGAGTCGATTTTTAACTTTCTCAGAATCTTGTAGACAGACTAAAACATAAGCTATGAATGAAAGTTGTCTTAAATGTATATCTACACCACCTATCCTTTTCTCCTTCACAGAGGTATGAAGCCTATACCAATCTGTCACTGGGCAAGGGGCACATCCCTGATAGGTTGTGCACCAATCCAGGGCTGGCATGTTGAGACGCAAATAATCAGACACAAACACATGCCAAGGGGAAATTTAGAGTCACTGATTAACCTACCAAGCATGTTATTGATCTAGGGGAGAACTGGAGCACCCTGAAAAAACCCATGCAGGTGGAGTACATGAAAACTCCACCCAGAGAGACCCTGTCCACCAGCAAACTGGTCCAGAAACCTCTTGAAGTGAAGCATTAGCACTGTATCTACAGCCCTACGCAAACTATGCAACACTATAAAGAAACATCTGGAAATTTCTGAATCACATGTGAAGGAGGAAAAAATCTTCAACATGTTACACTCTGTTCTTGGAATAATGAAAACAGTTAAACCAAGATGTTTCAATAATGATGGTCTAAGTATTTCATTTGGAGGTAAAAACATTTTTACTCAAACTATTTTGTTTTGAATACATGTATAATCTGTTCATGTTTAATTACCTCTGCCAAAGATATTGTGTTTTTGCTGGTATGTTTTGTCTGTCTCTTGGCACATAACTCTAAAAGTTATGGCTGGATTTCGATGAAATTTTCAGGGAATGTTGGACATGGTACAAAGACTAGATTTTCCTGGTTATGGAACTCCCTCCCCCCTGACTTCCCCAACACTGACTCCTTACCCCTCTTTAAAACCAGACTCAAACCTCATCTGTTTAAGCTCTCCTCATCCCTCTAATCCTTTTCACTATCTATTTTATTGTATTGTTTGTTTTACACCTGTTTTTATGCCTTTTTGAGTTCTTTTTTTATTTTTGGAGTGACTTGAGAGACGCTCCTAAATAAAATTGTATTATTATTATTATTATTATTATTATTATTATTATTATTATTAGCATTATTTTTATTATCATCATTATCATTATTATTGTTGTTGTTGTTGTTGCTATTCTTATTCTTCTTCTTATTATTATTTATTATTATTGTTATTATTATTATCATTATCATTATTATTGTTGTTGTTGTTGTTGTTGCTATTCTTCTTCTTCTTATTATTATTATTATTATTGTTATTATTATTATTATCATTATTATTATTATTATTATTATTTTCCGTTTCCAGTAAGTCATTATTCCTCTTGGTTATCAGCACTATATTACTCACCTGTTTCTGTCAGTTCAATAGCCAGCAGTCTATTCATACTTGCTAGTTTTTCCTCCTCACTTTTTGGTTTGTCTCTGCTTTGTATAGGGAGTTCTTATATTTCATTTTCCCAATGTCCCTCTTCTTTGTAAGATTTTGCCTTCCTCTGTTATTTTTATCATCATTATTTACTCCAGGCTCTGAACACAGCTAATAACTTCTGTGTAGAGGTACCAAATGCAGAGTAGTGGAAGATGAGTGTCAAGCACTTTTGACCCATTGCTTGTTATGTATTTCCAATTTAATGTAAATGTAAATTGTAAAAGCATTTCTTTAAAGGAATAAACTGAAGTAATCACTTGAGGTGTGTTGAAACAGGGAGTCAATCTTCAATTATACTTACAAGTAAGAAAAAAGACAAGCAAAACTAAAGTGTAAGCACACTAGACCTGAGACTTAGCACACAGAGAGGTGTTCCCTCCAATAATGCTGTGAGATTACAGAAATAATTCTTCAGAAAACAGAACTTCAGTCCCAAGATGAGGAGCTTTCAAAAGCGATGTACTAAATGCCCAACATTATTTCCTGTAGCACTTGATGATGAAACATGGCACTGAGATGAATGTTTGTCTTATTGTTTTATTCTGCTGCCAACTGATGCAAAAACATAAATAACAGAAGATATTACCTAAAACTTAAGAAACATGCTTCGATGCCCATTTAGAAACCTGAAAATCATCTGGAGCCCTCTAAAGCCTTCATATAATCATAACACAAGGATTTTTGTATTTAACTCCTTTAGCCATACACAGAATTGTACAAATCTCATGGAGCAATATACTGTGAAAATGTGTTGCATATCTGACAATTATCACCCCATTTCCTCAGATGTAATCCCTCTGTAGTAAGGAGGTCGTGGGAGCAGATAAAAAAAAATACAAAAACATAACTGCGTCTGGTAGGTTGGTCTGTTTCATGTCATATCAGCTACATTTGAGATTTAAGTCGTCGCCTCAATTAAATCATAAAAACACACCGATCTGAAGTCTGACCCAAATTAACAATTTAAAATCAGCAAGAAAAAAAAATTCCTCAAACACATTAATAAAGAGCAGGAAGGTCATGATGGACATGATACATAACGTGAAATAATGTGCTGTTTCACATAAGAATTACATCCCTTTTATTTGTCAAGCACTTTATGATGCATTTGAATGTATGAAAGGTGCTATAGAAGTGAAGTTTAAATTGCAGGGCGATGCAAAACGACAGCGGGACAGTTCGTGCACCGCTCCTGCGGCTCACACAGGGAATAAACAGCTCCAATATATCACCCAGGTATAGATGATCCCGGGCCGTGAGAACCAGTACGTCTCATAGCGCGTCGTCAGGTTGATCTACAGCAGGGGTGTCAAACTGATCCAGTAAAGGGCCACTGTGGCTGCAGGTTTTCTTTCCAACCAAGCAAAAACACACCTGACGCAAATTATTCAATCAACTGGATTGTCTTTACATGGTTGATTTGTTGGATCAGGTGTGTTCTTGCTTGGTTGGAATGAAAACCTGCAGCCACAGTGGCCATTTACTGGATCAGTTTGACACCTGTGATCTAGTGGGTCAAATCGGTACTGTGACACTCCTTCTCATCTTCATGCTCGTCTCAAGAGTTGTGCACCTCCTTCTACCGGGTTCAGGAGAAGAGGGCAGGGCATTGATTTGGAGAAGCTGATTGGCTAGTGCGAGGGTCATTTTACAGGATCAGATTCAACCTCCAACTTTTCCTGCTCCGGAGCAGGATAGCCGTTCAGAGTAAAGGTGCGTTCACAGCGGACGCTACTTGTACTACCTCAGTGATCAGTCTCCATTCAAAGTGAATGTACAGCTGCGATGGGGCGGGGCTAACCCTCCCGCGATGCGACAGCCGGTGACAAGACGACCACTTCACTTGTCGCGCAATGTCAATGTTAAAAAAGTTGATCTATTCAGGCGATGTCGTGTGTGGCATCAGCCAATCAGCGGTGTGTGTACGTGTGACGGTGCAGTTATTCATCCGGACTACAGGGCGGATGACTTCCTTCTAGGCGGAACTAATCTCAGTGAGGATATTTGCAGACCGACTGCGGTAAACTCACAGAGGATGCTGCTGCATCATCAGCTGCAGAGTTTTGTGTCTGATAAGTGAGTGAAAAGGATACAGCTGGAATAATGTCCGCTTATACATCCTATTATTCGATATACGATATGATCGCGGTAAAACTCGAGCGGACGTGACGTCACCGACCGACACCGACCGACGGCCGATGCCAACGGCGATCAAACAGGTATTTATGGACGCGCGACGCTACATCTGTGGGCGACGCGACTTTGGTAGCTGGGTCGCTTGCGGTGTGAACGCACCTTTAGTCACCATGGTGATCTACTCTGATAAAAAAGGAACCAGCTTCGTGCTATCGATATTCAAGAGTTAACCCTGAAGTTTATCGCTAAGACATTAATCCTGCTTCGTGATATAGGCCTCAGATCCTCAGCACCATCATTACTATGGTGTTATGGTCTGAAGAGTGACCACATTGACTGGTGACTTTTGACCAACTGTGCTTGCAGGGGCTGTGGTCTAAGCTATGTCAAAACAAAGGATGAGCCTTTCACTTCAGTGATTAAATGTGAAGAATTTTTCAATCATTGTGTCAAAAGTGCCAGTCGATAGTTTATGTGTAAGAAAGTAAGATGGCATGATCATGTCGTCAGATGGTGCATCCCATTTGAACTTGAAGCTGTATTGTTTGAGTAATAAATTAGATAATTCACAGTGAGCAAATTTTCAACTGGAAACTGGATGATCTTCATACCTCAAGTTCACTAGTTTGTTACTGGATCGTATTTCTGAGATCTGATGAAATTTCCACTTCACACATCAGAGTTTCAGGCAGTGGTGTGCGGTCAGGGGAGGCAGGGGAGGCAGTGCCTCCCCTAGGCTAACAAGAAAAAAATATATATATGTTTTTATAAAAATATTCTTTTTCAGTTGTTCGTATACAATTTGTCATAACCAAAGAATAAAAAAAGGAAACTGCTGATTTGTCAATAAGAGGGAGGCTAACAGAGGGGACGGACAGCGTTTCATGCGTGTAATGTGTGTCGGAGGCAGAGCCCAGGTCTGCCTCTCTGACCGTTTACTTGAAATCACAACGTTTTGCAGGTTCGCGCATGCGTACTAAGGTCTCACGCTGATTAACGTGGGCATCGATGAGGCACAGCGCTTCTCTGCCTCCGGAGGTTGTAATACCGCACCCTGTTTGAGGTCTCGCGATAGTTTGTTAGTGCAGACGTTGCTATAGTGATTCCTGCCTAGCTTGAACATTAACTCAGAAGAAACCAAACTTTAATCTTCTAAAAAAACACATTGAGATCACAAAACCCAATGCCAGAAATCCAACACAAAAGTTCCTTTTCAGCAGAGAAACCATGGCTTCTTATTTTTGAAACGCCCTCTTTTTAGGCGCTTCCAAACTTTTTATGTCCTCTGCTTCGCTCCTCACCTGCCAAATGACTGATACTGCATCTATTGTCTCTAAAACTCGCACACGCTGCTGATTTCACAAACTCCATTCACCTGCGCTGCAGGTGAGCGTGCAGCCAGTAGCGCAGCAGCCGAGGAGTGGGCAGTTACGGAGCGCCGCTGAGCAGCGTGCAGCCGAATGCTGCAGAGCGCGCTTGGAGCAGAGGGGCAGAGGAGCATAATGACTGATTTTAGGAGGCACACACCGCACTTCCAGACGGCGGAACACAAGCCACCGCGCTGCGGCCGCCAGCCGTCTAATTTTGTCAGCTGCGCGGCCGTGATGTTCGTGATCGAGGTGGCTTGTGTTTGTCTGGAGGCGGGTGCTGACTGGTATTTTCAGTGGTGCGCGCCAGACCACTGGCCGTCTAGGTGTGCCGACTGTTTTTGAGCTTTCCCGGTTTTCTCTGATTGCCAGCACGCCTCTGCCCCTTTTATATCAGTTTTTCAATTTCATCTGGCGGGCCAGATAGTATTGGAGACGGGCCAATTTTGGCCTGCGGGCCGTTAGTTGCCAAGCGCTGCTAGTGTATTTCTCCCATCTCCACTTGCACACAACACATACACAGCACAGACTGTCACCGCGTTAAAGGGGCAGGGCTGGCCAGTAACAGTTTGTATTTGCAAATGTGAGCAGTGGACCATATATATAACACACACATAGAAATTTCAACTTTAGCTGGCTGCCTGCCTCCCTCGTCATGGACCTCACCGCACGTTACTGGTTTCAGGGTATATTAAACGCACCAAAAACAAGACAAAGTCAAAGCGACCAAACTGCAAGATCATTAGAACTATCACACCAAACTTATTTCCCTGTTTCCAGCCCTTTAGGAAATAATTTACCATGTCTGTGAAGTGTCCCACATTATTTGGATGCTGATGATTGTGGACTTGTTTATCAGTTTGGTTGTAAAACTTTGTCACCGTTGTTTCAGCAACTGTGTTGACTGTGTCATATTCCTGCCACTGTCTACAATGGTCCTACTAACTGTGTGTAGACTGCTGCTCACATTTGTAATGTGTTGGTTCTGCATTACTTTCACGACCATCTAAGTATATCTTCAGCTTAATGTTATCATAGCTGATCACATAATTAATTTACACCAAAACTGGATTGTAACATTTTGTACAATGCACACACTTTATAAGCAACCACAGGCTCTTACAGGTACTTGAAAACACTTGCCATATCAAAATAAAAATGTTAACTCTGTTCACACTGTCAGAAAAATTTACAATGTGCTTCTCAATGTCACAATAGTTCTGTAATGACATATGTTTGCAGACTGGCACAGTTACTATACATTAAGGCTGTTGAGGTAATTTCTACACAGCTCCTCTTTTATCTTGTGTAATCCACATTTGCGTAGATATTGTCTGTGTGATCCACACTTTGATCTGTCTGATTCACTGAGCTCTGAAAAAAAGACAGAAAGGTTTATATGAGTGACTGCATTTTGTTTGTTCACATGAAGATGATATACAGTGGTGCACGTAGCTGTGCAACAAGATGTGTTCTTCAGTAGTAACAAAAAAATACTGAACTCGTACAGTGGTTCTCTTTTTTTTCTCATGCCCAATCTGAAGTCAAAATGCCCATCTCCAAATGGTCCAGGATGGGATTCATTAAAATGTAAATGGACATGCTAATATTGATTTAGTCTTAGTGTGTTTACAGAACACATAAATCAATGGAATCTTTTGCCCTTTTTATATCCACCTACTAGCTTATATACAGCCTATCACAAATACAATCGTTAAATATTGTCCCAAATCAAACTCTAACCTTAACTTAAGAGAGTAACACATCAGTATGACAAAATTTAAAGCTCCTAGTCTCAGTCTCTTCAAGATTCAAAGAGAAGGTGCATGTCCAAGGTCACTGGCTAAAAAACAAATGAACACATTTAAGTGCCAAGAAAGTTTGTGGTGGCCTATTGAAGAGCACCCCACATTGTTTTAACAGATGCTAAACTCTGATAAAGAACATAGCCCGTTCCAGTTCTGGATTTTGGATTGGCACCTGAGATGGCTGACCAGTATTCAACAGACTTCAACTTGAGTGTCTGCTTGAGGCTGGCTGCTGGGAACCCAGAGGTTACATGATTGTGTGTAGGGTACAGAAACTTTCACGGTAAACATGTTGACTGCCTGGTTCAACAAGGTCAGGTCGAGTCAGGTATGGGAGCATAAATGCTGATTCAGCACTTTGCCATGTCAACCATGTCCACGTCCAATCCATTAGGAAGCTAGTATGCAAAGAGTTGGCTCAGGTCCAGGAAAGCATGCATAGCTGCCACTCCCATATCCAACAACTCACTTTTTTCATTCCTGCCCTACTGAGCACGTCAGCATTGGACACATGGTCCTGACAAGATAAGCAAGAATGGAGGGACCATGGACTAAAAGTCTTTGCCTCTTGTCTGCCTGCTCAGATACTATGAGTGCCATACCACCTTGTGCAGTGAACTCATCGCTCCATTGTTCTTAGGTCTTAGTTTGTAATATATCTCACAGTATGAGGAGTGAATTTCTTTCACAGAAGGCACATTTTGAGTATTATTGAACTGGGACAGTTAGGGACATGATTAAAATAGCTTTAAATCCAATAAGTGATGGTATTGGTCAAACCACTTTAAAGGAACACTACACCCAAACAACGATTTGGCCTCATTTTCTACTCACCCTCATGCTGAGCAACACTCTGGAGCACTTTTTTGATGTCTCAAATGCAGCTGGAGGTCTCATTTTGTGAACATACTTCCATCTAACAAGGGAAAAGAAAAAAGGCCCATAAAGTCTACATATTTTCCTTCAAGTCGCTGTAATCCAAGTGTCCTGAGCTTAACGTCCATAATTAATTAGCGAGGTCATTTAGTACATTTTTCGATAAACAATGCTATAAGCGTACTTCTGCAGTGCTTTTATATGTAGCCGTCTGGATTGGTCTGCAAAACTCTGATAACTATTAACATATGTAGTGCATTGCCAGGTAAACACTTAAATGGACTTGCCAGTCAGTGAAGAATAACAAGTAAGAACCTACCTATATGATCATTGATTGAACTAATTTAATAGTTCAAACACAAAAAGTAAAATCAGTCACATGAATGCCATGCAAGCTAAGATGCATTTAAATTACCATTAGAAGTCAGGCAAAACCAACACACTGAACGCAAACAAAACATTAAAAACACAACAAAAGAGTAAAACCCTTGTAAATATTACCTTAACATTTACATAGATGGGATCTTCAACATCAGTCAGGGCAGGAAGTTGGTCAATCTTTTTGCATGACACTTCACTGCAAAGAAAAACAACAGTTCTGACACACTCATGTGAGGAAGAGAATATTTTGAACATTCAATTATGACTGTCATTTACAGCTCTTTATCTCATTCTATATATTCACTCTTCTGTGTGCATTCTGATATCTGAGGATTTATATTTAAGTTAATCAAACATCTTGCTATACAGTACATCTGTAAGATAAAAAAATATATATATATATATCGCTTTAGCATAACAAACCTTTTGGGATTGTTTGATGATGCTCTGCTAAAATTGGCGTAATATCCTGATCCTTCCCGAGTAACAGACTGTGTCCTGTTTAGAGAAAAGGAGTCACTGCATTGAGGTAGGATGTTTTTAAAAAAATGAATTCAAGTAACAAAAAAGCCTGTCATCATTTGTGTGTATCAATATCTGTCTCATTTGTAATAAACACATGGAAAAAAAACATGCATGCATATTTTGTGACACTTCCAATCCCCATTGTGATCTTAAAGATTTTAGTTAAGATTTTAAAGTAAAAATGTTCTATTGAGTTTTTTTACTTCAAGATTCAGCTTTTTATAACCATCCCTTTTCCCAGCAAGTCAAATAAAGTTCAGAAGAGAAAAGATCTGCACGTTTTTATCAACTTAACAAATGAAAAGTAAGCAAACAGAAGACAAATCTAAATCAAATAAATTTTCGGCAGAGCTATCTGATTAAAACACAAGTGTTTAAAGAAGCAAACAGGAGGCTCCAAGCTGAGTGAGAAGCAAATCAGTCTCTGCCAACAAGGTGAAGTTTTGAAAGACAATTCAATAACACAAGTCACTTACCACAGCAAAACTAAGTACAGAACAGGACACAGCACTTTTACTACATCAGCAATGTCTCTCTCAAGGAACGGTTTTAAGGCCTATCTACAAATGCTATAACCCTAATGTGAAAACAAGGCAAAGCGACTCAACTATACCTAAAATCTTGGGAACTGGGGTGCAGACAATCGAAACTTGTGCTCTGGACCGATGTGTCAAAAATTGGAATATTTGGCTGTGGCAGAGGGTAGCTTGTTCATCTAAGGGCTGGAGAGCAGTATAGCAAGAGTGTCTTCAGGCAACACTGGAGTGTCTTTGTAAGTCTAAGGCTACGTCTTTGCAAATGAAGTTAGGGTTTTGGTCAGGATGTATGGTATTCTCAATACTGAGAAATAAATGCAAATGCTTATCCACCATGCAAATACCACCAGGTAGGCACGTGATGGGCCCAAAACAATAGCCAGTGTCATCAACAGCTGCCTCCTTAGTAAAAAAGAACAAGGACACCTGGGAGTGATGGCATTGCCCCCACAGAGCCCTAATCTAAACATCATTAGGTGTGTCTGGGATTACATCAAGAGAGGAATCTAAGCCAGCACACATCCAGATTTTCCTACCTGCTGAGTTTCAACAACAACTAAGTTTGCAAGAAATGAGACTGTTTTAAGGGCAAGGGTTCTTCACACAAAATTCTGATTTAATTTAAATGCTGAATGGAGGTGATCTTATATAGCTCTTTTCTAGTCTTTTTAATATTCAAAGCTGCCTTACACTGCAGGTCACCCTTACCCATTCACACCCATTCACTCTCACATTTACTGTAATAAACACATAGAAGTTTCTATGTTAGTTATCCATCAGTATCTCTAACACATTCACACCCTTTCATGCCCATTTACACACCACTGACGCAGCAGTGGGAGCAACTTGTGGTTGTCCTTGCTCAAGGACACATCGCCATGTGTTGCCTGGAGCTGTGTTCTGTTCATTCACTTTGCATCCTTTTTAGTTGATAAAAATCAACTACTAACACACTTTAAATTTACTTCATCATCTCTTCACACCTTTATAAAAGCCTTTCCATGTTTCTGCATAGTTATATATATATTCTAGATTTAGATTTAAATATATTTAATTTGTTTAAAAATTGGGACAGTATGCATTAGTAAACATTGACATGGAAATGCATGTGATCATAGCTGAGTGGCTAATTTCCATTCCGCATGTGCTCAAAATATTGATACGACAAATATCGTCATGCACTTCTTTGGGATACGTGTATCGATACGGACTCTACAGAATAGATACGGCATCAGTGTATGGACAGTTGTTGTAAATACACTTTGGGTAATGTTAAAATGGCACAGTTCAAAGTAGAAGCCAATGCTGCATGATAAAACACATGTTCCAAATTTCAACTTGGGTCTACAATCTTTGGGGACCTGAATTAAAGTTCTCAAGTTGAAGAATTATTTAAAACTCATGCTTGTTCTTTTTCTTCTTGTAATAAAGGCAAAAGTTGCTGGGAATTCTGTTAAAAGCGCAGTCAGTGTTCACAATTTATGTGTATCGGGATACGCATCGTATCCTGGCCTCAGTATCAGGATCGTATCGACGGGTTGATGGAAATACCGAGCCCTAATTTCCATCCCCAGTTCCATTAGCAGGTTGGTGTCAACACTTAAATTTTGAGATTCAATTTGACCCATTACTGTCAAGGTTTGTTTTTTCTTTTTCCTATTTTTTTTTTATCATTATTTCTAAGTCAACTGTGACAGTTTCTTGTTGTCAGCCTTGTTGGTTATTTGAGCATTGTCTTTATTTTCTATTGTTCAGTCAAGATCTGAAAGTTTGTATTTATTTTATATTTATCAATTCTAATGTGGCTGCGTGGTGGACAGGTGAAGGTAGGTGTCTGATGGAGATTTGGGGGGTGTCCTGATGAATTGGGTTCGAGGGATAGAGGAAAACTGAGTTGCAAGCTTTTGTTTTGGGTACTTAAATTGCCATGAATGTCAAAATGCCAATAGAGGGACCTTTGACTTCACAAAGGATCATAAGATCTGCCTGTAAACATTGGAGAGCAGAAAAATCAAATCTTTGTCTTTTCATTTCTTTTTTACTTTTCATAATTTTCCCTTCAACTTTGTAACATTAAAGACTCATGATGCAGTATGCTTTTGACTTTAAATTATACAGAGAACTAGTCTACATCCTCCTTTCAATGGATGAATTCAAAAACACATGTCTTAAACTCATGGCATATTAAAGAACAGAAACAAAATACATATCTGAGCTAAATGAGCCCTTAAAATGTCTGAACTTGGTTTTACTTCTACTGTTGCCTATGAGAAAAATGTAATTTTATGCATTCAAACCCCACATTTTGAAACAGACTTTCAGTGAACCTACCTTTTGTGTTTTATGAAAATGAAAACTCCAGCGATTATAACAAAGATCACGACTAAGGTAAGTGATACAAAGATGGCTGTGTACATTGATGAAGATGGTGATTCTGGTGGCAATGGTGGTTGTGTTGGTGGAAATGATGGAGAACTATCCAGAGAGTCAATAACTGATGAGACATAAATAAAACAAGGACGTTAAATTAAAGACAGTTTATGTACCCAGAGAAGACCTAAATATTAAACACTAAATGATAAAACTTACTTGTTGGTGTAATAGTTTTTGATGAAGTGTCATTTTTATCTGAAAAACAAAAGAGTTTGTGAGTGTTCTTTCTTGTGCAACTTTGCAATTTATGCATAGATGGCAAGGATGCTTACATTTAAAAAAAAAGAACAGTGTTTGGGGATTAATTTTTAACATCTTGCTATGTTCACAAAACTTCACAGTTTCTTTAAAAAATGCACTGAAGGCTTTTCTATTGCATTTCTACCACTTTTTAAAATACAGAAGTTTGTCTTTAACAAACAACTGTTATGTTAAAACCTCCAGGGCATAAAAAAGTCAATGCAGAAGTGTTAAAAACTGCAGTTTGTCAAGTGTCAGCATGACGCAGGGTGGAGGAAACCCCAGGCGGTCTTTGTCAGTGCAGAGTTCAGATGGCTTTTACAATCTAAACCACTGTTTGGGGGGGGGGGGGATGGTTTAGTTGTCGTTTTTACTTTTTACAAACTCATTTTACTTTTATTGACGGTTTCCAGTATGGATAGTAAAGCAAATGATGGCATGGACATAAGCTCATGCAGTGTCAGATGGTCTTCAGTCCCACCTCAGCTCAGCAGCTCATCATGAGGTTGATCTAAGGGGTTGGTTGAGTCATTGTGGACAGTATGGCTGTGTCCATGACTTGCCCTCAACAGTTTTCGAAAGTCTGCTTTATTAATCAAAAGACTAACAAGCCTTTGTCCATTTTTTCATGGTCAGCGGCTCTGACATATTGGATAGAGTCACTGCAGTAAGTGGTAAGCCAACCCCATTTTGCTAGTTTCTGTCATCTTTATGGCTCAAAAATATACCTCAAGTATTAGTGGGGGCCAAAATTGTTGTAACCAACTGACAACTGACAATACTTTCATCAACTAGTGTGAGTGAAGTTGTACTAGTCAAGTGGTCTATATCTTTAACCTTTACTACAAATCAATGTGCCCGTGATCTGTCTACACCCCTACCCTCCATCATGAGAATAATCCATCTCTCCCTCTGTCGCTTGTTCCAGCTTTCAAAAAATGTGCTCAAACATTGGTTTAGAAATTGCTAAGCTTTGCATAGGATATACTCCCTGAGCATGTTATTCAGGCAGAATGCATCAATATCAAAACATGTCCGTTAACAGGCCACAGTTAACATGAGAGAACAAAATATCCAACATCTACTTTTTGACAGGGCCATGGTACGACACAGTTCATAAGGATTACACCAAAACAGCCTGTTCTGTGCAGGACTAAAACAGAGGGGTTTAAAGATGTGCCAAAATCCCATTTTTGAGTGAATTTATTTGGATGTATCTGATTGGACATTTGGTTTAGGGACTTCAGAACAGTTCTGGTGACCAGAGTAAGCTTGTTGAAAAATTAGTCAGATATGGAACTTTAGTAAAAAAAAAAAAAAAAAAAAGATACTTTAGAGATATTGTTACTGTCAGGGCTAGGCTAAGCAAAGCACATTTGCAACTCTCTAACATGTTACAAAAGCAAGTAATCAGAAGGGCATTCAAAACAGACTACTTGTATGTTACTGGTTTTATGCCCTGTAAATTAAATTCTCTTTGCTCTCAATGATAGAATGAGCTTGGTGAGCAGAAACTTTCAGTTCACAGAGACATGTGCCATGCCTCTCTTTAGAAAACTACTTCCTTGGGTTTATAATGTCTTTGCTATACAGTCTCCTCCTTCATGTGTGTTTTCTGCCCATGACTGTTTTGAAAGTCTGCTATGTGGTTTTTAACCCACTACCATCGGACATCATTTGGGCAGCCATTCAGCAAAGAGCTCATTATCATCTCCTCACATGGCCTTGTCAACCTCTCGGATGTATTTTCAAAGGGGATGAAAGATAGCTGCATCTGATCCTGTATACAGATGTGAAAATGTATTTTTTTTCATTGAACTTAAATCAAATCTTTGCTTTAAAGACACTCGAGACATGGTGTAAACAATAAAACACCTTTAATATCTAAAAGGAAGTCAGTATGTCACTGATTAGCATGCTGACAAGCAGCCTAATGGTGAATACAATAACCCTAAACAAAAGTATTAAAATGGTAAATGGACTTGAGCTTATATAGCGCTTTTCTAGTCTTGGACTACTCAAAGCTGCTTTACACCGCAGGTCACACCTACCCATTCACACCCATTCACTCTCACATTCACTCACTGATGGTTCAGAGTTTCTATGTTAGTTATCCATCAGTATCTCTAATACATTCACGCCCTTTCATGCCCATTTACACACCACTGACGTAGCAGCGGGAGCAACTTGGGGTTAAGTGTCTTGCCCAAGGACACAACGCCATGTGTCACCCGGAGCTGGGCTTGAACCTGCAACCTCCTGATCACTGACCAAGCGCACTATCCAACTGCGCCACCGACCCCCACAAAATGAATTCAACAAAGCTGCTTTACTGTAGGGCTTTGGGGGAGGCAGGATACTTGGAGTTCACAGAATGTGGGTTTAGATCAGCTGTGAGAGAATGACATCAGTGAAGTTTTCCAAAGCTCCTGAGTAACCAAACAGCAAACTGTGTCACCCACCATGTACAGTGATGAAGACGTCCTGCTGATAGAAACTGTAGTTCTCGTTCTTTGTGCTGATTCTCACGTAGAGCCCTCGATCGTTTTCTGTCACACTGCGGATCTTCAGGGAGCAGTCACGGTTGTCTCTAGGAACATGCTCTGTCTTTACCTTGTACTTCTCCAGCACATATGTTTTATTTGTATGGTAAATGAACACATTTCTGTCTCTGTCTTTGATTTTGATGGCACTCTTTTGTTTCTTTTTCCAGTACACTGAAACTGGATCCTGGCACTGCTCAGGCGGGCAGGTAAATGTACAGTTTATAGTCACATCAGAGCCCCTGACAGCAGTAATCCTCCTGTCCATCTGTATTGTCCATTTTCCATGACCTGTGATCAAAACAAACCAGTGCATATGAATTAGGCCCCACAGTGTGAACAAATCATTGGTGGTTCAACATCAGACAATGGACAGCAAATGCTTGTGTCTTGTGTTCCAAGCAGTTCAGGATAAAATCATGCAAGCTTTTGAGCATGAAATGAGAGGTGTTTTTCAATTTAAAGGTTTAGGGTGTCCTTAAATATGTTGCTTTCTGTTTAAATTGTACAGATTGGTTGGCAAAATGAGTCTAAGGAGGAGAGTGAAAATGTCAAGGCTCCTGTCCAGATTAACCAACTTGCCCTATATTTAGCATTTTTGCATTTCAGACAGTACTAAAATAAATGTTTAAGTAATGAAATTAACAATTTCTTCTCCTTAAACTTGAAATGAATGTGATCAACCTATTTGTGCATTTTTCATCATTATTTTATTTTAAATGTTCACAAAGGTGAACAATATTTGCAAAGCTTTTCCAAATGTTGCCAGCAAAAGTTAAATAAATGGAACTAAAATTATTTTGGTTCTAAATACAAAACAAAGCAAAAAACATGCAACTGCATACTGACGCTGAATAAGTGTGAAAAAAATGTTCAGACAAAAACTGGCAAAGAATGAAGATCACCTGCCAGTTCTATTTTCTTATCTAAACACATTGCCAAAAAATCCAGACTAAGTAATTAAAACTCTATTTTGTGGGGAAAAAAATCATCTAGCAGTGTTCTACTTATTTCTTTCTTTGTCTTTTTCCTCTTCTCTTTTTTTTTACTAAAAGAGGCCCCTTTATCCTTTTTGGGGGGTTATTTGCACTCAACTACATTTTATATACCTCGTCTGTATCATAGAGTACTTATATTTATTGCTCCAACATTATGTCCAAAAAAATCCACCTTATAGAATATTTTGTAGTTGGTGCACCAAAATTATTTGTCTCCTAGGAGCAAGAAATGAAAAAAAAATTAGCGTTAAACTTGGCACAAGAAGATGCTGTAATAAATGTAAATGTACCGAATGCAGGACGTAACCAGAAAATGATTGCCAAGAGTTTACCTTGTTTGTTTGGTGTTAGAGGTCTTTCATAGTAGAACAATGCTTTCCAAACAACTCAAGACAACAAAGTAGTCTTGTCCATCACATTGGAGTTACTTCAATGAAAAATTCCACATATTCTCATGACAGAATCTGTCCTTTGTCAAAGTTATTTTAGCTAAATTAACTTTGACTTCTGACCGGTTCAGGGTGTACCATGCCTCTCGCCCAATGGCAGCTGGGATAGGCTCCAGCTCCCCACCCCCTGAGTTTACCCAAATGTATATATGAAAGCAAACAGCAAGGTTTTACACCCAGACTTCACTGTGAAATATACCTGCTGTCCCTGATATCTTCCCTCCTCCCCCTCTGTTCACTCACATACTAGAAGCAGGGAGACCTTCTGGCATGAGGGCCACGTGTGATGTGAACCACATTTTCTGGGGAGGTTACCCTGGTATTTCAGGAAATATCAGGGCTAGATGTATGAAAAGGGCTTAATAAATGAAATTGCAAATGATACCCACCTTCTGAAAGAAAGGCCAGTGCCAATATGAGAGCGATTCCGATCAGACCATTGAGCTTCATCTACACATGAAAAGTTAAAGTTTAGCCAACATGTTAGAGCTATGATTAAAAACAAATGTCATATTCACTCTCCAGATTTAAGATAAAAAATGTCTCTTTTTAACATTTGTTGAGAGTTAAGTAAATACTCACTGTGACAGAGATCCAGACAAGGCTGTGGACGTCTCTCTTACTTTGTTAAAATGATGTATAACTCAACTCTGATGTGAAATTTTTTGGGTGTGTTTCCTGTTGCTCAGTGGTGGTAGATTCAAAGAAATGGGGAAGTTGGGACACAAAGGAAAACACTGACCACAGGATGACTTTCTTATCGAGTTTGAAGACTAAATTCAGTGGCTGACAGTTGCATTAAGATTTTTTTGGAAGAGCAAGGTGACTGAGCATTTTGCTGTAGGTACAGACAGCTGACATTACACGGGTGAAGAGTGACATTAACATGAAGAGTTTTCATCTTTCTGACACAGCAACAGGTTCGTGGCCCTGTTAAACCACAGAATATCATCAGTGTGAACATACAGAGGAAGTTTTTTTTCTGAGTAGAGCTGGTGACACTTGCAGAATTTGTGAAGTTCTCTGAAACAAGGGTGTTTATATATTCAAGTGCGGAAACAATGAAGAACATGTTGCAGTCACAGGCTGACACACGAAGTTTAATCATCTGACAATCCAGAGCGCCCTCTTAAAAAAACCCAAGAGAATGTTGAGACTCTGGCTCTAAAAGGCTTTGTATGGTAATCAGAAGGCACATAACAGACATTACACCACCAGCAGCCTGAACTACAAATGCAAGGAAGTGTGGATCCATCCTCTCAAGTTCTTTACACTAAAGTCTAACCCCACCAAATGGAGGTTGTAACAGAGTGACTGATAGATGAGTAAGATTGTTATTGTGATGTGTGTAAATGCACCATCAAGAGAAACAAAAATACTTTTTGGTGAGAAACCATCATACAAGGTTGCTCAAATATTGCTGTTACATCTATAAGCAATAGTCAAAACAATAATAATAACAACAACAGTAATATTAACAGTTTGTCATAAAAGGGGGAAGGATTGGTTAGCCATAGCATTATTACTAGCAGTAATAATGTTAGTAATGGTAATGATAATATATAAGTAAATTGTATTTAAAAGAATCAAAGAAAGAAGGTATAAAAGAATAATAAAAATGCAAATTGGGTGGAGTATTAATGAGGAGAAGAGGAACAACAACAGCAATTGTGGCAAGTGAAATGACAATACGGGAAGTGGGGATGTCAGTGGTGTTGTTGTGGTTGTGAGGAGAGAAGATGTTGTGAAATGAGGCAATAATTAAGCAGGTAAATACATAAAATATAGTAAAATATGAGTAGAGCAAAGTAAATGAATGAGGAATAGAGCGATGATAAGGAGAAAGAAAAGGGAGGGTGTGTTGATAATAATATAATAATAATGATAATATAAGGAGAGTTTCAAGAAAATCAATGAACAAATAGACAAGAAATTCTGATGCGTAAATAACAATCTTCATTGCTGTCATTGCAGCAGTTTTAGTTATGGGTTGGGCGAATATATATTATGCTGTTTAACTTTGACATTCATTTTGTATGGCATATTAATAAATAAATTAATTAATTGTATGTGTTAATAAAGAAACAGTTTGTTGTTTGGACACTGTTGTTTCACTGATTGATTTCCTGTGTACCAAACCCAGCTTGTTTTTTTTAAATTAATAAACGTTTTGCTTTTGATAACTGGACCTGGTGTTCTTCATTTGTGTCCTGTCTTTTTGTGCTTGTTCATCACTGAATTATGTTATGATATTTACTTAGACAGTTATTGAGAAAAAACAATAATTCGCTATGGTAGTTAGCCTGTAGGGATCATCACCAAAATGTAATATTTGGGTCATTACCAACATATTTTGGAAATATCAGCAAAACCTATCCACTAGTTCATGTGTAACCTTGATGACAGGCAAACAAACATATGTCAGAAAAGACATAACCTTCTTGAGGAGGTAACTAATTCTTGATTAATACCATTTTGACAACTATTAACAGGTAAAAAAAAATCCTGTAGCCTCCAGAAAAAAAATTGATTATCTCTCATGTTAATGATGCTTCTTTACAGAGGCATGAATATGGTGTGCCTTAAGATGTTATTTTGATTTTTTTGGTGAGCCTTAGGCAACAAAAAGTTAAAAACCACTTGCTAATGCATTCGGTCATTCCACTGGAGTATTTCTTAGATTCCAGAGAGTTGTTATTATTTATTAAACTCATTAAACTTTCTTTACTTTTTTAACTTATTTATTATTATTATTATTATTTTTGTTGTTGTTGTTGTTGTTGTTGTTGTTGTTGTTATTTCATGGCACCTTTCAGAGCACTCATGGTTACCTTTCAATATGAAAGCCCGATAAAACAAAAAAATGCAACAAACAGAACAAAAAGTACAACAAACATTGCTTTTGGTGAAAATGTATACCCATCTATCTATATAATTATTTATTTATTTATGTGTACAGATCAGGTGGGATACACCAGTCTGAACATACAAGTTTTGAGTTTGGCTTTGTCTCCATCTAGAGCACAATCAATGCTGCATGCACAGAAATGCAACCAACAAATGTTAGCAAGTGACCTTTATGAAAGTTGGTATTGTCTGTTTTTGGTGAGCATGCAGTAATACCCTCAGTTTCTTTTTCTTGGCTGCCTTGCTGTCGGCGACTTGCTTCATGGTTTGATTGAATTTGTTTGTTGTGAATTTAGAAATAGATTTCTGTGTTCTGTAAGTGGCCTGTCCCCTCTATATACATCATTAGAGGGAAGTTTCACACGGTTTAAGTGCACATTTCTTTGAAGTATATTTTTAGATTTAGGTTTAAATTTTGTTTTTTTGTTTTTTAAATTTGGACAGTGTGCATTAATAACCACTGACATGTAAATGCTTGGGATTTTAGCTTGAGGGGCTAATTTCCATCCCCAGTTAGCAGGTTAGTGTCAACACATAACCCAAAACAGACATCCGTAATAGAAATAAAAGCGTACAGAACATATTAAAAGACATACCACCACTCTGGTGGTAAACTTTTTCAGTTTTACTTTGATTTGTTGGGGGGGGGAGCATGAGTTTGTTTCAATATTTGAGGTAAATTAAGTAGCAGAAGTAATCACAAGCTAATTGGTTCATATCACCTTCACCCCTACACCATTATGTCTAAGGTTTTTTAACTATTAAATTGAAAGTACTCAAATAGAAGCACATTACACGGGCACTTTTGTTATTCCAATGACTAACTGAATTTGTCCTTTTCTGAATCTGAAAACAAAGTAGGCTATGGGTTGTAATAAAAAAAAACTCCTAAACATGTTAGTTCTGTTTTTACCAGTTGTCAAAAAAACAAAAAAGGCTGAAATACAAGTTTTCAGACTGTAGGCTATTAAAGAAAGCTGAACAGAATAAATGATCTCACTTTGTTCCCATGTAGCAAATCCGAATGCTGTTTTACATCTTCTCCCACTATTATTAACAAAGACGTGACTCTTCCAGTCTTGTGACTACATTTGCCATGATTAACCCTCTTTATATAGTTAACATCAGTCAGATCAATCAATTACCATACTTAGTTGTTCCAGCTGACACCACACATACTTTCATATTTTATTGACACTGTTGTCATTAATCTTTATTTATTGATTATCTGATTGTTTGCCTCTCTCCTGAGGAGTGTACCTGCAGCTCTGTGAGGATCCAGCATGTATACAGACAGTTGGTGAATTAT
This sequence comes from Scarus forsteni, assembly GCA_036419115.1. Lineage (NCBI taxonomy): Eukaryota > Metazoa > Chordata > Actinopteri > Labriformes > Labridae > Scarus > Scarus forsteni. Next base: position 12,412,245 of record JAZDUH010000111.1, on the reverse strand, counting down.
CAGTTCATTTTAATGGTGAAAGTCAGGAAACCCACCTCCCATTTGAGGTCCCACTGCCACGAAATACTCATATGGTAGCTACAGACTTAATTAGAAGTCTAAGACTTGGGCCTATAAATGAATAGAGAAAACCTGTTCGATTTATCTTAATGTAATTTTTTGTTAATGACTATGTGACATTATTGTCAGATAATGTAATGAAAGTAATTAAAATTTTCACCAGGGTGATTTCAACATAACCATACTGATATCAAGAGTCGATAAGATAAATAGAATGTGAGAATCTACCCCTGCTATATAGAGTCATATACAGAGTGAAGTTAAATTACAGTTGTATAATAAGTTGTTGATTATGTTCTTATTCTGTAGTTTTCTGAATCAGTTAAAACTAATTAACCCCTTAAACCTATGCAGTGTGTCAAGTCTCATGGCTGTGCAATGAAGGAATTACTGAATTCATGAATCAGTAAATATAGAGCACATCAAAGTTGTGGATAACTTCTGGACAGAAATGTTCAATTCTCTTCTGTATAAGTTCTCATTTTTTAAAATTTTTAGCTATATATTCATTTTTCTGTCTATTTTGTATTGAGAAATTCATTTAATGTTGTTTTACTAATGTCAAATTATTTTGTGTTTAATTATTTAATCATTCGTTATTTCAAAAACTAGCATTAACATCATTTTATTTAAGTTACAGTTTTGCCTTGACTCTTATTTAGTTAAGAATTAGTCCTAATTTTGTTCGGGCTACTTATTTATTGTTAACATTTTTAATATTATTATTTTTGCCAGATTTGTTCTAATTAATAAATGACATAACAAATTAATAAATGAAGAAATAATAAATAAAGAAGGCAGACCTTTTTTATTGATGTTATAGTCCTTTGATTTTTGTTTTTGTAATTCGCCTAACTGCAATTATGTCAAAGAAATTCCTGGGTCTCCTTTGCATCTGCTGACCGCTGATTAACAGCATTAAATTCGTCAGTGGATCTTATCAAGACAAATTTGAGGTCTATTGGAGGCATAAAAGCTAAAAGTTTCGGATCTTTTGGTCATCATCGGCGTGGTTTTCTTTCACCTCATGCCATGAACGAGGTTCATGTGTGTCAAAGAGATGTTAATCTAAGTTTGGTTTAGGGGTCAGAAAAGTTAAAAGCGTCAGACCCACTACCTCCAGGCTGTGGGGCTTCCATCACTTCATCACAGGGTGGCACTACAGGCTGAATCAGACATTTTGTCAGCAAATGTTGTCAAATTAAACCACTAGGTGGAGTGAGACATGCTCCCAAACCCAAAAGTGAACTTTAGCACTGAAAACCAGACTCCACCTGGAATGTGGGCCAAACTCGGATCTGAGGGTGCAGTCATATGACTCCCTGATGGCCGAATGAGAGTCGGCAGGATTGCAAACGCTTCACTAAAACTGCTCCAACAAAGGTCCTAGTCTTGAACGTTTTGACTCTGTCATAAGAAAGCGACCTGTGGCTGGTTTGAGCTCCAGCCTGCACAAAGGAGACATGTTCTGGATCCAGTAGTCTGCAGGAGGATGACACTTTGGTGTTGTCTGTCCTGTGAATGTAGCTCCTCTTCACCTGTCGGGAGTTGTAGTCACAAACTCTGCAGGCACAGATGGAGGGACTCGGGACCTGGCGTCCTCCTCTGCAGGCAGCCGGAGAGGGGACGAGCTCGGCGGACAGTCAGCAGCCACATGTCCGCCTCCACAGCAGAGTAGCGTCGGTCAACTCTGCGGCTCTGTCCGCCGCACGGCTCTCCTTACCGGGGGTCATGGACGCCGAGGGCAGGGTGGACGAGTCCAGACTGAGGATGCACATTTTCAAAAACGGTGAGCAAGTATCGGAGTACACTTACTCACGTTACTGTAACGAAGTAACTTTTGTATAGTCGTTGTATTAGTCGTTTTATAGACAGTAATTTTACTTTTACACAAATAATTTTACATAACGTTTTTACTTCCTACTACATTTTGCATTGCATTTGAAAACTGAGTCAAAATAAATGAATTAATGTATTAGGGATACACATTGGTGCTGTATTACTATAATATCATCCTAAGAGGTTGAATATATCGGTGGCTATTGAAATTTTAGCCCATAATTAGCCTACAGCAGCTACACTGACTGTGTATCTGCCATTATGTATGAGCCAAAAAATCCCTTATATCAGCCAAATACACTAATGTACCATATGACCTGACCATATCATCACTGGCACTTTGAAAATCACTTGAATGTTGTTTTACATCTGTTCCAAACAAAAATAGACTTCCATATGAAAGCAACAAGTGAACTTACATAAATTCAAAATCTCCACAACAGTGTGAGTGATGTATTCAGAAACATAATCAGAATGGATATCATCTAAAGTCCAATATTGTTTATCCCAGGAAAACATATATGAAACTAACCAGTTGAGCTCTCTGTCAAAAAGTGTATTTACACAAATATTGATTTTGTGATACTTAAGATCAGTATCATGGTAGTCAGTAGGGCTGAAAGATATTTTGTTATCATATCGATATCCAGATATGAACATTCAAGATCTTAATAGCCAAAAAGCAACGATATAAACAATATAGATTTCCCCCACGTTTACCCTGTATGTACAGCTCTGGAAGTCACAACAAATTTCATTTTTATGATTGCCCTTGAATGCACTGCTTGGTTTTCACCATAGTCATATCGTATCGTATCAATATCGAGATATGAAACTTTGTTGAAATCGTTCAGCCCTAGTAGTCAGTGCCTGAAAAGATTCTTTTGATCAATACTGGTCAAATTTTTGATGAATCAGAGACAGAATGTCTTCAATAGTTGGTTTGATTTTGGAGTTGATGAAAGAAAATTAAATGTACAAAATATGCTCTCACATTCTATAAACAGGGAGTATTTATCACGGCAAATTGCTAGTGTTCATATATTTGGCACCATACATTTAATTGAGAGGCGGTTGGAGCCTCAGGTCTCCACAGTAGCTTAAAATTCAAGTGACTGCTGGTGTAAAAGCATTGCCATCATACTGTTATGTTATAGTCCATAGGTAAAGTTTTGTAGGCTAAGTCATAAAACATCTGTTAGTTCATCTAAAACTTTTTCATTATGTATCAAAATATATTGAGAGCTTTGTGAGGTATTTGTTTTGAATGCAATAAAGTCAATAGAATACAATTGGGATTTATTACATCTATCTAGGTATTCAAGTGAAGAGCACCTGTGCACACCAGTGTTTATTTTTGCAGCTTTTTATTTCAGCTGAAGTTGTAGTCTTTTGCCCAAAATGTTTTTGTTTTAGTCATAATTTAGTCATCCAAATTATTTTAATTTTAGTCTAGTTTTAGTTGAAGAAATTTCACATTTTTTTCAACAGTGTAAGGCAATTTTTGTTTCCTTGAATTTCTGAAGTCATGTTTAACACTTGGGTAAGGAAACATCTAAAAGCCTTTTACTAAATACAAGTAAAATTTGAATATATAAATTAACAAAAACAAATTTAACTTTTGTGTGAAATGCAGTCACCTTTATTGAGGCTACCTGGCAGAGCATCTCAGCTACAATACCAGAATAGACAACAAACAGTGAACCTGCTCTACATGAATTTCAGTTCGTAAAGAGAATTGCTCTGAATGGACACCCCCACCCACCAACTTTTCCCACCACCACAAAGCAAGGGTAGCTGTCATTGGATGTCTCTCTTAACTCATCCAACCTTTCCACACAGCCAAAGTATCTGTGGTTGGAGATTCCTAACTTGTCCCTACTTTCTATATGACAGAATTACGTCTGACTGGATTAAGTCTCTGTCAAACATTTATGTCTAGTTTTTATCTGTTGACAACAGTGTCACTGAATTTATGTTTAGTTTTTGTCCATGCGCACTTTTGTTATAGTCCAGTTTTTGTCAGGGGAAAAAAAAGGTTGTTGAAGAAATCTATGATGAAAGTAATTAGTGAACAAAATGAACACTGGTGCACACAGAGGCATTGGACCTCATTTAATGACATTTACATGCTAAGGTGTTCTTGTGTGTCAGTATTAAAATGGTTTGACTTTATAAAGAATTATTGTGAAATTTTAAGGACTTGTTTGTTGCACAGTTTTAATGCAGTGCAGTGGAAACTAGTGTTTCTGAGGTAACAGGCAAAGCAGAAATCTTTAATAATCCCATAATGCCCATTTTGAAATATAATCCAGTGAATTTCGTGTTTGAAAGATTGGTATTTCAGCCTTAAGACAGAATAGTGTGATACAGAGCTCCTGTGGGGAGTTTTTCACCGCAAGATTTTGAGGCTGTGTTGTGTTATTACAAAATATAAGTATGTTTGTCACATCTCTCTGCATTCAGGAGCTGTGTCCCATTGGATAAAGGGGATTAAACTGTTCCCAAAACTGCACGTGCCTCATTTCCTGGAAAGGCAAAAAATATGTAAAGTAAAATACACTTTGGTGTGCAATTCAGTACATCTCAATGGTGTGTTGTTTAAAGATGCATCAGTGAATAGGGACCATTCCTACAGACCGAGGAAGAGTCAAGTGATGCTCTGTTGTAGGATGTGAGCCACAGTTAAACCATTCTCTTTAAAGGTTTCAATGCAGACCCCCTTAAGCAAAAAACTCCAGCATGACTCTAAGATAAAACAACAGATACTATTTAGAGAGTTGGTAAGATTCCAAAGAAGCTGAATAAAATCACATGATGCTCATTCGTCAGAGAAAAAATATCCAGCAAAACAGACTGAGAAATGAGAACACTTCTGACTTAATGGTACAGAAATGTGTCAGAATTGTTTTAATCACAGACATGATAAGTTCAAACCGACACTGTGATTGGCTTTTCTGTATGCAGATGACAAACAGTATGGTCTCAGCTGTAACATAAACACAGGGGGTCTCTGTGGGATCAAACATCTCTTGAAAAATCATCATCCAGTCATGTGTATGCTCTTCCTTTTTTTTCCCCAGAGGCCCTTTAATCATGTGCACATTCTCCCCCTTCAAATATGTTAAACAATTGGTCAAGAATCTGCAGAGCAAATCATTATATAAGACACCTCAAATCCTTACCTCAAGTCCCAGAAGAAGCAGAGTAAAGGTCACCAAAGATGTCCTCTTTCTCAGCTCAAAAGCTCTTTTGCTTGCATGTGATCTCTGCACGCTGAATTGACTGGTCATTGTAAAAAACAACAAGAGGCCAGATAAAATGGCTGCCACTCTTTGGTTTTAATGTCTTTCTGTCCTCACAGTATAACTTGTAGTTTTTCACCAAAAGTAAATAAGATGTACAGTTCTAAAGAAATTTATTATAACACTACGCAGTGTAACATGTATGGTGCCGCTGCCCAGAATTCACAGCACTGGTTATTACCGAAGTCATTTTTATTTTTTATTTTTTTTTAATGATTGTACACCAGTGTGTTAGAAGCTCTCTTGTGATGATTTTTTTAATGAATATTCAATCAACTGTTTCACAAAAATACAGAAAATAAATAGTAAAGCACCAGGGCTGGGACAATACGCTTTTCTCTCGATTTGATTTCTTTGTGATTTTTTTAGCAGCTGATTCGATTTAAATTGCGAGTTTATGATATTGCCGATTTTTGCAAACTTTAGTTAGCTTTTTTTACACCAGCCAAAAAGATGAACAATGATGATGCCTACAGACTATATCAGGAAAAATACACATCACATGTGGATCCGTTTTTAGGATTTATTCAGCAATATAGTTTAACCAGCAATATACTCTCTCTTAAAAAGCTTGGATTGCATTTAGTGCCTTATTAATACAGACTAAAATGAAGCGTTTAAATAAAAAAAAACAATTTTGACCAAAAAAATCTATTTAAAAATCTAACAAAAAAATCATAAAACTTATGTGAATTGATTGTTTTCTTCAACCCCTATAAAGCACCATATTATTTCTTGATTAAGATGTTAAATTATAGATTTTTACTTGGATTTCTGAACAGAGAAAGTAGTTTTAATTGTTAAATACCATGCCTGATTAATTTCTGACTTTCCAGACAAGCCCAGTGAGCCGGTTCAAATTTGGGTTTGAAAATCTTCATTCCTGCAACAATACAATAACATTTAAAGTTATTGTTCATAAAATTTCTGTGATCACGATGAGATTGCAGTGAGGGAAACCTCAATACCCCTTTGAAAATAAATACAAGTTTAAATGAAGTTTTTAACATGTTTTTGAAAGACTTTTATATAAAACATTTTTGTTTTGTAGTTTTATGACAGATGGTCAGATTAATTCTCTCAGCACTGAGGTCGACAAAAGGCCTTTATTGTGAATTAAAGTCTATAGGATATATATTTAAAGCCTGTAGATCTTTTTAACCTTTTATTGTACAGAATTCCTTTCGTCATGATGTCCCACAAGATCTTTTCAAAGCTTTAATAAGTTTGAAATGCACTGCAAACTCACTCTCCCCTTTTACATGCAGACCAAGTTTGAATCCCTGTAATTATAAATATACAGTGTATTAAATTGAAAAGAATGTTTTCTACTACATCAAATGTTCACATACTTCAGTCCTGTTCACAGATAAGAAAACAGGTTTAGAGGTCCACCCCTTCAATATGATGGTTTCTTTCTTTCTCTCATTTGTTTGGAGCCAAACTCAGCTCAAAATTCTCAGAAATTCTATTCTTAAGTCAACTAATATTTCTACCAACTTGATTCATGCTCTTAAATTTCAAAATGATGTAATCCATGTATGTGACTTTGTGTAGGCCTACTTGTTAAATTGTTTGTACTTGTATAATTAAATGGATCATACACAAAAATAATAAGGGGTGTATACAGATTGCTTTAATTTCATCTTTTCTGATTAGTCCAGTCAACAAAATGGACTTGCTGCAGGTTTTCTTGTGCTATGTTATTTTGAAAACAAAATATCAAATTTCCCTTATGTTGGTAGGTACACCTCATGTTTTTGCCCTGAGACACTAACAATAAAAGTTGGGCCATTTACTAAATAAATTTGAATCCTGGGATGTACAGCAATATGTGACTCTATGCTTTTAGAGACATGTGATCAAAAATCGCAGTAATGATGGGAGTTGTCTTACTCTAGTTGGAAATATTTATGTGAATAATATTTCTATGATTAACTGTGTGAAAAGATGTTTTATGCTGTCATTCTGCACGTCAGTGGTTCTTTGAAAATGTTTTCAATCATACTCAGACGACATCAGCCTGCACACACTTACTCCTAAAAAGTCCCTCTAGAAAAACTGTTTAGTGAGTATGTTAGAGTTGTTTTAATTAATATGCTGTATATAGACCTTATTTTGAGAACTTCAGAGCTGATTGACACCCTTCGCAAAGAACAGCCACAAAGCATGATACTTGTGTCAGTCCACCGTGTGATATGGCAATTTTAATCTTAGATCACTGAACTGTATTCACTGTTTTCAAGCAAGTGTGCAAACTGAAAATCCAAGATGTTTCATTCAATCTTTTACAGGTGGCGTCACTCCTTCTGAGCGTGGCCTTGTGTGGCGTTTCCTGTTCGGGATGTACCCGTGCAGCTCGACGGCACTGGAGCGCTCTTTGCTGCAGGAACAGCTGGTTGTACGTTACAGCATTATGAAGAGAAAGTGGCAGCAGTTTCTTCCTTTATCTGTGCGCATTCACCTTAACGGCACCGATGGTATGAGCTAAGCAGGCCCCAATTTTGCCTTTAACGTTTTTTACTTGATTTTTTCTTAAATAGACATTTGATCTTTTATCTCCTCAAGCTGAGCTGGTTGCAGCAGTCCGATACTTTGACCAGAGGCAGGCCCAGGCCCAACAGCAGACCCAGGAGCAGTCTGAGGAAGTCCGGGAAAGACTCGCTTTTTTGGAGCTTCAGGCACAAGTCAGTTAAACAAAATAAACCATGTTATAGTTGCTGACAAAAAGATATTTCAATGTTGTTTTGTAACACAGTTCTGTTCTCTGATATTGTTCTGCCTTGCATTCTCATTTCTCGAACGTGTTGCTTGCTTTGCCTGTGTTGGCAACAGAAATAATGATCTGTCGGGAGAATTATGTACTCAGCATGTTTAGGAAAATTTGACCAGGATCTGCCTTTGGGAAACAAACTTTTATTTGCATATGGTATCCTTTGACCTATTTGTTCCAGCAGAGTGTTCAGCTGCTTTGTTTAGGGCCCATGGGCTCTTTGGAGAATAAATGCATGTAACAAAAACATGGCAGTACACAAACTACCCACAATAGTTTTTCTTTTTGCTCCAAAAGTGCTAGTTCTTGTGCAGGACTTGCGAGTCAGCTTACCCAGTATAAACTGAAACTCAAAATGCTTGTTATTTGTCTTCACTTTTCTTTCTCCTCTCCAGATCCTGTTTGAGCGTATCACATTTAATCAGGAAGAGCTGCGGGAAGCAATAAGGATCATTGACAAGGATGTGCCGCGAACCAACAGAGAGCTGAGCTATTACCAGTGAGTGAATGGAGCCATTGTTAAATTGCCACACTTAAGAAATGAGTCATAACGTGTGGGTCAACAGATAGTGTGTAGAACTAAACTGCTGATCCTCAATGTGAAGTTCAAGCAAGTGAACATTTAGGCTCTTAAGTCTTGAGCAGTGGAAAAGAATCAGGACTCACTGAGAAAGAGAAGCAAAAGCAACTGCTATGCAATGTCTGGTCTTAGTGTTTGACAAAAAGATTTAAGCTCAGACCACACAAACTTTTTACCACAAGGTTAAAGATAGCTCAGATTTTTAGTTGACTTTAATGTCAACACTCACATCCTATTAAAAAAGAAATCTTAGTTTTGCTGTATCAGTTATTTTCACAAACTTCAGTCCTTTTCACATACAAAAAAAACAGTTCAGAGGTGAAATCCTTCACATGACAGTTTCTTTACATGATTTGTTGACAGAAAAAATAAAACAACTTTCATGGTAAAACAGTTTTGGATTACCACACATTGGGGCAATTCTGTGATAATCTGCAATTTTGTGGCACCTTTTTTATTTGTGCTGTGCCATCTTCAAGATAAAGTCATTCTCGGCTTATTGGATTCCAGAAGTTGACATATCAGAAAAGTGACTTAAATTCTCATAACTTCTATTTTTTATTCATCAAATGTTTAAACCAACTTTATTTATGCTCTTAAATTCTAAAATAATAATACATTTTTACGTAATCCTCAATAGGGCTGAGTATCTCCAGCAACCCCACGATACGCTACAAATCCTAATACTGAGGCCACGATATGATAAGTATCCCGATACACGTAAATTGTGAACATTGACTGCACTTTTAACAGAATTCCCAACAAATGTTATCTATTATTACAATAAAAAAAAAGAACAGGGATGAGTTTTAATGATTTTACAACATAGAAAACAAAAAATTCAAAGATGGTAGACCTAAGTTTAAATCTGGAACATCTGTTTCATCGTGAAGCTTGGCTTCTACTTTGAACTGTGCAATTGTTAATATTACTCAAGGTGTATTTACAAAAACTGTCCAAACATTGAGGCCATATCGATTCTGTAGAATACATATCGATACACGTATCCCCAAGGAGAGCATGATGGTATTTTTCTGTATTAATATTTTGAGCACAGGCCTAATCCTTTATATGACTTTATGCACTTGTTCCTTCCGACAATTAAATGGAAAAGACATATATACATTTTGTATACAGGTCCTGTATACGCATTGCTTCAATGTAATACTTTTGGATTAGTATAATCAACAAAATGGATTTTGCTGCAGCTAATTTTTTGCTGTCATTTTAAAGAAAAGTTTGGTTAAAATCCATTTGGTCAATAGAAAAGTTGCATATGTTTGTGCGCAAGTACTAAACTAGTAATTGGGGCCATCTACTGAAATAAAGAAAAATAACAAATTTGGAACCTGGCATGTACCCTAATAGCATATTATTGAATATCACATGATATGATGCTGTAAGAGCCATATGATCAAAAATCCCAGATATAATGGGATGTAGTTGTTTTTTGCCACAGTTGATTGACTGATGTTGCTTTTATTATGTAGAGTGATTAAGGTCTTTTATAACAGATTAAGTCTGAATTCCAGAGTTGTTTAAAAAAGCCAGTTTCTGCCAAATAATATGTCAGACTGATTGTTGATGGAAACATTACCTCAAAAATAAAAATGTGCTTGTCTCCAAAGAGTCCTAATGGGACATGAAGATTTAAAAAAGTATTATCTGACAGTCAACACCGAAATGGTCATTTATTAAAGGATTTAATCTAGATGTCTGTGTTGCTCAGGGAGAGCTCCTGTGAGGAACTTTCAGTTTTCCTCGTAGATGAAACAAGATTAAATAAAAGAGTGTTGCCGACATGTTTGCTCAGTCAACCATTAAAAGGCCAGGTAGGAGCTTTGTGTGGTTTTTATGTAGGGTGACCATGTGTCCTCTTTTGCCTGAACATGTCATCCTTTTTGGTTGTAAAATTATGTCTGGGGGGATTTTATAAAGTTCTATGAAATTTCTGGGTTTTCTCAGCTTGTTCTGCGTACATAGCTGTCACCTGTGAGGAAAAATGACGTGCATGGTTCAAACTACTGTTAACTCGTCGAGTATCCACACTATCCAAATAAGTAACGGATCTGAAAGCAAGGAAAGGGAACGATGTATCGAACCACCAGAAACTGCAGCTGAATCTCACGTTGCGATGTTTGTGGGTTTGTTGTTGTTTGTTTGTCTTAAAACTTTGATAGCAGAAGTGGAAAACAGTTAGGGAGACCACCTCGACTATGAAGTGCTACGGGTAACAGTAGAGTTAAAGCCACTCAGCAAAACTTTTTTTATTTCAAAAGGTTGTCGAGTTTGTTGATATGCTGTGTTTCAAAATGATACTGTCTCACAATTATGGTTTCAGAAGGAACTATGTCCACAAAAGGTGAATTTATTAACTCATATCCAAATGCAAAGCTGCCAAGAGAGGCAGGGGGAGCAGAGATGGTTCATCATCACACTGTTTTCCCTCAAAGTTATCAGGACACATGATTACATTAATAGTTTGTTAAAAAAAGGCAAGAGGAGATGACAAGTTGAAGATGTATTTGTAAAATTCCGACAGCCAGGAAGCAAATTTATGTAATTTAAAACAAGAAAAGGCTGAATACTACATACCTAGATCTTATGTGTTTGATCAGCATGTTTTTTTTTTATTTGACCTGACAAGTTTGCTATTTAAGATTTAAATTCAGACATTGTTTTCTGTTGCCATTTTAATGTTGTTGATGTGACTACTGTGATTGCAGTAATGTCATGTTATATAATTTTATCTGTTGTATTCTATATCTTTGTAAAGCATTTTGTGACTCATGCTTCACATCGACACTTCTTACCCACTCTGTATTGTGCCAGGACCATATTAAATGAAGGGTGTGGTTTTGTTTGATCATTCATAACGATTTTATCACCAGTTATGACGTAGCCAGCATAATAGCTGAACAAATACTGTAAGTGTTTGTTGTGTTTAAGTCACTCTGATAGCTTGTGTTTGCAGGGGTGAAGGCTCAGCTAACCTGCTGGTGTTGAGAGATATCCTCATTACTTATGCTGCTTTTCATCCAGGTACAGTAAAGAATCAATCGAGTCATAGTCAGTTTAGGACAATGACTCAGTCAGCAGCATTGTGTAATGTAAGACACTCAATGTTTGTGTGTGCATCTCTTGTCTTGATTGTGGATCCAGAGGTCAGCTATGCCCAGGGGATGAACGACCTGTGCAGCCGGTTCCTGGAGGTTCTTGACTCAGAGGTGGACACTTTCTGGAGCTTCTCCTGCTACATGGAGAAATTCTCCAAGGACTTCAGGGCGGATGGTCTTCACAGGAAAATAGGTTTGAGTGAAATTTTAGGCCATAAAAGAGCATCAAGACGCCCGTTTTTATCATGTGAGAGGTCATAAACAGGTCATATTGTGATTTACATATTTTGTATGCCTTGTGTGGTGTTCTGTTATATTACATGACATAGCCCCTCTGGGCCCAATATAACAAAGTCTGCAGCATCTAGACTTCTCGCTCTCCTTTTGTTAAATGCTCCAGTTCCTGCCTAAAACAGTCAGATACTGTTATGATTAGAGGTAGACCATGATAAGAAAAAAAATAATAAAAAGAGAATAAAATCTCTTTTGTGGAAGACCTGTCAAAGAAAGCACACCTGAACCTTCACTACGTATTTTAAATTCACTACATTGAAAGAAATTAGAGTCACACAATCAAAATTAAAACAAAATAAATCAAATTAAAATTGCAGTTGTACCAATGATTAAAGTTTGTTCTGGTCATTTATATATATTTGACAAATTCTTAAATCGCATTCCTTAAACTACAAAAAAAAGTTTTGACAGAAAAAAATAGTTTTATCTTCCTCTGAAGAGGTTTACTAGATGCTTCTGTATTAATCAGCATCAGTCCTCTCATCTTTATAATTATTATAGCTGTTAATGTTAGTATGCTAATGGTCTCTCTAGCAGTGGTTGTTATTGGTTATACCTCCATAATAAATATCTTTACAACCATATAGACCTGAGGACCCTCTTTTAAAGCTAACATCTAATAGATTTCAGTTTAATAGAGACATATGTGATGAGGACAGAAGCTTGAAGTTTTGATTATGGTGTTGTGGTGGCAACTGTGGAGAAATGTTTTAAAGCAAATTTTGTTTAATGTCCTTGTGCTTTCAATTTTTTGATAATCAAAATTAATAAAGCATATAACATCATGTAGGCATACAGTGGAGAAGGATATGATATACTGATCTATAATTGTGTATAAACAAATTAATAAGGTCAGAAAGGCTTAACAATAATAAATAAAAGGAAAACGAACTGAAAAAGAGGAAAGGAAGTAAGCAAAAGAACAAAGAAGTGCAGGTTGATCTGTTTGGTGACCAAAAGATTGAGACAAGACATACCTTAGACAAATTAGATGATGAAAAAGTTAAGAGACATCTAGTGGTGAATAAAAGGTACTGCATTTCTGATGGGAAGTAACACGCTGATGTACAAAATGTCTTCAAATCTGTGTACTGGTCTGATTAGTTTATTAAGAAATCTGAGATTTATTTATTTTATGCACTTGAAGATGAAAAACAATTCTTAGAATTATTTATTCAAATAAACAGCAGACTTTTTTCATTTTTACAAATGTGAATGCAGTTTTCCACAAAGGTGAAGTTTGACTGAGGATCTTGAATCAATACCATGAAAACTTAATTTAGAAAGTTTGTTTTACTATAGTTTTATGATTCAGATTAATACACAGTTGTTCTGTTTACCAGAGTTGGAGGCAGCCCTGCTCAAAGAACTGGACCCTCAGCTTTATGCTCATTTAGTCACTGACAGTATGGAGAGCTTCACCTTCTGCCACAGGTAGGTCTGAGCTGCACTCACCTTGCACAGCTTCCTCTGCAGTTACTTTCTAAACTTATTTTAGTGTATGTGCTTGTTTTTCCATCATTCAATTTATTTGTGTGTTTGTACAAAGTATGTCCTGTACCCTCTTTCAGGTGGCTGCTGCTGGGTTTCCAAAGGGAGTTTGAGCACAGCGATGCTTTACGTTTGTTTGAGATCCTGAGTTGCGACCACTTGGAGCTCATCTCCCAGCAAGTAGACCGAGCCCGCTATCAGGAGAGACTTGCACGGAAATACAGCACAGGTAAAAGCTAAATAAAGAGCCAGAGTATGGGTTTGTCTTCATTTTCATGATTATATCCACCAAGGTGGTTAGGCTTTTACTCGCTTTTGTCTGTTTGTCTGTCTGTCAGTCAGCAGAACAACTCCAAAGTTGTGAACAGACTCTTATGAAACTTTCTGGAAATGTTGACCATTGGAAAAGGACAAAGTTTTATCATTGTGGTAGTGATAAGAATCCAAATCCAGGATTTTTTGCAAAGATTACATACCATTGTGAGATAGGGCAGTTTTCCATATTTTTGCTAAAAATTCAAAAAGGATTCAATATAATTTGATGACGTTTTCAGGAATTGTTGGTCCAGGCAGAAGCATTTTTTTTGTCATAAAAAACATAAGCTTTTGGCCTAAAAATCATAGATGGAGAATAGAAACGACTTCCATACCACATGCCAAAAAACTTTGAATTTGGCACCTGTTTGGCCCTTAAAGGCAGGTTTATGAAGAATTAGACTCAGAATTGTGTAAGAATGCAACAAAATTCCAATAAAATGGAGTTTAATTAAAGATTCCATGGCATTAATGGAGCATAAATACTGTAGCCTTAGTTTTATATATTTTTCCTTAAAACATTTTGGACAGAATTGCTTAAAAGTGAACTTGAGAGCACAACCAGCTGAATAAAAATATATCAGGCCTATACTTATGTCCAATGTGTCCAATTTTGCAGGTTCAAACATTTGTAAAATAGTATTATTTAATGGCACATAGTGGTAACTGGCTGTCCAAAGAGGCGCAGTATGCCAGTTGTGAAATGTTTGTCTGATAAAAACATATATTTTTTTCATTTTCTGAAATGCAATGTTATTGGAAGAATCTTTGTAAAATAAATTGTAAAAAAAATATAAAATATCAGTCTAATTCTGACATGTCATTTTTACAGAGGAAAACTCTGAGTCAAAGCTTCAGACCATCAACACTGACTTCACGTTCGAGCTCTTCATCTGTGCAGCCATCTTGTTAGAGAACAGAGATGCTCTGCTGAGGTGTCGAGACGACGTACAGCTCATCCAGTTCACCAGCAGGTGTGTCTGTTCTCTCAGACTGTTGTCCTGAAGCTCCCAAACTACTCCTGTTCAACCCTCTTTAGTGATCCCCTCATCAGCTCGTAAGCTCACTGGATATAATTACCTCCGCCAAGGAGGTTATGTTTTCAGGAGAGTTTGTTTGTCTGCCTGCCTAACTGCCTGTCTGCCTGTCTGCCTGTCTGTCTGTCTGTCTGTCTGTCTGTGAACAAAATAACTCAAAAAGTTATGGATGGATTTTGATGAAATTTTCAGGAAATGTTCAGCATGGGAAAAGGAAGAACTGATTTTTTTACAGGACTGTTCTCATTTTCATGTGTTCCCATCTTTGATATTAAACTTTATCAGTTGCTTTTGATAATTCTGTTGAGCAAACACAGAGAGCAGTCTTTCTTTCAGCTGCTTTGGTAGTTTTGACACACTTATACTTTTAAGAAATTTGAAGATCTGACATTAAAAATCTTCTCAACAAGTTTACCCTGGTCCGTCGTTTCCACAAAGCATTTTTTTTTTACGTTTCTTGACAAAAAAATATCTGGCTTATTTGATTTTGGCTTGCCTACACACAGCCCTGTGTCAGCCCTGCTTAAAATATTTTCAGTGTATATGCTTGCGTGTGCTGTCTGGAAAGGTAGATGTGTCTCTAGCTTTCCAGTGATGTGCTCTAATATTTACTGTGACACAGACCTGGCTAAACATGTTCCCTTCACTGGAGCCAACTATGGGCAAATCGAGTTACAAACATTTGGCCAAGGGAGTTTCTTCCATCTGGGAAAGGTGTTATATACCCCTAATGACATCATTATAGGTAAATTTACCAAAAGACCGTTGAATCATACATTTTCTGAAAGGTGGAGTGAGCAACAGATTGGAAGGTTGGGAGTTTGTAACAGGCCATGGACGCAGATCTTTGTAACCATGAAACTTTGAATTTAAGTAACCTAAACTTGCTGAAACCATCATGCTTTGTCAGTGCACAGTGGTAATATTTGGTGTAGATTAATTTTCAGCCTTCTGTTCTCCTGATGTTGTTTTACTCTGTGCAGCCTCCAAGGAAAACTTGACCTGAACAGCACACTGAAGAAGGCCGAGCATCATCTGTACAACTACTGCAAGCGCTGTGCTTGGGACTATATGAACGGTCGCTGTAGAACACACAAGAACAAAGAAGAGGACTTTCTTTGTCAGCTGCGTAGTTTACTTGTTTTAAAGTGATATCTACTGTTTGAATATCAAGGACTGTGATATGATAAGATATATGATACTGTAAGTTGTAATGGGAGACTTTATCCCCTTTTGTCATTTTGTATTTTGTATCTTAGTTTTTATGTCTGAGGGAAACACAAATGAAGTGATTGCTGCTGACCTTCTGCTTGATCAGTGATCTCTGGTCATTTAAAAATGTACAGTATTTATTGTGTGAAAGCTGACAAACACCAGCTGTGAAACTATTTTGGATGCTCTGTTGAACCACAGTTAAATTGAAAGTGTTGATATCTGAGGTCAGATTACATGTTTTAACAGTTTGGCTCTCTGAGTTATGCAATATTCACCTTCTGTTGAAACTTCCACTTCACAGGCCTGTTGACTGCTTATCTGATGTCCAACAAGTGGCATCTGTAATAAAATGCAGTTTTTAAAATGGCAGGGGGCGTATGTGGCAGAGAGACCAATTCAACAAAATTAGATGTCCAGGTCTGTTAGAGGAGCGAAGCACCAAGGGGAAGGACAAGTTACTGCACAACTGTTCCTGAAATGGAGACAGAAATTTTACAATAGATGGACTAAAAATTATACCTCAATAAAGCTACTAAAGACTGTTATCTTTGTTGTGTAATTGTCTGTTGTTTTTTTTTATTCCTCAAATATGATCAGAAATCAAGTTTTACAAGTACTTTATTAACAGTCGCAGCAGGTTTGAAGATCAGCTGGAATAAAAACATAAGACAGTCCATTTTACACAGTTTTAGACATCAATGAACAACCACTCCTGAAAAGCTAATTATGATAAAAATGTGTTCTAAAAAAACGTTTACCCTTAAAACCATCAGTGTAATTGGACAAACTGTCCTCTTACCATAGCAGCACTCACTCCACAAAAACACAACTGTATTTTACACGATCTGTGTTGTGAGTTTTTGTTTTCAGCATCAAATCAAAGCCTGTTGCATGTTAGTTCTTAGTTGTCACTCCTGCAACAGAGCTACAGGGTTAAGCCAGGCACTTTTTCAAGGGAATGCAGCCCATGTGTAACACATGGGCCTAGAACTTTCCTTGGTGGAGTCACCTGACACCCTGTGGGGCTCTCCCTGCAGTATCCCATATACTCCCCAGAGCAGAGACACTCGCCCTTTTTAGTCCACCTGCCAGGAGAGGGAAAGGAGTGCTGGAGAGGAGGGTTGTGTGCAAGGGGAAAAAGCACCGTTAGCTCAGTAAACTCTCAAGTTTTGAACTTCAGAAGGCACAAGGTAACCCCCCGGTCTGTACCAAGCATTGCACTCAGTCTGGCTTCATAGTCTGTCTTGCTTGCTGCTTTGAAAGCCTAACCACCAAATGTGAGAAGTGTTTCCTTTTAAGGGAAGTTTGCATGGTTACTTTTTCAAAAACAGCATGACATGCAGAAGCAGAAGCCCCTTTGCTGGACAGCAAACTGTTGAACTTGTGCAAATAAAATGAAGTAAATAATTCCTATATCAGTGTGGGGTGAGTGCTCTTGCCTCATCACTAATAGCAATTTCTATTCAGTAACAGTATTTGTCCTTTTAACCTTAGCTGAAGGAAGAAGTCAGACCCCTGTGAACACCAGAGTGCAGTTATCAGGTTCAAATGTGTTTCCTCTGAATTTTACATGGAAAGTTTCTCATCTGAGTATAGAACAGGCAGTGAAGCAACAAACGTGTGTCAGCATATTCTACAGGGTGTTACACAACTGGATAACAACCAATAATTCAATATTGTTTATCCAAAGCTGCTCTCGACTGAAAACACGTTGAACTCACACTTCACACATGCAAGAGGTAAAATACCCTTACATGGAAATGTAGCACCTCTGTGCTCTGTGGGTTTGTGTGACAATCGCAGTGGTTTGTTTGCTTGTCTCTTAGAAAAAGAAATATTTCCTGCTTTGGTTTTCTGGTTTCATCAGCTCATAGTGCAACACATTAAGAGGCTTTTGTTAAGCTATCTCTGATCAAATTAACTCATTACACCCCCTGAGTACTGTAGTTCTCTGTGCCTGTGCCGGATGGTAAGCCCATATTTGATAAACTCAGGCAAGTCCTTCCCACTCATAATTGTTAAATGATCACTTAGTTTCTGGCCACCCTCCATTCATCGGCATGTAGAAATGCTGATTCTTATTATAGTAACAGAAAACTAGTTGAGACCAGCTGTTGGAAAATAGACCCTCCAATCATCACTCTAGGATCAGTACATCACATTTCAACAGCCGGACTGAAACACTACAGTGTTATGTTTCTGTAGGAGGGAGAGAGGACAGTATGACACAGTCCAGTCCTCTGGTCTTTGGACAGCACATGGCATGATGTGACCCAGCTTCAAGTGCAGGGGAGAACAACACTGTTTACAAAGAAGGCTTTGTCAAACTGCACTGTGTTATAAACACTTAGTGCATCTGGGACCTGTGCATATTTAAATAGCACAGCATCAATACTATTTACTGTGTGTCCATGTAAAATAAACAAAATAAACTCCCCAAAAAGGTTTAGAAATATTATTTTTGTTAATCATTTCTACACTTAAGTAATAATACGTATTTTATTTTGTTGGAAAGCCTGATGAGTTATTTATTTTGTAGCAACACAGCAAAAGTATTGGTGTGCCCCAAAAGCATGTGCCAAAACTCCCTCTTCCCGTAAAGGAAAACTTAAGGAACCAGTCTTCTTGGTGTGTTGTTTTTGAGACGCCCACGTAACAAGATGGTCTTTGACTTCACCAGTCTAGCAGAATTTGATCGAAATTTGGAAATGGCGTCAAGGTTGAAACCAAATAATGCTGCCACTTTGCCAGAACACAAGCTTCTAGTTGAAGGGGATTTGTTTTTTTCTTTCATGAGTGCTACCCACACATTTAGCTGTTTCCACAAATACACAATACACAATTCTGACAAGTTGTACCTCAGAGAATTTAGAGAGTTTATTTTATTCTCACCACCAAAAAGAAATCTTTTATAGAATTATAGTGCATTATTCTACTTTTAAATCAACAATAGTAACAAAAGTGTTATAAAAACATGCCCATGTCCTGTCTCTACGAAATAAAACCCTGCTCTTTATCTGTTGCTCTTCCTTCCTGTCAAAAAAGTGTGCTCAAATTAATGAAAATCTCAATGTGGTTATGTCCTAAGAAGGATATGACACCTCTTACAGAGAGGAGACACAGATGCGGCAAGTGGTTAGACAGCCCACAATTCAAGATCATTTATATTATTGACGGTAAGAAACAGCCTTTTCCGGTTTCCTTGATACAAAAAGCTGTCTCTTTCAACTCCCAAGCAACTTATTCAGTTTTTTTTGTTGCTTTGATAAATTTATTACCAGCAATTATGTAACATTTTACAAATGAACTTACAATGTGAAAAAAACATTAAATATTATTTCATTAATGTGCCTATATTAATAAATCTATAGCATGCTGCAAACAAATTACAAAGAACCATAAAACCTTTTAACTGTTTACATTTAACTTTTTAAACTTTTAACTTTTTAATAATATGAACAAATTTAAAGTGAAAAACTACAAAGAAACTCACAGTATCGCACAACAAAATATAAATGTATTTGTATAAAACAAAAGAAAAAAAGTCAGCATCCAGATCAGTGTTATATGTGCAATAACAACAATGACAACTACAATGATAATAACTAAACAGAACAGCTGGACTAAAACCTCAATGC
The DNA here is from genome assembly GCA_036419115.1 of Scarus forsteni. Classification (NCBI taxonomy): domain Eukaryota; kingdom Metazoa; phylum Chordata; class Actinopteri; order Labriformes; family Labridae; genus Scarus; species Scarus forsteni. Next base: position 12,392,582 of record JAZDUH010000111.1, on the reverse strand, counting down.
CCCTTAGTGTAAAGATCTGTTGAATCACTTTACTGGATGATATTACAATGTTTGGGACCTTTGCAAACTTGTTGAAAATGAGTTAGATATGTTTCTCCTTTCCTTCAGCCATGTGCTTGTCTTTTAGGTAGCACCAAAACAGAAGACCTTGCTAGCAAAAATATATGCAGCATATTCAATGTTTTTTTTTTCTATTGACAACCCTAGACATAAAAAATAACGTGAAAAACGAACATGGGAACAATGTTCTTAAAAGACAAAAATGAAGAGAAGGATGAATGTGGGTGAAGACAGATGAATATTATCTTGACCATTATATATTATACCATTATGCTTTTCTGTCTGTTATCTCAGATGTCAAAAGGACCAGCAGTAGGCATTGATCTGGGTACCACATATTCCTGTGTGGGCATCTTCCAGCATGGCAAAGTTGAGATCATTGCCAATGACCAAGGCAACAGGACCACGCCCAGCTATGTGGCCTTCACAGACACTGAAAGACTAATTGGAGATGCTGCCAAGAACCAGGTGGCCATGAACCCTGCCAACACTGTATTTGGTGAGGATTGCAACTCCAAAAAGACAATAAGCTTCAATTAGTGGTCATTCTGTTAACTTATTTGGGAAATGATGTTTTAATTAAACAGCATATCAGGAGAAAATGAACTATAGATGTTTGGTTTAAGCTGCCTTGTTTATGACCATTACATTTCTACAGATGCCAAGCGTCTGATTGGTCGAAAGTTTGACGACGCTGTGGTACAGTCAGACATGAAGCACTGGCCCTTCAAGGTTGTAAACGATTCATCCAAACCCAAAGTGGAGGTTGAATACAAAGGTGAAATGAAGACCTTCTACCCAGAGGAGATTTCATCTATGGTCCTCACCAAGATGAAGGAGATATCTGAGGCTTATCTTGGCAAGGTAGATGGGGAAAAAAAAGTGCATAATACAATGGTTTGCTTATAAACAGACAGAAATGTGGCCAGACTTCTGGCTTCAACTTCCTGAGACATTATCATGAATATTACACCTCAGAGTTTCATTGAAAATGAGGGCAAGTGTGTGTGTCATCTAACCACATTGGTCTTGCAATGACAGACTTGTTAAGCAGAATTGTCTTTAGACACTAATGCTTTGTAATGACTCCATGTCTGACTGTCTTTACAGCCTGTAACCAATGCAGTTGTCACAGTTCCTGCATACTTCAATGACTCCCAGCGTCAAGCCACCAAAGATGCTGGGACCATCGCTGGGCTTAATGTGCTGCGTATCATCAATGAGCCCACGGCTGCAGCCATTGCTTATGGCCTGGACAAAAAGGTTATTGTCTTGTGCAGTGGTTCTAAACTGATCTGACTTGAGGACATAACACCACCTCCTGCTGAGGGAATCTCATTTCTAACAAGGATAAAGACCTTAAAAGTTTCAGCTGAAAACATAGTTTGTCCTACAATAGAATAACACAGGTCAGGGCAAAACATGTTTAAGAAAAACATATAGCAGAAGCTCTGGGATGGCATGTATGAACCCATTTTTTGTACTTCAGTTGATATGTCATTGACAAGTAAGATTGAAAATTTGTGCTAAGTTTGACCAAAATCTCTTAAGGAATTCTCCAGCCTTGTCACTCCATAAACTTACAAATTTGTTTTTTGGTCAAGGTAGACGTTTGTGAAAAATATTTGGAAACTCTGTCAAAACGTTCTTGAGGTATAACCCATCAGGTAAACCATGTGTAAGACATGTATGTAACTGTGAATAAATTCATTTGAAGTAATTCTGTCGAAATGTTAACAAACAAATGATTATCCTGACACTCCATGACCTTGACCCATGACCTTGAAAGTCTGATAATGCCATCCACAAGTAAGAGTAGAAACTGGTTCAAAGTTTAATTTGAAAAATCCCTTAAAACTTTAATGAAACATTGGCCGTTAGACTCCATGACCTTAACTTTTGTTTGTTGACCTTTGAATCTATCACATTTGTGCAAAGTTTAATGAAAATCCCTCTAAGCATTCCTTAAATTAAGTATTCACAAGCAAGAGATGACTACAAAGCTCCATTGACCTTTAAAATGCAATTTATTCATCCATCCATGAGTCAGAGTAGTCTGTTATGTAAACATTAATAAAAATCACAGACAGCCTGGCCTTGGCTGGAAAGCAGCTCTTCACCTCTCCTTAGGATCTTGATCCATCAGCTGAGAACCACTGATCAAATAAAAAATGTGCCTAAATAATACTAATTAACAAAATCAGGTTTTATGCTCCTATCAGCCATGTTTATTTCTGCTTTCAGGTTGGCGGTGAACGTAATGTCCTGATCTTTGACCTTGGAGGTGGTACTTTCGATGTGTCAATCTTGACCATTGAAGATGGTATCTTTGAGGTGAAATCAACGGCTGGCGACACTCACCTTGGTGGGGAAGATTTTGACAACCGCATGGTTAATCATTTCATTGCTGAGTTCAAACGCAAGTTCAAAAAGGAAATTAACAACAACAAGCGAGCTGTTCGTCGCCTGCGCACAGCCTGTGAGCGAGCCAAGCGCACCCTGTCCAGCAGCACCCAGGCAAGCATTGAGATCGACTCCCTCTATGAGGGCACAGATTTCTACACTTCCATCACAAGGGCTCGTTTTGAAGAGCTCAATGCAGACCTGTTCCGGGGAACACTTGAACCTGTGGAGAAAGCCCTGAGGGATGCCAAGATCGATAAGAGCCAGATCCATGACATCGTCCTGGTGGGGGGCTCCACTCGTATTCCAAAGATCCAAAAGCTGCTGCAAGACTTCTTTAATGGCCGTGATCTGAACAAAAGCATCAACCCAGATGAGGCTGTGGCCTATGGAGCAGGTTAGTGTTTGAATTTGCTTTTGCATTCTTAAAGGCATTTAACAGTTTTAACAATAGGGGCCTTTTTATAATCTGTCATCATTATGAGAAATGTTATCAAACTGTGGTAATAAACTTTTAAAAAAAATTTCTCCCTATACACAAAAATTTGAGTCTTGCATCTGCTCAGGGCACTGTAGTTCTCCTCACTGGATATAAGATATTACCTCACTCAAATCAGTGGACATTGCATGTGATACACTATACTATACATATCTATATATCTATCTATATATATGTGTGTGTGTGTGTGTGTGTGTGTGTGTGTGTGTTTAGACACGCACACACACACACACATATATGTATATGTATGTATGATGTATGTATATATATACACACACACACACACATATATATACATATGTTATATATATGTATATATGTATATATATATATATATATATATATATATATATATATATATATATATATATATATATATATATATATATATATATGTTTAGACTCTGTCTTATCCCAGTGACATTATTGACTTTTTTTCCACCATTTAAAATTCTTCACAGCTGTACAAGCGGCCATCTTGGCTGGTGATAAGTCTGAGAATGTACAGGACCTGCTCCTGCTGGATGTCACGCCCCTCTCTCTGGGAATTGAGACTGCTGGAGGAGTCATGACTGTCCTTATCAAAAGGAACACCACCATCCCAACCAAGCAGACCCAGACTTTTACCACCTACTCAGACAACCAGCCTGGTGTGCTCATTCAGGTACAGCAACCATACAGTCAGTTAAAATACTACTCTTGCCCTCAGTGCCAGCATTTAAGAGCAATCCTGAAACTATTAACTGGAGCACCAGAAATTGATTAACTTTACTATCATCAGGTTTATGAAGGTGAGAGGGCCATGACTAAGGACAACAATATCCTGGGCAAGTTTGAGCTGACTGGTATCCCACCTGCTCCAAGAGGAGTTCCCCAGATTGAGGTGACCTTTGACATTGATGCCAATGGCATCCTCAATGTGTCTGCAGTGGACAAAAGCACTGGAAAGGAGAACAAGATCACCATCACCAATGACAAAGGTATAGAATAATTCTCCACACTATCAAATGATGAGCTTTCAAAGTGTAGTCCAAGAACCGTACAGGTATTGAGTGGTTCAGGGATGACCTATTTTTGTTGTCACTTGGTTAGCATTTTCCAGGTTGGCAATGCCAATTTCTGGGTTGGTTTGGACTGGCCATTCCTTCTACAAGGAGCGTATGTGTTTTTAAAATGTATTTTTAGATTACTGCTGTTAACAAGGTTAATGGCAAAAATACGTAGATGAAACGAACAATACTTTTTTTGGTTTATCAGAATATTCTTGACAAGTGAGCTCTACTTTTACAGTTTTTAGGGGCATAAACAAAAACATAGGAATAAAAAGCTAATGTCAAGCTATATTGAAACCATACCACAACAGGCAGACTTTCATATCCCCACTACTAAGCTTCTCACTTTCATATCATGCTATCAGTCCTTTGACAAAAGACTTTCTTCTTAGTGTGACCTGATTAAGTTAGTGCTTCTAGCTGTGTTGATTTTTATGTGTGACATCATAGTTTTTATGTCCCAAACTAACTCTGAAGTCTGGATTATCAATATTTTAGCAATCATCATTTTTGAGACAAACTGGAGCATTCCTGATGTATTGTATGTTTAAGAAAATGTCAATTTTGTGCTTGTGTATTCCACTACACAAGGGCGTTGGTGGCGCAGTTGGTCAGTGATCAGGAGGTTGCAGGTTCAAGCCCAGCTCCGGGCGACACATGGCGATGTGTCCTTGGGCAAGACATTTAACCCCAAGTTGCTACCATTTACACTCCAATGCTGCGTCAGTGGAGTGTAAATGGGCATGAGAGGGCATGAATGTGTTAGAGATACTGATGAATAACTAACATAGAAACTCTGAACCATCAGTGAGTGAATGTGAGAGTGAATGGGTATGAATGGGTAGGTGTGACCTGTGGTGTAAAGCAGCTTTGAGTAGTTCAAGACTAGAAAAGTGCCATATAAGCTCAAGTCCATTTACTACCTGTTTTAAGGTATTTATCCAAAAACCCATTCAGAAATCCCATAGACTTTAACCCTCTATTGCATGAATTATTACTTAAAAATGGTAAAAAAAAAAAAATGTTTTGAATGTTTTTATTACTTAAAATGGCCTAAATGAAAGATAAATGACAAAATTTTTTTTTAAAAGTTTAAAGGGGGGGTCGTTGATCAATTGTTGCCATATGGCAACAATATTCAATCGTGGAAAGTACCATAAAATCAAATTTTAGACCAAAAAGGCATTTTATTTTAAAAAAAGACTCAAATATCCGTGTCATACTCATCCAAAATGAACAAATAAACATTTATATAGTGAAAACATTGTAGAATTTCAACAGTTATCTAAAACATCTGCTACTTAAAACCTGAAACCTTGAACCTGGCTCAATAAAGTACGATCTGTCATTCTTCATGTTCATTTCATTCAGTTTTTTTTCTGTTTCATTTCATTTGATTTCAACTCATTTCAACTGACTTGATCTGATTTCATTAATTTAATCTGATTTCATTTCATGCCTTGTGAAAGTCAACAAAGCAGTTAATCTCAATGTCTCATTATAGAAACCCAAAACCTTGAACTTGTTTCAATTAAGTTCAATCTATCATTCTTTTTTTTCATTTCACTCAGCTGTTTTTCCGTTTTATTTCATTTGATTCATTTGATTTCAGCTCATTTCAGTTGATTTTGTTCTGATTCCTCCTCTAGTTTGACAGTTATTTCTGCCCTGCTCTCTTTCCCTCTCCCGTAGAAGTAGCTGGGAAGCATCTTGCATGGAGGAAATTGGATACTATGTTAAAGATAGCCAGCAACATACCTTAAATTACAAAATATAAAAAATATATAATTTTATTACTTTTAAAACATAAGCCAAAGATGTAAACAGTCTCAGGATAGTTTCATGCTATGTAAGTGAATGGAACTCCATTAGGTTTTATACACTAGGAATTTTCCATATTTGCATATTGTTGCCATATGGCAACAAATCTGTTTTGGCATCTTCCAAAAAATGTATAACAACAAAATGTAATTAAATGTAAAAAAAAAAAAAAATAAAGTTTACTTACCCCAAATAGTGATTTCAATTTTTATTTGGTGAAAATACTCCAAAAATTCTAAATAAAAGACAATCTTTGAGAGCCCCAGACAGCTATGTTTGGATGTCAAATGTCCATTAGCAAAAAGGACCGGCAAACAAGATATCCTGGTCATGCGGCCTCATAAATTCTATTTCCTTCAAACTAAAAGCCCCCTTTTCACACCTAAATGTAAAAACATATATTTTATTTCACAGCTTATTAGAAAAATTAAGATAAAGTAATTGTTGCCATATGGCAACACTATGCAATAGAGGGTTAAGATAAAGGAACTGTTAGAAGGGCTTAGATGCAAAAAAAAAAAATGCATTTAAATTACTATACCTTTCCGTACCGTTTATGCATCTGCTGATAATAATCAGTAAAACTGCTTAAAAATAGTCTACTATCAGGAAGCATGTTCATGCTCTTGAAGATTCTCGTTAAAGTCTGTGTTACAAATTAAGGAAATGAAAGTCAGGACTTCTCTTTTCTTCTTCTAGTCATTGTTTGCAGTTTCACAACTTCGATGTAATAAGAAGAGTTTGAGGTCCAAGCATAATTGTACACCAAAGTCCTATGTAGTTATTATTGTGTTTAAGATAGTAGGTTCCCTGTTAAGAACCTCAGAAGGGACTGGCCATAGAAGCTTGAACAAAAGCATTCCTGACACAAAAAAGCATGTACCTACTTTACCTTCAGCTTCTTCATCCATATGCAGCTGTGTTTAATAAGTTTAATAGGTTTTAAGAATGCTGTACAGGAACAAAAACAGTGAATGGGTAGATGTTTCTGATGGGATGCACTGAGCCTTTTATTTTATCTCACAAAGGGCGACTCAGCAAGGAGGACATTGAGAACATGGTGCAGGAAGCAGAGAGGTTCAGAGCTGAAGACGAGGTAATGAGAGACAAAGTCACAGCCAAGAACTCCCTCGAGTCCCTGGCCTTCAACATGAAGAGCACCGTGGAGGACGAAAAGCTCCAGGACAAAATCAGCCCTGAGGACAAAAAGACCATTGTGGACAAGTGCAACGAGGTTATTTCCTGGCTGGATAGAAATCAGGTAAATCTCCATTACTCAAATCAAAATATCTGATACATGTGATAGCAAAGAGGCAGCCTTCAGCGCGTCGACATCATACACTGTACAAAAATGGATGTAAATTCAGTGATGACTGACATTAATGGAGAACAACTGCTTTAAATTAGCGTTAGGTCAGCCCAGCAACAGGCAAAGAGATGGAGCTGAAGTGGGTCTTATGCCTCCTGGCAAAAAGCTACAACATGCTTGCTTGTCAATCGTATAAAGCAATTGCCATAATTATGATAATCAATGTGTAACCACTGAATCTCATATAATCAATATGGATGACTTTCATAAAAGTCTACACAGCATAGATTCCCAAACTTGGATCTGAGTGCCAAAGATCCTAAAAGTTCCTTATTATGCAAGTACGCTTTTTTAAAGTTTTGACACAAAATTGTGATTAGGGGATATGCCACTTTGCCTATTGTGAGGACCAATTGAGAGGGTATAAAAAAGCCTGGTCACTTTGTTCAATTATAATATTAACTTTTCAGAACCAGGGAATGAGGTAACTTACTGGTGTTTTATTAGCATTGCTGCTTAGTTTACATAGGGTTCAAAATGAGTGCTCTGTTCTTTTTGCATCCAGACGGCAGAAAAGGACGAGTATGATCACCAGCAGAAGGAGCTAGAGAAGGTTTGCAATCCCATCATCGCCAAGCTGTACCAGGGAGGAATGCCAGGGGGGATGCCTGGAGGAATGCCTGGAGGGCCCGGTGGCTTCCCTGGTGGAGCTGGAGGTGGCTCCTCCTCCTCTGGCCCAACTATTGAAGAGGTTGACTAAACCATAAGCTCACAGAAGACTCCAACATTTACTTACGGTCTTAAAAATAATAACAGGGCAACAATACAAATCCAATTAACAAAAAGCATGTTTGCTTTGTTGCCATGTTTCTGTCAAAATTTTGTGTTGACATCCTTAAAGAAACATCAATACTAAGATTATTTTTCTGTGATATATATGAAAATTAACCGCATATATTGCAATGCCACTCACTGATTGTGCAACAAAATTGTGCATGTCTGACAAAATTTTAAAATCAACTCTTCTAGCTTTGAGATATCAATGTTAGACAATGTTGAACTTACATTGCATTCAGTTTGAAAAGACACAAACCATTGTCTGCTTGTCATTTAAATTTGTCATCATTCATTTTTCAGTATGAAATGAAAGCCATGTCATCTCATTAAACCATAAACAAATCTCACTGCTGTGAAGCTGGTTCTTTCAGTGTACTTTGTGCTTTTGTGGTGCACTTATTTAAGCATTTTCTCAGAAGCTGCAGCTGTAACCACAAATTACTCGTGACAGACCTCAGAAGTTTGATTTGAATCTCCTTCCTGTAGTTGCAAAAAAAAATGTTGTGGTGAGTATCAGAGTTTCTGATCATTTTGAGGAGGCCAAACAAGAGGAAAGTTAGCTGGCTCAACAGCCAAGAAAGTCTGCTGCGACTTGGGTTAGGTAGCAAAGCATGGCTTTTTCATCCTGCTGGATACTATATAGCATAAAGCAGTTAAATTCATTATCTATTTCAAGCCCCAACTTGTTGCTGAGATCTGTCTGATCAAGTCGGCTGACCTTCAGTGACCACCTAAGACAGTATTTTTTGCACTTCCAGTTCTTTGTCACAAAGTCTTTGGGGTTTTCAATTTCTTTTTTTTTCAATATTATTTTCTACTTTATATAATGCATCTTAAATATCCCCAAAGGTGAGTTTTTTAACTGTCACTGTCTCTTAAATAGGATTGTGACTAACAAACTGTTGCCATCAATTACATAAAATGGTTGCATATCTCAAACATTAACCTTCCTTATCTCCTTGGAAAATGATGGTACAGTGAACATGTGCTTACATATGACATCTATGTATGCTTTCTCCACTCACACATCATGCAATGAGTGCTATGGGTGTGCAATATTATATTCAATCTGGCACTTTATAATCTTGGACAGTAAAGTAGTGCAATGCAACATGCAATTTATATTTCTGTTCAACAATGAACAAAGTGCAATAAAACAAGGACCTGAGCTGCCAGACAGCTAGCACTCTTTACCCTAGCATTTGACCCTTTAGCACTGCGTGGTGGTAATGCTCCATTGTAAAGGGGGCCAACTGCCGTTAAACATCACAAAGACGAAGAAGACTTTAACACTCCAGCACTTTATAATTAATCTTGTATAATACTCATGGTTCCCCAACTCCTGGCCCATTACATTTTGGACTGTAAGTCACTTGTGTTTTTTACAATTATGTATGTTGCTTGTCTTTTAATTTGCTCTGTGGGTTTTATTCCTGTTATTGGTGTTTGTTTTTCATGTTGAAACCAGCCTGCTAAAGGGACTAGGGATGGAAATTAACCACCTGGATATAATCCAATGTATTTACATGTAAATGTTCATTAATGCATACTGTACCATTTAAAAAAAAAACTCAGTCTCATATCTAGACACAATTGCCACAATGATCAGGTAAAACCAGGAGGAACTTCTACAAACAAGAGGTGACCTTGTGAGAAAGAAGTTGGAAGCTTGGCAAAGGCTTAAAAGTTAAAATTCAACCTGGTCAATTTAAACAAATATGAAATTCTCTGCAAGTGCTGCATTAATATTCCTGCACTCAATTATAATCTCACACACTGATTACTGCACAAGTACCTGGTCACTTACAGAAGAAACTACCCTCAAATCTGTTGAGTCTCTGTTCAATAAAGAACTGAAGTAGATAAAAAAAAACCTCTCTCACATCACCAGTGTTACATCCTCTCCAAGTACAATATGTTAAGTTTTGACAACTTTCAGAAATTCAAAACTGGTTGTATGTTTTAATAAAGTTCTGCATGGGCTGGCCCATTGTACACTAAGTGAGAAAATAAGCACATGATCACAAGGGCCGCTGTTCAAGGTGACTGAAATTCCCCTTAGGTGAACCAGCTTTGGTCAAAACATTCTGTCATTCAAAAGCAGCGCATTATGTTACAGTTTACCACCATCAGTCAGAGAATGTTCCAGCTTTGCAGCATTTCAGGGTCATCTGAAGGTGTGGCTCAGGACAAACCAGACCTGTGATCATTTTTAAACATCTATCCTTAATGTGCGTACGTAAAGACCTCTATGTATGTAATCTAAGTGCAATTTTGCATGCATGATTACATCTGTGTATGCTAACCATGTGCAACACTGTGCAGCAGAAACAGGTCTGCCTTTGCACAACCTGTGCACTATAACTGGTGTGGGCAAGTGTGCAATCATACATTAGTACTTTTATTATGATGTGAAAGATATCAGCACTTGAGCACTTTAACACTGCTTTTTACACATTAAACAGCTCTCGCACTTTAACTCTGAGGGTCTCTCTGTTATGGTTTATCGAGCATATCATTTGAGTTATTGTATGTGTGTCCTGTAATTCAATGTCAGCACTGTGTTATGTTTATCTGTCATCTTGCTGCTACCTCTTACCGTTGTTTTATGTACATTATGTATTTTCAGACTGAACATACCTGTAAAAATGCATTACATCAGCCTGCAGGGGACTACAGATGAAAATGAGCCTGTAGCTATAATCTGGCACATTTACATTTGTCAATGTCCTTTATTGTGCACTGTCTTCTATTTAAACAAATAAATAAATAAATAAACCACAAAGTTATCAGGGCTTATTTCAAAATACTAGTAAGCCTACACAGATGCCTTTTTATGTGTGGACCAATGTGTTAACTTAAAAGATGAACATGAAGATCAAGTAGAGAAGTGAAAAACTAAACATGTTAATTGAAGAGTCTGTGTACGGATTCAAAAATTAAAATTAAAATCTTTATTTGTACATGAACTGAAGTAGGAATATATAAGCATAAACTGGAAAATATACTGTATAGTTTTGTGTTTTAATTTATGAGGAATGTGCTACAGATGCCAAAAGATGTTGAAAATAACCTGAGCTACTACCTTGCACAGCAGCTGGACCTGCCTGGTTCATTGTCTATGATCAGAAAATCCATCTTGCCAAGCTAGAATGTAAGACAACTATTAGCGGCCTGCACAGCATAGCTCACTCAGCGCTCTTTAGAGCAAGAAGAGGTGGGAGCTAGCAGCATGACAACAACAGGAAGTCACTGATCGCTCAGATATCAGTGGCTATTGGTTACAAAGTGGCTCATGTTTTGTATTTTACACCGTGGCAGTGTCACTCATCTACTACATTACCTGACTGGCCCATAATTAATTGGGTTAACAAGTCGGTCACCTTATCACTGCAGGATATGGTTTAAATAGAAACAATCATTTTAAAATCCCTGTTCAACTGCATTCTGATGTTAAAGAGGTGCCAGTTCATTTCCTGATTATTTCTTGGGTGCCCTTGAGCAATTCGTGCACAGGTCCCTGTCTTTGAAATCTCCATATCAATACCTATTCATCCTGACAGCACTTTAGGCATGTGTCTGTGTGACACTTGTGAAACAATAACAGAGAGAGGGCTACACCTACTTGGGATGTATGAAGTTGTTATTTATTCATAGTAATAATGAATCAGAAACATACAGAGGACAGAGGTGAAAGATTTTTGTTCAGTTTATCGGATGCTAACAAGGTTGCTAAACAAGATGTTTGCCAAAGACCTAACCTTGACGTACAAGAACATGACAAACACAGGCATTTAACTAAATGCATGCATTTTCTGGTTTTACGGTAAATCATATCAGGTTCTTATCAACAGGTGTCCTGTTCCCAGACCTTTCAAAGCACAGTCTGTGTGTGTGTGTTTGAATTTCGTGGAACACATGGATGTCAGGGCTGCATAAAAGCCAGAGCAGCACACCTGAGCTCTGAGGGAAGCAGATCCTTGTTGAGACGTGACCATGTTCTTGCTTATCTGTTGTTTTGCTCTTGTGGCCTCCACACTGGGTAAGAAAGTATTTGTTTACTTGCAGATTATGTTTTAATTTATACCTGTGACTTAATTTGGGGTGTCATACTCAAGATTTTGATGAACCGCATACGTGTACATGCCACATCTTTAGTCATGCTGATGATTTTCCACTTGCATGATTTGGATGCAGGCTGTGGAGAACCAGCCATCAGGCCCCAAGTGAACGGATACAACAAGATTGTTAATGGGCACAATGCTGTTTCTGGGTCCTGGCCCTGGCAGGTGTCACTTCAGGTAGTCTAATTAAAACACTGCACACACCTATTGTGATTTTGTAAGATTGTGTGTTGTTAAGGTATTTTTTTAATTCTATAATTAAAATCAGACTTAAAGTACATGGTCTTATGTGCAGGATCGTAGTGGCTTTCACTTCTGTGGAGGATCCCTGATTAGCCAGTACTGGGTTGTCACTGCTGCTCATTGCCGTGTGACGTAAGTCCTTTTTTTTTTTTTTAGTTATTTTTTTTGGCCTTTATTATATAGGACAGCTGAAGATTGACAGGAAAGCAGGAGGAGAGGGGGGGATGACATGCAGCAAAGGCCTAAGGCTGAACCAGCAGCCGCCGCAGGGGGTTGGCAGCCCTCGTACATGGGGCGGACGCTCTGCCAACTGAGCTAATGTCCACCCCGTAAGTACTTTTAAAACACACTTCTTATCCACATATAAATATGTAGAGGGTAAGGGCCAAGCATGAAATTAATAAATTGAGGGAAAAAAAATCTATCGATGTAATATCAGCTGAGTCCCCTTTTTAAGACACCAAGTTCATGCCGTGTACATGATGACCAAATTAGCAATTTTTCCAACAAAGAAAGTTGGGTTTTAAATCTTTGCTTTTTCAAGAACCCCAAACACTGATGTTCTGTTAATGAACAACCAAAACACAATAAAATTTACCACCTTTAATTGAAATTGTTTTCATGTTAATAGGGCCTCAGTTAGGACTGTATTTCCTTTTTTCTTTAATTAAAATGTCATTCTTTCAGTTTTTTCAATCAGGACATTTCGGCCTGATTCCTATCAATTCAACTTATTTCTCCCACCTTTAATTCATTCCTGACACTTGCAGTCTTCCATATATCAACAATCTGAACATTACTATATCAATCAGTCTCCTCTCTCTGTTAGTCCAGGAAACCATCGTGTTATCCTCGGAGAGCATGACCGTCAGTACAACGGTGAAGAAATTCAAGTCAAGACTATCAGCAGGGTATGAAACAACAGGATATCTGCCTGTTTACTGATTAAAAAAAAAAACATTTCTTTATGTTATTGCAATTCATTTATTCATTTACAATAACTCTCACCTCTCCATTCAGGCCATCACTCACCCTTACTACAACACCCAGAACTTCAACAATGACATCACCCTCCTGAGGCTGTCCTCTGCAGTGCAGTACACAGCCCGTGTTGCCCCTGTGTGCCTGGCCTCCAGCAGCACCAGCATCCCCGCTGGAACAAAATGTGTCACCACCGGATGGGGCAGAACTGGACAAACCTGTGAGTGAGAACACTTTAATACAAGTTCAATTTCTATGATTGGAAGTCATATTACAAAATACATCAATATCAAGCATACATACCACAGTATGAATGTATATATTTTATTCATGAGGTCTTTTTCACCTTTTCTAATTTTTTTAGCAAGCCCTCGCTACCTCCAACAGACTGCCCTGCCTCTACTCACCCCTGACACCTGTAGACAGTACTGGGGTTACAACAGAATCACCGATGCCATGATCTGTGCTGGTGCCTCTGGAGTGTCCTCTTGTCAGGTAAACACAAAAAATTATACAAAAGTCTTTAAAAAAACTGTTGGACATTTAAGTGCACTGAATGTATCCCAAATTGTCCAATATCCCCCCTTTGCTCTTTCATAGGACAGTTTTATTTTACAACTATTATTGATTTTGTTTCTTTTCCTTAATTTTTAACCCATGCTTGGTCTCAATATTCAGAATTTTCCTTTGGTCCATCCTTAAACTCTTGAATAAAACAAACTGTTGAATTGTTAGTGTTAAAGGCAGGGTTGGTAATCAGATTTGGATACACTTTTTTTGTCATACTGGTTAAAATGATTGCTATTTCCCAACAATCAGTGAACAATGTGTTCTTAAAAGAGAGCAAAAACTAGCCGCTGTTTACAGCATGAGTAACGGAAAACACCAACCAAAGCGATTCGGACTGAATTTATTGAACCAATCAAATCCTGTACTGCTGTTCTGCCCACCTTCTGTGCGTACATTTTGCCGGTGTGCAATGACCCTGATTTAGTGCTCTAAGCTGAGTTAAGAGGGATCCAAGTAAACTGGAGATTGGTGGAGAAACTACTATAGGCCTACCTTAATTACTGGTAACTGCTCCTCCAGCTAAATAGAGCAATGAAAGACAGACAAAGGCAGAGAAGGCCAAAACAAAAAAGAATTTGGACAAAGCCAGGGCAAAAATCAGAGTCAACACAGGTTGTGAGTATTAACTCACTAACCATGATTGTTTTGTTTTTTTTTTAACTTTACTATGACAATACTTTGGTGTGTTCTTATCACTGAGTGAGATATGACTAGGTGTAGTGCAAAACCAAAACGATGCGCTGAGGACCGGTTTTGAGTTAAATCAGTCATATGGTTGCAAACCAGCAGCGCCCATGCATGTGGGGCTAGACAGAATCTGAGGGAAATGCTGCATTCAAATTCATGCTAGTTTTTGTGATTACCAACCCCTTAAGTCTATTTTGAGTTTAGAAAAAATGTGTGTGGACATATGGGTTCTTACAGACTGCAAACAAGACATGTAGAGCAGAACATGAGCTAATGTCACCTTGCATTCAAAATTAAAAAAAAAAACTCTTAAAATGTCCAACTTTTAAAAACTACTGACTCCAGTCCTACCAAAACAATGCCCCGAACTGCTAGCTCAAGCCAGAGAAAGTCTCCTCAACACAATGGTCCGGTGGCTTCTTCCAAATCCCATTAATTTCCAGCCCAAAGAGCCTGGTAGCACCCCCAGTCTCAGGACCAACAGCTTCCAACTGTGTGCACATACAGTATATAAAGTGCAAAGTTATGCATTTTAAAGCAGTACAATTACTTCATAAAACCAACAAATTTGTATGTAAAATTTTATGAACTCCTTACTTAATTGTCTTTAATTTGTCTTAAATCATAATCTTAAATTATTCAATTTACTTAATTGTAATTTAATTTATGAAAATAATTACATGATAAATACTCTTTCAAGTCTAAACTACTTAAACATGGAACCCATACTTAAAGTGAATTGTTTCTTTTCATAGAATTTTCCCATCTGTGCCTTCTTTTTGAGGAGAATTTGCAAATAAGAACTCTCAAACTCACACGAATTTTAGCTGAAGCACTGTGAGTGATGGTATTTTGAAAACGTTGCTCAACAGTTCACTCGTTTGCACATTTGGTTTCCTGTTTTAAGTTTCATGACACTAATAACATGCTTGCTCACATCCTGTGAAAAAAAAACCTTATCAAAAGAAAATGAATGCAAATCTTTAGCAGAACTTCTCTGCCTGAATTTTGTTTTTATGATGCTTCACAGATGATCTTGGAAGTCAACCTTAATATCCTTTTTGTGTTTTTAGGGTGATTCTGGTGGCCCTCTGGTCTGTGAGAACAGTGGAGCCTGGTACCTTGTGGGTATCGTGTCTTGGGGAACCTCAAACTGCAACACGTATGCACCTGCCGTGTATGCTCGGGTGTCCTACCTTCGCAGCTGGATTGACCAAACCGTCGCGTACAACTAATGTGCAAAAACTCTCAAAACATTTAAAAGAGCATGTTTCTACTCAATGTATGATTCTAGTTCTGACTGCAACCAATAAGTAATGCATGTGTGATCAGTTTCAGCCGCCAAACCTACATGGGCATTCCTGTTGACTCTGTATTTGCAGCAACAACTCCTTGTGCTTTTTTCATTTGTGAGAAATCATGCATAAAATGTGACTCTTTAAAACCTCAGTGTTGGTTGTCGTATCTTGCATTCTGCTGTGGTGTTAGACTAAGTTAAATAAATGATATATATACATTTGTGCATAGGAAGAGAGTTGTTACAAGCAGCACCCTCTAATAAAAGAAATATCAGCCATTGTAAAGTTGCGAGAGCCTGCAGATCCCTGTGTGTCCACTTAAAACTGCAGGATGCAATATTAGCATTTCAGTAAGGAAAAAAATGTTACTAGTTTAATACTTGACCCTGCGAAACCCAAAACATTATCTAACTGAGTCACTGGGATTGGTTGCTTTCAATGACCCCTCCTCTAGCAGCATAACCGGATGCAGATGAACTTATCTGAAGTGGTTAGCTCTGTTCAGAGGAATGAAGATGTTCGGTAAGGAGTCCTAAAATAAGGAACAGTGGTAAACAGATGCTTGACCCTTTAAACTCAAAGACCATTTTTCTCACCTTTTGGTCGGCTACATCCTGTAGTATTTGAAATAATATATTTAAAACCCAAACACATTAATCACAAACAAGTAGAACAACTTTGCCCTTCTATATTATGTCCCTTTGGGAGTTACCTTATAAGTGTCGTAAAGGGGCTGTGGTGTTGGTGCACTGATTTTCTGTTAAGTCATTTGTTAAAAGGTGGAAGCTATGGCTGAAGTTCACCCTGATTATTGATTTTAGTATTTTACTACAAACAGTATACAGTTTGGCAAATCCAGAACACTCGGCCACAGTATAAACACAGAGTACACACAGCAAAGACCTCAGCTGATGGAGACTTAGCAGGTTTGAATAATAAATGGCTGGAAACTCAGTTGGACCTTGACAACGAGAATATTCAGGTTAACTGTTGATGCAGGCATACTCATTACGGGCTTATGTTGTCAAATTTGAGAAAAAAAAAAGCATGACTTGGAGAAATACTTCAGGATGTTTCGGGATCAGATTAAACCAGGGGCTGATGTGTGTAAATTGTGGTTCTCATACAGGTCTTACTTGCTGTAATGAACATTTAAATTTGACCCACACCAACGTCTTTTAAACTCAAAAGCAAAACAAGAAGAGCCAGATGAAAGTTTATCTTCAAAAGAAGTATTCGGCTGACACTGACTGTTCACTGCATAAAGGCACAGTCACGGTTTTTATCAGTTTACTTGACAATTGCAAGCATAACCATTAGCCCACGAAGTGCTTCTGTTGCAAAATGTAAGTTAAGCCTCATAAAAATACAAAAAAACTCATTATACAGTATATATAAACTGTATAGAACTGATATTTAAAGCCTTGTTAGAACCGTCCATGACACAGCAGTAGGTAATTGGGGTTGGATATGTCAGTTTGACTTCATCACAGGGACATTTAGATTTATTTGAAGTTAATTGT
Organism: Scarus forsteni; assembly: GCA_036419115.1. Lineage (NCBI taxonomy): Eukaryota > Metazoa > Chordata > Actinopteri > Labriformes > Labridae > Scarus > Scarus forsteni. The sequence goes on along the minus strand of JAZDUH010000111.1, from coordinate 12,375,175 downwards.
ACAGGAAGGTGGAATCTCCGGCCAGGCATTGCTGCCGGCCGCACCTCCTCCGGTGCCAATGGATTAGCTGCAACATCCACAGCTTCACCAACTACTAGCACAGCTTCTACAACTACAAGCACAGCCTCACCAACAACATCCACAGCTTCACCAACTACCAGCACAGCCTCACCAACCACATCCACAGCCTCACTACCAACATCCACAGCTTCACCAACTACTAGCACAGCCTCACCAACAACAGCCACAGCTTTACCGTTAAATGTACAGGAAGGTGGAATCTCCTGCTCAGCACTGCTGCCGGTCGCACCTCCTCCAGTGCCCATGGGTTAGCTGCAGGGTCATCAGCCAGGAACCACCATTCCTCAACGTTTTGCTCCTTTAATCCTGGAACGTCTCCTGGTGGCGGAGCAGTGACAAGGACGTCTCCCTGTCACCCCCTTCAGCAACGTGGACGACCGGGAGGAAGAGACCATACATACTGTAGCATTGCCTCTCTTGTGAATTGTAAGGCATTTGCTTTTAAAATGGACATTGCTGACAAACTCTTAAAAAGGACTACAGCATTGATGGAGGGTCTTTCATCGACATAATCACACACAACTGACATAAAACACGTTCTTTCTGGATTAGGTCACACAGAAAGGATTTCATTTAAGAGATAAAAGGATACAATGAAAGACAAACCATGGCGGTTGTGGGGCTTAAGTCAACCCTCCATGTTGTGGTTTCATAGTAGCCTGACATCAGCCTTTTACTCACACCAATGTATTTATATTAAAAACTTTTAAAAGTAGTGTTTGTTTGAGAAGGTTATCATGGTGAACAAAAAATGCAAGTTTCATGAACTTTTATATGCCACAGAGCTCATAACCAGCAATATTCCAGGAAGCCACTGGAAACCCCATAGGCTTTTTGTCGAGGAAACCAACACAATGAAATGTCTGGGCTGGCATACAAAAACAAGTCATTCCTGCACCACCCTAAGTGGAAACTTGTATAAAGTCATTCAGCGTGGATGAGTGGTGTTAAACATTAGTACTTTCAAATAGACAACGAGTGCACTTCAATAATTAATGCACCTGCCAGGCATATTTATCCGTATTCACCTTTACTGTTATACTGTAAATTAATTTTTTTGCATTTACCTGTTTGTTGCAGCATATTCTGCTGTGTTATTTCGTTATTTTGCTTTTTCTACATGCATGTCTTTATGCCTTCCTGAAGCTTCACTGCCTTGGCAGAAGGGCTGTCTCACTGTTGGTGGAGAGCTGAGGGGGAGGAGTGACAGATTTACAAATACAAAAGCAGGGGAACATAGAGACAAATGACCTAAGAATCACCACATTAGAAGCATGGGAAATGGTAAGACACCTCAAACTAATAACTACTACAGCATGTTACATTTACTGTAAGGTGATATCTGTGCACATAGCTAAAACAGGCATGCACTTACATAATTAAAAAGCTTTCTAACTAAATAGAAACTTTTTTTGTCGCTGTGAAGTACTTTAGAACAGTTTCAGACTCAATCAAAACTGCGGATACACTGACTCATGATAGAGGCACTGAGAAAAGGAAAAGATAAATCTACAGAAATCATAAAAGGTGGGTTATAGTGAGGAAAGCACTGATACACTGTTTTTTTAGACACTGCAGGAACATACAGTACAAAGTTCAAATTAAATTGTTTAATAATGGCATTACAGTGCTAAAAATGGTTTTGAAAGTTTGTCTCATTTTGAATGTGTTCCTCTGAAAATCCAGTTTGCAGTTGAGATTCACACTAATCTTGATTTTTGTTGCCCTTATTTAATTAGATATTATAAAACTGCATCCAAGTCTCCAAACTTTATATGATTCTGTTAAAATCATACTTGGCTATTACAATGGCTCTATCTTATACGCAGCAATTCTTAATTTTGGCTTTTCTTTTACTGGCCTTTTAGCCTCTGATTTTCTATATTGTTCTTATCTTCTTGGCTCCAGTTACTTTTAGAGGAGGGTGGGATTCAAGGGTTATATAGTGGTGCATTAATGAGTCCTAACTGAAAGTGGGTTAGCATTTCAGCACTTCTATATTTCATGCCTAAGATTAGGACAGTGGTGGACATAGGCAAAAAGAGATCTGAACATAATGTGCTTAACATTAATACATTGAATTGCTCCTCTTGTGAAGTATAAGGGATCTGCATTTAAAAAGGACATTGCAGGTCACACATGAAAAGCCTTTTATTTAAGAGATAAAAGGATACAATGAAAGACAAACCTTGGTGGTTGTGGGGCTTAAGTCAACACCCCATGTTGTGGTTTCATAGTAGCCTGACATCAGCTTTTTACTCTCACCAATGTATTTATGTTCAAAACTTTTTAAAGTAGTGTTTGTTTGAGAAGGTTATCATGATGAACAAAACATGCAAGTTTCATGAACTTTTATATGCCACAGAGTTCATAACCAGCAATATTCCAGGAAGCCAATGGAAAATCCCACAAGCATTTTGTCAAGAAAACCAACACCGTGCAAATATCTGGGCTGGCATACAAAAACAAGTCATTCCTGCACCACCATAAGTGGAAACTTGTAAAAAGTCATTCTGTGTGGATGAGTGGTGTTAAACATTAGTACTTTCAAATAGACAACTAGTGCACTTCAATTGTTTCGACTGGTAAATACACTTAATGCCCACTTACATGTATTACACCTGTCTAACTGCTTGTTAACACATATAGTTTAACAGCCAGTCATATGTCAGAAACGTTATGCATTTGGGCGTGTAGACAAGGTTAAAGAGGACTTCACAAAGTTCAAACTGAGAATTTAAATGGCTTTGAAAGTGGTATGGTAGATGGGGGAAGAGTGGCTGGTTTGAGTCTTTTATAAACTACTGATCCATAAGAATCTACACACTCAACAATCTTGACAAATAAGCAGCTGATTACTGCATGGGAGAAAACACCTTGTTGATGCCAGAGGTCAGGGGAGAATGGCTACAGTTGCTGATAACAGAACAGAAGAAAACCATTTCTGAGCACATGAAAAATGTGAGAGCAGTTTTGAGATGTGGCAGAATGGGAGGTCTGCACCGTGGATATACAGCAGACAAATCTGCAGCCATTATGTTATTCTAAAATATTGATATGAACTTAAATCACTGAGGAATATTTCAGCATCTATGCCACGAAGAACTAAGGGGTTTTGAAGGCACTGGAATTTACAGTGAAAACTAAACATAAGTTAAAATTATTGTAGCAAAAAAGTTCAAATGTGAGCTGAAAGGTAAGAAATCAGTCAAGTATCAATTAACCCAGTCTACAAACAGGGGTAGTAAAGTTTAAATGGACACAAGCATTAAGCAGGGTTAATGATTGAATACTTGAGCTCTGCTGGTGGAAGTTAACAAGCTTCTTTATGAAGAGCTGAAGAAAAAAATCTTAATGATGGCAACAGAGGTGTCAAAAGAATGCATGCATATCCTCTCAGTGCTTTTGTCAAAATGTTTTTTTTTGTTCTTCGTTTCGTTTCTTCTCTGTTTATCAGTCATACGCCCAAGCTGCAACACATCATCCTACAAACTTGACAGGTCTGTGATTTTTAGAAATTTTGGTCAAGGTTTATCAGTAAAGAGGTTGTAGTGGGATAAAAGTTTGACCAGTTAAAAAGGTGGTGGCTGACTGATCTTGTTAAATGGAGTGCTGTCCAAATGCAATGATTCCAATCAATCCCTGCCAATAATCAATGAATTCCCCTGTCTTATAAAGTTACATTATTATCCATCTTTAGAAGCTTCAAGCCTCTAATCACTATTTATTTTTATTTTTGTCCATTAGGTACTGCACCCCCAGATGGCTCCATTGATAAGATAATGGCCACAACCACCATGGTCTTTTACATTGTGATATATGTGCTTGGAATTATTGGGAATGGCCTGGTGATTTATGTGACAGGCTTCAGGATGAAGAGGACCGTCAACTCTGTTTGGTTTCTCAACTTGGCTCTCGCTGACTTCCTCTTCACAGTCTTCCTGATTTTCTCTATTATCACTTTCTCTCAGTCCGGCCAGTGGTTGTTTGGCAGGCATTTATGCAAGCTAAGCACTTTAGTGAGTGCCGTCAACATGTTTGCCAGTGTCCTCCTTCTGACAGCCATCAGTCTGGATCGCTGCCTGTCCATCTGGGTGGTTGTGTGGGCACAAAACAAGCGCACCGTCCACAAGGCTCAGGTCATGTGTGTCATCATCTGGGCGATTGCTGTGGCTTGCAGCTCGCCTTATGCTGCATACCGTGAAACACGAGAGAACCCACTGGGAAGGACTGTGTGCACTTACCATTTATCCTTCAGAGATAAACACTATGGTTTCATGATTTTCCGCTTTGTTTTGGGGTTCCTCATCCCATTCCTTGTAATATTTGTTTGCTATATTGCCATTGCTGTTCGTGCAGGTCGACTCCAGAGAACCAGGAAAAACAGATCACGCAAAATTATTTTTGCCATCGTTTTTGCCTTCTTCCTGTGCTGGCTTCCCTTCCATGTCATGCAGTTTTTACAGTCCAGTGGGAGGCAGCATCACCGGCTTGCAGTAAAAATTGGAGGAGGACTGTCGGTGTGTCTGGCTTATCTGAACAGCTGTCTGAACCCCATTCTCTACGTTTTCATGTGTGACGAGTTCCAGAAGAAGCTGAAGCAGTCCATATGTTTTGTCCTGGAGAGCGCCCTGGCAGAGGACCACTTGACATTCTTATCCTCCCGCTCAATGTCCCGGATTTCCCGGAAGTCTGACAGTGCTGCACCATTAGAGGGAAAGGTCTCTGTGCCTAGTTTGAAATTTTTGCCATGCAAAGAAGTCAGCACAGATGAGAGAGACTCTGAGCTCTGCTGAAACCTGCTTCACAAACAGGAAATATTAAGAGATGTGAAAGATAGTAAATTGATGGGACTGCATTTTTGTAAATAGAACTTTGTTTAGAGGAGTTTGATTTGTATACTGAGGTGCTCGTTTTCATAAAGGACCGATTCAGAACATATCCCTGGGAAAACTTTACTTATAACTGTATGAACTTCTATTTTTGTATTAGTTTGATTAGCTTGATATTTTATATATGCATATTTTGTACCTTTGAATATCTTCAGTGATTCCAATAAATGGATTCTGAGAAATTATATACTGACTACACCAGTTGTTTGTTCATTGTTCATTAGCTCGCATGCACACCCCTACCTACCAACATTACAGAGCTTCCTCAATGGTGGGATACAGGAACAGGTGCACAAAAATGGTAGTGTTGACCCTCCTGGACTGTGATTAGCTTTTAGCCTTGCAAGAGGGGAAATCTGTGTTAGAAATCATAATGGGCTGTCTCACCACAGATTGCAAGTAGTTTTCTCTGTATTACAAAGTGTCACATCATCAGGAATTAAACTCAGTCACTCTTCTTCCAAGCTATCACTATCTCTAGGTCCTTTGGTTTATGTTATATGTAGTTATATTTTTTCCTAAGTAGACAATATGTAATGTTTTGAGTCACACGCATACTTGAAAAAGTATAACTTTTGCAACTTTTAATGCATAATTCTGACAATGCTTGAGATTTTGCAACCTCTGATAATGTTTCATTTGTTATTGACAGCCTGAGCAAACACAATGTTCTTTTAAGCAGTTTGACAGCTGCTTGCTTTCTATGACTGTCATGTAAACTATCACATAAAGTGCTCATAAAGTGCACTAAATATAACATATTAACAGTTACATTTAAATTACATTCTCCAAATCTGTTTGCCCAGTGGTGCCCAGACTAAGATTTGAAACACGATTTATTTTTAAATACACAAGTTCATTTTAAAAAAGATGGCTGTAGATTAGTTTTAAAGTCTGCCACAGTAATGTGACTTTTTAGAGCTACATGCTGCCACCTAGAGTACCAACAAACGTTTTAATAGAATGAGATTATTTTCTGAGGTCATTGCTGATGTTGCATGACAGATCACAACAGCTCCCTATCTCATAAATTTCAGTCAAACTGAAGTAAATTCACAGGCTAAGTCAGTATCCTTATCTCAAATTAATCATGTTCCTCAAATAAAAAATAAAATAAACTTTGAACATCAGTAGATTTACATGTACTCTTAGTTATTCTTTTATACATTTCAGCTTGATCAGCAAATCTTACATCAATTCATAGTTTCCTGTACTCGGTTTTATTGTTATTCTACAGATTATCCAACTGACTAAATTTTCACTAGCTGAATTTTAGTTACAATAAAAGTGATGTAATCTGCAAAATTCAAAAATAAATCATGTTTAAGGATCAATTTACTAACAACTTGCTTAACAGAGGAAAACAGATTCTCTCTTAAATTTTCTTTTCTTAATGTCTAGGTAGACTTGGACTGTGGTTTATCAACCAAGAGCTATTTATTCAAATAAATATCATTTATTTTTTATTATTTCTTTTAATACTCCCACAAGCTTTATAAATTTTCATCTCTTTCTTAAATCTTACCAACCTAGAGTGAAACTAACATTATCAGTTGAAGATAAAGAAGTAAATAAGATCGCTGAAAGACCACAAAAAGGCCACAGTGTGAAAAGGCAACACAGCTTGTGAGATTTAATCAGATTCACTCTCAGTCTTTTTGAACAAAATAGAAAAATCACACCAGAAGGGATTCAAGCAAAGTCCACAGAAAATAAAATCAAAAATTCTTTCAATCGATGCTGTCTGAGGAGACAGTCTGTCTTGCTCAAGGCTCAGGGTTGTGTGAATAAATATGTTGTATGTGTGATGGAGTAGATGGTAGGTACTTCATGTGTAGTTTGCTTGGCTGCTTTTCATCATGTGGAGGAACTAAGAGCCAGTCAGTGATCATAGAGCTCCTTCATCTCCTTAAGGACCTTGATACTCTCGCTGTATCTCAGCTGGTTCTTGTTAGAGCACTCCTTCCATCTGGAAAAAAAGGGCATGGTTGAGCTTTTCATGTCTCAAACTTTAGGATATTACAGAAGCACAGGCACAAAAAACAACTGGCAAAAAGGAATAAATCATGAATTGTGACCAGCCTCATCGACATAAACACTGAAAAATTCAGCTATTTTTTCAAAGACATAGTATTGCACAAATAGACATGTTTGATCGTCATTCAGTATGAACCGTATATTACATGTTCTACAAAAAAGTATCAATAAAACCAATTTTCCTAGGATGCACAATGATTACCATCTTTGAGTTTGTACTCAGCATCAGAAAACACAACATTTCCAAGGTTGCTATCAGGGGCAAATGTGCAGTCTTTTGTTCCCATTCTAGACGCACTTACTTTTGTCTTATTTTTTTCCATCGCTCCATGTGGTCAAATATGAGTGAGCTTGGCACAGGAACTGGCTCTGTTAACTGGAAAGAAAATAATGTGGTTAAGATAAGAGATCTTTCTTTTCAACTGGTTTAGTTTGAATAATATAAGAAACATGACATATAATACATAAAAAACCACTATGGGCTCTAATTACGTAGACCAGGCACAAGCGCAGGCGCACCTGCCCTGCGCCACGCAGACAGGGTGTGACTGGTGCACTATGCAAGTTTCCTGCAGTGCCAAGAGAGGCGCACTCAAGGCGCAGAGGGGCGCGTCCACGCCCACGTCTCTGCCTCTCTGCGCAAATGTCAGAGTAGGAGGAGAATAGACGTGAGTGGGTTTAACACAGCCGAGTGTTGTCTCCACCAATCAAATGAGCGCCTCTCCTCGCCTTTAAATGCGCTGCGACCGAGGCACAGCGTCTGATTGGTCTGAATGATCCCCGCTGCTGGAGACGGTCAGAGCTGCTGTCATTCAGCAGCTGGGAGAACAGACTGGCCATCGGGGCGCGCATCGGAGGCCCGTGTGGGCCAGCTCCCAGGACAGATGTAATCTGTTCCTTTGTCATTATAGGAGTACAAAATTAAGAGACAGTTACACAGCAGCTGGCTTATCCATTTATAATGCTTGTGATCCACCTGCACTCCTGGTTTGTCATCGCCAAATAGCAGAGCCTTTAGTGATAAACTGTATACTCTCCCAGTGTCTCTGCCTCATCCTCCTTACAATAATGTACTCCATCTTTTCAGATCACGTTAAAAATAAAGACTAAATTAGTGAAATATGGGAAATCACGGGTAGATCCTGAGTGACATACATTTATTTTATCTCTTTTTTCTTCGTCTTTTTTCTCCCTCTTTTCTTTGAATTTCATGAAATGAGAGAAGCCAGATATATACTCAGTATCAGATGTTAAGGGTGTTCATTGTTGACTTGTAAGATGTGCATCAAACTTCCAGCTGCCGTCAGGTTAAGTTTCCATTATGACAAACGGCTTAAATCCGACATCAGATGTGATGGGACAGTTAATATAGATACAAATGTATATGCTGGTTCAGACAGTTACATGAAATAGTGATTGCTGTGATTGTTTATTGCATTAAAATGTGCCTGACACTCTGCCTCTGAGGCTTTGTTGACGTGTGCGCACATGTGCGCCTGTCACCAAATTACAGCTGCGGAGGGTGCGCTCCGCTTTGCGCCGAGAATAGACCAGGTTGGAGCTGGCGAGCTTTCAGTGCACTTTCTGCACTGTTATTGGCACGAAATTGTCACTGCGCCAACATGAATCTGCCGACACCTCCCCCGGTGCGCCGTCACACCCATCTCTGCGCAGACGGTCTACCAAATTGTCAAATTGGCAGTGCATGGCGGAGTGCCGCACGAAATTAACACTGTGCGGGGTGCACCAGGCTTGCGCCCCCTGCGCTGCGCCACAAAATTAGAGCCCTATGTATGTAGTATGTGGGTATGTACACAAACCTTTGTTACAGTGGGTTTTTCTGTCTGAGGGATCCGGAGGTTGATAAGTTCACCATTTTGTCCAATAGGACAGGAGGTTGGAGGAGGGAGTCTGTAGACATTCTGACCTTTACCATTGATCATGTCTGTAACCTGACAAAAATAACAAGATAGTGACCGAAAGTAAAGAAGTGGAGCCTTCATTTGCAAAAATGTGTAACTAGTTACTGCAATACTCCTGCCATACTCACATTTTTTTTGGGTAAAAAGGTTGTTAATATTTTAAATAAAACACAAGTTCTTGAAAAACTCTTTTAGCATGATTTTAAGATGATTTCATGAAAATGTATTGATCAACAAAAAATAATTAATGTTTGGGTTAAATTCTTATTTCTAGCTTTTAACGGTGAAACAAAAGTAGCCTGCTTGTGCTACTCATGATATTTCTTGCTCTCATTTGTTCCATTCTTTTAACAAGAAAAATTTTAAGCCCTTACTCCTACTGCCTGTACAACCAGGCTTACTAGTAAATATTCATAGCCCTGTCCAGTTCTGCTGGTGCTGCTAGTGCAATCAGTTGATACTCGTAGCTCAAACTCGCAGACACATATGTGATTGTCTTTAAGTTCACTAATACTACCCCCTTGGGCTGCTTGATTAAGGCAGAAATTACAAACCCTACTAAAATATGTCTATTCACTACGCCTCTGATTTGGCTGATCTAGATGGACTGTTTGCTTTTTAATTGACTTTGTTTGGTTGCTCAGCAGGCGTTATTTCAGGACAGATCTTTTTTTTGTTTTAATATAATGCACTTTTGTTATGCATCAGGGAAATGTACCCTCTGTGGTACCTTTCAAAGGAGCTCTGTTGACAACATCCATAATCACCCGACACTTGACATATTCATTTGGCTAAAACCTTACCTCTTCCTCTACCATGCTGTGTGGAGGACTTGGGGAAGCCAGTGGCTCTCGAACAGTGGGATTGTTTCTCATCCAGGAACGGCAGATTGGATATAGTGGGGTGCTGGTGTTGAACTGAGCTAGATCGACGCTTCTATCAAACAACTTTATGATATAAGAATCTAAAGATAGAAAACAGACAAAGAAAAATTATAAACAAAGGAGATTAAAAATTTTGAAGGTGACCATGACGATAATTGATGCTGAGACATGCCAAACTTTGTAAAGATTACTTTGTTTATGCTGATTGGTTTCTGGAATGCTCTCATCCATCTCTTTTCGTTTTTTCCTACGATGCTGTGGGAAGCGAGCTGATGGTCTGGGGGAAAAAATGAGAGAGAATTAATGGCATAGACGATTACAGTTTTATCTAGTGTGAAGACATTGAATTGTAAATTGCACTTTGAAAATTTTAAGCCATAACAAAAAATCTAAATAGGTCTCTTTTCAGCATTTGTTGGAGAATACACTTGCCTTTTCCCAGCAGATGATGGAGACAAATCCCTACAGACAAAAATGGAACAGGAAATTTGAAACAGGATTATGCAGTATGTTTGTGAATGATAGTTGATCTAATAAGTGAATTAAGACACAAAACTACATTTGTGCATTGTACACTCATACTTGCTCAAAGAATCCACTGTCATTTTTCCAGTGTCGCCTTCATTTTGCTCCCTATTTGAAAAAAAAAGGATCAACACTCAGAGAGTGATCATGTGTAGTTTCATCTCAAATACATTTACAGAGACTTAGTTGTACAAACCGCTCAGTTTCAGTCTTCTCAACCAGCCCCTTTAATACAGCATCCAAGCGGCTGCGTGCCCCAGCTCCCTCTGTGTCTGCAAATATAATTACAAAATAAAAAAAGGGTTAATACTTTATTGAAAGAATGTTCATTCATAAACTTACACCAAAATTAAAACTTCATTACTTTTGTTAAACAGCAGACAGTAATAATACATGCCCTTCTATCCAATCCCTCTACTGCATTTGGAAAATTTAGTACAATTATTTTACAATCATTGTTTGCAGTTTTTCTGATGTGTCCACATATTTGCCTTTGGGTGCTATGTGTTGTATTTAGTTGAAATCTAACAATGCCTTCTGTGGCAGGGTGGCGCAGCTTGCCTCATGGTAAGAAGGTTGCTGGTTTGATTCCTGTGCTGGTTGGGGCCTTTCTACCTGGAGTTTGCATGCTCTCCCCGTGCATTTGTGGACTCTGGCTTCATCCCACAGACCAAACACATGCTCATTAGGTTAACTGGTGACTTAATTGCCTGTAGGTATGAGAGTATATAGTTGTCTGTCTCTCGATGTAGCCTTGCAACCAGTTCAGGATGTTCCCTGTCTCTTGCCCCATGTCAGCTGAGACAGGCTCCAGCTACCCATGACCCTGAAAGGGATAACCGGTATAGCTAATGGATGGGTGGATGGGTGGTTAGCACTACATTGATAGCTGGAGACAAGAACCTATCAAGTTAATGATGTAGACAATCAATGAAATTTTCAGGTTGTCTTACTGAAAAGGCACCCCAGCACTTCGCATTCTGTATCCTACTTTGTATCGGTGACATGGTATGGAAGTGGCAATGAATATAAATAATATAAAAACGCATTTATGTTTAGAATTTTAATTTGACGCCTTAATTATACGTGTACAGACGTGATAATTTCACTTTCTTGGCTATGCTGCTGTGTTGTGTTTGGATTTTATTGAGGGGGCGCCCATGACAGTCTGAAGCAGGGGAGGGTTTCGTACAAAGAGATTAAAATATTCTCTTACCTGGTTTTTCCGTCTTGACTTTGACGTGATGCATTATATCCAAATTGCGGCGTATTATGCTTCAGAGCAAAATTGTTGTACTGTTTTACGTTATCAGTCGGAGAAGTCCAGTATCTAACACAGTATTCCGGGGTTAATGAAGACAGCTGACTGTCGACGCTGACAACAACACACTGGAGCTGCTACAGGACGATGGTGGCTAAACGTTAGCTCCTTAGCTGTGGGTACGGTTCAGGCTGTTCCCAAGCTAGACGCGGAAAAAATTCAAACTACTTCACGAACACAACCCTATTGAACGACTCTAGAAACTAAAAACTAACACTGATAGCTTCCAAATAATACCAAAACGTGATCTGTTGGTCCCGTGTTTACGCATAACATCGTAGCCCGACGTTTGATAGCTTAAAATCCGGTTGCTAACTAGCTTGTTTTTGACCAACGGCCGCTGCCGACTTTCCTCTTCCGCGCGCTGCCACTTTCCTCTTAGTTGATTGGTACGTGTGTTGTGTTGTCACGCTGCGTGGTTGGCTACAGGCAACGTCCATCACGTTTAAGTCGGCTCCCATTGGCTGTACGGGGAGTTGTAAATAACGTTCGCCACAGTGAGTCTACCTCAGATTTTGGTGACGAGCGAAGCTTCAATGGGAAGATTAAACTGTGTAGTGAGAAATTTAAAACATCTTGTTCAGTGAAACTCGGTTTTCTATTTCATGGAGGAATGTTACAGCGCTGGCACAAAACCCCAGGCCAACTTTCTTTTGTGAACATACAACTAATACTCACCGCTGCTGTGTAGCCTCCTGTGTGTTTTCACGTATCCACGGTGGGCCTCTGAACCTGAAATGAAATCCAGGTAAAATCTATAGAACTATATTTTGACAACACCTTTAACAGTATACGTTAGTGAAGGGCTTTGCTTCTGTAGTGATGGGCAATACTAGTACTTTTTGCTGTGCTTTTTCCGGTATAAATAATGACAGTGATGCGAAACATCTGCAGTGCATTCGAATTGTTAATGAAGTTTGACGTTTTCTATTGAGCAGAAGAACATAAAGGAAACAGACATGTTGTCCAAACTCTGGACCTTCACATCTCAAAGTCAGTTATGTTTTAAGTGACAGTACAAGAAAATAAATTAGACAGATATGCCACCATTTAAGATGTATGTGACATATGCATGTTTTGGATGACTTTATTATAATTTATAAATACAAATTGCATATGAAACAGCTATATAAATGTATGCCTATGTGGAGCTGATTGATAGATTTTAGTATTAAACATAATCGATCCTACATTTTTTCAAACCAGAAGTAACAATATTTTTGGTAGTACATCCAACAAATTTTGATTTCTTTTTGTCAGTCTTGCACCAGTTTGCCACAACTGTATTAAGTTTCTGTGTGTTTGATTGTGGGTCCAGCCAAGTGCTTTTTGATATTTCTGATTGATCTTCACAGTACATGACAGGGTAATTTGTGTTTCTTGGCAAGAAAAAGGAGAGAAAGACTGAAATCAGTCCATAAAACTCCACAGATAAACAATTTGTTGAAGTACTCATTTGTTATCAATACTTTGGGAAATTAATTTGTACCAAAAGAGTTGTGAAAATATTGATTCTTGGATACTCAGTATTGATACTCCCATCCCTATTCTGCAGTGGTCCAGTCTTCACAAGGCCGAATCCCTTTCAGCATGCGTCGAAAGTGGGCAAGACTTTCTGCCATTTATCCTCAAACAAGACCCTGTCACAGAGGAGGAAGAAAGCGGTGTGTATTACATTTAACGTGAATTAAAAGCCTGTGTCACATAACTCTCCCCAGTCATTGTAAACATGTCATTACTGTCTTTACAGACTTTGAGTCCTGACCGGTCAAACAAGAAATCAAATCCACAGTTACAAAATTGCAGCACAGATGGCCAAAGCACGAGTTTTGCTGCCATGGATGAACATCCTGGTTTTAGAGAGTCTTGGCCATCCTCTGTCTGTGGGTCATCTTCAGCCTTATCCCACATGGTGACAACCGATCAACCAAGAAGAGCAGGAAAACAACTGATCACCCCAGAGGCAGGAGATCAACAGGATTCAGTGCTGGCAAAGTATGTTTTAGCCTGATTTAGGTACTTTTGAGATTGTACGCTACGAAGTAAAAGCAGAGTCTGATTTTACCACCTGTTCACACCATCAAATTAAGGAATGAGCGAAATCAACACAAGGTTCCCTGTTTTTTTTGTTTGTTTGTTTTTAAAGAAAACCTAGAAATCAGCTTTTCAGTGCCCCATTCCTAGACTACACCCGGAATAACAAGAATTAAATCACAATGTAAAGGAAGGACTTTGTAATGTCCTATGAAATATCTTAAAGTTCCTCCAAATTTCATCTGGAAATTCCCTGAATTAATTTAACATTTAGTGTGACAGGAAAACATGTAGTTAATGCGGTTACTTTAAACTCCACAAGGACACCTAATATCAAGCCATGATCTCAAGGTGCACCATATTAAAAATAAAACAAAAATGCCAATTTTAACGTGGACTGGAATATCTTATGGTTATCTGTAATTTCTTTAAAACCTAATGTCTAATCAAATCAGATAGAAAACTGTATCACTTCTGAAATACCTAACCAGCTGAAAGCAAATCTGATTGGAAAACATTTCAACATTTCAGCAGCACACTATAAAACGTGATAGATCACATTTTTAAAACCAGAAGTTTTTCCAAGTCTTACAAAAAAAACATAAAGTGTCCTCTACCTTCTGCTTTTGTATTTTGCCAAGTGCATGCCTTTAAAGGTTTGAAGATTGTAAAAGTTACAGAACTTGCTAATGAATTTGCTAACTTTGATTTATCTAGAAATCGTATCTGGTAGTAATATCTTATGATTGGTTGAGTTTCAAAGGCACACTTATTTGCCTCATGGAACAAAATTGTGCTTCAACATACCATTGAGGAACCACTGAGTTAGAGATAATACAGTTTAAAGCTGAATTAAGAATACATGCTTACAATACCTCAAGACCTGAGGAACTACACCCTTGAAAAAACAAGTCTGAAGCATGAGATAAATTGTGCACAAACATATTTTGTCATTATTACTAATCCCATTTTGAGACGTCAGTGCAAGATATTTTTTGGTCCTATTTTTTTATGATGCCTCCTTTTTAATTTCATGGAAAATACAATTGAAAAACAAAGCTGTCAATTCCCAAACTAATATTATAATGTTAATTTATTTCTCAATTCAACATTTCACAGTCTAATTTTTAATCATGTATGAGTTGGTGGTTATAGCCTCATACTACATATTCTTTGAATCTGACTCAATAGAATAAATCATCTTGGTGTTTGGGCAGGATGTGTTCCCTCAGACTCCCAAGTGAAGACTGGGAATCCCTCTAACTGTAGTAACATCATGATTTGTCTTGCTAAGAGCTTTAAATGACAGAATGCTGCTCTGTGGTTTTTGTTTCTGTTGCCACTGGAGTCACTTATAACTGAGAGCACCAACTTTTTTTCACACAGGTACATAGAGCGCTTTCGTCATGGCCGACCACAGAGCCGAGAGGAGCGCCAGCAGAGTGCCTCAACTGTGGGAAAGACGCAAGCCCCTTTTTGGTGGATGCCACTCTCAACAGGACCCTCCAGCTCAACACCAACTAAAACAACTCACAAAGGTAAAGACTGTCATCTCCTGCACACTCACTCATTGTTAGTCGAGTATAACATTGCAATGAAAAAGGAACTTTTTTGCAAACTCCTTTTCTCCAAACAGACACCGTCCAGCATCTTGAAGATGATTGTGGAACTGTCATTTACACTCAGGTAAAGAAACCACGAGACAGAGACCTCTCCCCACGCAGACTATCCCTAAGTGTGGGTGTGTTTTATTGGAGTTTAATGCATGTCTTGTACCCCAAAATGTATGTAAAAGCTGAATTGTGTACACAGAGGATAAATCCACAATTATATTGCCCTTTTTAATGATTGAGCACACCTTCGAGCTAAATATTCTTTTTAGATGCTATCATTTTTTCACAGCACCTAATGTCAAATCTTTTTTTTTGTAGTAAATACATTTTAAGCTATCTTGTGTTGACTGATAGGCTGGTCCATCTCAAAAGATGATGACATTGGTTTAAAATCTCCAAATTCTAAAAAAAATAAGGTCAATACACACAACATGAGTCAAGCCTTTTCTAATGCCGATAGCCTGGATTTAAATCCAACCTAAAAACCCATTTGCTGCATGTCTTGCAATACTTTCCCTCTTTCCAAGTCAATCCACTGTCTCTCCTCTATCAATGACGGCCAAAAAGCCCCAAATATTAATATAGAAAAGTAGCAAAACTGTGTGAAGAAATTAATTCCAGGGTAAAAACAAATTGGCACTTGACTCAAGAAATGAATGATTATGTGTAAATGTCACTAAGGCTTATCAAGCTGAGTGACTTCGGCAGAAACAAAGCTGTTTTTGTACATTTTTGCTCTGCAACTCAGGACAAAAAAAAATCCTTGTCTTGAGAGAAGAAGGTTAGAGATCGAGTTCATCATTTAAAATTTTACTACCTGCTTTAGCTGATAACCACAGAGGAGATGGGGAAAGTTGTGGCTCACCAACCAGTTGACTAGACCATATTATAATCTGATTCCAGGCATGTTTATCTTCAGAAGATTCATGACCAAACCACAACACAACAGAAAAAGACGAACATACAGTAACCTAACCATGTATGGGTTAGGAAAAGTTCAAATTTTTGTAAGAGCGGTTTAAGGGTGCTGATCAGCCAAGCAGGGATTTTTTTTTTTTTTTCAAAATAGAGCCGAGGGCCATTAATACAATAACAGGAGGGCAAAGTTTAAAATTGAATTTTGTGGGACCACACAAAATGTATGGCCCTCTCAGTGTCGTAGCTAACTTGTCACTCTGATTTAAGGATGACAGAATTGTAATATACAGTGTGTTGTAGTATTATAGGGACAGACAACATGTCTGATCCTTTATTTGTTTTGTTTTGCTTAATAGCAATACATTTTATCCTCCAGTAAATCAAGGTTGTTCACATCATTGAGTCTTCTGCCTGTTTATTTTTCATCTCAGGTTTTGTCTGATACCTCTCAGGGAGAATTTGATGACACAGAAATTCTACAACTCCAAGAAAGGGCAAATAGACTACTGCTGAGAGAGTATGACGACTTTAAAGCAACATTAATGATCCATGAATTAATCACTGTCCCAGTTGTAAGTGACTTTTTGTATTTATAACAGTGAATGCAGTCTGAATGATGGATCCATCCCTGTCAGCTCAGAGGGTCTGGGGTGCTCAGGTTTGTCTTCTCCTTTCAGTGTAGATGAGCCAGTGCGCCAACCTTTTATTCCTGAAGTTGTAAGGTCTACTGCAGGTAAGGCAACAGTGTGGATTCTTGCAGGACGTAATCATAGTTTACTTATACCTCTAATTCTTGCTTGGAAAATTTTGTCTTTATCAAAAGCAACAGCAAAGGCCAACTCAGACTCAAATCAAGCCTTCCAAAAGCCAGCTGTGATTCCCTCAGTTGTTCCTTCGACTCGCCCAGAAGAAGACATCTTGTTCCAGTGGCGCTTAAGGAGAAAGATGGAGCAGGCCAGAGAGCAGCACTCAAGCTATGGTCCAACATTTAATTGGCAGCTGCCTACTTTGAGCTATACCTCAGGTTGTGGACGACACTTCAAGGTTGGTATAACTGCACATTCTATTCAATATTTTGTTTAATGTTTATCCTTCTTTCACTATCATTTTTGTGTCCTCTTCCTTGCATCAGGGGAGTTCCCAACCTCTTAATTTCACAGAAAAAGCTCCACATCCTCAGATTAGTTCTGCCTGTCCAGAAACAAAAGAAACTCCTGAAGTATTTACCTCATCTGCAGGTCCTGCTCCATTACCTGCCTTCAGAGGCTCTGGTTCTGGCTCCTCAGCTGCTCAACCTCATGTTCCTGCCCACATGCATTTTCTTTGTGACGTCTTGCCATGTCCCAGCCAAACACGTCACGCTTGTACACATGAAAACATTTTGTCAAGTGTGGACGAGTCTTGGACCAAAGGTGTTTGTAAAAAATCTGAATTATCTTCTAACACGATTAAAGCAGCTCCAGATGAGCCTTCTCTTAAGCACATGTCATCCTCATCAGTTGTTTCAAGTGTAGCTCTAGAGCAAGAAAAGCCTTTGAAGAGTAAAAGAGCTGATAGAAAAGCCAAAGGAAAAGCTCAGATGAGAGAGTCAGAGGATAAGAAGGAGGCCACAGTGGCTGCTGGAAAGGACAAGAAATCAACAAGGTGAGTTATAAAAACATGGGCATACATGATGACATAAAAAAGCAAAAGCAATACTAAATGCACATTTTAATTTTGCAGGTACCGTACAGTTAAGGAATATTTTGATGATCCAAGATGTAAAGACGGCAGCTCCTCACGTCAACAAGTCTCCAAAACTCCATTAGCTATGGAGCAGCAGCAACAAGTAGGATGCTGCAAGATTTCTGGTCAGAGCTCCAATGGTAGCCGTGTTCCACCATCCTCTCCAGTCCACAGTGCCTTAGGACAGGTCAGTCTGAACACAAGCTGTAGATCTCATAATCTCATGATCTAGTCCCTGTTTTATACTCTTTTATATTTAATGTAGTTGATCAAGTTGATTTAAACAAACACATTGTGAAGCGCATTTTTAAATACAGCAAGTCAGCGAGCTTTATCAGGTCCATGGAGAGTTTTGGTTAAAAAAATGTTGATTTAAAATTTTACTTTCAACAAAGATGTCTTAAAACATTTTAGTATCTTTTGCTATAAACTACATCAAATTGGCCATGGAAACATTCCTATGATTATACAGCAGTTAATTTGACCCTCCTTTGGTTACAGCTCCTGGGTGTGAAAAAAGATTGCTGCTTGGCTCCTTCCCATTTTAACAATTGACCATAATCTGCAATTTGACTACTATTTATATTTTATTGATTTGATTTGCCATTACCACCTGTCAGGGTTTGCTCTTATCTCTAAGCATATGTATTCTTTATACTTATCTGTGTAGGTTGAGCTGTCACTCACGTCATCAAAGAGTCATACAGTTTTGTTTATGATTAACCTTCATTTTGGGAAAGTGGATAAAAGAGGCAGCACACTCAAAGATGTTCTTACAAAAGGAGTTATTCTTACAGACACTCTAAGCACACTTTTAAGCCATTTTGAAATGACAAAATCAAGCACACAATATTAAAGCAGTGTACTGAAAAGACCTGGCTCTTTTAACCAGAGGTATCCTGGCAGCATTTGCTACTGTAAGGTCCTCAGGTTGGTGGGCCAACAAACTAATCAAGTAAACAATGGGTCAGTCAACATCACCCCTTGCTGGCACTGCCCTCTCTACAGGAGGTAACATCATTAAAACAAAGCTGCTTGGAGAGCTCACTCTGCACCCTGTGCTGCTCCTGTGTTCCTTAAGCTCAACAGATATGCTGCTCAAAAAGAGACGTTTATACAGCAGGACATTTCCAGAGAGACAGAAGGAGCAGTGTTTATTCTGTTTTGTTTAAACAGACACAGGCCTACACAGCATGCTCTTGTCTAATGGACCCCTGGTCCTGTTTACATATTTGAAAAGTTTTAAAAAACAATTATAGACATGTTCAAGGCATGAAACCAAGTTTTTTTTTTCCATGGAGTGAGCCTCTGTGCCTGCGAACTGTTGAGGCTTTGGCATATCGACTCATGTCAACTCTTGTAATGGTTAGAATAGTTATGCTTACATAATAGCAAAGATCTATTACATAAAAGCTTTGAGCAGCACTGATATGATCTTTACCCACAGAGCAGACCTGAAAACCTGTCAGAGCAGACTTGGCTGATAGGTAGTCATATCGTATCGTATCAACATCGGGATGTCTGGCATAAATATTGAGATATGAAATTTTGTCCATATCTTTCAGCCCTAGTCCAGAGTGGAGAGTTTTTTTCCTTTATGCTCCATGGAAACCAAAATCAGAGCGTTTCAGGGTGAAACGCTGACGTCACCACATGCTCAACACTCTTTCACATGAAGGCTGCACATGCATACTAGAAACAACAACAGCTCTGGCTGTCTACCGAGTAACGTGCTCGGTTTGTTATCCAGACAAAACTGTCAAGACAGTTTTGTTGTCCAGAAAAGAAACTCCTTCATCTTGGTGCGTCCACTTGCCATTGTTGTTAGTGAAAAGTTTTTCTTCTTCGTACATGTATTGTAGCAGCGCTGCCTCCCTGCAAACATACACCACCATCTACTGAACCGGCGTGCACACTACAGCAGTTTCATTAGTTTCCAGGGTCTCCGTCTGGACGCGGATTGACTGAATACTCAAAGGAAGAATTTTCGCGTTTTAAGTCCCAGAGTCTCCGTGTAAACATATCCTGAGGGAGAATCTACCAGCCACAGCCCATTAACCAATGTCAGTCAGAGAGCAGATTGTACGATTAGAAGTGATAAGTCTGATGTGTAATTCAACATGTCTTCCTCCTGCCCATCTGCTCTCAGTGTCAGAGATGGGAGAGTGTGAGGATGCTAGCTGCTGGGATCATGAGGGTACTTCCTTTCTCAATATTTCTTCTCCTCTTATTCTGATCCTTTAGATTAGACAGCATGGGCTCAAAACAAGAGTGAGGACATCCCCCATAGACTAAACAGCATTCCATACATTTACTCTAAAGGGATAGTTCGACTTTTTTTGAATGTGTTTGCTTGAGTTTTCTGCCACGAGTATAATTTCCTATAAAGCTGCTCACCAGCAGGAAAATAGCCAGATATGCACACTAGGTGATAAATAGCGTTCAGTGATTTTGTCAAAAAGCCTTGTAATGATCCCACTTTAAGAGCAAACTAACAAAAAAACAGGCTGACTTGACTTGATCCTACTGCAAGATTCTTTATTACTTTTCACTTTTTTCCAACAAAGCCTGCATGTTTGGAACTATCCCCTGATGCAGCATATGAGCAGCACGGTGGCGCAGCAGGTAGTGCATCACATCAAGGAAGTTACTGGTTTGATCCCCATGATTTAATTTGATGTTATCAATATGAGAAATTCTTGTTCTGTTACTGAAAAGTTGTTGGCATTGTTTATAAATGTGGCACATTAGGCATTTACAAGCTTTCATCAGACAGCAGTAGAATTCATCAACACCCACATATTCCATCTAAAGTGGAGTTGCACTTGTTCACACAGAAGTCCACTTGTTGAGCCAAGAACATGCTCAAGTGCTTCATTTATTTCTAACATATATAGCGCAGATCAATGGCAGAAGTGGTTAATACAGAAGAATGGTCATGGTTCAGATTCAAGTGTGTGTGAAACACAATTTCCAGGGTTACAATGAAACCTTAAAAAAAGTAAAAACGAAAGTCTTTTATTTTATTTTTAATTGAAGGCCATTAATAATCCCAGAAGGTCTCATTTTAAATCTCTTATTTGTAGGTCATAAATCTTAAATGACACATAGATCAATTCTGTCTTAATCAAAGATGTATAATTTGTGGAGTTTAACTCATTTAATATCTAATTTTTGTGTGTTTTGTAGTGTGATAATTAATGTCATTTACATCTGTTCACGTCATGCTTTCTGTGACAAACTCACCCCTCATAATGAATAAGAGTGATGGCATTCCACTGAGAGGGCGTTTCAGTGCTTATGGATTGTTAGTTGAATTAGGATTGCATAATTTATATATAGATATTGGCCTTTTAAAGTGGATTATTGATATTGTCAGATATATGAATTTTTGCCAAAATTTACAGCCGATATATCTGTTGATACTTAGTGGTCATTAAAGTCCCACACATCAGCTGTACTGTGGTCAAAAAGTAAAAATCTACCAAAATGCTTCACCTTGTCATAACTGAATATTTACATGTAAAGAACAATACAGTATCACATATTGTTGTAGTAAATGTATTTTTCATTACACGTCACTTTCCAACACTAACGTCACATTAAGAGTAACAGCTCAGTTTAAGTATAAAACAAACCATTTTACAAGGAATGTGTGATGTGTATTTTAATTTGCCAAATGAGCTTGGAAATACTGCAGATGAGATATTAGTAATAATCTAATATATATGAATCATCAAAGATAAGAAGATTTGCTCATACAAAGACGAGTCATGGCTAAAGGCTGCATTAGTGGACACCAAAGCTGTTTGTTTGAGTCTCTAATGTCGGACGTCTACTGTTATTTTAGCTCAGTCTAGGTCTTAGAAAGGGCTGATAAAGTCGTGGATTTTGATTTTGGAAAAAACTGCAGAAGCTATGATTTTTATGGGAACATTTTTAGCATAAAAACACAACATAACCTCACAAAAAAGCAATATATACAAAAAATTAGGAAGGTACTGATGATGCCATGGTTTTGGTGGTTTATAGAAAAATCTTTGTACAAAATAAACCATCAAGGGTAAAATTCATTTCAAACGTTAAATTAAGTCCCATGGAGTTGGAAAAACATTCCAGTGTGTTTCATTTTTGCCTTACCCTGATTTAAGCCAGTTTTTCAATGAATTCTCCTTAATGACTTTTTTCAAAGCTGTTGTATTCTTTGTATCTCCATCATAATCTAGTAATGAAGTCAGCATTCATAACAGTGATGCAAGGCTGAATTAATCAGTGTTGCATTTTTGTCTGGTGTTGGCAGGTTGTGTCAGAGGTCTTGTTCCCTCCGACTGATTCATCTCCTGCACAGAGGATGCCTGTCTCGACCTCTCCTCTGCCTTCTTTCTCAGCATTGCCACAGTCCTCAGTTAATCCATGTGATGAGCCAAACTCTGTGGAGGTCATTTCACAGCTGCTGCAAGAGGCTGAAGGTGAGAACATGGCAGCAAAGAGCACCAGCCTTTACCCTGTAGTTAATTGTGGAGAATAGATTCTGACCTCAGAATAGTTTTCACTGTCAGCATTCCTCGACCCTGAGAGACTGTCTTTTTGTGAGCTTGTATCTGAGGCTGGTGCAATTCATGATATATGTAAAAATGCTGCTGTGTTTGTTCAAGTTTTCTTTAATGAATGAATGAATGAATGCCCGGTGTTATCACTTTATCCCGTCTCTCCTTTAATTCCCATGACATAAACATTTTTGTATTTTTCTTTTTTAGATTCAGATGAAAAAGATTTTGAAGATGATGCCTTATTGAAAGTCCTTCGCCAACAGAGACAGTGGGTAAAGGAGCAAATCAGGTAATGTTAACCACGATTTAAATTGCTTATCATAAAGCTTTATTAATGTATTAGATTTTACAATTTAAGGATGGGCAACTTTGGTTACAAATGGAGCCGAATTAATTTCATAATCACTACCGGTGATTACGAAATCAGGTGGAAAAAGTTGCTCAAATTGTGCTGCTTTTGACTAACAACAACATCATACTGCAATGCTTTTATAAATAAAAGACTTGGTATTTTCTTGGGAAATGGCTTTTAAATGATAAAATTGTGGTTTTAAGAGATGGCAAAATCGTTGTTTTTAATTTTTAAAGACTTTTGAAAATGTTACCTTGCATCTTCCTTGTGCGCTGTAGTTTTTAATGGACAAACAAAATCACCTTTCCAAATCAGTGTTTTATTTCTTGTGATTAGCCCCAAATCCTTACTTTGTCTCTTCAAGAGTATCATGGAACATTTTATAATTTTTAGCTAAAACCACAAATATTTCCATGTAACTTTAAAAGTAGAATTTGTTCAGGCTCTCAGCTGCAGCCGTGATGGGCAAATGGCTTCATCTGACATAATTTTCGCCACTCAAAATATGATTTTACACCTCATAATCTCAAAATTTCAAGCCTGGTTTCTGATTTTTGGACTTTTAAAACTAGAAATGTAAGAGTATTTGTCCTAAATCTGAGATTTTTTAAACATAAATATTAGTGTTGGAGGTAGAATGTTTCCATGTTACTATGTTTGGAGTTCTCAGGTTTCTCTTTTGTTTTATTAATAACATTACATGTTAGTTTTTAAATCCAGCATTTGTTACTTTTTTTTTTTTTACAAAAGTAACTTTTTACTCTGCTGTAATTGTTATCATGCCTGTTAACCCGTCATGAAGCCGTGGTGATAGATGATTGGCTGTAAACTCCTCTTGAGGGTGGATATGACGTTGACCTAAGGTCACACCCTCCCTCATTACACAAATGCACATCGCCCATATGCTTAAATCCAATCGGCATTCAAGTTTACTCATCTTAAAATTGGAAAGTATGAATAAAAATGATGATGTTTGAAAATACTCACCTGACTGATTACTTTTCTCAGTGTATTAAACTAGAATGACGATAAGAGTCCACACATATCAAGGTTCACCCTCTGTTTGAGGACCATGGACTTGGAAATATTTGCATTTGTCCTTATTGTACTGGATGTTTTGCAAGATGTTGTATTTGCAGCACATGTTGAAATCCTCCATGATCATTTAAAATATTTTTCCTCATAATAAATCACATTTAGTGACCTCTGGAAATGACCGTTTGGTCTGCACTGCACTAGATTTGCAGTTGCATGTGACCGGGGCTTATAGTTTTCCATCCTTCATGTAAATGTGACTTTTGAAAAAAATGCTTTTGTTCCAATATAAATATAAATGTATACATAGCAGTTTTAGGTAAAAGAGCTCCTGTTTTTCAATCTTTTTTTTTTTTTTTTTACAGTGAAGTGGACTCTGTTCTGAATAACTTCCTGGACAATCAAGGCACTTGATGGTTTGCACTCAAAGCTTCAGTTCTTTATTTAATTAACAACGACACAGAGCTTATTTGTACTTATTTTATTTGCAAAATAAAGAGTTTAAAGATATGTCAGTGTGTGTCATTAATTAGTAAATAATACATTGCATTTTACAAAAGCTGCACATCAAACTCAGCATATTAGACTGTTAGCCTAGAATATTTACACAGAATTGTTCCTTGAAACATTATGTAACAGTGATGAGTTATTATCAGAGTATATACAAACCTCAGAGAGCAGGGAATACCAGAACAGTGCCAGGAACAAAACAAACCAGTGTTTTGGCACACACAGAGGGTTGCTATGACTGAAGGAGGAGAAGTTATGTCTTCATGTGTTCTTAAAGCTTCCTGTTTCATGTCTTATTGTTTATTAGCTACAGCGGTGCTCAGAGTGTTTAGTGTCTGTTTGATTATTTCATGATTCTGGTTTGCAGCATCGGTGCAGCTATGAAAAGAATGCCATCAGGAGAGACCGCTGACTCCAGAGCCATGGTGTCCACCCCCTTAGGGATTCGGTAGCGTCTGTTAAACTGTCGTGTTGTCAGTCCTGGACCGTTCTTCTACAAAAGCACAGACATGAATACAAGTTTAGAGGACTATAGAGATCATTGATTTTGTAAATAAGCTAAAGCATGAGTACAGTTTTACCAGGCTCATAAACCTACCTTTTTCTCTTCATGCTTTCCCTGCACTTCCACAAAGTCCCCAATCACTTTTACTGTGAGGTCCCGTGGGCTGAAGTCTTTCACGTCCACTTGCACTGTGAAACCGTTGTCATCACAGTTAACCTAATAAAATAAGTTGAAAAACTCAGTATTATTGCATGGATATTTCAACCAGTATTGCAAAACACAACCAGCTTTTCCCAACATGCTTTTATGGCCTTCCCATGGACTCTCAAAGGTGTTACTGAGATTCCTTTAAAATTACGTCATAGTCAGTCTTAAAAAGTGATCTTGGATTTTGGAGGGTACTATGACAAAAACTTTGATTTCAGGTTTGCTTCAAATGCTTTTTATGGCCCCTTTTGGTCAAATTACATTCATTAATCAGTCTTTTTATTTGTATAGTATCAAATCAACATATTAAGTCACAGGACACTGTATAGTATACGACAATGTCATATGCTTCATTTTATAAGTTTTAGTATCTAAAGTTTTATTCATTTACTTACAATGTGATCACTCTAGTTTTAATCACCTACAACATAAAGTGTGGGAGATGAAAGCTCAAGGAAAGGCTTTAAAGATGAAGTGGAAGGAATGACTGGCAAATGATTATTATGAGGCTCGTTACAAAATAAGCGTACAAAAGAGTGGATATGTGGAGTTAAAGCTTTTTGTCCAACTTAAAATCAGAGAACCAGAGCCTGTGCAATGTAGTCTTTACTATTGTGTTTCAGTCTTAATAAAAGTCTTAAATTCAATTTTTAAAGTGGACAGCAGTTCTGCATTACTTTGGCATACTAATTTAATCTGTGATTAAAACCTTAAGCTCAAAAGTGCATCATCATTTGCTTTGACCAAGGTGTTGCTTCAAGACTACAGACAAGCTCTTAAGTTGACTATAAATTATTTTGTCTATTAGAGAGGAACTTCTACAGTATGTGGAAGTTTGTTGTAAATTGTTGCATTTCAGTCTGTTGAAGTTACTACTCTTAAAACAATATTGTGGTATTGTTTTTGCACAGGTTCCATCAAGCAAAATACTTTTTTTAATCATAGTGCTACAATACCTTCATAGAACATTTAAATCAGAAATTGGGGCACCTTACTTTTAAGTTTGGTCTGAAGTCAATAAAAAATATCAATGAAATGTTAAAAAAAAAAAAAGTAAATATGACAAATTTTGTGAGGAAAAACATTTTACATATAAGTATTTCCAGGAATATCTTTAAATGGTATGTTTTTTGCTCTTCACAAGAAATTATAGATATTTTTGGCAGTCAGGTTAATGTAAAAACAAAGATATACAAAGATAGCCATTCAATTTTCCATTTATTACACTGAGAAGTAGCTCATTTAACTTGACGCCTTAAAAAACACTCTGTTTCAGCCCTGCACAGAACAGAGTGTTTTACTGCAGACCTCTCCAGCTGTGTCTGGCCACACACATAAAAACGCACAGGGCTTTCCAGTGCTAAGCTCTGATCTGTCTGATATAATGTTTATTGTGGCAGCACAGGTAATCAGTAAGGACATAAAGACAGTCACACAAAATGCCACATCTATGCACTGGACAAATACCTGACATTTCATAAAGAACAGAGCAACATATGGAGAGAGGGTTTTTTCTCATGTAGGAGGGTTGATGGACAGGTCAGACATACATTTTTGGGTAAGAAAAAACAAATTAAAGTTAAGATCTGCATAATAAATGACTATTTAAAGGCATAAAATACAAAAAAGTCATGATACATTCTAAAGTCAGACAAACAGTATACCGTCCCTTAGATAATTCTTTTTGTATCTCTCCATTTTGCAGTGAGGATCAAACTAGTGGTCCTCTTAACCAAAGCTGTCCACCCCTAACTCTAAACAACCTACCTCTGCAGGGCTGACATTATCATTTTCTGGAATAAGTAGTTGAGGAGACCAGTTGTACTGTCCATAGGTCCCATTCAGGCGAGGGATAAGAGGTGGCAGGACTTTCTCCCATTGGATACCACCAGCTGGCAGAGTGGAGGGCAGGATGAAGTCCATCTTCAGCACAGGTGAAGATGTGTTATTAAAAAGACTTTGAATCAGTGTAGGATGGACCTTAAAACAAAATTGCCACAGCTTACCTCTTCTCAGATAAGTGTGGAAGGGAAAGGTCGGCTCCTGCGAACAAGCTTGTGTGGGGTCCTGAATGAGGTACACAGTGTGCTGGAGCAGTGATGAGCAGGATAGTCTTTCCCCCTGTGAGCTCCTGACGTGACTGCCTGTGGTGTCTCTGTTTTATAGCGGTGTTGCATAATGAGCTGGGAATTCAGAGTGGGGCACCTTGCTTCTGTTATGCTCTGGACTAATGCGTACCCTTGGGTGTTGAGGCAGCGCCACGCAGGATAAGAGAGTATTGTTTGGGGGGTGACGCAGCTGTCGCGGGATTATGGCAATTAACGTGTTTATTAGCTATTACCAATCGACAGTTCATCCCCTGTACTGATGGCGCCGATACATGTGGATACGCTGCTTACTAACAAGACTGGTGAGAAAGTAACGCTTAGGGCTGTTGTCAAGGAAGGTCCGTCCAAAAATAAGTTCAAAAGACAAAGTTGTTGACCCTTGTGGGCTGGAGGCGGACAGACAGGGACAGCAGGACGTCCTACACATGCCAGAGCACGTGCGCTGCCAACAAGCCCCTTTGACCACATCATTAACTGTCAAGGGTTATTAAATATATATCAAGATTGGAATTTAGATTGAAAAACATTAAAGAAAGCAGTGTCTTGATATGGAAATCAAGCAAACGAACGAGAACGTGTATGTAATTTAGTGCTAATCAATATCCATAATCAGCGTTATGATATAAAATAGGGATGGGCAGTCTTTTTCTTTACGGGAACTTATCACTATCACACAAAAAAAGAAATATGTTTCTGAACTAAGAGAGAAATTCATTTTTATTACAAGACACATTTAGAGAAAAGCTCATTATTTTTGAATTAGTCACATGATCCGAACAGAAATGCCAATGTCTTGTTTAATGAAGCAAACGTGGTCTGACTGTTCACTTTAAGGTCCCAGTTTAATTTTCTTACAGAGTCTCCCGTCCCTGTCAGGGGAGGAGAAGCAGATTATCAGGAGAGCCCCATTAATTGTTTTTTTTCCTCTGTATTTGGGTCATATTGACATAAACTGCTAAATACTACCAAATATGAATACATAAAGAAGAATATCAAAAATAACTTTTTCATTGAAAAATATATGTACGACATTTATATGATCTGTTAGCTAAATAATATTACGATTTAACAAACCTGAATTGAAATTCAAGTCAATGTAAGTTCCCCTTTAAAAGTGATAAAAACAAAACATTTTAACTTTTTCATTTCTTCCCAAATACAGTATGTATTCATTCTTGTGCTTAATCCTAATGCCTCTTAAAGCAAACAAAACACACATGAGAAATAAATCTGTTACATATCCTAGTATTGTATTGCGTTGTATTGTTCTTCAAGATAGTTGTGTTTTCTTCATATTTGCAGTTTGTTGAATAAATGAATGAGGTGAAAGGCCACCACTGGTCCGCTTCAGTTCTATGGTATGGTGTTGCCCTCAGGCAACAAATCACTTGTTTTATCATCCACCCTTGGTTAATAACAAAAAGGGGCCATAGGGGGTTTTGGTCAGCTTTCATCTTGGGGTAAAGGTATTCCCTCTTTGAAGCTCAATCCACCCATATATCAGAAGTTAGATAGCTTTTTTAACATAACTAAACTGACATTACTTTATGTCTATGAAGTGCAAGAATGTATACATATATTTGTTGTCCTTGTAAGTCAAGTCACTTTTCCAAGGGCAATTTAATAACAGAGTGATCATCACCTTACTCCAAGAACACATTGTCCTGCATGTTTCAGATCCCTCCAGTGCACCAAAATTTATCAATCAACTTGTTGTTTGGCAGCTTCAACTGAAAAGTAAAATGAATCAGGCTAAGAGCTGGGGGAGAGGATCCCAAGGACCTAGACAGAGAAGCACTTAAAGTTTATATACTATTGTTAATAATGTAAGTGCTTGAATATTTTTAGTATAATTTATTTTATTTTATTTTTGGTTTATATACTATAAAGGATCCTCAAGCAAACAAAAAGTGGGGTATTTTCTCAAAAAGATACAAAAAACTCTGCAAATTCAATATGAAATAAAACAGTTTTAAATAAAAATTCCAGGAAACCAACTTTAGAAATGTAAAGTTCAAAATGTCAGAAATGCACAAAGATTTTTTTCCCCAAATTTCTGAAGTCTCAAATTTCAATTTCATAAACTCAGAAGTTTCATCTAATCACAAGCTACCCCTAATGACTTTTTCTTGCGTGGTCAAAAAACTGACGCTTTAATAACAATCATAAAGGGCAACTTGTAATTTGACAAAGGGTACACATTTAAGTACACATTAAGTAAATTAATTATACCCTTTTTCTATTCAAAAGCAAATGGTAATGCGACATTCAACCATCGAAACACAAAATCAACCCTTTTTTTTTTTACAGTGTAATGATACATCATGGTTACTTCTGAATATTTGACTTCAATGTATTTTAATTCCAAAGGCACCCAGTAATAGTTAATAAAACGGTTTCAACAAAAACAATAAAAGCAAGTTGTCAACAAATAGTTTTTTGCCAGACAAAACACACCTTTGTAAGAAGTGATCATGTTACAATTACCTTTCAAGCTCAGTTACATTGTTACTTTGAGTCCTATAGGTGCAATCACAAAGTTGTGACTTTGCAGTGACTATTAAGAAGAATGATCACGGCATGAAGGAGGGTTAGAGTGAGCTTTTAACATTTATAGGGAATCCCTATAAGTGAAATATTATTTTTTAAATGAGCAGTTAATAGGATAATGCTATTTTAAAAAACTTTACCATCACTGAATTGAAAAATAGACATCACAGTTGTTTGTTCACTGAATTTTCTCTCTGGAAATCTCACCAAACTCTCCTTTTAAAGCCAATGTAACTCTCTTAACTTTACCCAAAGACGGTAGTTTCAGACACTTAAACTCATTACTTAGAAATGGTCATCTTTGTTTTTGCAGCTCATCAAGAAGCATCGGTGCTAATTTCAATCTGCTGAAAACTTCAATGACATTTTGCCTTAAGCAGTTGGCCTGTTTGTTTTTACCCAGCTGTTTTTTCATTTAAAGATTTTGAAAAGTAAAGCTATACCATTTAAATACTCATCTTTTAGATGTAGGTAGACATACACTACAATAGTTCAAAAATCAAATTAAAAAAAATTCCAATGCATGGAGCCACAGAATACACACACACACACACACACACACACACACATTCCTGTACAGGCATCGAAGTGAGGACTGAGACAATTCACATTGGAACTGAGGACCACCCTTTCTGCTATACTTAGAGACAAATGGATCTTGCACTTCACCACAAGGTGGCCCCCTAACTCCATTTTCCACCTCAGCTTTTAAAAAAATACAAAGGAAGAGTATAATGTGAAAAAGTTTTGTACTATTTTAGTGAGGACCTTTTCATTGGGGTGTCATTGGGTCCATTTCTGGTTAGACCATTTCTTTATATAGCTTGTATTTATTATTTTCTTCGTTTTTATGTTTTACTGTGGACTTATGCTGTAATAATACATAATTTTAGGTGTGTTTTATGGGAATTGGAGAATTTTAGGTCAATAAATAAGCATAAAATGCATAATGTTTTGTCCCGAAAGACTTTTGCATCAAAGTACAGTTGTACTTTAATTGTAAAATTACATATATAGCATAATACTTTCCACATAAGACATTCTATTTTTTGCTCTGGTGGATCTGTTTGTTTATTCTGGGTGTTTTGTCACTGTGAATTTAGAGGTCATTGCAGCAGTTTGTCTTTTTGAATCAGTTTTTCTACATTAAACTTCTTTCTAAAGGGTGATCATTTTATTAATGAATCTTTACTATGTGTACAATAATTCCTGTGGACTGTGGATGAACTGGATGTGTATCAGTAGACCAGCTGCTCTCAGTCACTTCCTGTTACCCACAGATATTTTACAAGACAATTAAAAAAATGTTCATTGTGGCCCTTCAGTGGAGGAATTGTCAGCATTGTCAAAGACAATGAATTGCTTCTTTTGAAAGATTTGTAAGAGGGACCAAACTAAAATACTGAGGATGCAGTTAGATTCTCAGTCAAACCAAATTCAGTTTAGTAAATAATTCTTGATATTACAGTGTATTCCCAAACAGACTGAAATGCAAAGGTCCAAAGATCTCACCAGCACACAGCAAACATTTGGGACACCTAAGGGCCCAGGACCCTGAAGAGGTGTTTACAAGCTTAACTCGGTGCCTTCTGGTGACTGAACATAAACACATTTTGTCTTTGAAAGTATTTTACTGATTTAACAGTAAGTGATGACATCATAACTGCATGTGGAAACAGTAGATGCATGTACACAGATCAACATAGATGCACCTAGGCCTGTCACGATAACAAATTTTGCTGGACAATAAATTGTCCCACCACAAAATCCGAAAAAATAATTGATGATAAACAATATTATTGTCAATATTGTTTTGATTTCTTTTTTTCTCATTTCTTCATCATGGAATTCTAATATATATATACAAGTAAGTACACCATATCAAAAGTAAGACACTTTAATTTCTTATAAAGTATTTAACTGTAATTGTAGGATCAGGATCTTTTAAATAAAATAAATTAAATAGACAATATAATAAATTTAACAAAAAAGAGAGAAAAAACAATGAAAATGAAACAGGCTCTCTTAGGGAAAAAAAATCATGTAAATAAAAACAATTATACTAATCAAAAACAATAAAAAATAGACCCTGTCTCTGTAAAGAAAAAAACAAAACTTCAATAAAAACAACAAATAAAAGGGAGGTTATACAGGAATTGTTTGTGACATGTACGTTCTCCTAGTTATTCTGTACTCTCTCTTAAACGTTTGTAACAATGCTGGCTTTTTAACCGTATTGAAGGGCTGCATTTCTTTTGCAATGTAGCGAACAACACTGTCTGTGAGCGCAGACCATTTTGCGCAGTTTTATTGATATTTACTTTGCCAACCAAACGTCTCAGTTAGCACTGACTGTCAGGACGAAGGCTCCGCTGCACCTCCCCCTCTTCTTCTTTGTCGTCACTACTTTCAAACAAATACGACATATCAGCGTGTTGGTGTTCATGAGCTCACACCTTGTTCATCCTGTTTAAAACCAACACATTCTCACACTGGGGCTGTGGCAGCCAGCTTAGGAACCGTATCTTTCGTGCCATCCCTCATATAAGCATTTGTTTCCTTGTTACTCCTCAGGACACTTACTTCAGCTCTCTATGTGTGAACGCACGAGCAGCCCTGCCTCCCCCCCAAAGAACCCACGAGCGACAGATTCTCACTCCGCTATAAATCCACTAAATCAGCTATAGAACCCATGCACCCAGGTGTTAAGAAAGAGAGACGTAGTGAGCCATCTTCTCATTCAGCCTGTTTGGTAGAAAGAGAGGAAGAAAACAAACATGCATGCAGATGTCAGTTTATTAAGGCCGGCAAACTTAACAAGGACGTTTTCATTTATCGTTCGGTTAATTGCTTTATTGATTATCTTGACAGGCCTAGATGCACCTGTACTTAATAAAGATAAATCTGAGAATCAACAAATGCAGCAGCTTCCTCAGCTTAGTAAAGCATTCAATATAAGTGGGAATCAAACTTCTTTTTAACATTAAGTGCAAGTGCTATATAAAATAAAGCTGCTGAAACAGAGTCCAGAATACTGAAATTGCTCACAGAACCCATGAAAGTGAAGTGAGCAGATCAGCATAGATGCACCAATACTTAAAGGTGTAGTCAGCGATCTTCTAATCTAGTGCAGTATTTGTCAAAATCACCGTATTTTTTCCTCTCCATCCACAAGATGTCCCCACTGACAGCATGTTGAAAAAAGTCAGTTTTCAATACACAGCCTTGGCTCTGAATTTCAGCAGGTAAATAATGTGGCTCGGGCCGAGTCACCAAGACAGGGTACACCCCCCACATCCAGGGGCGATGCAGTAGCAATGGCTGAATAACAGCGCAAAAGAAAAAGGTCAGAGGAGTGAAAAGTGAAAAAGAAGGGCTATGACCATGAAAGAGCAAAGACCCGGGTCAACATTGGTGTTGCTTTCCAACAGTGGAGGGAACTCCGCCTATTGAAAGACCTGAAAACGCACACGGATGTCGCCGTCTGTCTGCTGATAGGTAAGCAACATTAGCTTTGTGGTGCTTCACATAACAGTAACAGCCGTCAGACATTCATCTTATTGTCTAATCTGACAGAATGTACTTTTGTTGTGATGTTACCAATAATAGCAGTCGAGTTGTCTGACGAGTCAGGGTTACCTTAGCGACCTTCATCAGCTACGCAGTTTCTACGTCCGTTTCCATGACGATGCACGTCCATCAGCTTTTGGGGGGTGGGTCTAAATTTGTTTATAAACAACCTCTCCACTTGCTTTCTCCCACATCGCTGACTACACCTTTAATAAAGCTAAATCCTAGAATCAACAAATACTGCAGCTTTCTCAGTTTAGTAAAACATTAAATATGAATGGGAATCAAACTTTCCTGTTAACATTTAGTGCAAATGCTATGTAAAACAAAGCTGCTGAAACAGAGTCCAGAATACTGATGCTGCTCACAGAACACATAAACCTGAAATGAACAGATCAGCACAGATGCACCAATAATTTTAGAAGTTAAAACTGAGAATCAACAACTACCGACACATCTCAATGAACACATAAAACTGACGTGAACAGATTGGCAGAGATGCACTGGTTGCAGTGCATCCCCATAGATCAGCTCTATGAATTGGAATGGTGCATCTCTAGTCCTTAATACTTCAGTTTTCTTGTAGCAGATCTGCGGTTTAAAGTTACAATTTGGTTGTACACATAGTCTTTGACATTTTTCCATGACCTTTGGCACAGGGCTTTCTCGGCTTGTATAGCCCGCAGACAGTCCTCTTTACCAGGAACTCTCCGTTCTGTCACATATTTTTCCAGGTGCTTTTTCACTGCCGTCCTTTCTGCGTCACTCCATGGTCTCTTTGCTTTAGCTCTGGGTGGCTCTACAAATGACAAAGAAGGCAATGTAGATATAATAATGTTCAAAATACTTGTCAACTAGTAAAATAAATACACAGACAAACTTAGCCCACAATGTGTTGGTAAAGTTTCCAAAAGCTTTTAGGAGACTTCAGTGGGTGGATGTTAGACCCCCTGAGAGGATCAGCAGGCTTGACAGTTTTTACTCATCTATCCACTGTGGTAAGCACATCCAAACTTCATAACAAGTCTCATCAGTAAAAAATAGTAATCTGTGTGGAAATCAGTGTTAAAACTGACAGGATAATAGCTCATTAACTCAATGAACTGGGTTACACAAGTTTGTGTGTATGAAAGAGACAGCAGGGTGTGGGGGGTGGAGATGGGGGGCTTGACTGGGTGTAAGAATGTTATGCTGAGGTGACAGCACAATTATTAATAATTACAGTTATTTAGAGTAGAGATCACTTTTCTCCTCAGACTTACACTTATCCTAAGCAGTCCCTCTCTAGAATCCAACTAATTGAAATTTGTCATGACAATGGAGAAGTTTGCCCAGTTTATAAGTTAACCTTTTCCTTTCACCATCTGCTTTCTTGAAAAAAAACTATGCTAATTCTGCTCCTAGCATGCATCACATAACACATCATCACATGTACTGTGATGTAATTGTGACCTCTCAAGAAATTGACTGGATTGATTCTGTCATTTACTACTGATGATATCTCCTATTGTCCTTTTACTTTGTCGATCACCTGATCCTTGAAGGACTCCATAGTACACGCTAGGCATTGATTGAAAGTTCAAAATAAATTCGACAAAATTTTAATGCAATGAGATTTTTGAGCAGTAATCATCAGTGATGTGGATTTAACGACTGAAGAGGGGGAAGACGAATATTAGAATATGTAGAACAGTCTGGTAAATTGAGAGAAAGAAACAATTTTACTGTAATAAAAAATTTAAAATCAGAAAAATAGTGCATGATACGATAGAATAGACAGTTGCTGATGGCTATGACCCTCCACTGGTCACATGGGGATCTGTGTTTCGCATGAAAGTTAACATCATGTTTGCCTCAGATAATTAGAGTGAGTTAAGTGAAAGTTTACTATTATGCAACAACTTAACTGGTTTGTTAGGTGAAAGCAATGTCTGTTCTGATAGCAGTTCTGGTTCTTGTAATTTAGCTTGAATTAGGAGTAAACCTGCATCAGTGTGTTACTTATTTGCTTACTAGGAAGCATTGGTTCCTAAAAAAGCTTTTTTCATTTGATGGTGTTATCAGCTGATTAATCTGTCATCTGCTTTTCCCTGCTCTAAACTATCATGACTATGCTGGCCATTGAACATCGCCCATCAATCAACCTTTAATAACAATACTGAGCATTTCAAACAGTATTCAGTCTCATGCCATGAAGTGATTTAAATTATATATATTTTCAAGCACTGATTTTAAACAGAGCATACAGATCAGGTACAGAGGGTGAGTTATTTGGCTTTAACTATTAAAGTTTATTGTACAATGCAAACTTAAAATATATAAAAACACCTGCTGTTTAACAGCTCTTCTGACTGATTCAAACATGCATTCCTACTGCTGTAGTGTCAAATTGACCTATTTGGTATTAAAAAAAGTGAAATTTGATATAGTAACTCAGTCCTTGCTAGAGCTGCAACTATCGAGTATTTTTGGAATCGAGTACTCTGTCAATTATTTCTTCGAGTACTGTACAAATAAATCAATTGTATACAATGCAACATGTTAGGGCTTGCAAATTGAGCAACCAAATGCCGTTTATTCCTCAGAAAAGGGTTTTTATTTTAACATCTTTCAAACTTTAAACCAGTACTAGCTTAAAAAAAAGCCTATACAATACTGATTTACAAAGCAGTAATATAATTCTGCAATTATATTTGTGAGGTGTGTTCTGGAGGGCATTGTGTAGTTTGGATTGAAATCCTTGATCATGTTCTTAAATCCTGTGTCCTCCACCATGGAAAGAGGACGCATGTCTGTGATGAGCATATTTAAAATGCTGTAATAGTAATAGTTGCAGCCCTAACAACGTGCTATCTTGCTAAGCTACGTGCTAAGCTAACTCTGTTTGACATCAGACACTCTGCACTGTGTTTTCTTTTCGTCCCTTCTTGTAGTGACCACACACTTGGGACACTCTGCCATTTCTTCTGTGGACTCTCTCCTTTCTGTCCCTCTTTTCTCTTCCATGATTGTACAAGCCGTGCAGCAGCGGAGGTAGCAGGCGCGTTGTGCCACAGAAATGACCGTCCGTGTCAAACACTGTGCACTGTATAGTAGTCCAGATATATATTTATATGTATAATTATATATTAAACGAGGCTTCGAGGCACAAAATTTAATTCGAGAATATTTTGTAATCGAGTACTCGCGAATATTCGAGGAATCATTTCAGCTCTAGTCCTTGCATTTATGAAGAGCTTTGGAGGAGAAATATGCATATAACACACAGTATTTATTATATGGCCAAAAAATACCTTGATACAATTTTAAGGCCGTGCCATCCACACCTAGCTTAGAACTGTATAGTATTTGTTGTCTTTAGCATATTAAAGGAGAAATTAAATGATGCAGGAATGCATACCTTGCATTACTAATCTCATAAGCTGTTATGTTGATAGGATGAAATTGGGAAAATCACACATATATTTCTAAGTAAAATAGTACACTACTTGACAATCATCACTGATCCTTTCATACTAAGATCTACCAATGAAAAGACCAGCTGGGTCCTTTTTACCAGAAGGCAAGAGAATAATACAACAGCCAGAAACTTACCATCCACATTGCTGGGATCTAATCTCTTTTTGGGGGAGGACAGGTCCAGACATCCATCTGAAAACAAGAGAAAAGAAAGACATACGTGACATAATACTGTGGAGTAGAGAAAAGTATACTGACAGCATGGAACTTCCTCTGCAGATAAACGACATGGAGTTCACAAAGGGTTGTGAAATGTTAAAATGGACAACATTCCTAAAATAAATAAATAAATAAATAAATAAATCAAACTTTAATTGGAGAGCACTTTTCAAACAAAAAATTGTGGCACAAGGCGAGAGAATAATACAACTGCCAGAAACTTACCATCAACATTGCTTGGGTCTAATCTCTTTCTGGGGGAGAACAGGTCCAGACATCCATCTGAAAACAAGAGAAAAGAATGACATATGTGACATAATACTGCGGAGATGAGAAAAGTATACTGAAAGCATGGAGCTTAAAGCTATGGTCTACGATTTTGGAAGCTTGGTACATCTTAATAACACCATTATTAATAACGCCATGGCTGCCTGCTTTCACCAGGCAGCCATGGCACAGAGACGCACAGCCTGCTGGGGCTGATGTGCTGACAAGGACAGAGGAGGAACGAGTTAGGACAGAGGGATCCATCTGCATAGCTCTGAACGCTTTACCTGTGTCATCAAAAATTCAAGACAGTGTATGATATTTTGGAACTATATGTTACATCCAAGTCAAAAATGTTTTAACCTTAAAGCTCTTGTGTGGAGTTTGCTGGTAATAGTGAAACACACTGACAGTAATGTTAAAGCCACTTTGATGACCACCACCAATCCGAACCAGATTGGTCCGTGAGCTCATCCAATCCCCTGACTCCCCTGCTCTGCACCGTCTCGCCCATGGTCCCACCTCCTCCCCACTACCTCCCTCATGTACAGGTGAGCAGCTAGCAGCACAGCTAGCTGCTGGAGAGAGGAGCAGCACAGTAACCGGGAGGCCGCTTCTGTTATTCTCCACAACGAAGGGCAGGAAACGTAAAAGTTTCAAGGAAAAGGCTGAAGTAAGGAAGAAATATGAGCAATACAGGTCCCAACGGAGACTCAACATTGGAGAATCGTACAGTGGAAAAAGCTGCAGAATGATCTGGGACTGAACACTGCGCCGACTGCCGAACGGCCAGTGGCTGGCGGCCAGTGCAGCACTGGCTGACCAGCAGCACTGGCCGACGGCTGCCAAACGGCCGCAGCACCAGCCGTTCTTGTATACTCCAGAACATCCAGATGACCAGCCCGCCCCTGATTGAACAGGTAATAGCTTTGTTTACTACACTGGGAGATGTCTGCTGAATAACTCTGTGCCTATACTGGCTAATGACTGAACATTGTTGGTCGGAGCGGGTAGGCTCTGTCAATAGATTTTAGCACAAGTTAGCCACGCAGCATTAGCATTGTAAACTGAGCTGGTGAAGACACGCCGAGAAACATAAATCCTTGCTCACAATCGGCTCTGCTCTGATCAGCTAACAGTGGCGACGCCAGACCCGCTTCGCCGCCAGTCCAATTGAAATGGCTACCGCTGTGTGTTACAAGAGGGGATGACTGTCGTGTTTGTTACTTCCAGCTCTGAGAAATCTCATTTATCTTCAACGCCAATGAAGATTTTCTGCCGGCCGGCTTCTTGCTCTATCGGAGGGGGCGTGTTGTTAGGAGGTGACACGAGCTGGGGGGCGGGATCTTGGCACATGGAGGGGAGGGGTGAGTGAAGAGGGGGCAGGCTGCGTTTTTCAAAACTGACTCAACAGCCAAACTGGTTTTCAGATCGTAGACCCGAGCTTTAATCTGCAGATTGATGGCATGGAGTTTACAAAGGGTTGTGAAATGTTAAAAATGGCAACATTCCTTAAAAAAATATATCAATTAATCAAACTTTATTTGTAGAGCACTTTTCATACAAAAAAAATGTAGCACATGTGCTTAACATAAAGTAAAAAAAGTAGAAAATTGCATACATGAAACAAAAGAATCCACCCACCCTCACAATTCCCATACAACGCACACACTAAGTTAATCAATCACACAAAGAAAAAAGAAAATTCTAAAGAGCAAATAGGATTAAAACACTGTGGAAATGCTCTTTAAAACTGAGGAAACAAGGAGCTAAAACTAAAATTATAATTAAAATAAGAAGAAATTAGATTAAAAAATACCATGAGAATGAAAAGGTAAATTAAGAAATGAAATAATATAATAAAATTTGAATGAATAATATGGCGGAATGAGATGACCTAAAACCATATGTTTATTAAAAGCAGCTAAGAGAAGGATGGTAAAAAGAAAAGCAGGTATCAGAGAACAAATTCCAAATAATAATAAATCTGACGTGAATAAAGAGATAAAACAGATTGAGACAATTTAAAATATACAAAACAGTAATAATAATAATAATAACAATAATTTAAATAAAAAAGAACATACCGTCAATCCTCTCTCTGGCTCTTATTCGTCCTTTACGTGCGACACTCTCAGAAGTTGTTGAGGGACTTTCAGCTGTGAAATGTTAAAAATGGACATCCTTTAAAACATATATATATATATATATATATATATATATATATATATATATACATATATATATATATTTATATATCTATATATATATATATAGATATATATAGATATAGATATAGATATAGATATAGATATAGATATATATAGATATATATAGATGAAAAAATATATATATATATACACACACACACACACACAGGTAAATATATATTTTTAAGAAGAACATACCGTCAATCCTCTCTCTGGCTCTTTTTCGTCCTTTACGTGCGACACTCTCAGAAGTTGATGAGGGACTTTCAGCTGTGAAAGGTAAAGACCAATATGAGTGCCTAAATCCTCACATTTTAAGACTCTTGTTGGTTAAAATACTTTTTCCTGGAATAACAGTACTGATGCCCCAGAAGAGCTTACATCTCTCCTTTAGCTAGAGTGGGAACAACTGCTCACATTACCTGACCAGTAAAAGCCAACTAAAGCGTGCTGAAATAGTTAAGGTGTTTGTTTTTAACCATTAGCTCTTTTTAAAATGCTATAAAATCATCTGGGATTTTCAG
This sequence comes from Scarus forsteni, assembly GCA_036419115.1. NCBI lineage: Eukaryota > Metazoa > Chordata > Actinopteri > Labriformes > Labridae > Scarus > Scarus forsteni. The sequence goes on along the minus strand of JAZDUH010000111.1, from coordinate 12,335,157 downwards.
CTGTGAAAGGTAAAGACCAATAGTTTGCCTTCTTTACAGTCCAGGCTTTGAAAAGGGTTTGAGTTCACTTTTTAATGGAATATGTTATTTTAAAGGATCCTTTTTGTGTGAAGATAAATGTTGCAGTTTACATCACAAAGTCTTTATAATATCTTGTTTTTTTCAGAAGGGATTTAAGATGTTTTCAGTTTATTGCTGCTTTTAAATACAGTCCAGGCTTTTGAGAGTATAAACAGCTAGTTAAAAATATATTGCTGAATAAATCCTAAAAACAGACTCACATGTGATGTGTATTTTTTCCTGATATAGTCTGTAGACATCATTATTGTTCATCTTTTTCACTGGTGTTATAACCAGCTATCTTAAGAATGCAAAAATCTGCAATATCGTAGAACTGCAATTTAAATTGATTCAGCACCAAAAAAATAGTGAAAAATTGAATTAGGAACAAAGCCTATCGTCCCAGCGCTAGTATTTTTATCACAAATTCTGATTTTTAATGAAGTTAATATCATAAATCCAAACACAACTGGTAAATTGTCACAGAAAGCACATAATGGTGGATTTAAAGAAGAAATGACAGACCGTACCCCTTACCCCATACATTGTTGACTTTATTCCTCAAAATTTCAACTTTCCTCTCACATTTCAGCTTTTATCATGGCATTGATATACTACTTTATTCTTGAAATTTCAGCTTTATTCTCAAAATTTGGACTTTATTCTTCAGATTTTGACTTTAAAGTTGACTTCTCAAAATTTTTTCTCTCCACCAAACTTGGCCCCAATACTTTTCTGTGGAGATCTACTAGTGAAAAGACCAGCAGGGTCCTTTTGACCAGAAGACAAGAGAATAATACAACAGCCAGAAACTTACCGTCCACATTACTGGGGTCAAATCTCTTTTTGGGGGAGGACAGGTCCAGACATCCATCTGAAAACAAGAGAAGAGAATGACATCTGTGACCTAATACTGTGAAGTTAAGAAAATTATACTGAAAGCATGGAACTTTGTCTGCACATTGATGGCATGGAGCTTACAAAGGGCTGTGAAATGTTAAAAATGGACATCCTTTAAAACATATATGTATATATATATATATATATATATATATATATATATATATATATATATATATATATATATATATATATATATATATATATATATATATATTTTTAAGAAGAACATACCGTCAATCCTCTCTCTGGCTCTTTTTTCGCTTTCGTGCGACACTCTCAGAAGTTGATGAGGGACTTTCAGCTGTGAAAGGTAAAGACCAATATGAGTGCCTAAATCCTCACATTTTAAGACTCTTGTTGGTTAAAATACTTTTTCCTGGAATAACAGTACTGATGCCCCAGAAGAGCTTACATCTCTCCTTTAGCTAGAGTGGGAACAACTGCTCACATTACCTGACCAGTAAAAGCCAACTAAAGCGTGCTGAAATAGTTAAGGTGTTTGTTTTTAACCATTAGCTCTTTTTAAAATGCTATAAAATCATCTGATATGATAATGTTTCAGATTTGGAATCTAAGTTTGGGACAAAATGTTAAAGAGCCCACTCAAGGCCATTAACCGCCACAAAACTGCTACTTGTACTCATTAAACTCACTCAAAGAATATTGAGCCTTTTTTTTTCAATGCTGTTATGTTTAACATTTTAGGATACTGAGGAGAGTATTGATGTTTTTAAGTCAGACATGGTTCCAAGATTGAGCCCAATACATGTATGCCTATACTCATTTTCATACACTTTAACTCACCATCCATATCTGAGCTGCCATCCTCTCTGCAGGGATTTGGCCTCTTGACAGTGCAGAGGTTAGGGTTTTCATCTGAAAATAAAAATAAACTAAATGAGACATTATACTGTTTAGTGTTAAAAGAAAGATGAAAATGAGGAAAAAAGTTTGATTCTTTTTATATACATTGGGGTTCATTCACATTTTTCAAGGTCAAATTCGAGCTCTTTTCAGACACTTTAAAGGGTCATTTCCACATTTTTCAGCCCCTTACTACTGAGGTAAACTACATATTCATAGGAATACAACCTGAACATATTTAGCAAATAAAACTGTTCTGCCATGAAGACATATGGCAGTGGTTACAGTGTTCAGTTTTTTCGTTGAACGTTTCACAGAGGTGTCAGTACAGTTCTGTGATTCATTATTTCTGTCATGATGGTGCTCAGCTGGACTGCAATGTAATCAGAGATGGCTCTAATATTTTTTCAAATAGTTTTGAAAATTTTGAAATAATTTTGAATATTTGCCTATTTTGTCCCTTTTTTAACTCTACATTTTTTCCAATTTTTAACCTTTTTGAATTTCTAAATTAATTTCGAAATAATTTCGAAATGTTAAGAAATGTTTTCTTCTTTTTTATTTCAAAATTACTTTTGAAATAATTTCAAAATATTCTCGACATTTTTTCTTCTTTTTTTATTTCAAAATTAATTTCGAAATAATTTCCAAATTTTGAATAGTTAGTTTGAACAGCTTTGTCCCCTTCCTGTACATAAAAATGGAAGAGAAGAGATTTCAAGCACCTCAAAAATACTGCAGTTCAACAAAACAGTAACCCCAAAAAATAACTTAATGGACCTAAACATCTTGGACGTTGCACCCAATTCCAAAAATTGTACAGGTAGACCTAAGAAAGCGAGTCACTAAAAACAGATGAGGGCTGCAAGTATTGTTCACTTCACATTTGATGTAACTTTCTATTGTTGTCTCAATAAATTTATTTGTCTATAAAATGGCTAGAAGTTGTGATTTTTTTTGTTTCATACAACAAACAATTTTACTCCTAAAACTGTATAAACCAGAGAGAGGAACCCTCACATTTAAGAAGCTAAAACCAGCAAATATGTTAAAAGAAAAATCAATGCAATCAAAATAGCTGCAGACTGAATTATTATGTGCACCTCTAACACAGACATGTTTAAAATGACTAGAATTCTACGACACATACCATCACCCGTCTCTCTGCCCGGGATCCTTTTCTTCTGTGGGCCAATGTCAGAAGTTGATGTGGGACTTTTACCTTTGAGAGGTAATTATAGTCAAATTCAGTGCTTAGCAGAACCAACAATTCTTCAAGAACAAAGACCATTGTTGAAAAAATTAGCTCAATTTATGAGGTTCTTCTACTGCTATATTAATATATTTAATTTCAAGCCAGTGAAATTACTCAAACAATTTTTGCAAGCATTTACTTTCCTCTTTAATTTCTTCTTTTGTTCAAAAATGTAGTAGTCAATATTTATATTGACTAAAGGTGTGACTGTATATCTTTATGGAGTATGTGACTTTGTGTTTTTATGAAATGAGACTGATACTTTCCAGCTGATTTAGACTGCACAAATTACAAAGGCACTAGCCTTCTCCTAGGACTTGTAAATGTATGTGCACTTCTTTGTTTTCAGGACCTCTATGAACTATTGTGATTATATCAGCTATAGATTTCCAGGGGTATTGTGAGAATACTGTACATGATGGCATTAAAAAAAAGCAGGAGTAAACTATGTCAGCTGTTAGTGCATACATACCACTAACAGAGAGGTTGATGGTGTTGAGGTTCTTTCCCTTTAAAGTCCCAGTGCCTTGCTCCATTGCAAACAGGAGTTTACTTATCTTGGCAATCTGAAAGGTTTTGTCTGTCTGTCGGTAAAAGTCCCGATGAACTCTGATGTCATGCCCCATAAATCTAGCCACTTGTTCCAGCTCTTGTTCAGTTAGGTCCAGGAGTTGGCAGAGAGTGGCAACCTGCTTTCTTAATTTGGTTGATCTCAGGAGCTCAGGATTTTCTGCTCTGCTTTCCTCAGCATATTTTCTCAGGCAGTCACATCCACGTATGTTTGTCAGTGCACCAGGTCTTGCAAATAGATAAGGATTTTCAGCAGGTATGCCAGCTTCATCCCTCCTTTTAATCAACAAGTCAATCGACTCCTTCATTCTCTCTGTCAAGAAAATAGGTACCTTCCTGCCTCTTTTTCCTCTGACCTCGATGCGAGTGAGAAGCTTACTGAGCTCTTTCTCTAGTGGAGACAAGGTTTCATAGATGTCCTCGTTTATGGGATTTGTGCTTGCTGTCTTATAGGTGTCAAGAGTTAAGCGTGAGGCCTCCCCTTCACGCCGCTTGTTGAATATGATGACCTGTGCCAGAACTGTTTCATTCAACATCTTGTAGGCTGTTAGACTTAGCTTCTTTGTTAGTTGTTCCTTTGCTTGATCTTCCTTCATCCTCAGATGATCCCTCAGAGTCGTCACATTTTTGGTAAGCGGGATGTCATCTTGCTTGTTCCATCTCTTTTCTTGTATTGTTTGATGCGCACTGACAGAAACATGGGTACTCCAGTTTTTCTCTAAAAGTTCCAGAAATTTTTTGGCCTTCCTCTCAGCCTGGTCATCATCATTCATGAGTGTTTGTCCAACCAGGACCTCCGCTGCTCCTTTGAGACAGAATCCTATTTTGACAGCAGTGGATGGTTTCCCATACTCGTTTTTGCCCGGACTGAACTCTGTAACTTTCTTTGCCACACTGACAACAAACTTAAACCTTGATGGCTCACACAAGTCCTCCAGACCCTTTAGAGTCTTGTCCATGTCTTTAGCAACCAACATGAATCGGCCGAGCTCCCTCATTCTCTGTGCAATGTACTGGTATCTTGACTTCACTCGCCCATGTTTTGCAAACAGTGCTTCACCATAACTGCAAATCAAAGAATCTGTCCTGATATGAAATGATACACCATCTTGTCGCATGTTATTGATGATCTTCTGGCATCCAGTGGAAGAAGCAGTGATTGGAAGCAGGCGTGCAACGACTTTGTACTTTACTTCTTTTATTTGTTTCACTGTCTGTCATACACGATTTTTTGCTTCCACATGAGGCCTGATGTTTCCACAACTCCTTTTTTATAAACATTCCATAACAATAGGTGCAAGGTAAATAATTCTCAACCAAGGCCTTACGAGAGGGCTGCTTGCACGTCACTAGTTGTCCACTGCCTCTTTCCAGGACTTTGGTGTTGTGCTTGAAATCCCCTTTATTACGAAGCTGATCCAGAAGAACCTTTCTGTCTTTTGATCGCACCGGAAAGCTGAAGGCGTATGCTACATCCTTGATCCCCATGTGTTTTCTCTCCAAATGCCTTGCTATCTTTGAATATGGCTTTCCACAGTAAAGGCAGTAGTGCTTTTTGTCCCATGATCGTTTGCCATCCTCCCTTTTTGTACAGGTTTTTACAGTCACACTTTTCACTTTGTCTTTGTTCATCTTTTCTTTATTGTTCTTTCTTTTCACATAAGTTCTGGGGTTTTTCTGTTTTTTAATGTTGCACTTGCCTGTTTGTTGATGTTTGTCTTCTCCTGAATCTGTATCTGGACCTTCAAGAGCTTCATCACTGGATGATTGCTCAAATGAAGAAGGTTTAACCAAGACTTCCACATCTTCATCATCAGACGATGATTCAGTCTGAGCTGGGCTGTACTCTGTGTCCGATCCCGTATGGCTGGAATGTTCGGATTCAGAGGACTCACTCTCCAACTCCTCACGGATATCGTCCAACTGTAAGCAAAAAGCATATGTGTTGGAAAGAAAAAGGAGCTCCGTACATTATTAGTTCTAGGTCTCGCAGTTTAACATTGTTACTCATGAAAACTAGATTGGAAAGGCATCACTTTTCAATAAGTTTTGTTTAAATAAACAATCATAATTTTGCCATCCTCATGCATTTTGAAATTACGCACATTAACTGTGTCTTTGTAAATGTGTTTATGTCTACAAGTGATCAAATTAGTCTTCAGTCTTTAGAATGTTTCTTTGTCTTTAATGCCAACCCTGGAGACCAATAATGATGCTGAGTGGATTATCCTGGTGAAATAAAATTAATTTATTCTCAACTAGAACTGCACTCAGAGAGCGCACACCTCCACCAAGCAGCCCAGTTCCACCTTAAAATCTAATGAATTGTTCTTTGTCCCATTTCTTTTTTTTTTTACATGTCTTTGTCCCATTTCTGACACTTCCTCAAAATGTCATCAAAATCCACCAACATCTGTTTAAGTTATGTTGCTTGCTGACAGACAGACAAACCCACGCAAAAACATAACCTCCTTGGCTAAGGTAACACTCATGTGACTCCTATCTTATCCTTCCCCTAAATCAATATAAATCAGTGAACAGTGGTCAAATAGCAATTTGAATGACTAGTGTTTGATTCTTTTCTTCCAGACCCACCCAAAAACATAACCTCCTTGGCGGAGGTAACTAACTGATGCAGTTGAGCTGCTAAGTGCATTAAACAGACTGCATTTACCTGAGGTTGACTAGCTCTTGCTCCACACACATCAAGAGAGTATACTCATATATACCAACTGTCAGCAAGAAGGCACCTTACAAATATTAAAACTGTTTATTTTAATAGTTAATAATATCACATCTATAAATTCATTAAATTTGGGTCCAACAAAACTTAGTAAGAAGGAACAGTTTGTGAATTCTCCAACACTTGGTAAATATCAAGGAGCAGACTAGCCCATGTTAAGCAACATTCAGTTCAGTCAGTCTAAATTAAACTTTGTCAACCAGTTTCAGTTCAGACACAGAGAGGCAAATCAACTACTCCCTTTTTAACCTGAGGTCATTCAACATTTTCAATCTTCTGGTTCCCTTGTCTTAAAATCAATATTTACACATTTTGTTCCATTCCATAAAACATAATGAAATACTTCAGATTTCTAATAAAAAAACATTACATTTACATGTCTGTCAACTATTTTAACTCTAATTGTACAATTGATCAGTTCTTAGAAAAAAAGCCGGCAATAGTGAAGAAAGACTTTGTGGTACACATGTTCCAGTCATGCGCCTATGATGCAGTTTGTTTATAACTTAACATTCTACTGCTAACAATTTTATTAACACTTCAAAAATCATAAAGTGGGGGTGCTGGTTTGGCGGAGTGGTTAGCAACCAGGCACCCTATGTACATGCTTCTGCCGGTCCAGGTTCAAATCCCGCCTGTGACCAGTTTGCAGAGTGTCTTCCCCTACTCTCTCACCCCCTTTCACAAGCCTATCCACTGTCTCTCTCGTATCAGTAAAGGCACAAAATACCAAAAAAATACATTTAAAAAAAAAAAAATCATAAAGTGATTCTTATCTGTCAAGATTTCTGAGCTGAACAAAACATGTAGATATCATTAAACAGTTCATTTTGAGTAAAAATACAAAATCAAATAAAAAAAAAACATGAAGGCTTATTGACATGGCACAGGCGAGAGGCTGATTTCTTTGTTTGACCATTTTAGTAAGTCTGAATAAGTATGGTATATTGAATTTGTAAAGTTACTTACTTCAGTTTGCCTCCGAGTCATTGTGTTTTGGACCTAACAATTCAGAGAAAAGACAGTATTTCAATGCTAGTGTCCAAAACAGTTTCAACAAATCATTACAATTACAGGTAACTAGTCACCCCAAGAAAGTTATACTACACAGTTATATGCTGATATCTTCCTGCTACATTCATCTTCATCCAACAATAAATAATAATTGATCAATGTTACTTTGTTTAAAAAAAGGCACTTGTATGTTTATATGTAAATGACTGTAAAAAAAAAAAGACTTGACACCATGAATACATACAATCTACACACTGTTATCTGCATGCTTTCATTTACTGAATTTGGATATAATTAACATAATAAGTAAGTGTTCCTTCAGAAAATGGGCTACTGATGTTTATAAATTACAAATCCTTAATTTTCCATGCAGTCACTTTATGGGCCAGACACAGATCTGCCATCATTTCAGTTTCTGGAGCCTGATTCAAAAACAGGTAGATATAAATATTTGTTTGCTGGTTAGCATGGTATTTTTTTAACTTTTTTTGTTCCTTTTTTTAACCTGGATTGCTCTTTATCAAACCAACTGATTTTGAATTGTCTGTGTAACACGCAGGCCTATGTCTGATTGTCTTATTAAAACAGAGCAGCTGCACTGCATCTCCCTCAGTGTTTCAGAAGAACTACATGGTGAGTGGGACAGAGCTGTGCACAAAGACAGGAGAGGTACAGCTGCAGGGCTTTACTGAAAATCATGTCGAACACCTTGACTATACATGATAAATGGAATTGTCCTATACTTCACTACAGAACTTACTGATACACTATATCTTGGAAAAGTTGTCTCTTCACAGAGCTTTCATTACAGTGAAAATACAGTAGCCTTTGCAAACACACTTTCAGCATCAGGGGCATGTGGGCAGCTGCTCCAGCATCATTAGTTACCCTCTGTATGAGCACAGCTGTCATGTAAAGAAGATTGTTCACATGTATCTTATGAACTGATCACTGACAATTGGTAGATTATTAATGTTTTCTGGGAAATCATTTGCAGATTTATAGCAATATGTGCTTTATGTAATTTAAGAAACAGCATGTTATTCCATCTTAAGGTCACACAAGATCACATTTTCTTTAGTTCAGGTCTAAAGATCAAATCACATTAGTTAAGTGACAGCTGTCATCTGTGTTACAGGATGTAGTTCACACCTACATACCCTGAGCACTGTGATAACTAAACTGACAGTCACATGGTGGGCATGAGATTAAAAAAGAAAGGTACTATATCAAGTTAAACAGCTTATTATTATTATTCAAACAAGGTGTAAGAGCTGGTTTTAGCCTGATTAGATATTAAGTATCTAACCAACTGACCTTTACTGACAGTTTGTCTCCTAAAATCACATTTTAAGTTTAGTTCAAGTATACTTCATAATAGAAGCAACATGCTACCAGCACATTTGCCACAATGTTTTTACAGTTTAATTGTGAAATGCCTCTAAATTTCACAAAGACAAAATAATTGTATTTTTATTAAAATAATTAAAAAACACTGAAGACTGAAAGACATACACCTTAATCACAAGCACATATAAATATGTCTTCATACTGAGAGAAATATAAACAAAGCATGAACATACTTTAAGAGCTTGCTTTAAATGAAGGTTAGAACCAACATTTTATCATTTTTTTTGGTCAGAAAATCTGATGAGTAAACTATATACTACAGCAGTTATCTGGCCTCTTCAGATTCTGTTCAGCTTTATAGTCACATACAAAAATACAGTAACATTTACCTTTTTCAGCCTAAAGTTTAGCATAACTTGATATCTCCATCTTGCAGTTTAGGAAGTTTAAATCACGACATGTTTCTAAAACACAAAGCTATAATACACACCTAGCATAAACTTACACATAAAAGCTGAAATTTAATATAATTTAAACTTACTTGTTGGCGATTCTTTCAAAAACGTCACGTTCGCAGTTTTCGTGGATAATAAATAAATGCTGAACTCTCCTTGAACCTGCCCACCTCCTTCCCTCTCCTTCATCTTGCTCCTTCCGCTCATGAGCCCACAGCACATGCAGAGCAGCAAAGGTGAGGCCTAGCAGCGAGCTGTGTTCACCGCCCATCCCCCACTCACTCACAGCCAGGTGCGGGGGGAGAGCAGCCCCTCCCCTTGATGGGCCATTAATTGAAGCTGCAGAGTGCAGCCTCAGTGCTCCACAATATACCAACACTCTTCAGCCCTGACTCTCAGGCCTCTGTACAGGCTGTAAACTCACATTTAAGTACAAGAATTTCTTTTATCTGCACAAAGCAGTGGAAAGAGTGACCCCACAATGTTTAGATACTGTTGTATTTCTAAAAAATCCTGCAATAATATTTTTTAGGAAAAAAAAAGTAGGAGGTATCAAAAGTAAAATACTGAGCCTCTTTAAGAATATATCCTGCTTATACTTCATTTATTATAAAGCTTTGGCAGGGTATTCTGTTTTGTATTCATCATTTTATTTTTTTTATTATTAATATTTTATTTCAGATGGTATCAATAATGCATTGTTCTATTTTAGTGTTTTATTTGGAAAAGAGACTGTTAACTGCTTTTATGTAAATTAGAGTATGATTAAATCAAATTTAAACCGATAGAAATACTACAAAATTTCTGTTGATTTTGTAGAATTATTTGGAATTTCCAGCAGAGCAGTGACCAGTAAAATGTAGGGGGTTAGAAATCTACCTCTTAAGTGTACCACAGAAAATAGAATCCTAAATTTTAAGTAACTTAAATCTTTAATACAGTTTAGGTGCAAAAGTAGTACAGCAAATGGGCAATATATCAAAATTATATAAAATATTTTATATTATACGGTTATCGAGATAAGAGATACACTGTCTTAGATTGTGGATACTGAGATATGGCACTAATGGTGTTGTTTCCAAGTTTTAAAGACTGAATGAAGACTGAAATACATTAAAATAATGCAAGTTTATCAACTTACTACACTGTTCTGTCTGTTTCAGTGCTTTCCTTGACTCACATAGTCATCATTGTAGCATCAACATAGTATAATGATACTTTATTCAATATCTTATTGTGTTACTATTTTGTGGAAAAAAGTCATACCTATATATACATATGTATAGATTGTAATGTGATTTTCATGACAAATCACCCAGCCCTAGTATGAATATTTGTCAAAAAACTTTTCTCCAAAAGTATGCCTATTAGTTTAAGATCTTTTTTCCGATTCTCTATCAAGTCCCTGGTGTGTCAGCTTGCAAATAGAAGGACACTGAAGTTTAACACAAAATATTCTATATGAAAAAAAGTTTAGACAAGTAAATGTGCAATAAATCATTTAGAAGGTCATTTTTCAAACACTGTTTCAGTGATCTTTTTAATAATAATAATAATGATAATAATGCATTTTTTTAAAGCACCTTTCTCAGCACTCAAGGACACTCAACAGAGTAATACAACAGTAAAAATCACACTTTAAAATAAATAAAAACAATTGACAAAAATGACAGCAGGTTAAAATGGGTGTGAAAAGTTAAAAGGAAATATGCCAGTTGGAACAGATGGGTTTTGAGTGGTGCTTTGAAGTGAGGAAGAGTCCATGTTTCTGAATGGGGAGAGAGTTCCAGAGTTTGGGAGCAGAGCGACTGAAAACTCTGCTGCCCATGGTGCTGAGACGAGCAGAGGGCACAGAGAGATGGAGGGAGGAGGACGACCTGAGGGAGTGAGAGGGGGTGGCAATGTGGAGGTCAGACAGATGGGAAGGTGGGAAAAGGTTGTGAATGGCCTTAAAAGTATAAAGCAGGATTTAGAAGTGGATTTTTAACTTCTTTGTCACACATTTGTGAAATATTGAATTACAGTGATGTATGAGTTCAGGTTTTAATGTTGTTTCACTTAGCATTGAACACAGATTAAACATTAATATCCTGTTGATTTCACACATTTTAATACTACACATTTTAATTTTAAACAGCTACTCAATTTCAAATCTCAATTTTTATCATATAACTCACTTTTTCTTCTTTCAGCCTGATAACTTGATAAGATTGATTTTTGCTCAATTTAATTTATTCTCACGATACATGTGACAGATCAAAATTCAGACAAAACAAACTAATTCTCAACATTTGTAGTGGTTTCAGAGTGGAACAAGACTGAACCCAGATGTATGACCAGGAGACAGGCAGGAGAGATGAGAGTTCATCTTAACTTGTGGCCTAAAACAATTGGTTTTGGAATAAACAGGCTGATACAAATGAGCAACTGAATCAAATAGGTGGGTTGTGCTGAGAGATAGGTCAGTTGAGCTTGCAGGACATCATGCAGGATCAGGCAGGCAAAGAGGAAGAGCTGGAAAGCTGCAGGTGGAACATACAGTAATTCAGACAATCTGGATCTATGAAAGTGGGGACAGGAATGCAGGCAGGTAGGCAGGCAGGGGAGTGAGGTGATGGGGATCAGATCCAGGTGGATGGATCTGGAATGACAGGATAGTTAGTACATGGAAGGGAGCATAGCAGGCACTAAGCACTGGATAGCATTGTGACAACAGACAAAGACAATCCAAACCTTGAAGGTTTTGCTATGGTTTGTTTTTGATCACTGTTATGTTCAAGGTGTGTTCAGACCAAAAGTGAAGAACACCACAAAAATACAAAGACTACAAAACTAATATATAGATGTGATTACATGCAATGTCACTTCAGGCAATGTGAATCTCGTGGCTTCCATCGCCTTCATTGCCACAAAAAATTCGCTTTTTCAATCAATATGTGATGTTGTGCTGTGACAGCCAATCAGTGTCAAGTTCATCGCAACGTCAATGATGCTGCAATAGCATAAGTGTTGATGGAATTTACCAAACAGACTTTGGATCAGATATAGCGGTTGAAACAAATGTTGCTTTGTGTGAATACTATGTATTTTTGGCAACTCAACTTCATACACCACAGGACACAGACACAGCGTTATAAAGATTCAACATTTTCAGAACTTCTACAAATTATAATGTGCAAAAAGGATGATCAAATCAACTCCAGTTAATGATAGAAAATGACAAGCTCTCTTTACTCCTAATATTACAAGATAATGCTAACTGTGGCTGGCACAGAGCTTTGCCACGTACCACATTTTTCTAACTATAAGTCGCTCCGGAGTATAAGTCGCATCAGTCAAAAAATGAGTCCAACTCTCTTATTTTTAGGTCAATAAACTCATAATCAAGTCATAGGGCCCCCAGTGAGTGCTCATATGCAAGATTTGATCCCTAGCTCCAAAGGGGTCCAAACACAGCCCTGTTCCTCAGTTTAGGATTGAAGCCTGAGGCCTACCAGTATGTAAAAATGAGTTCAACTCTCTCATTTTTAGGTCAATTAACTAAAAAACGCTCACACAGGTAATAGGTCCCCCAGTGAGTGTCTATGTGCAATATCAGACCCGTAGCTCAAAAGGGGCCTGAGTATAGGTCTGTTTCTCACTTGACGATTAACCCTTTATATGTACAAAATGGAAGATTCCTTAACAAATTTGGTTTAAAATGCACCGGCTCTATATTGATTGTGTGATGTAATTACTAGTGCAAATTTTTAGACCTACAGGGACCTGGTGTTATGAATAGGCGCCAAAAAGACATGTTTCGTTTCACATCTGACCCCTGTGACGCTTAGAGAACTGAAACCTGGAATTTGGGCGCATCTAAAAAAACAAATCATACTGTTCTAAAACCATCTTGCTAGCCCCTCTCAAACAGGAAGTAGCTCCATGATTGACCTAGAGACTTGCGCTTGAAGTCAATTCTTAATAGAGGTGATTTGTTGCAAAAATCACTGATTTATGGGGCTTCAAAGTCCAAAAATGTGAAATTTCAAGATGGCGCCAGGGTCACAGGAAGGTCACAGAGACACCAAACCACCACAGTTCCACTCCAAATATAGCCTAGTATAACATACTATAAGATCAGCCCCAGGGTCCCAGCAGAATAAAATTTGACCTTGGCTCCCTCTTTGAAATCATGTCCTGTTAGAATCTTAGACTCTGAGACCATCCTGCCAGTAGAAACAGACCCTGGACCTAATTTTTTATCTGATTGGAACCAAATCTCTACCACAAGTACTAAGGGCCCCTGTGAGTCAGTATCTATGATACCAGCCTCCTAGACCAACAGGAGGCCACATGGCAAAGGTTTGGAGTTTGGAGGTGTGTCCCTTTAATGGCCAAAAGGCCATAAAAGGTCAAAATCTCACAGATTCTTCAACGGATTTGGACCAAACGGCACATGCTTGATGTTGTGTTCTAGGGCAATGCTGGTGTACTCTTTCAGACCGATAGGAGCTAGAATATCAACAAGGGAGCAAAAAAGACAGGGGAGCAGGGGCCTTTTTTCATATAATGCTATAAAACTAATGAAGAACACAGCAAAAACACAAAACAAAGTGCACCAAACTGCACACAGTCATCTAAGAGGGCGTGCTGAATGCTCTGGGAGCAGGTCTGTGGTGAAAAAGACTACTGAAGGGGTCAAGGGTCACTCAAAATGCTGACTTCCATTAGGGCTGTTAAAGGAGACATTTTGTGCAACTTATCGTGTAACATATAAATCATTCCCAGTTGAGTCTAATTCTGAGAGGTAGTGGGACTATTCAGGACAGTCACATGAAGAACTGTATGTATTTTCATGGGTCTAGCTCGATGGGAACCTCCTCTTTTCAGCAATGAGGCCTACTAGTAGTGATGAAGCCTGAGTCTTCAAACATGTAAAAAAATGTCCTGCTCCGTCATTTATGGGTCTATTGACACCAAATCGGAGAGTGTAATACAAGGCCACCCCCCGACTTTCCATATTTTTTTTCAGAGTGCTAGCTCCTAAGGGGCCCGAGCACGGGCCTGTTTCTCACTTGACGATTAACTCTTTGTTGTCCAAATAGGCCCAAATGGCCCAAGAAAGGTCAATATCTCACACATTCCATAACCAAAATGCATTAAACTTTACAGGTTCTATATAGAGGTTAATGTGAATACTCATGCTCGTTTACAGACCTCCAGGGGCCTTGAGGCATGAATCAGGCCCAAAAAGACATGTTTTTTTCACCACTGTTGCTTTTTGGTCTCATGTCACCTCTGTGACACTTAGAGAGCTGAAACCTGGGATCTGGGACCTCTGAAAACTCTAAAATCATACTGTTCTAAAACCGTCTTGCTAGCCCCTCTCAAACAGGAAGTAGCTCCATGATTGACCTAGAGACTTGCTCTTACAATCAGTTGTTCATGGAGGTTAGCTAAATCACCTTTTAAAGTTTCAGCTCATTTAATGCAAAAATCACTGATTTATGGGGCTTCAAAGTCCAAAAATGTGAAATTTCAAGATGGCGCCAGGGGTCACAGGAAGGTCACAGAGACACCAAACCACCACAGTTCCACTCCAAATATAGCCTAGTATAACATACTATAAGATCAGCCCCGGGGTCTCAGCAGAAAAAAACTTGACCTAGCTCCCTCTTTAAAAATCCTGTCCTGTTAGAATCTTAGACTCTGAGACCATCCTGCCACTGGAAATAGACCCTGGACCTAATTTTTTATCTGATTGGAACCAAACCTGGACCACAAGTACTAAGGGCCCCTGTGAGTCAGTATCTACGATATCAGCCTCCTAGACCAACAGGAGGCCACATGGCAAAGGTTTGAAGTTCTGAGGTGTGTCCCTTTAATGGCCAAAAGGCCATAAAAGGTCAAAATCTCACAGATTCTTCAACAGATTTGGACCAGACGGCACATGCCTAATTGATGTGTTCTAGGGCAATGCTGGTGTACTCTTTCAGACCGATAGGAGCTAGAATATCAACAAGGGAGCAAAAAAGACAGGGGAGCAGGGGCCTTTTTTCATATAATGCTATAAAACTAATGAAGAACACAGCAAAAACACAAAACAAAGTGCACCAAACTGCACAAAGTCATCTAAGAGGGCGTACTGAATGCTCTGGGAGCAGGTCTGTGGTGAAAAAGGCTAATGAAGGGGTCAAGGGTCACTCAAAATGCTGACTTCCATTAGGGCTATTAAAGGAGACATTTTGTGCAACTTATTGTGTAACATATAAATAATTCCCAGTTGAGTCTAATTCTGAGAGGTAGTGGGGCTATTCAGGACAGTAACATGAAGAACTGTATGTATTTTCATGGGTCTAGCCCAATGGGAACCTCCTCTTTTCAGCAATGAGGCCTACTAGTAGTGATGAAGCCTGAGTCTTCAAACATGTAAAAAAAATTCCGTGCTCCGTCATTTATGGGTCTATTGACACCAAATCGGAGAGTGTAATACAAGGCCACCCCCCGACTTTCCATATTTTTTTTCAGAGTGCTAGCTCCTAAGGGGCCCGAGCACGGGCCTGTTTCTCACTTGACGATTAACTCTTTATTGTCCAAATAGGCCCAAATGGCCCAAGAAAGGTCAATATCTCACACATTCCATAACTAAAATGCATTAAACTTTACAGGTTCTATATAGAGGTTAATGTGAATACTCATGCTCGTTTACAGACCTCCAGGGGCCTTGAGCCACAAATCAGGTTCAAAAAGACATGTTTTTTTTCACCACTGTTGCTTTTTTGATCTCATGTCACCTCTGTGACACTTAGAGAGCTGAAACCTGGGATCTGGGACCTCTGAAAACTCTAAAATCATACTGTTCTAAAACCGTCTTGCTAGTCCCTCTCAAACAGGAAGTAGCTCCATGATTGACCGAGAGACTTGCTCTTACAATCAGTTGTTCATGGAGGTTAGCTAAATCACCTTTTAAAGTTTCAGCTCATTTAATGCAAAAATCACTGATTTATGGGGCTTCAAAGTCCAAAAATGTGAAATTTCAAGATGGCGCCAGGGGTCACAGGAAGGTCACAGAGACACCAAACCACCACAGTTCCACTCCAAATATAGCCTAGTATAACATACTATAAGATCAGCCCTGGGGTCCCAGCAGAAAAAAACTTGACCTAGCTCCCTCTTTGAAATCATGTCCTGTTAGAATCTTAGACTCTGAGACCATCCTGCCAGTAGAAACAGACCCTGGACCTAATTTTTTATCTGATTGGAACCAAATCTCTACCACAAGTACTAAGGGCCCCTGTGAGTCAGTATCTATGATACCAGCCTCCTAGACCAACAGGAGGCCACATGGCAAAGGTTTGGAGTTTGGAGGTGTGTCCCTTTAATGGCCAAAAGGCCATAAAAGGTCAAAATCTCACAGATTCTTCAACGGATTTGGACCAAACGGCACATGCTTGATGTTGTGTTCTAGGTCAATGCTGGTGTACTCTTTCAGACCGATAGGAGCTAGAATATCAACAAGGGAGCAAAAAAGACAGGGGAAAAGGGCCTTTTTTCATATAATGCTATAAAACTAATGAAGAACACAGCAAAAACACAAAACAAAGTGCACCAAACTGCACACAGTCATCTAAGAGGGCGTGCTGAATGCTCTGGGAGCAGGTCTGTGGTGAAAAAGACTACTGAAGGGGTCAAGGGTCACTCAAAATGCTGACTTCCATTAGGGCTATTAAAGGAGACATTTTGTGCAACTTATCGTGTAACATATAAATAATTCCCAGTTGAGTCTAATTCTGAGAGGTAGTGGGGCTATTCAGGACAGTAACATGAAGAACTGTATGTATTTTCATGGGTCTAGCCCAATGGGAACCTCCTCTTTTCAGCAATGAGGCCTACTAGTAGTGATGAAGCCTGAGTCTTCAAACATGTAAAAAAATGTCCTGCTCCGTCATTTATGGGTCTATTGACACCAAATCGGAGAGTGTAATACAAGGCCACCCCCCGACTTTCCATATTTTTTTTCAGAGTGCTAGCTCCTAAGGGGCCCGAGCACGGGCCTGTTTCTCACTTGACGATTAACTCTTTATTGTCCAAATAGGCCCAAATGGCCCAAGAAAGGTCAATATCTCACACATTCCATAACTAAAATGCATTAAACTTTACAGGTTCTATATAGAGGTTAATGTGAATACTCATGCTCGTTTACAGACCTCCAGGGGCCTTGAGCCACAAATCAGGTTCAAAAAGACATGTTTTTTTTCACCACTGTTGCTTTTTTGATCTCATGTCACCTCTGTGACACTTAGAGAGCTGAAACCTGGGATCTGGGACCTCTGAAAACTCTAAAATCATACTGTTCTAAAACCGTCTTGCTAGTCCCTCTCAAACAGGAAGTAGCTCCATGATTGACCGAGAGACTTGCTCTTACAATCAGTTGTTCATGGAGGTTAGCTAAATCACCTTTTAAAGTTTCAGCTCATTTAATGCAAAAATCACTGATTTATGGGGCTTCAAAGTCCAAAAATGTGAAATTTCAAGATGGCGCCAGGGGTCACAGGAAGGTCACAGAGACACCAAACCACCACAGTTCCACTCCAAATATAGCCTAGTATAACATACTATAAGATCAGCCCTGGGGTCCCAGCAGAAAAAAACTTGACCTAGCTCCCTCTTTGAAATCATGTCCTGTTAGAATCTTAGACTCTGAGACCATCCTGCCAGTAGAAACAGACCCTGGACCTAATTTTTTATCTGATTGGAACCAAATCTCTACCACAAGTACTAAGGGCCCCTGTGAGTCAGTATCTATGATACCAGCCTCCTAGACCAACAGGAGGCCACATGGCAAAGGTTTGGAGTTTGGAGGTGTGTCCCTTTAATGGCCAAAAGGCCATAAAAGGTCAAAATCTCACAGATTCTTCAACGGATTTGGACCAAACGGCACATGCTTGATGTTGTGTTCTAGGTCAATGCTGGTGTACTCTTTCAGACCGATAGGAGCTAGAATATCAACAAGGGAGCAAAAAAGACAGGGGAAAAGGGCCTTTTTTCATATAATGCTATAAAACTAATGAAGAACACAGCAAAAACACAAAACAAAGTGCACCAAACTGCACACAGTCATCTAAGAGGGCGTGCTGAATGCTCTGGGAGCAGGTCTGTGGTGAAAAAGACTACTGAAGGGGTCAAGGGTCACTCAAAATGCTGACTTCCATTAGGGCTGTTAAAGGAGACATTTTGTGCAACTTATCGTGTAACATATAAATCATTCCCAGTTGAGTCTAATTCTGAGAGGTAGTGGGACTATTCAGGACAGTCACATGAAGAACTGTATGTATTTTCATGGGTCTAGCCCAATGGGAACCTCCTCTTTTCAGCAATGAGGCCTACTAGTAGTGATGAAGCCTGAGTCTTCAAACATGTAAAAAAAATGTCCTGCTCCGTCATTTATGGGTCTATTGACACCAAATCGGAGAGTGTAATACAAGGCCACCCCCCGACTTTCCATATTTTTTTTCAGAGTGCTAGCTCCACAGGGGCCCGAGCACGGGCCTGTTTCTCACTTGACGATTAACTCTTTATTGTCCAAATAGGCCCAAATGGCCATGCATTAAACTGCAACCCAAGAAGGAGTCATGGTGCTTTTATTCTGAAGAGGATATTTTATTTGGAAGGGGTTAGATGTTTCCTTTTTCCTCTTTGCTCTGTTCTTCTCTCATGACAGTAAGCAGCAGTACAGAAGTCACCAATGATGTAAGTTAAACAAATTGATGTAAATAGATGGGTTGTAACATGTATATATGTGTTGGAAGCATTTAATGTGTGATTTCAACCTTGCAATCTTTATTTTATAGTTGTTAGCTTCATCGGAAATTAGCATTATTAGAGTTAACCGATTTATTCCTGTTTGAAGCTTGCTAATGTTCTGTTAGCATGTCCAGGGTGACAGTAAGATGCAATAATTCACCCTTTTATATAAGGTTATTATATAAAATATATATAGATATATTATATTATAAAGTTATAATTTAACCTTATAAGCATACATATAAGGTTATACAATTTCTTTACATTCAAATTGTTTTCTACTACATTTACAACAGTGGTAATCACTAAATACTTCATTTTTGTATTATTTCAGATACAGTTGTATGCTGTTTATGAAGGAAAAGCATTTCTGTACTCACAACAAGAAAAATTTCTGTACAAATTTTTACACTTGATGTTTTGAATATGAAACCTCATCAATTCACTATTCTTTGTCAACTTATCATATTACTCATGGAAAATTAGCCAAAAATCTTTCTTTAGGGTCACAGTGACCTTGACCTTTGATACGTGACACCCAACTCTCTTCAATCCATCCTTGGGTCTTAATAGACATGACTTTCAGACATGGAGAAACTCCCCCAAACCATTTTTGAAATATCACATTCATGAATTACCTCTCACCTGTGAAAATCCAATCAGTTAATCCTTGAGTCTTAGTGAAGTGGTCTCAGTTCCACTAATTCTATCAAAACATTAACTATGTATAACATGAGCACAGTGTGCTGCTGGCTGAACATGAATGTGCACCTATGTTGTACACTTATTTAAAGCAGAGTAGAAAAATTAAGACTGAAACAGTTTTATCTGTTCTGACCAGCTGTAATATCAGATAAAACTCAAATAGGTAAATTAGCTTTATAAAGATGGCAACAAGTTAAAGTAAAAAAAAAGGAAATAAATAAAGTAGATTTCAGGCAGGGTCTATGATCTTTTTTTCTGTGAATTTAATGTAATGATATACTATATCCTAAAAAAGGAGCATTTTTTTCGACGAAAAAAGCTTTAACCAAAAAATGTTTGTTTTTTTCAATGTCAAATATTGTAAGAATACAAAACAAAAGTGAAAATCTACATAATGTGTCTTATTTTAACTCTTGAGCACTTGGATACTGTCATTTCTTAAGTTTAAGACCTTCTGGTGCAATAATCAAAAACTACCAGAGGGGGCGATGAAGAGCGAAATGTGTGTGTATTCAGACTGTGCACACATAGGGATTTTGTGTGTATTTTTTCTCAGTTTTATATTTTTCTGAGGACCTCTCTGAAACTTTGAGAGAAGCATGTTTGCAGCCTCTGGAGGCTATTACAGTGAAAATCTTGTGAGGACCGGCCTAAATGTCCTCACTTTCAAAAATTGTCCTCACTCGAAAGGTCTAAAACCCGCGATGGTCCTCACAATGATAGCAGTACAAACACACACACACACACACATAATCTAGCACACTTAGACACAAGGCACAATAACCATAAAAGGATTCATTTTCATTAACACTCAATAAAACTGTTTTATTGCTTGATTTCCTGTTGTGAATTATACTGATTGTGTTGATACTTCTGACAAGTTCCTGGCATGCTACAGTGAAGTCAGCAGTTAATACAGGGTGCACATGTTCTCCCCGTTAGCTATGTTGAACCTGTCACCTAAGCTTTGACTGGTGTGACTATAAATGGCTCTGATCATGCCATGACTCATATAGGAGACAGGGAAGTGGGAACATTGAAGGGATTAAGTTATTGGGTTTCATTACAGGCGCCAGTCAATACCGTCCAGCCTCTCAGAGACCACTATGACAATGAAAAATATTGAGAAAATACCATACAGATGAGCCATCAGGCTAAAAACCCCTAAAGACTCCTACACAATGAATATGTTATGATAAATACCTGACTTGCATACTGTACATAGAGTAAAAACAAAGTCACATGGTAGCTTTGTGCTATTTTTATTCATCATTCACAGGTAAAAAATAACTGTGGGAGCACAATCACGAACAAGTACCAATATTTATGTCCAGTAGAAAGTGTTATTTCATATTTTGTTTAATGTCCTGAAATGATCAAGTATCAGAATGTTCCGGGAGGCTTCAGATCAGTTACAGTTAGGTTAGATAACTCCCTAGGTACATTATCCCAAAACGAAAGAATCTCTGAAATACCTGGGAAATAGATACTTTAAAATCCTCCAGCATTTAACTTAAGGTCTTAACATTTGATGAGATCGTGGTAACTTAATTCAAACTACAAATTTAGCTGCAGAGAGCAGACTAATCAGCAAAGTCTTAAACAGTAGTTAAAAAAAAAAAATAAATTCTTTGGTCCATAATGGTGGATCAACGTCTTTTATCAAAAATGTTAAGGTATGCCAAGTGGAATTGTGAAGGAGAGGTAGTCTCCCACCTCCCCCCATTCTGCCCTGTAGGTCTGATAGATGGTTATCCATGTGGTAAGGACTGCAACCCAAAGCAGTAACCCCAGTCCCGACCGCTGGACATCTAGATTTAAGAAAAGTGAAGGACAGGAAAAACACACATAAGAGACAAATATTAAGAATAAGAATCTAATATAACACAATATGTCACAATACTATATGATATTTAGAGTTTTTAACAACTACTCTATTATTTTTTTCATAATTGAGAACCCATATAATTATTTGCATAAAAATAAGGCTCTAAGCTCTGTTTACAAAAACATGGTTCCTGTGACACTGACTTTATTGTATGTCATAATAACAAATAGGCTGAACTACTATAAAAAAATAAAATAAATGTCCCAAATTTCGTATTAGTTACTAAGTGACAAATTATCAATATTACACAATAAAAGCATTTCTTAAGTGTTGTGCCACAAGGTGTCATAAGGTATCGCTGTATTATTTTTTTCTTACAATCGTGGTATTTGATTTTTATCAAATGTATATACAGTGTTTGTCTCACATGAACAATACATGCTTCGGCAACCTAAATTATTAACAGCTTCAAACATGATAAATCTGTGAGCTATTTTTTTTGTATATATTACTATTACTATAAATGTGTGTACTTGCAACCTCTATGTGCACAAGAGACATCAACTAGCTCTTCCCTTCTGTAAATGCATTAGTTGAGGAAAGATTATTTATTTAGAAAACCAAGAATCAAATTCAGTTGTTTCAACAATATTCTGCTGATTTTTGTAATTACAGGGAGAGATCGAGTTTTTTGAAGAGCATTCTGAACAGAGAGAGAACTGAGCTGTGACACTTTGGCACACGTTAATGCTCATGTCATGTACCTCACACAATCCACTTCAAAAAACTCAAACCACGTCTTTAACATTATCCTGACCTCCTCCGTTCTATGGTATTAGCTGTAACAAAATGCTCTTATCAATAAGCCTCTATGTGCAGAGTGGTAAATAGAGTGTGTAATGGTAATTAAATTACTCAAACAAATATATATATAAATGATAAAGTCAAAATAAAAAAACACGTGAAAAAAAGTAGCCAGGTAGATCACAGTTGTAATAATTCCATCTACAACCTCGAACACCAAAGTATAGTATCATACTGTAGCACTGATTTCCATATAAAAGGAGTGAAAGCATTGTTGATATATGTTTGCAACTCTGTACAATGGAAGTATGTGGATAAGAGACCTGTCTCCAGTATATGGGAGGATTTTAAAATTACATGTGAACTTTGAAAGAAACAGGACATGCAAGTTGCTCTCTGTCTAAAGGGATGATATAACATTGTTTAAAATTTACTGCAAACCTTTTTAAAAAATTGACATGATTAAAAAAAGAAATACAAAAAGCAGAAAGATAAAGTATTGATACCTCAACATAACTTCTGATTGAAAATCAAGTAAAACATCAGTTCAACATCACAAACTCTGAATTAACTGCAGGAATGGTTTGTTCACTCCATGGGACCATGATCATACATGTGATACTTACATGTTTTGATTTGTGGCTGCTCGTTATAGGCTGGTTTAAAAAAAGCCTCACGGAAAAACCAAACCACGTTTACCAGCCACAGAAACGGGAGGAAGGCAAATCCACCTGCAGCAAAACACAGGGTAAATGCAACGGATGACAAAACAGATGAGGCAAGACAAGGAGAATCCCCTGAATCTACTTAAATCTAATCTCAAAATCTTCACTTGATCTGTTAAAATGCATTTATTGAGACATGAGCCTATACTGTACAGGTAAACTGAACTCAAAGATTTGTTCTTTTTATTATTGGTAATGTTTAATGTTTCTTACCAAGATAATACTTTCGACACAGGCTTAGTTTCTCTTCGTTCGGAAGCCGCTCCAGATTCATCTCGATTTCTCTGATGTGAAAACACAAAACAAAGATGTGTGTTGAATAGCCCCCGACAGGAACCTAAAAACACAAAACAGCTCTGACCAAGAACCCGATTACGAAGTCTGAATTGAAGACATCATCAATTTGTGACCTATAAACGACTGGTGCTGTATAATCCCCGTGAAAAACAAGTAAATAAAGTGTCTGTATGATGCTTGCTGATGTTGCCGATCGTCAGCTGACTACATTTACACCCAGGCTAACGTTAGCACTCCGTTAGCCAAGCACTGTGCCGTCATCATGAGATGGTCGCTACAAACAGTCGTAATCCTTTGGATAGTTTGTTTACAGCTAAAGCTTTGTATCATCAATACTCAAGGCGCAGATATTCTTAGAGAATTTACCACAAAAATGTCGTCACTTAGCAGATCCCGAAAAAATTCAACTTCTTCCTCCTTTGGATACTTTACCACCTTTGTTTTTACAAGTCAGAGAAAGTGTTACTGCGCTGCATACTGCCACCTAGAGAGCCGGAGTTAGGGAATAATAATAATGATGATAATAATAATAATAATAATAATAATGATAATAATGATAATAATAATACCTAAATTAGGAACAAAATAAAAAATTCCCAACCAATTGTATCTTAAGAACCACAATATCAAAAATGATGAATTGACGATGATCATGATGTCAGTAACATTAATTTTTAAATCCATCCCGTTAAAACTTCATAATCTTCAGTAAACTCACCATCTTAGCCTTATCTGGGACTACTCTATTTCTGAACAATGCCATATTGAGTTGCAAAGCAGCGTAATTTTAGTTTTATGTGTCTTTATAGAACTAAATATCGTGACATCAAAATGTCCCGACTGAAATCTACATTTTGGTTTTGGTACTAATGGAAACATTTAATCAGTCTTGCTGTTTATCTTAGTTTCCTCAGATGCAATGACAAATGCAAAAACGTGCAAGACTATCTCAAAACATATCCATGAAAAACAGTAATACTGGTTTGAAGATTTTGTTAAAATATTACAGGTAACTGATAAACTCCTTACTTTCGGTTGCTTGAGGGAAAATAATTAGTTGCTTTCTATCCGTTTGTTTTCGTGAGATCAAATGGTCCGCATTTGGTATTCAACAAGCGCCCTCTGGGGTTTACACGAGTCACAGCCATGTCAGGCAGACTTTCGTCATCAAATGTGTTGTTCCTTTGTCCATAATTTTCCAAACTAGAGTTTGATTTAAACACCTGTAGGGCATTTTGGCTTTTATCAGGAAAAAAACACTGAATGAACTGAAAGAATCTGCAAATGATCCCAGAAGATTTTCATGACTATATTAATTTGCCCTTTTGGTGTGATTAAGTAATAATTTTAGGGTTATTTTTGGACTTCTGGTCACGAATAAAACCATGTATGTGATGCATCAAAGGACTAATAATGCTTCTCAAGACACAAAAATCATTTATGGGAAAACTTAAAATTTGTATCCCTCGAAACAGCTGTTGTAAAAGAAATCTTCATCACAAGATCCAAAACCTGTCTGGAGTTAATCCCTCCATTCAGGGGAGGATGAGAGGATTAGTTAAATATGTTAGCCATGACAGCTTGACTCTGTATTCCCAATGCCTGTTGTCGTTTCTCTCTGGGGAAAAAAAAATTATATATATCTATATATCTATCTATCTATCTATCTATCAATATATATATATCTCTATATATATATATATATATATAAGATAGATAGATATAGATATATGTGTGTGTGTGTGTGTGTGTGTATGTGTGTATGTATGTCTATATATATATATATATATATATATATATATATATATATATATATATATATATATATACATATATAATATTCTGATATAAATAAATATTCTATATATTTTATTAAACAAACACCTTTATGAATCACTTGATGACCAGGGTTCATTACCAATACTTTACTGACAGAGTTCAAATTCAAATTATGATCTAGTTAATCATTGTAGATCATCATCCCAGTCTTCAATCCTCTTTAATCAAACAGAACATTGTTGAACAAGTACTAATGGCACTACTACTACTTCTACTACTACTACTACTACTACTACTATTGCTATAATAGTAATAACTATTATTATTATAATTATAAAATATTAATAATAATCCTGGTTTATTATTATAATTATAACATAATAATAATAATAACAAGTATTATTATTAATAGTATTGTTATAAAAATAATATTTTTTATTAAAATAATAATGATAACAGCTTTATTTTTAAAGCACCTTTAGAAACAGGCATTAACAAAGTGTTTTGGCAGTTAAGGTCAGAGAATGATAAAATAAACAGCAGATCAAACAAATGAAGTGGCTGGACCTTGGATTAACTGTTCAAGTTCACACCTATCCCTACAGGCAATTCAGAGTCAGCAATCACCAATTAATCTAATGGAAGCAGAGGGCTGGGAGAAAACCCATGCTGGCACAGGGAGACCATGCAAACTCGACAAAGAAGACCCTGGTCAACACCAGGGATTCAACCCGGCAATCATCTTACTGTGAGGGATGCACACTAACCTGCTGCACCACATGTGATAATACTTTTATTATTATTATTATTATTATTATTATTATTATTACTATTATTTATTATTATTATTACATTGTCACATTACTTTTTTTCAGTGATAAATATTGGGCTGCGGTGACAACCAAAGTTTCCCCAATGGGGAGTAACTGTTATTTTATTTTAGATTTTGGCTCACTTTATCTCCGTTAATTCGGGATTGAGGACCTGACGTGGCCTTCTATCACCACCAGAGCTGATCACCACCAGAGATCAACCGACCGACCCCTCCCCCTGCTCAGATCGATGGAAAGACTCAGATTCCCTTGAGCCATTGCGGCTCCCCCCTCCCATCTCGCGCCTTCCCTCTTGTCTCCCTCACACTGCTAGCCGTCGGAGTGTGTTGTTGTTGAAGCAATGATGGCGGCAGCGGGATGCGGATCAGCAACCGCGGCTGCCGTAGGAGGCCAAGGTGGAACCGCTACGGCCAGAGGTCGTTTCCCCGGCCGGCCTTGGTCGTCACGAAGTCGTTTGCGCTCCGAGAAGCGGTGGCAGCTCGGACGATCAGGCTTAGAAGCTGATGATGTGACTAACGGAGGGCCAAGGCCCGCAAACCTGGTACTATCGTTAAACGAAGACCAGTCTCACTTGCGCTTACTCGGAATAGAGGCGAACCACAAGATCCTCGGCCAGTCAGGATACAGCTCTA
Source organism: Scarus forsteni (assembly GCA_036419115.1). NCBI lineage: Eukaryota > Metazoa > Chordata > Actinopteri > Labriformes > Labridae > Scarus > Scarus forsteni. The sequence continues at coordinate 12,308,554 of JAZDUH010000111.1, read as the reverse complement.
GTGGGAGTGAAGAGGTGAGGTCCCAAACCGACCCAGGAGTTAGTATCTTTATTTCATCTTCTCTCATTTTGTGTGTTTATTGAATGTGTGAGAATGATCGCTGTTCGCAGCAGTGTGTCTCGGTAGGGAAATGTCAACATCCCTGCGTTCGGCTAACCATAACTAGCTACAAGCTAACAGTACATGCTAATCTATGTTAGCACTGTGCAGCTTTGCTTGACATTTAATGAACAGTCGCAACACTGAATACCACTTCAAAACATTAGCAAGGCAGATTACGTTTCACACAAGAGCCCCTTGTTGTTTATCATATAAAATTAACTGGACTCATATGCATACAAAATATATACACAGAACCAGTTAATGATAATACCATATTATAAACAGCTATCGTAATTATTGTATTTGTGGCCCGCTCTGTGCCAGGCCAGAGCAGTAGCTAACTCATAGTAGCGAACACAAAGAACGGGAGGGCTAGCGCTGTAGCCCACACACAGGCTAATGCTAACCACTCTGTTTTCATACGGTGACCAGATGCGAGCTGAGTTGTCTTTCTCATTAGTCCAAACAAGGCTACGAGGGCCAATTTTGCAGACATTTTCTTTAATTTTGGCTGTAGAACACTCGTTTAAGTTTAATGTAACCTAAGTAAATTTTCTGTAGAAACAGAGGGCTAACTGCTGCAGATATGAGGGACGGCTAATTGCTAGCTTCCGTACAAAGCAGGTTTAAATGGTGGTGCTGAGTGTGCCCAAGCCAGTTGCACCCTTGTGTTGTGTTGAAGCGCCAGTTAGTGGTATCATTAATATCAGAGCCGCTGGCTTCTACTTTTAATTGTCTCGTGATAGAGTGGGGCTGTTTGCAAGCTTGTAGGTCACAGCTGCAAGTATGAGACAGATGTGTAAGACGTTATAAGGAGGGAAGCGAAAGTCCTTACGTATTTGTTCCTGCAGCTTTCAGATAGTGTAGGTTTTAACTAGTACACTAAAAACACGAGCAAAGAGATAGTGCAAGAGTAACTTTACTTCAGTTACAATTGCAAGAAGAGCTGTCTATTGATTACCCAGATGTGGTCCTCATGGGGCTCTGACATTCAGATATGATAAATGAAAACATTTGGTTTGAATGTGAATGAATGAAAAGTTTGTCCATTGTCTGGTGCTAATGTTTTTTTTTGCTAAAGACTAAAGTGCAATATGATGGTTTTTTATTTAGCTTATTGCATGTATTATTCATCTTTGTTTATTTATAGATGTTGGTAGATATTTGCTACGCAAAATTTGTGCACGTGCATTGAAATATTCCTACGATAAACACGCCTTTTCTTATTTTAAGTTGGTATTGAATTAATTTTTCTTTGATATTGATGAATGCTATGGGTATATTTAGACATATATTTACGTTTTTGGTAATGTTCATAATGTTGTGATCATAGTCTCCAGCAGAGTGGTGTTTTTATTGTTAAGAGGTTAATCATACTCATCATAATTTTTAAGGGAGACGACTTCAAAGGATTTGAAGCTGTGAGAAAAAGCTCCAAAGGACCTGGATGGTCACGACAAAACCCCTCCAAAGGTATGAAGATTTAAACTTTCACCACATGACGAACTTGGTGTGATTTTAGAACATCTCCTACATTTGACACGGTACTGTGACTTACAATGATACAAGTACACACCAGTGACAAAACCAGCTTGATTTGAATTCTTTTGGAGTGTCAAAACTGCGTCTGAGCAAATAAGCCCACTATTTGCACAGAAAGAGAGAAATAGTTTGGGTGGACCTTTCTGGCCTTTCTGCTGACTAAATGAAAGGATTAGATCTGCACTTCACAAGTGATTATGCAGGCCACATAATCAAAAATATTAAACATATGAAGTGTTGACTGCGTGATTGTCATGCTAAGGGATGTGATCTCACATCAGCTACTCACCTGCTATAAGGACACACTAGAAATTTGAATCAGGCAATCCCCAAAAAAAACACAAAACAGAACAGTTACTTGAGAAAAGCACTGGATGTTTAATTAATTTTGTCTGTATGCTTGTTTTTTGTTAGGTGATGCTGTCAAAACTAAACCAAGACGACAAAGTGAGAAGTTGCAGCTTAAAAAGCCAGCAGTAGAGGCAGCTATCCCCCCACCTGACCCTTTAAATGATGCTCAGCCTTTGGAGGAAACACAAGGCCCACCTACTGATGCAGAGCCTACAAAAAGCGCCAGGAAAGGTTTGAAAGGAAGGAAGACTATGGGTCGTCAACTGCCTAAAAGTGGAGCTTCACCGAGGATTACGATAAAGTTGGTGCACAGAAAGAAAGTGAAAACTGTCAAGGGGCCTCTTTTAAAATCCACAAGGAATTCAAAGAAAAAAGGAATTCAGGATCAGCCTCAAGCCAAGGACATTCAGGGTGACCAGATTTCAAGTGCTCATGTCAAATTAAAAACTGAGCCACCTGAAGATCAACATGGCGCTGCAAATAAGAGAGAAGGGACTGTACCTGCAAGAAGGCGTGGACGATCTGCTTCAAAGACAGAGGCTGTCTGCCAGACCATTGCCAAAGCTGTGGTGGATGACCAAATGTCAAAAGAGAGAAAATTAGAGAATGAAATTGACACTGTTAAAGAGAGGGGGACTGTTCAGCCAAAAACAAATGCAAAGACACTAAAGCAGAAGGAAATTCTGATAGAGCAAAGCTCTGATGTCAAAACACCAGTGACCCGCAGGAGCCGTAAAGTCACTCAGCCTCTCTCTGAAAAGAACTCAGACAGTGCTGACCCAGAAAGTCTGAGTAGAGACAATGAGATTTTGATGGAGTCAAAAGCAGGAGCTTCTACAACAGCAGAGGCTAAACTTCCTGCAAAAGGGGAAAGAAGGCAAAGCAGAAGGCTGAATAGGGGTGCTGATGTACAAGAAAACCAAGGGTCATCATCTACACATGCTGACAATTTAGCTGCCCAATCCAGAGGTTTGCCTCTTAATAAAGAGGAAATGAGGGTCCCAAGTATCAAGCTGATAAAGATCCGAAACCCAAAATATGATCCACAGGCTAGTGGAAAAAATTCCACCAGAAAGAAAAAACGCCGAAAATTTATCTGGACTCTAGCCTTAGTGAAAGGAAAAACTCTGACACCAGATGCTAAAAACACTGTCAAAGTAAGCGAGAAGTCAGTTGGTGAATTGGATCCGTTTCATGAGAGCCTTGTCAACAAGCGGTCAAAGAGGATGGATAAAAAATCTAAACTAGATAAATCCCCTCTTCTGGAGACTAAAAGCACTGACAATAAGGAGAAGAGCTCACAAAATAATGTTGAAGTGTCTTTAGAGGAGAAATCATCTTCACAAGACCAAAATAATGTGGAACACATAAATAAAATGCCTTTGCAAGAAGCAACTAAAACTGATTGCGGGAAAGTTCCACCTCTGCAGATCAAAAAAGTTTCCTCTCCTGGTAAACACAAAAGCTCAAAGCCATCCTTTTTGATCCAGCAGGTCAGCCCTGTGTCGAAAGATGAGGATGCTCTAAAAGGAGACAGTAAGGTGAATGAGGAAAAACTGACATCTCCTGTTACAGGAGTCACACCACCTCGAAGATTAAGAAGGAGGACTCTGAGCTTAGAGTCGCCGCAGCCAGAATCTGTTATTATAAACACAGTGACCACTCAGAAACGTAGGCTTAAGAAGAGATCACTGGATGCAGTAACACCACAGGCACATGTTGAAGATTCTTCTCAGGCTACAAATGAAGTTAGCAGTTCTCCTAGTCTTCCTAATGATGCTAGTCAGCTTTCAACAGAGGTTCCATTACAAGTGGCTTGTTTAAACCTCGCTGAAGTTCTTGGGAAAGAATCCTCTGAGATCACTGATGATGCTTCACACGTGCCAGTTGAAACATCTTCACTGAAAGTGGAGAATGAGGTAGAACCACTTATCAAAGAGGTCAAAACATTGTCAGTGCCTTCCAAAACCAAGAGATGTAGAAATAATAAAGCAGGTAGAAAGAAGTCTGTTCAAAGAAGAAAAGCTGCTGTGTCCTCCAAACCTGCCGTAGACACAGAAGTGGCAACAATTGAAACTACTGTAACAGAATCTGTACTAATGCACGACAGTTTACCTGTTGTAACATCACAGAAGTCAGTTAAAGAATCTATACTAAAAGAAGATAGTCTGCCTCTTGTAACATCTCTGGTGTCTGAACCTGTACTAAAGGAGGATGGTCTGCCTGCTGTAACTGTACAGAAGTTGGTCACAAAATCTGTGCTGAATAAAGACACTCTGCCCACAGTAACACCAAGGAAGTCTAATAGAAAATCTATACTTAAAGGAGAAAACTTGCCATTTGCAACATCACAGAAATCAGAGACAGAATCTGTGCCTAAGGAAGACACTCTGCCCATAGTAACATCAGCACTAAAAGACACCCTGCCCATAGTGAGATCACGAAAGTGTAATAGAAAATCACTTGTAAAGAAGGACACTATTCCCATAGTAACATCACAGATATCAGTGACGGCGTCTGTGTTAAAGAAAGACAGTCCACCTGTTGCAAAATCACAGATGTCAGTCACAGAGTCAGTACCGAAGGAGGAGACCCTGCCTGTTGTAACGCCACCAAAGTCGATCACTGAGTCAGTGTTAAAGGAGAACAGTCTACCTGTTGTAACATCACTGAAATCCACCACAGACTCTGTGCAGAAAGATGCTCTACCTATAACCACATCACAGAGGTCAGTCAAAGACTCTGTGCACAAGGAAGACACTCTGTCTATGGTAATGTCACGAAAGTCCAAAAGAAAATCCATGGTAAAGGAAGGCTCTGTCCCCTTGGTAACATCCCAAATGTCAGTCACAGAATCTGTGCAAAGGAAAGACAGTGTTCGGGTAGTACCACCACAGAAGTCTATCATAGATTCAGCACAGAAGGAGGACACTCTACCTGCTGTAACATCACAGAAGCCTGGTACAGAATTGTTGTTAGAGGAAGATGCTCTGCTCACGCTAACACCGGAAAGGTCTGCAACAGCATCAGTGCTAGAGGAGGATACTCTGCCTACAGTAACATCGCACAAGTCAGACTCTGAATCTGTTCTTAAACCAGGCTCTCTTTCTGGTGCAACATCACAGGAGTTGAGCACAGAATCTGTGCTTGAAGAATACACTCTGCCTGTTGTAACATCACAGGAGTCAGCCACAGGGTCTGTGCAAAAGGAAGATACTCTGCCTGTGGTAACAGAGGAAATCCAATCAGAAACACAGGAATGCATGCACCGGGTTGAAAAACAGGACACTGCTTTTGTGGAAAAAGAGCAGATACTGCCACTAGTTAAAGAAGAAACAGATATCCAGTTAATAGACAGTCAGCACCCAGTGGTAACACAAAGTCAAACACAAAGTGATCCAAATATGCAGTGCCTACAAAGGAAATCTCACAAGAAAGTAAAAAAGAGACGTAAAAGTTTAATCGGGCAGCGTCAGAAGCACAGGCACAGGGCAAGAGATGGGAAGTTTGCTCCTCTTAAAAAATCTGAAAACAGTTCAAACACTGTTGAGGGGGACAGTGACCTTTCAACCTCACTGGGGGTGAACACACTGACCCTCAGCTCTAGACTTGTTGGAGTTCAGAAAAGACATAAAAAGAGACCAACAGGCCTTCACTTTATTGGGTCTAAACGACCAAAACAGCCCAAAATCATTTCTAAGCTTTTAGAAATAGGTCTTGACAAAGATGGCTTAAAACAAGAGGAAACAGACACATTAGTGGACTCTGGATGCCCGGAGGTTGTAGACATCCAGCCAGTTAAATCAAAGTTTGTCAAAAACATTAAACACTTCATCATGCCTGTTGTAAGTGCCAGATCATCTCGGGTGATCAAAACCCCTCAAAGGTTTATGGATGATGCTGGGATGTCAGTGTTGCCTCGAAGAAACTCGCCAAAGAAAGGTTTACAGCCTGCCTTGCAAGTGCGCCCAGCAAAGAGGCGGGACGATGAGGCGTGTCGGCCGATATCCCCGATTCTGCCTATCGATGAGGAAGACATACTGAGTGAGGCTCAGCTGGATGTGGATTTGTTTTCAGCTCAGGACCTGGATGATGACATTGATTTAGCTGAAAGCCTGTTCTCAGACAAAAAGAGCAGCAGCACTGAAAAGAAGAAGCCTTTCCTGAAGAACTCTGGTTTCAAGTGGCATGATGAGTCAAGCGAGGAAATGTTTACACTTGACAAAACTCTAGAGGGCAAATGTGAGGATCTGTTTTTATCCACACCAGTTGATAAGCCCACACCACTACAAAGTGACCTGCTGGATCCTCTGAAGAAAAAGAGCACCACCAAGTTAAATAAGCAAACAGCACATCTTAAGATCTTTCAAAAGCTGAATAAAACACACACAGGAATTCCAAAGAGCAAGAGTATAGCAGAAACAGACAGTGTGAGCAAACCTCCTCTCCCTCCCGTAGATTTAGCAGAAGGACTTGATGATGAGGCCATGAGCATCAGCCTGAGGCAGAGAACTACAAACACTGAGAAAAGTAAATCCAAGCTCAAGATAGAGGATCTTGATTCCCCTGGAGTGGTGAGAAAAGTCTCTGTGAGTGTAAGGACACCAAAATCAAAACCGTCACCAGCTCAGCAGGTCAAGGAGGAGTATGTAGCTGGAAAAGACTCTGCTCAGCCCCCCTCAGGTAAGGAAACACTTCAAGTGTTCTTAAATGCTGACTTTCAATATTTTATGGATGATTTAATTGTGTGTTTTGATGTCCATAGGAGAACTGCAGGCAGAACCAACCAAAGGTGCAGGTGAAGCTGATGATCTCGGATCCCTCGAGAAAGGAGCTTCACAAAGAGCCCGCCTCACCGGTGCAAATAAAAGAATGTTCAACCTGTTGAGGAAAGCCAAGGTTCAGCTCATCAAGATCGACCAACAGAAGCACCTCAAGACATCTGGGGTAAGATCATTTATACAGATAGACCAGCTTCTTTGTCAATCCTGCTGATATCGATAAATATTTGGTCAAACAGTTTGACTTTACACAAATTCTTTGTGTGAAGATCTGTCATAGATTAGGTGTCTGTTGTATAAATGTGTTATTACTTAAACACTTGATCACTTGAACACAATACTTGATCACAAAAATGGTCTAAAAAATGAACCCAGATCAATGAACATCATTTAGGATTAGAGCTTGTGTGAGTGCTCTGTGCTGTGTGAAGTAGCCTTTATGACCCATGACACATTTGGAATAGATGGATACCCCATACTGGAGCATGAGCATACAACATTTATCATATTTAGAGTGTTTAGTGCTGGGTATTATGACCCAGTGTGACTGTTTCTTGTAGCTATGACTGAATGTGTGGTTCATTGCGCTCCTGAGTTATGTTAAGCCACTACAGAAAGCAAAAAATGCTTTTATTTGGCCGTTGAAAATAAAATTTCTTAGCTGTAATTACAAGTCAGGACTATAATTGACTTGTTAATTATTGGCAGAAGTTTACTTGCTACAGTTACTGATGAGTCTTCAGTGTTAGGGAGTGCTCACATTGATGTGCTTAAGCACTGTTTCTCTACGGGTTCCTCTCTAGCCTTCACATTGTTGCTGCCTGACTGACGTTTCATCAAGCATGAAGAGTATAAGACACACACTCGGTGTTGACACTATAGAAAAACACCGGTCTTACGTTTTAAAAACAGACATCTGGATATAAAAACAATTAGTCCCGGAGTAAATAACTCTCAAATGCTGCGTTTGTGTTTCTGTGTGTGCAATGATTATGCAAATTAACAGAAACAATGACCTAATAGCCCAGCCTCTCCCTTAAGCTACATGCACTAACCCTAACAACTGTAGGAACAGAACCTGAACACTGTCGTAATTCCTGCAAAATCCTCTGCTCCTCTACAACCACCAGGAGCAATAAGATATTTTAGTACAGCATAAGCAATTGTTTGTTTACATCTTACATAATGTAAGCACAAGCTGTGTGAGTTTTGGTGTATGTCTGCAGCAGCGTTGCAGCACCGCTGTCAGGCCTGGCATATATTATACAGTGAATACAGTGTTTTTATTTTGAAAGACCCACGTTTTGTCTCTGTGTGGAGACATGATAACTGTACAAGAGCCAGTGGTGCTAAAACCTAGTTTAGCCTGGAGTGGTGTGAGTGCAGGCCAGTGGGGAGCTTTTGCAGGGTATGAAGCAACTCGGCCTGTTGTGAATGCTACCCTGAGCAGACAGTCTGCCCTCAATTTTACCTCTGTACCTGTCTGACCTGTCTGCCTCAACTGAGAATGCACACTTGCACATACATGTACAGAGACATCCTGTGTCACGTCCAAACTACAGATAGTCATTGATAGGTGATCTTTCCTTTTCTTTAAATCTACTCGTGCTGCCTTGTCAAAGCCTGTGAACAGTTGAGATGTCATTATTTTCACTTTTTATTACATTATAGATCAAAATCAATGATTCCAACACCTGTTGTATAATCCACAAAGTATTCTGGTTAAGAAGCTAGACAGAAGAAGGCAGTAAAGGCAGGTGATGAAGCATCAATGTATAGATAACACAGGGAGAGGGTGTGTTTCCGTGTGTGATAGGGATTGTGAGATGAAGCAAAAAGCAACACTATCAGGTTTCTCAATGAACTCTTAATATGCTAAGAACAGAGAAAAACTGAAATCCCAAAGTGAGAAATAATTATCAACAGGATAATACCGAAATGTGAACCTGCAATGCAATGCTTCCCATGTTATTGGTGTGTCCTACTAATTCATCACATAGCCATAATGACAATTGTTCAAAGTTATGTTTTTAAAGAACTATGTATGGCTGAATTAACAAAGTCCCAGGATGTAAATGTGACAGGACTTCATCGCAGCACTTTTAAGGAAAGGCATTGTGGAAACAGTATTTGTCTGATTATTGGGCTTTAATTTGTAACATTCTCTCCTGCAGTTGCTGTCGGGTCCAAGTAGTTCCAGGTCCAGGGATGTGAGCTCCAAGAGACAGAGGAGGAAGCAGAAGGTTCAGCCTGAGGCAAATGTTCCCATGAAGACTGAGCCTCCTCAAGCACTTGTAAGTCTAAAAACCTATGAGTTCAAGGGGAAAGTTAAATCCAATGAAGACTTGTTTGTTACTCCTTTTACTGTCTTTTAAACTTGATCAGTTTTAACCTTGGTCTTAGGCCACCCGTTTAGAGATACTTTTCTCTCTGACCTGTTTACATCTACCATCTTTACACCAGTGTCTCTTTTACATTTATTTCAGCCGCAGATAGTCTCCCCTCTATGCCAGGAGTTCCGTAGAGCAGGAGGTCCACGCATCAAGCATGTGTGTCGTGCTGCGTCTGTTGTGCTGGGACAGCCTCGAGCATTGGTACCAGATGACATTCCCAGGCTCAGTGCCCTGCCTTTGCATGAACGAACTGGCATCTCCCCTTCAGATACCTCTAAAGGTACGTTTACTCATCAGTGAACTACTCTGGTGTTGCTTCCATAAATTAAGGTTATTGAATGTTATTACTTGTTGAATACTGTCAACTGAGTTCATTCAGACTATTCATTTTTTACATGTTTTTTCAGGGTGCTACAGAAGTGCTTAAAGTTATATTTATATGCCTTGCACCATAATAATAGCTACCTTATGCCTAAGTCACACATTCCCGTTTCTCATAGCGACTGTGCACAACTGTACACGATTGAGGAGGCTGGTGTGATCGCAATGATACGGGATTAAATTACTGTCTCACCCCTGGAGACACTCCGTAAATACACCGTCAGTGACGCAGATACAGCGCTTCAGGGGGCGTTTGTCCCGCTCCAGTTAGGTTAATACAGCGATATGACGAGGATTCCATCCCGCTGGCAGGACGTCAGCCCCGCTCGAGCTCAGTTCGCGTCACGTAAGCCCCGACTGAGCCCCGTCGCTTGCGCCGTCTTGAACGGGACACAGTCGGGGCTCAAGCGGATACATCCTTGTCAGTCGTCCTCATAAAGCTTTCAGGATTGAGCCACGATTGGGCCACGATCAGCTCGACTGAGCTCCGTACATGCCCCGCTAATACCGCTCGCATTAGGACTGCATTAGGCTTCCATCCCGCTATACCAAGCGCGGCGATTTTCCACGACAGTTTTGAACAGTTCAAAACTGTTGTGGAGCTTCTAGCTTCCCCTCCGTTGATCCACAACTATACAGCGCTGATCCAGACCAAGTAGCGCATGCACCACGACCAAAGCACGCTTTATCAGGATTATGACAATCGTGCACAATCACCATGAGAAACAGGAATGTGTGACTGGGGCTTTACTGAACAGTCTGCCATGTAGTGAAAGAAATGATTAGTCAGAGGGTTAATAACCATGTAAACTTGATGTATTAGTTGTTGTTTTATTATTGTATTTGTAAAGAATTCTTGAAAATGTTTGAGTACACATTATATAGAAACTGAGTTGTGTTTTTCTTGTTTTGTCAACGATCTCCAGACTACTATAAAAAAAGACTTTTAATCAATAACTTTGTAACATCTAATTTTACATGATAAAGCAAAATAGTATAATATAGTTCACACATTTTGAGAAATACGGAATTTATCCTATCTGTAAGGTGCTGGATAAACTTGCACCTTTACATTGCTTGAAAAGTGCTGAAACTTGACCTAGGTCATGTGTGTGAACCCTGCATTAAATGATCAGTGCGTAAAAGTAGGTTTTATAATCCTGTATATTGAAATTTTTATCAAAAAGGCCAAAGGCTCCAATTTGGAGTCAACCTAAAACCAAAAACATATCTAATAATTTATAATTTCCTGAAATTTGAGCTAGTATTGGCTTTTGTGATAACCTTTTTATTCCTTTCATGGTATCACTTAAAGATATGACTTCATTCATGGTCAGACCCCAAAAAGATCTGTTACTTTCACCGTTTCCTGTATCTGGATTAAACCACCTAACGTATTCAACGATGAATGTCTGTTGTTTCAGATGTTGGGTCTCCCTCTGAGTCAGACAGTCCTGGGCTGTCAGATGCAAAGGTCACCAAGGTTAAGAAGCAGTCCACATTTGTGAAGAGGAAAGGGCTCGGGCCTTTCGGGTATCGCTCACGCAGATGTGGTATTTGCAAAGGCTGCAATCGTGAGGATGACTGTGGCCGGTGCATGAACTGCCTTGATAAGCCCAAGTTTGGTGGTCCTAATACCAAACGACAGTGTTGTGTGTAAGTCTACTGACCCTTAAATGTTAGCGATAGTTGGGTTCATTTCTAAATCTGAAAATAATAAAAGTCTCTTTTTAACTTAAGGTACAAAAGATGTGATCAAATTGAAGAAAGGAAAGCTCGCAGACTCAGCGGAAGATCAGCTCCTAAAGGTTTGTTTCTTATCTTATCATGTCAGCGTCATTTGCGTAATCAAATTTGGCCGCTAACTTACCTGTTGTCTGTCAGGATCCTCAAAGCGACGGCGACCCTCTCCCAACGGGGGACATTCAAGTAATGATGAAGGGATCGATGGAGCTGCAGACTCACCATCTGGTCTCCATGGTGATGGCAGTAGTCCATCAGTGCGTAAGCAACCAAAGCGTGTTGTGAAACCCCGCGTTTACTTCGACCTGGTTGACTATGAATCTGACATGGATGACAAAGCTGGCCAAAACTCTGCATCACCAGCCAGGAGGAGAGGCAATGGACCCCGTTTAAGTGAAGGTAGATTTTCATTTGAGAAACTGAATGAGATCCATGCTTTCATACAACAACTGTGTAGATAACAACTAATGAGAAGCCGCCAACATCGGGTTCTTAACACACTTCAGGATTTTTTTGTTGTTGTTAGAGCAGAAGTTTTTTTTATTCAAGCATTATATTTATTCCTGTTCTCCATAGATTTTGTGTCCCTGGATGGATTCCTTGGAGACATTTCAGATGATGAAGTCAGGCATCGAAAGTCCAGCTCACACCGTGTACCATCTGGTCGTCGTAAACCTGAGAAGGTGCTCAATTCTAGCTTTTTCTCTGATGCAAGTAAAGTCATTTGCCAACAGGTCCTACATTTGTTTCAGTGTCTCTTTCATGGTATGTTGGGTCACCCTTTAAGTGTTATGTTTTTTTTTTTTTTATAAAAACCAACTAATGGTCTGTTAGAATGCATGCTCACACTGTCCTGTGCTTATGTGATCCTAATTGGTGACATATTGTCACAGTCTGAGGACAAAAATCTGCCAATTTTGCCTTAGAAAATGTTCCAAATGCAGTTTTGTTTGTATACTGCCTGCTGGGTGTTTGGCGCAGTGTAGCTGATGAACTACCTCATTCCTTCTGTTTCTTTGGAAAATGTTGGGACTGACTGTCACTGTTGTAATATATTTCCCAAATGTAACTTTGGTGCCTGGGAGTTTTTGTTCTTGTTTGGACTCCTCTTAACTAAGGTGTATAATCCTGTGTTAACTTCTTTGTAATTTACCTCTTTCTAAAGCCTGGTGCACGCTGGATGATTTTGAATCTTAGGTGATTTTGAGATAATTGTGGAAATAACCGTCATGAAGCAGAGGAAAGTTATTTATTGTATTCCAACGAATTTCAGGGTGGACGTTTTAGTGTTAGAGGGCTCATTTTTGACTTTTTAAGTTAAACGTAGAGCTAGTATTATGAAGCTGCATCTTATAAAAAAACTCTGGTAAACTGAAATTCAGCTTCAGTTTCAACTAGGACTGAATGATATTGATAAGACCTGACATTGCAATATACTGACTCTATGACATACATTGTCCCAAACAACCATTTTATTATTTGAGCCTTAAAGTCACTTCGTATACACAGAAATGCTTTGCTTGGTATTGTGTAATGTGCCTCATCAACCACTTCATAATATTAAAAGTTATGTCAAGGACAGTAGTTTGAAATAAAGCAAAAGCTTTGTCACAAGCTGCCTGGCTCACACACCACTGTATGTACTGAGCAAACAATCAGAAGTATATTTGTGCCAATAATGGACTGCAAATTAATTCAATGTGGTAACAAGTTCATAGAGGAATAACACAGTGCACTTACCGAGATCAGTCTGCATCGGCATAAAGCATCATGTCCATGTGTCAGACAGACTTTTACTGCACGTTGGTTTTATGATGAAACAATTGTTGCTTTTAGCTTCTCTTTAACAACACTGGAAGGGCTTTGTGACTTGCCATAGGTCATGCAACTCAAACCCCTTGTCCAGCTGTGTGATTATTGAATTACTGTTTATTTTAAAACAATACATCCTCCACAGTAGCTTTTGAAGTCAGGCTTCCCTGTAAACCACTGAAGCATGAACCAGCTTGTGAGGCCTATTTTGTACTCTGAAATGTAGTAAGTACATCCCCCAGGCAGCAGAAAGGTAGAGAGTAAATATCTCTGCCACACAAGAAAAGCTTCATGACTGACTGATTCTGTGTCCTTCATATTGGAATGTAAACTCACTTTTGTCTTTATGTGAAAAACAAACATATTAGCTCTAAGGTTGTTGCAACTGACAACATCTATTCTGTGGGTTATCTCTCAGGGTCCTTTGGAGCAGACCCCTCCCAGTGTTCTGGCTGCCCTGGCCCATGGATTTGAACAGAGGAATGTTGAATCTTCTAAACCGACTCACAAAATCAGGGTTGACTTCAAGGTGAGTTGCTGCTACGCTTCATCAAACATAATGGTTTGTAAGTTTTAGTTTATAAAAAATAACAATTACAATATTGTTTTAACAGGTTTACTGTTTGAACATTTTAAGTCACTAGATGGCACTGTTAATCATTCTGAAATCATTACACTGCATGCTTCTTTTTGAAAGTTTATAAGTTACGTAAATACGGGCCAATGGAAAATGTGTCACAGTGGACCAAAGATCTGCTGGGAGCAGAACTCTCAGCCTACTTGGCCCTGATTTAGTTTTGAGATCGCCAGTCACAGAATCAATTTAAAGTCCAGTACACAGTGAAAAAATGTTGAAGAGGCTCTTGTAGAGAATGTGTGTGCTCACGAAATCATACTGTTGAGGACAACAGCAGACACAATCATGGATACACCCCCACACTCCTCAAACATAACACACCACACATTACACTACAGCCAGATCTGCCCACACACAAGCTAACCTATCTGGGCCCGTCAGCAGTGGAGGCAAGCTTCAGAACATTTGAAGATGAATTTAGTCAATCTGGAATCACTACTTTTCCTTTAAAGAGCAATTTGCAAGTAGGAGAATTAAATGAGATTCAAAACTGAAATTAGAACTGAGAGTAATTAAGAAAAATAGTTTCTGTGATTTTTATGAATGAATATCCTTTCCCTTACGTAAACTAACTTCAGGGAAATTCTATTTTAAGACATACAGGAAACACAATGTGTTCATCATCTTACTTAACCACATTGTTGCAGAGCTTTCCTGCAGCTGTTGTAACAGACAGAATATGTCTCATCTTGTCAACAGTTAAAATGAGTATAAGCATGTTAAAATACTACAAAAATAAGATAAAACTGCTGCTCTGAGTTTTAAAAATCCTACATTGACCTAAACAAGTATAAGAAAACATGATTCACTTTAATGACATAATATAAGAGCATTTTTTGCAGCACCAATTGCTGCCTGTTACTGTGAAAGCAGTTTTTAATTAAAAACCAACTCACAATCCTGATATTAACAGATAAGGTTTTGTATTTTTGTTTGTGTTTATACTGAGTCACTCATTTAAGAACAGTGGCCTAGAGCAGGTCTGTATTGCCCATATGTGTGTGTGTGCTCTTTTTTTTGCAGTTGGATGAACTACCACATCAACATATATTTTAGCTGATATAATATTAGAAATGTAAGAAATTTTGGCTGATATCAACAGCAGGGAGACCAGGGTACAATTAGAATTGTTGATTTGGCAAATGGTGGTTTGGCTACAACATTGGTGGAAATTAGACCCAGTCAGACTTCTCTTTGAAGCTTCAAGACAACTTTGACATCCTTGACTGTATATATTATTATTATACATTTATTTGTGTGTTACAGTATGTTTATATCTATTTTTACTTAATTAGACTTTAAGCAGTTGTAACTTAGTTATGTCTTTATGAAGACTCAGTTGTTGATAGTGTTGTTTTAACTGATTTTTGTTTTCAGGAGGATTGTACTTTAGAAAACATCTGGAACATGGGTGGCTTGAGCATACTGACGTCTGCACCTCTGATGCCACCCTATGTCTGTTTTCTTTGTGCCAGTAAAGGGCAACATGAGGTAACTACTTTATTCAGTTGTGCTGCGTTCAATAGCAATTACCAGATTCCTAAATGTTTTTAATTAAGTAAATTATTTTAAAGGTTGCTGTCTTTCTGTCACTTCAGTTATTGGTAATGAATGATGATATAAAAGGGCATGAGTCCCAACAGCTGTATGCTGAGTAGTAATATGATTTTACTGCCCTTTACATTTAAAAGCCATTTTTTTGGTGAAAATCCTTCTCTTTTGCAGATGCTGTATTGCCAAGTGTGCTGTGAGCCCTTCCACAAGTTCTGCCTTGATCCTGCAGAGCGCCCCACAGAGGAGAACAAAGAGAACTGGTGCTGTCGCCGCTGCAAATTTTGCCATGTGTGTGGAAGGAAAAACAACCAATCAAAGGTACAACCCATTTGATTTTAATAATTTAATTTAATTTTAGTCTCAGTGCTGCAGTTCAGTCAAAAATGTGACTGTTTTGTTCTTGTTTTTTGTTTCCATAAGCCTTTGTTGGAGTGTGAGAGATGTCAGAACTGTTATCACACCTCTTGTCTTGGGCCAAACTATCCAAAACTAAACAAGAAGAGGAAAGCTTGGGTAAGTAGGATGTTAGTTTTTATCTTCATGTGTTTAGATTCTGCGTTTCACTGGTTGTTCCTCATAATAAACTTGTCCGTGCAGGTCTGTATGTCGTGCATCAGGTGTAAAAGTTGTGGTGCTACACCAGGAAAGAGTTGGGACACCGACTGGAACCATGATAAAGGCCTCTGCCCTGACTGCTCAAAGCTCTATGAACTGGGTAGTTATTTAACCCTTTAGACTTTTATTTTGTTTCTGTCATCCTCTAGGATTGCTTGCTAACTTTGCCCCAATCCCTTGTGCTCTTATTAGGTAACTACTGTCCAATCTGTTTCAAGTGCTACGAGGACAATGACTATGACAGTCAGATGATGCAGTGTGGCACCTGCAACCACTGGGTACATGCCAAGTGTGAGGATCTAACAGGTAATTCTCAATATTGTTTTTTAGAGGCTTAAGTACGGACGAGGATTAGTTCTAGGCATGAGATACTTTGTTTCTGTTATACACAATGAGAAAAAGTCAAAAATAACAAGTGAAAAAATCCAATTCTGAAGTAAGGCTTCACCCAATGATCTACACTACCAGGCATTTTGTAAAGGCAGTATGTTTTTGCTGTTTACTAAAGTAATGGTGAATTTTGATTTTTTTTAAGCCTCTTGCCACTCATATGGCAAAAGTTTACCCATGTTGCAGGGACCATGCTTGTAAATATTGTACTAATTTGAAACTTAATTTTATGTGTTTGATACGGTGTGGTCCGTTTGGTCTCAGATGTTGGATTGTCCAAGTTGCAAATTAGATAGGCCACTAAGAATACCCCCTTGGTCAAGGTTTTCTACTGGGGAGATGGATGAACATGTAGCCTGACTTTATTATCTCATAACTGGAAATCATTTAAATGGGATTTGATGTAATTCCCACATCTGAGTTCTGATGGAAATGGAAGGCACCAATATTGTGGGACATGGTATAACTACAAAGATCAAAAACTAAATCATCACCCTGCTCATAGTATCTTGGTATATTGTATTGTCACCCTTGAATCCCAATCCGTATCATATTACCACATGCTTGCGAATACACACCACTAGCATGTAGATCCCTAATTCATAGACAGTCAAAGTCCGTGTGAAAATCATCAGGAAATGTTAATGTTGCTTTCTGTTGGTTCTCTCAATGCATGAATGCTGTCAATACTTAGAAATATTTGCTGTGTCTCTGTTTAATTCCTGTCTCCTGTTATACCCCTCCAGATGAGCTGTACGAGATCTTGTCCAGCTTGCCTGAAAGTGTGGTGTATTCATGTCGGCCTTGCAGTGTGACCCAGCCCAGTGCGTGGAGAGAGCTGCTCTACATTGAGCTCAGGTCTGGGGTGGAGAAGGTGTTAGCGTGCTTGCTCTCCTCCACTCTCACTCAGCACCTTGTGACCTGCTCACAGGTTAGAGACTCATTGAATTACTACTGAATGAGTTGGTATTTATGTGCCACAACATTGGAGTTTGAAAACTTGTCATTAATTTGTCAGCCTTGTTCATACTGATGCAGTGTTTCTTACATGTCATGGTTTTGACTGCAGTGTGAAAAGTTGGCTGATCCTGAAAGTGGAGTAGAAGGACAGCCTGCCTGTGATCTACGAGCTGTTGGCAAGAAGTTTGACAAAGGACTTTATACCTCTTTGGTGTGTATGCAGACTCTTTCTTTTGGTCTAAAAAATCCGCACTGGTCCCATATGATCTCTCAGCTTCTTCAGATTAAACTATAGAGCTGCAACAAAGATTTTGTTTTCCCTAAGATGTTAATCTGTCTTTGTATATTACATATGTTTAGTATTTATAACAGTTAATATGTGCAAATAAAGACAAATAAATTAAAAAAAATTACATCTTATCAACAGGTTTAGGTGCACCTTGCTTGTACTAAAATGCATCCATTATACAAAACCTCCATCACCAAATCCTAAACTGCTCTCTTATGCTGCGTTCACACCACAAGCGACTCAGCGATGAAAATCTCATCGCCCACTGAAGTATCGTCATGCGTCCATAAATACCTAATTTTGGTCACCGTTGCCATCGTCACGTCCACTCGAGTTTCACCGCAATCATATCATATATCATTTAATAGGCTGTATAGGCGGACATTATTCCAACTGTATCCTTTTCACTTATTTATCAAACACAAAACACTGCAGCTGATGCCCTGCAGCAGCATTATCTGTAAGTTTTCTGCAGTCCGTCAAGGCAGAACTAATGTACTCACTGTTTCCCACATGGACATAAATTGTTCCTCTGTAGTCCAGATGAAAACTGTCTGTCACGGGCACTGTCACACATGCACACACTACTGATTGGCTGTTGCTGCACAGCCACACACGACATCACCTGAAAAAATCAACTTTTTTTTTTTATTTGACATCGTGCGACGAGTGAAGTGATCGTCCTGTATGTAGCAAACGCATCGCAGGAGGGTTAGCCCCGCCCCATCGCGGCTGTACATTGTCTTTGCATAGAGAGTGATCGCGGAGGTAGTACAAGTTAGGGTTGTCACGATACTAAAATTTTCAACTCGATACCGATACTCAGGAAATATATTCGATACTCGATACTATTTTCGATACCACAAGGATAAAAAAAAAAGAACCCAATATTTAAAAGAAACATTTTTATTAACAAAAAATGCAAATATAACCTCTAGGAAGTCGTGCAAAAGTCTCATTTTCTGTATTTTCTTCCTAATGCAAAAATAATAATACAATACAAAAAATATTGCTGCATCAGAACAAAATAAATGCTCTTTGAAAAAAACAAAATTTTAGTTTTTTTCCCCTTATTTAGACTACAGTGCAAGTACAAACAAAATCTCAATAAAAAGTGCTTTGTTGTTGTAACAATCAGGATAACTGCATTCTTGAATGAAAAGGAAAACAAATAGCAGTCCTCAGAGCTGCAGTTTAGACCTATAAATGTCTGAACTGTGAACTATAATATTTAGCCTATAACAGTGCATATACTTCTGATCTTCAATTATGATCAAATTCTGTCAACTCAGCAGTCGATGCAAAAATCAAATATTGTTTTTTATGCAGACTTACACAAACATAGTGGAGCAGTTCTATGGTTTGTGTTCAATGTGGATTTTAATGTTTCCTATAAATTGGCGGTCTGTGAAGGGACCAAATAGGAGGGGCCAGCGGGTCAGAGTTCAGAGGGGAGAGTCAGTGTGTGTGTGTGTGTTTGTGAGGGGGGAGAGAGAGCATGGGAGAGAGCCGATAGCAGGAGGTGTAGAGATTACTACTCACTGTTTTGTTCGTGAATTAAAGTTGTAGTTGGCGTGGTCGCAGCTCACAGTGACTGTTAAATAAAAGCAGGTATTCCCAAGCCGGAGCCACCTTTATTTACGTCCGACGGACGTCACAGTTCGAAGTTGGTAGAAGTTTTACTCGCCGCAGTAAACGGAGAACTGTAGCAGCATATTTTGCACACGGTTGTTGTTTTGTCCTCAGTCTTCTCACCGTTCTCTCGTCTTTTACATGGGAAGCCAAAATAGGTCCACACAACCGATTAATTTGACGAAGGCGCTGCAGCTAATTCCTCCACTTCGTCCTCCTCCTTATTGCAGTGAGTGTTTAGCATAGGAGGTGGGGGGTATTTTCCTTTATTTCGGCGTCTTTGAATTTTATTTTAACCAAAACTGGTTGATTTGGCCCTCCTGCAGCAGCATTACTCATGCTGTTTTGTTATTGAGCGCGTCACAGGGAAGGGTGCCTGTTCTCGTGTGTGTGTGAGGAGGCAGAGAGCGAGGGACGGCGGCGGCGGCTCGGCATCCGAGGGGGGGGGGGGATTAGTATCGATACTTTTGAAAGTGAGTATCGTATCCGGATACAACATTTTAGTATCGATACTTTTTTGAGTATCGATACTTTTGACAACCCTAGTACAAGTAGCATCTGGTGTGTAAGCACCATTAGATTGAGATGTGACTGTGGATGCCACTGGAGTGCAGTGAACGCTTTCTCATGTGCAGGAAACCATTTTGAGATGATTTAAGCTTTAGTACCTTTCACTTTGTCCTGCTGGAAGTAACCACCAAAGAATGGGCACATTATGGTCATACTGGGATGGGCATGACCAGCAGGAATATGTAGGTAGGCTGTGGTGTTTGAACATTGCTGTGTTGGTACTAAGAGTCTCCAATTGTGCCATGAAAAAAAACCCAACACCATTATACCACCACCAGCAGCAACCTGACTTTCTTTTTTTCTGACCATTCTCTGTAAACCCTGGAGATAGTTCTGTGTGAAAGTCCCAGCAAATCAGCTTTTTATGAAATACTCAGATCAGCTCATCTGGCTCTGACAACCACACAACTTATATGATCAATTAAATCACCTTTCTGTCCTAATCTTGTACCCAAATGCACTGAGTTGCTTCCATGTGAATGTCTGATTAGCTGTTTGTATTGACAAGCAGTTGAACTAGTGTACCAGATGAAGTGGCTTAATTCAATTCAAACACTTTATTGGTGAGTGTATGTTCTTCAAAGTGATTCTTTTGCTAAAAACAGCAGATCAAAACATGATAGTTATTCTCAAAACAGCCAAAAGAGGCAACCCTATTAATAAAAAGATGTGACCTGCCAGTATTTTACATGTATGTCTCACTATTTATTCACCCTACAATTATCAAAATAACTGCCACAGATTTTCGTATAATTTTCATAATTCCTCTGAAAGTAATTGTTCCTCAGTGTACTTAAAGAAAGTATTTTTCTTCCGTCATTTTTACAGAAAATGTTTCATGAGGATGTGGTTCAGGTGGTGAGAAAGAGGCTTGAGCAAGAGGAGGATCTTCCAGAGGAGCAGAGACCCACTGCTTTGGCCCGCTCTTATTACCTGAAGGTGAGAATGAACCAAAAAAAAAAATCAAACAGACAAGAAAACTGGATTTGAAATTGACAGTAATTATCTAATAGAGAATATTAAGTCTGATATTACCAGTTATTGTTTTAATTACTGTATAACAAAATGATGAAATGCATTTTTTTGTCTTTGTGATTGACTGTTGAAATTTGTCCCCGTAGCTCCTGGAGGAGGTTTTTAATTGGTTCAACAGCCAAGACCCAAAGGTGTGGAACCCCTGTACCAAAGATTTGCCCATGTAAGTGATTAATATCAGGTTAATTTAAAGCAAGCAGAATTTTTGAAGGTTTTTTTTTTGCTCCCATGGTCCACACAAATATATTGAATCACATGAAATATTGAAAACTATTTTCTTAAACAGGGGGATGCTGTCCCATGCTGTCCAGCCTCCAACGACAGAGCACATTTATGCACAGTGGCAGGAGAGAGAGGAGCAGAGGTCAGTGACTCCACTGGGTCACCTGCAGGAGGACAACAGGCAGAGGCTAGATGTGAAGGAAGAAGAAGCGCTTTCTCCAATATCTGGAGAGCCCATAACCCGCAACCATTTCAACACCAGCAGAGCAGTAAGGCTCAAATTCAAAGGTAAGGCTCTTAATTCAAGAGAATTGATGGAAGAATAAGTAACTTGGATTGTTCTTTGGCCTCTGAATTCTGACTCTGTGTTCTTCAGGGAGACGAGGACGCCTATCAAAAGCTGATTTTGACACTGGATGGTCCAAGGACGATGAGAGGCAGTGCTCCTTGTGTCAGAAATATGGAGACCTCAAACCAAATGTAAGTACGGTGTTGCAGAAAAGTTCATAATGTTCTGTAGAAAATTACCCTGATCTAGACAGTCAACTACCTGGAGATCTTAAAGGAAAAGTCTTGACACATGAAAAAAGCATATACTGAAAAAGATTATTTTAATTGTAGCCCAATAGCTCCTGAAAAAAATAAAAACACTCTAACTGATACTTAGAGTGTTTCTTTCTGTATTTAAAGTAGCTTATCATTGCTGACGTGTGCTGAGCTTGAATAATATTTACAAACTATTAATGATAAGCCATGTTCCAACTGTTAACTAGAACATAACACGATGTACGTAGAGTGTCATCTGTTGTCAGCTGGCATGTATTTTCCTTGTATCTTAATGAAAGTTATATCTGGTTTTAAATTAAATGGATCCAGATCTTATTAGCAAAATGTGAAGTAACTGTGTAGTTGTGCTACAAAATGATGACAGATCGTCTCCTTTGTGTTGCTGTTCCACAGGAGGCTGGCAGACTGTTGTTCTTGGGTCAAAATGAGTGGGCTCATGTCAACTGCTGTCTGTGGTCTGCTGAGGTGTTTGAAGAGGACAACGGGGCTCTGCTGCACGTACACAGTGCAGTCACAAGGGGGCGCTTGATGGTTGGTTATCAAACACTATTCCTAACATGTTGTTCAGTATATTTTGTGACAAGGAAACAGTTTTATTATTGTGAAGACTTCAGTCAGGTATTAATATCTGAGAATCAGCTTAATTATAGATCAGTCAACTCTGCTTTAGAACTAAAACATGATTTATAAGAGGGACGTAAGAAAATATCAGTACAACACGGTCACAAAAAAATACTGTATCAGTGCTTTTTGTGAACTATTGTGATATTTTGTTATCCAGTAACTTACAGAAGTTCAGATTTTTGTGTTATATTGAAGTCCCTGGTCAGCATGTTTCATGCCGTTAGTACTGTAAGTTTATAGTGCCATAAAAAATCAAAAAAGTCTTTTGAGTGAAGCAGCATGTGAAGTTTTGTCCTGTTTATTGGTCTTGAATATATTGTGTTATATGGTAAAGCCATCTTTCTATAACAATATGCACTGTATCACCAGATTTGTGCCACTGCACACCTTTATATAGATCCTTAATAGACCTTAAAAGTGCTTTAACCTGGTTTTTGATTTAAAAGTACAAAAAGCCCGAAAAGTTGTACTTTTATCTGTGACATGGCTAAAAATTCAGATCAGAAATTGAAAAAGACATTTTATTTGTTGTGTCATGGTTGTTTTATAAAATATAATGCTGCCAATGTGACAGTTGTACAGTGAATGCCATATCATTATCTATACCCTTACATACAGACATTTTCTTTGTCCTTTTGTCTCTCTAGGGCAAGTGGTGCTCTTTTATATGATGTTTTTTTAATTATTTTGCACCCTGGGCGTTAAATTTTAGTCAGTAACAAACTCACCTTAACAAGTCACGATATAGGCAAAAAAAAATTAGAAAAATATTAGTGATTTTACATACTTCACCCATTTTCACTACATTTGTTTGCATTTCTAAAAGTTCTATCTCAGTTCAAGTGGGATGAACAATACTTAAGTCAAGTTTGATTAAAATGTTTTTAGAAACCCAGAATAAATGTCCTCTCAGTGCATGTCTTTCATTGATGTGACTCAAAACTTTTATCCCGATGTTCCCAAAGCGGTGTGAACGCTGCAACCAAACGGGCGCCACAGTTGGCTGCTGCCTGACTTCCTGCCAAAGCAACTACCACTTCATGTGTGCCCGCTCCCGTCACTGTGTCTTCCAGGATGATAAGAAGGTTTACTGCTACAAACACAAACACCTCATCAGTGGCAGGGTAAATGTCATACTTGATTTATTGATTTTTGTGTTGACTTAAAGTGTTTTAATGCTGAATAGTAAAGTCCCTCCTTTTCCCTCACCTACCAGATGATAACTGGTCAAGAGTTTGAAGTAAACCGAAGGGTGTACGTAGATTTTGAAGGGATCAGCCTCCGCAGAAAGTTCTTAACTGGAATTGAACCAGAGTTGATCAATGTGATGATTGGTGAGTAATAGTAATAACCTGTTCTTGAATTTGACTCACATCGGGTTGTACGTGTGGCTGACAAGCTGTATCTTGTCTAACACAGGTTCCCTTCAGATTGACCAACTGGGAGTGCTGACTGAACTCTCAGCTCACAAAGGAAATTTGTGTCCTGTGGGTTTCCAGTAAGTTCTGTGTTTAGTAGTATTTTTGTCATTTGTCTCAGGCTGTAACTGTGCACTTAGCCTTAAATATCATGCCAATACACCGATTTAATGGAGTTTTCTGATCATTTGTAGAAGCACTGAAAAGAATGAAATCAAGTCAGTTAATTTAGTAAATTTGATCCTTTTTTATTCATCACATTGTCAATAAGAATACATGAAACGCTCCTAAAAGCTGTTGTTACAATCTTGAGTAATCTTTTGAAATATTTGAGCCAGCTCGATTATGACTACCTCTAACAAAATAACTCTTATTTTTCATTTATATGAAATGACACATATAAATGAAAAACAGTGTGGAACCCCTGTAGGACCTATTTAATTTAATGCTAATAAAATATTTAGATAAATCTCAAATCAATCCAAAAGATTAATTGTGCAGAGAAGATGTCTTAAATCAACACATTTTCTGTTATGCATGTTATTTCTTTTCTAAATGTTTCTTATAGTTGTGCAATGGATGTTTATCAGTCTTTCACAATTTATTTATTATTTATTTATATACTTTTATTGTTGGTTACTGTAAATCTTCCCTCCGATGGGTTTCTTGCCACTCCTAATATGATGTTCTTAAATGGTGGCCATGTCTGTGTGGCATCAAATTCAGGGTAGAAAGTCAATTTCTGTGTTCATGTCTTTCTGTTAAACTCCAGGTATTTGGTCATATAAATCATCAGACTGAGATTTTTTTGTCCCAAAGTCACTGCAAAGACTTTAGGTACTGAGAAACTATTGACAAATGCGGTTATCATGGAGAGAGCTTGTATGTGTATTTGAATTAGATACATATTCCTATATAGCAGATTTACTTGAGACTCAGGTAAAATGTGCTGGATGAATTTGCACTCATGACATAACATAGGCTGTGTAACCTGTTGTGCTTAAAGGGATAGTTCAGTATTTTTGAAATGGAGTCGACACAAAGGAGTTTCCTATCACAGAAGTAAGTATGCACACATGTTTAATGCAGTGAACAATCACCACAACACTGCTTTTTCAGTTTGTCTTCTCCTAAAATTCAGTTAATAACACTGATCTCTGGCCCAAACTGCAGTAATCTCTACCTATGCATTCCTTACAGGGACAGTGCTGATATGCCAATGTATAGACCCCACCTCAAAAATGCTGAACCATCCCTTCAGTCATCTCTAAGCTGTCTGTATTGTAAAGCTGACTAGCATTTATCCATGTTCACGACATTATTTATAATTATTAATCCAAGACATGGAAAATGTTTGTAATTGACAGATATTTAATTTGGTTTTAGACTTACTAATCTAAGTGTTACAGTCTCCTAAAACATAATCTAAACAGGCTCGAGACCGCAACATAAAAGGGACACCACAAGCAAGTTTGAAGACAAAAAAGAATATAATTTTATTAAAGAAAAATCAGTATTCAGCAAAATTAAGCAAGAAACCAAAAAGGACTGGAGACCCCGGCCAAAATAATCAAAAGATGGGAAGCTGATGGGCCAGCCACGCATTGGACCGTCATACCCAACATCTTCCCCTAACCTAAAAAAAACAAAAATTCTATAAATCCAAAGAAAACCCGATAACTGGACAACCAGAGATCTCCAGCCCAAACTAAAATAACAACCTGGATAAGAGAAAGGAGACAAAAAGGACAAAAAGTTAAACAAGCAAACAAACAAGCATGAAAAACCTGTGTGCTGTTCGCAGGTGGGAGAGAAAGACTCTGCCCTGTCTGTCCCCCTAAATCACCTCCGGCTACCTGAGCACTGACGGCATTCAGGTGCGCAGCAGTCAGAGGGAGGGATCAGGGAGGCAGAGAGAGAGAAAGAGAGAGAGACGCACGTAACACCCTCGCCCTAAAGGTGTGTTCACACCGGACGCTACCTGTACTACCTCGGCGATCACTCTCCATTCAAAGTGAATGTACAGCCGCGATGGGGCGGGGCTAACCCTCCCACGATGCGACAGCTGGCGACAAGACGACCACTTCACTCGTCGCGCGATGTCAAAGTTAAAAAAAAGTTGATCTATTCAGGCGATGTCATGTGTGGCTGTGCAGCAACAGCCAATCAGCGATGTGTGTACGTGTGACGGTACCGTTATTCATCCGGACTACAGGGCGGATGACTTCCTTCTAGGCGGAACTAATCTCAGTGAGGACGTTTGCAGACGGACCGCGGTAAACTCACTGCAGAGTTTTGTGTCTGATAAGTGAGTGAAAAGGACACAGCTGGAATAATGTCCGCTTATACATCCTATTATGTGATATATGATATGATCGCGGTAAAACTCGAGCAGACGTGACGTCACCGACCGACGGCCGACGCCAACGGCGATCAAACAGGTATTTATGGACACGCGACGCTACATCAGTGGGCGACGCGACTTTGGTAGCTGGGTCGCTTGCGGTGTGAACGCACCTTAAGATGTTGAGAGAAAACTCTCAAGACGCATCTAGACTTGTACAGTTGTTATGTAGATGTAGTTGCTTTTCAGTTTGGAAACAATTAAATTAAACAGCTGACAGAATCATGAGGGTTTACTAAAACACCAGGAAAAGTAGCAGTGTATCGAAACAGCATTAGTTTTCCATCCTGCTGTGGGATTATGATCCAAAGGAATAAGCAGTTTTATAACTTTGTTCAACATACGTTCTCCGCAGGTGTTCTCGGTGGTACTGGAGTACAGTTAACCCTTTGCGTCGATGCAAGTACACATGCGTGGCCCGAGAGGTCCGGCCAGTTGTCCCTGAGAAGCCTGTGGAGGAGATGCCTGACCAAGGAGAAAATCACACCATTGCTCACAGTCCATGTGTACTGCCAGGTCTGTATTCACCATGTATAATCTGCAGTGCAGTTGGAAGGGATGTAAGGCTGTCTCACATTTGTGACCTGGGCATGGATACAAGGCATTTGATGTAAAAGTCTAGCTCACTTTATGAGTGTGAACACCAATTCACTGAGATAGCCCAAGTCTGCTTGTTGAGGTTGTCTCTGAGTGCTCACAGGCTCAGCACAGATGGAATGTAAATTGCACTTAAGTACAGGGCACTCAACAGTTAGCAGAGTTGTAAGTGCAACATCTGTCTTTTCAAATGCTGTTGTATACTTCCAGCAGAGGTTTATTTCATTGCCAGACTCTGAAAATAGTCAAGCATTTAAAATTGTAACTTTGTATATATCATACGGAACTCCTTTCTTCAATTTGGTGGACTTGTGCATCAATGTTGTGTATACCATGGATGATTTTATGAATTTAAAAGCTGGCCAGTGCATTTGGCAATGTTTCACATTTGCTAGCTTCTGTCCTTTTTCTAAAAGGAAGGCTGATAAGCACAGTTGCTTCCTGACTGGATAAAGTTGTTTCAGCTTGAGACTTCCAAGCTGAAACCAGAGCATGGCTGATTTTATTCACAGCTTGTATTATGACCAGCACAGCTTGTGATATTGTTGATTCTCAATTGCACAACTTATCTACCACCAATGGTAGCTGTTTCATTTCCAGTGAAGGTCACTGACTAATTGTTTTCCCAAATCATCCCATGTGACAGCACTCTGCCAGTAAATTTCCTCAAATTCAGACAATGTGGTGTTAGTGATGGTGATGGGTATGTGAGTGAATAAAAACATGGTCTTGATAGGAATTTGCAGAATCACTGAGAAAGAAACAGTGAGTCAGGAAAAATCTGGCAGTGTCTGCTTTTAAACAAACAGACAAAAAAATGGGCTTTTAATCAGAGAATAAACAGACTTTTGTTTATTTTCCCAAGAAATAGTCTGTTAAAGGGCAGTTTGCCCCATTTGTTCAAATGCACTTGTGATCATTAAATGCAACAAAAGAAGACAAAGCACACATTTATGATAACATCTTTTCTGTATGATAAATCTGTTTATTATGGACTCGACTGATTCATTTTACCGACCAAACATGATAATGTTTAAAGCCTTTTAAGATAATTTTCTGGAACAGAACCAAATTACATTTTGATTGATGACCCGCACTTTTTCTGATAACAAAAATTATTATTTCTCTAATTATCTTTTATGGCTCTGCAGAATCTGAAACCCAAGAGACTGACACATCAGAATCCCAAACCACAATGGAGGAAAACTTTCCCACAGGACCTCCTGCCAAACCTGATCATGGTGCAAGGCCAAAGATTCCATGCTATCCCCAAACCAGGAGACCAGCTGGGGGGATGTTCCGACCACTGCCATCCCCAGGTATCACATGACTCCTTTTACCGCTACCTTTTTTTTTATCCACAAGTCAAAGATGCCAATTGAACGTGCTGAAGGGTAACACATGCACAATTTTGATTTGTTTGTAGAACTTACCCAGTCAAAACCCCACCACATTTTAACAGTGAGTGATCTGGAGGAGACTCGAAGGGTTCGCCGACACAGCCCACACTCTCAGACCACAGGACCCCGCAGTCACATGTCTCCCCCTCATCTGGGATCCCTTGGTGGACCAGTGAAACTGCGTGCAGGCAAATCTTCCCTACCCACATCTCCTTTGTTCCCGCTCACTCCTACTGAAAACATAATTAATCCTCCATCATCCCGCCAAGCTGGAGGTAGAAGTGCCTCATCAGTTCGATGTTCTGGAAATACGATGACTTCATCTTTCTTCCCTCAGTCTCCCTGGCAGGATGGTGCAGGGGGCTTTTCCTCTCCAAGTCTGTCTTTTTCTTCATCCGTACATTTGCCCCGAAGTCGCCTTTCATTTGATCTCAGTCAACCGGATTCAGTGGAAGTGCCACACAACTTCTTGGCTTCCCCAGAACCTGAAGATGTCTCGCCAGCAAATGGTACATCACCCCAGGAGGACCTGGACCAACAGAAAGAAGAAGATGACTTCTCCTATGGTTCATTCCACAAGGATTCCAGCATAAATATGGGCCAGGAAATGAGAACAGAACTTGAGATTGAAGAGACACTCCTAAATGAGGGTGTGGCAATGAACTGTGGGGGGCAGATTGTGGTGGAAGGTGATGATCAGGAGGAATTTTGGCCAAAACCTCCAGGAATACATAAGAGAAAAGGCCTGGTCCCAAACTTACCACGCTCTGCAGCCTCGGCAAGGGATGACATTGGCAACACCTCCTCAGATGATGATATGGAGCACTATTTTGACTTCTCACGTACGATAGTCTCCTGTCCAGGTTCAAAAGATCGGTCCAAGACTCCCTCATCCCCAGCATCCCGGCCTGTGGCTCAGCTGGACGGTGTAGATGATGGCACAGAGAGTGATGCAAGTATAGTCACCAGTGATGATTCTCAAAAAGTTGAGGGTTCTGGTCAGATAAAAGCCAAAAGCCTGAAAAACGCAAATGCCACTGAATTGGGAGCACCAGCTTGCAAAAATACTTCTGATAGCCCTCCTTGCCCTGTGGTAAATCAGGACAACGTGCATTTGCCTCCAGTTCATGATGCCCTGCCTAACACACCCACCAAGATCCCCGATCAATCATTATCAGGGGAGCTTTTTCAAGAATCGAGTTTAGGATTCACCTCTGAGGCACCTCTGGAGTCTCGTGCTCATGTGACCCAGGTGGTCCCTTTGTTGGAGGGTACAATGCTTGAGGCTCAATTGTCTGATGGTTGTAGACCTCTAAACCTAGAGCCCATTAGCAGCCAGTTTATGTCATCATCTGAAGGGTCCTCTGTGTTATTGAACCACATAGCCACAGCTAATATAGAGGAACCCTCATTAGCAGGTTGTGGGAGTAACAGTCAAGATGGACTGCTGGATCTTCTTCAGCCCTCTCCTTTGGTGTCTACAGATGGACAAAACCCTTCTCAAGGACTTGGTGACCCACTGCAGATGTTTTCTTGCATACCAGGTCTGAGTCAGCCTCCCCTTACAAGTATAACTCTCCAGCCTGTAAAGGCCTCAGAAGAGTCAATGCCACCCACAGGGCCCTCATCTGCCAAACTAACCACCCTCAGCCCAGTTGGAGATCTGACACAAACACTGCTAAATGTTACACCACTGAATGATCCGGTGTTGTCAGCTACATGTCCCCCATTAGGAGCCTGCAGAACTGTCTCTCTACCTATAATCCCCACACAGACACAGCCATTGGGTCCCACAGGAGTCACAATAGTTTCTTCCTCAGCATCAATACCTTCTCTTTCTGGACTTCCTCCAGCACAGTGTTCAGCAGCTCAAACCCCCCTCCAGACAACTCTAGCCCCTGTTATCTTGAATGGTTACAGCTCTCCATCAGTTGCTACATCAGGGCACACCATCTCCATCAACTTCTCCAACCCAAGGCCAACTGTAGAGCCTCAACAGCCAGTCGTTCATCCAGCTCTGCCTGGGCATGCCATTCT
The DNA here is from genome assembly GCA_036419115.1 of Scarus forsteni. NCBI lineage: Eukaryota > Metazoa > Chordata > Actinopteri > Labriformes > Labridae > Scarus > Scarus forsteni. Next base: position 12,278,498 of record JAZDUH010000111.1, on the reverse strand, counting down.
CACTGTGAAGGAGGTAGGAGGACCAAATGTGGACCCCACTCCTCACGTCCTGCTGGTGAACCGTCTGGGACAGATCTTTGTAAAGAACCCAGAGAGCAACACCTTCCAGCTGCCCACTCCCAACTCCCCCTCCTTTAACTGTGTCACTCAGATTGCCAACCTTTTGCAAAGCAATGCTCTGTCAGCCACACTAGCCGCAGCTGGAAGTATGAGTGCTCCACTCCCAGGGGTCAGTGTGGCAGCAGCGGGGAACCCACCGGTTTCTCTGGCTGCTCAGAATCCAACTACAATAACCCAGCTGCTCACTCACAACAACAACGGTGCAGTGGCTTCAGTGAACCCCAAGAAGCCAAGAAAGAACGCAAAGACATCAAAAGACGAAGTAGCTCCAGAGGCTAAAAAGGCAAAGAAAAAGAAAGAATCAGGCACATCCAGAAAATCCAAGTCCTCCAAGAGCTCAGGGCAGCCATCTCTGCCTGCCGAAAAGCCTTCAACAACACCTGCAGAAAGCGCCCAAGCAATTATTAACCAAGCAATGGCCAGTAACTACACACCCAAATGGAGTGGGCTTCGATCACTTAGTCCTTCTTCACTGGTTCTGCCACCTGGCTTATTAATTGAACCAGAGCTGCCATTGTCACCTCCCAGTCCAACACCAACTCTGACTCCAGCACCAGCACAGGCTCCATCCGCCCGCCATCGCACCCATGTCCGCATGAAGAGAGTGTCTTCCCTCTCAGACCGCATTGTCACAAAGAAGTCAAAGGTGGACTTCCTCAAACCAGAGCCCATAAGTGAGGATGAAGAACGCCAAAGGCCAACCTTCCCAAGCATCTCCAGCAGGGCTTCAGGAGTCCGTATCAAGACCCCGACTGTGAAAGGTGTGCTGAACCTGGACAAGTTGAAGGAGGAGCATCCGAGTGATTCTGAGAGCTCAGGGTAAGATGTTTTCCCCTTAAATACAGCTCTAGTCTTAAATATTGAATCACTGGAAAAGAAAAGCAGCAAAATTTTACATTTGAGTGTCTGAAACTAGCTGTTGTTTTGTTTTTTTCATTAATATTGGGTTTAAAAATAGAGTTTTGAGCTAAAAATGAATCCTTAGTAAAACATAAAAAGCTAACAATAATAATAAAAAACTATTGAAGTCAAATGCACCTCGGTACATTTTAGGAGGTAAAGCTCCTTGAGGAGTTTTAGCTGGTTTAGAGAAAAATGAAACAAATGAAGCCCTTTTAGCCTACAAAGTAAATAAGATCATACAGTATCTAGATTAGTTTGTGGTTTTTGTCTTCATTTGTAAAGCATAAAATCCTTGTGGGTTGGATGTCAGAAACAGCAACTCATTTTGTATGTGTATTACTGTAAGAATAAGAACTACAGTGACCTTTTTTTGCTTTTAAGATGGTCATGCACTGCAGTTCGAACACAGTTTGACCCTAATGTTGAAGGATACAACTGGCTTTGAAGGAGGGCGGTTTCTGCCCAGCTCTGTGTCTTGCACAGTATACACTGGGACACAATGGCAGATGTGTGGAGTTCTGACATTTTAGTTATTTTAGTAATACAGCTGCACTCACTAACACAGTGAGAGCAGCCACTAGTACACTTTCCTAATTTTTTGTGTTTTTTTATTTTTACAGTGTCAGGTCTCTAGGACCATCATACTATAAAATGTTAGCGCATAAATTGTGTACATCTGTTGTGTGTGTGTGAAAATTGATACATTCACACCAGGGCAGATGAACTCTGATTGAGAGTTGAGAGTGTTTTCTGGTTAATGTATTTGTTTGCATCTGATGCCAAAATCAACACAAAAATGTATCAGTTCCTTACACAGTTAGTTGAAAAATGAGAGCATTTTGGTTCTTTTATTGTTAACTTATAAGTAATATATCCATTATTATACATTTAAAAAAAAAATTTTTAGATGTATATACATATTTTAAGATTGCTTAATTATTGGTTTGTCTAATGTATTAGTATGAAATGCAGAGCTCAATGGAAATATCAGCCCTGCTGCTCAAAATATGCAAGTAGACAGAGACCGCAGATATTGTTCCATCTGTATGTCATTATCCTGTATTTAACTGCAAGACTGGCATAGTAATAAGTTAATATCCATATTTAACATTGCTTTGTTTATCAGTGACTTAGTTTATAACAACATGTGGGGATATACCCCTCACAGAGTATGAAGGTCTGCTCTTCACACCTGTCATCGCAGGCTAACAACTCATCAGTTGTAACACAGGAAGCAGAAGCCATTGTGGTTAAAACATGTTATTGATAGAGCATGACAGCTGCATGGAAACTGCTTATTGTGAACTGGTCTGGGCATAAAAGGTAAAACACTGAAAGATGGGTAAGACTTATTCCTTTTGAGAGCCCCCTAAAATAATACTGCGACCTATAAGCCAGTGGAACTTTTAATCAGGATTTTGCCAAATTTTCTTAATCACAGAATGTGAAGTCATTTACCGCTTTCACACTAAAATTAGAGAGTCAGCGCAGGTTTTTTCAACTTGGGTTAACCTGCTAACAATCGACAAATGACTCAATTCCCACTGTCATCACACCAGGTCTAACCCACAGCAGACGAGCTGCATGACTGTTTTTTTCCTCTGGCACGTCAAGCTGATGTAATCACATTGATGACATCAGCGCAATAAAGCCCCTCCATGTAAACAATGGAAAGAAGCATAGAGGCTGTGGACAAGGTTTTCTTTACTTTGTACTTTTGTCCCTCTTTAAAAATGTGCAAACTCGGCACTGATGATACTAAAATGGATGGAAGAGTCACAGAAGTTTCAGACAGAGAGGACGGGCATGATGTTATGCCATGGGGACGTTATGCCAACATCATCCGTAAATTAGCGGGTTGACCCAGGTGTGATCTTCTCAGTGAAGCAGATCAGAGGCGAGCCGATTAAAACCTGTGTCTTGCAGGGTCTTTCAACCTAGGTCAAAATGCTGATTGAACCCTTTTAAACTGCCGACAGGAGCCGATTGTTACCGGGTTTGAACAGGTTTTTTTGGCCAGGCTGAAAGTGGTAATAGTGACGACTCCTAAAAAGAAAAAGCATGAATAGAAGTCAATAGAATGGATCCTTACTGTGTACACTTTGTAAATTTTAGTAACAACACTAAAGTACAATTAAAATATCCAAAACAAATGTGAAGAATGAATAAATTTAGCCATATGGATTCTGAGTAATTTACAACAGCATTTCCTTCTTTTTCTTTCTCAGGTCAGAACCTTGGGATTACATGACTCATGGTGAACAGGGCAGTCAGCAGGTCTGGGAACCAGTCGGGCACAGCACCTTGACGGACTGGAAGAGATATTCTGGTAAAAATAACTTCTTATTTAAGGGTTGTTTGAACGTTAGTTAAAATAAGAGGTAGTGCCACACCCTGCTTAACACAGGGGCTGTTTCTTGCTGTGAAATGCAGTTTTTAAGTGTATAAACTGTATCTTTAAGGTGCGGCCTCTACATCAGATGATGAACCACTATCTCCAGATGAGGATGAGGGTTACCCAACCAACAAAGAGCAGCCACACCTAAGATTTGAGATCACCAGTGATGATGGTTTCAGTGTAGAGGCTGACAGTATTGAGGGTAAGACAAACCCCTGACAGGGAAGCGCTTCAATGGTTCAGTGTGTTCCACATACTACTAAGTTTCCTTTGAGTTTGTACTTTTGGTTCTCATGCTCCTTCTGTTCATTCCACCTCCTCTCTCCTATCAGTGGCATGGAAAGCAGTGATTGAAGGAGTACAGGAGGCACGAGCCATCGCCAGATTAAGACCGCTGACCTTCCAGAGGCTCACTGGAGCCCGTATGTTCGGTCTGGTCCATGACGCAGTGGTGTTTTTGCTTGAGCAGCTTGAAGGAGCCCATCGCTGTCAACGGCACGCTTTCCGTTTCTTTAAACAGTTCAGCCAGGAGGACGACCTGCCTGTTAATCCAAGCGGGTGTGCACGCTCAGAGCTCTACCTGAGGTATGCGCCACAGTTAAAGCCACAGGCTTCAAAATAATAAAAGATGGGTCTTAATGTTTATTTTTGTGTTCTAAATAACATCTTTGCTGTTCTAGCGGTCAATAGGAGTAGTCCTTTTTGGTTTTTGATTTTAAGCAAAGTAATCCCTAATGGTTCATTACAAGTGAAACCTTTCACGAAACTGATTCGTCTGCGTATCAGTTCTAAGTGTTATTCTGTGCTGATTATCTTCCTTTCACCAAGTGCATTTCTTTAAAAAGATGTAAATAATGATGCACCGACATATGTATCAGTATTGTTGCTAATACAAAGCCTGTTCATGCACACTGTGATGGTTGCCTGTCATTTTTTGGATATTGGAGATAGAATTTATTTGAAAACTAAAACAATAATAAGGAAGTCCTATCCTGGTCTTGCTACTGAAAATGTCATCTGCCCCTCAGTTCCAATCATTCAGAGGAAAATCAGGTTTGATATTCCACATCCCTGTTAGATGCTTTGTTCAGTGGTGCAAAATTGGTATTAACTTACTCATTCAGGCCTTAGAAGTTTTCAAGGTCTTGCATAGGATTTTAAAAAACGTTTAAGTACTGTGTGTCTGAAAAAAGAGGATCCTACAGGATAATTAATGACATGTTGTATTGAACTTGTTGAATTGAACAGTGTTTGATAGAAATAAGTTGTTTTCTGCTTTTTAAATACTATGATTTTTGTTTTATGCACATCTAAACCACACAATGTTTCCTCTCTACCAACAGGAAATCCACCTTTGACATGTTTAACTTCCTGGCCTCTCAGCACAGACAGCTGCCTGACATTGGGCCCTATGATGATGAGGAGGATGAAGTTCTTCTGAAGTCAACCAGGTGAAGTTTCTCACCTTCACTTTTTTCATCCTGGTTTAAAAGATAGTCGTTACACTTTCATGTCACAATTATACATGATGAATATATGATGCGTGCATAAATCATTCCTAATTAAGCATCTCGTTTAATTGAATAATAATGATTATACTAATTTGCCTGGCTGTCTTATTTCATTGCTTCCTCACTAGACGGGCTACTAGTTTGGAGTTGCCCATGGCAATGCGCTTCAGACATCTGGAAAAAACATCCAAGGAGGCTGTGGGCGTGTACAGGTCAGACCAACGTTACATTTGCTGTTTGTCAAGATTTTTTATGCTTGAAAAGGACAGTGGGCAATAATAAAAGGAATTACATTTTTATTCAATATTTATTCTGTTTCTATAAAGTAAATTGCACAATAAACACAGTCTCAAATCAGTTTAAACTATTACTTGATGCTGCTGTCTAGTTGTGAGGTGTTTTTTACTCCAAATTTCAAAAGTCTAGACAGATGGCAAGAAAAGAGTGGGCGTGCCCTTACACATTAGCAGGTAGATGATGCTGTACTTGGCAGTGTTTGGTGCAGTTGGCTGCACATCTGCTTCATAACCAATGTACAGTTTTGTCCACCATTTAACAAAAGGTGCTCCAATGGATTCTCCTGCAGCCTGTCTGTACCTCAATGCTTGTCTGATTTAGACAGTGGCTAGGACATCAGATTATCCCCTAACCAGGGTCAGACCAAACAATTTATGCACCATTTTAGCCCTACCTGATGATTAGGGTTTTGGGACTGATTTGCAAAAATAATCAGTCATTTGAACAGTCCTGTTCATTTTTATATATTAGCATCTATATCAGTATCAGCGAAATAAGTTTGGAAATATTAGCATATTAGATACTGTTTTAAAAAATCTGATATCTTTTATCTGAACTTGAAATGGTTTTTACTTATTCATTCTGTTTTGGGGTTTTGTTTCAGGAAAGTGATACTCTTTCTCAGTAGGTTATTAGGTCAGTTATTTTCAGCGTTTGTGAGTGGGTGTGTTTATGTCCGTTTTAATTGCAGGTCTGCTATCCATGGGCGTGGTCTGTTCTGCAAGCGGAACATTGAAGCAGGGGAGATGGTGATTGAATATGCCGGCATCGTCATCCGTGCAGTGCTCACTGACAAAAGGGAAAAGTACTATGATGGCAAGGTCAGTCTGGTTTCTGTGTTATTGATATGTATAAATATAAGATAAATATTCTATATTATTGACTATTGTAATTTCAAAATGTTCTTTTATTCCCTTGGATTTATAGTAAGTTATGTAATGATTGGAGCAGAGTGAGGAACAATATAGATAGATTTAGAAATCAGATGTATGAAGAGGCAAATCTTTTGTATAGATACAGTTTATGTTGATTTGACAAAAAATAAATGTCAGATCTATTGCTCAGTAAAAATCTTCGGAACAGTTAAAATAATGGTTTTGACCAGAATATAATCTTTAGTTCAAATGAAATGTTGTAAATGTATTAATTTTATTTAAGGTGTATTTATGTTTAAGGTGAAAACCTAATAAAATGGATATTGTTTCATGCCATGGAAAAAAAAAAATCCTTAACACGGTTATGGACAGTTTAAGAATGCAGACAAATGCAGACAGTATTTTGAGACATGTTTGGTACAAGGCATCCAAAATGTTGTGCTGCAATTAGGGATGTAACGGTTACCAGTAAAATGGTAAACTGCGATAAAATTTCCCACGGTAATTATGACCGTGTGCTGTTAAAATTACCGTTATATCATGTTTAATTACCACACTGTTTCAACAACTCACGGTGATGCTGCTCTTTACCTGGAAAAGCCTGAACTATGTGTGTCTGCTCCTCGGTGAAGCAGCCGTCTCTCACAGACGGAGGAGCAGTTTGCATTGTTTGGCCTCTGAAAGTCCAGCACCTGGAGCCTCGCTCAGACTCTTACAAGTTTTCACACCCCCCAACTAAAATGTGGAAGTGTTTGTAAAACAGGTTACATTTTTTTTTTGGCCATCTCAAAACTTTGAACATGTTCATTTACAATTGTTTATAAAGAGAAACCTGTTTAAAGTACAAATCCATTTTTTTCATGTAATTACACACAGTTTAAGCATTTATAACATCATAATGACAAATACAATACAATACAAATAGCAGAACTGTTTTTTCTAATGAATAAAGTTTTATAAAATTTACTTATAGGACATTTCCTGACAGTTATTGACAAAAGAAGACAAAAGAACTGTTACAATTAGAATATTGAAGGGGTTAAATGATTTCAAGACTGTGTAAAAGTACTTTTTGAACATTTTGAGCGCACCGCAACAATATCATGATAATAATGATAACCGTGATAATTTTGGTCACAATAACCGTGGTATGAAATTTTCATACCGTTACATCCCTAGCTGCAATATTGATGTTTTTTCAGTCAATAATATACAGAAATTCAGGACATTTGTTTCACATCTCTGTCTCTCTGCTTCTTTTATAGTTATTTCTTTAGAGTAGAATATGGCCAAGCTACAGGGACCAAGATCTGTATTGAAATAACACTGATTTGAAACCCTATGTTATGTATTTAATATTGTGAGCTCTTTAGGGCATTAAACTGAAAAAAACATGTCATTATGTAAAACAGTTCTTAGGTCTGCTTGAATTATTGAGATATTTTGTAATATATTGTATGGTAGTTATTTTTGGTATTGCTAATATACACACCTGATAACAAGTTTATGAATATTTGTTGTTAGTAATCATTGAAATAAGGATTTCCCCTTTTCAAACACATGGAATTCAAAGTGAAAAGTCAAGAAATTGTGACAAGCTCAAGATCTTAAAAAATGACGTCGATGTTTTTACAATTTAGACACTTTGGACTTAGACTGCAATTTTAGCTAAAGAAAAACAAATCAGCCATGAATGTGTAAAGGACTATTTCAGGGATTTCTTCTTTTGGTGTCAGTGGGTTATCAGTATTGATTGACCTTTCGAAGTATAATATCTTCCAATTTTAATTACAGGTTGTGAATTATAAAGGTATATAGTCTATCCATGGTTAAAGTAATATTATAAAGGTCATAAAGTACCATAACCCTTTTTTTTTTTTTACACAAAATTTTTTTGAAATGTGCTGAGATGAACATATTACTATTCAGCAAATATATGACCAAAAACTGGACGTGTGTGGAGAGTACAAGCCTCAACAAAGGCATTTTGGACATTCCCGGCCAAAAATGTGGAAAACATCCCTATCTCATGATGTTAAGAAATCTTTTAAAAGATCCTGCGTCTGTTTATGAATCATCACCCAAACTGAATCTCTTCGTCCTGGTGCCATGACCAACATCCACAGAAAATGTGTTGAGAAGTTTTTGAGTTATCTTGCTTACAGACAGACAAAAAACAAATGCTGTCAAAAATGTAACCTCTTTGTCTGAGATAGAAACACTTTAAGTCCATATTTCCCAGCCCAAGTTCAAGGATCTTTTCGACTAGGTATTTATTGATTTATGTTTCACAGGGCATTGGCTGCTACATGTTCCGCATCGATGATTTTGACGTGGTGGACGCCACCATGCATGGCAACGCAGCAAGATTCATCAACCACTCCTGTGAACCGAACTGCTACTCCCGTGTGATCAACGTGGAGGGTCGGAAGCACATCGTCATCTTTGCCCTGAGGAAGATCTACAGAGGGGAGGAGCTCACCTACGACTACAAGTTCCCCATTGAAGATGCCAGCAACAAACTGAATTGCAACTGTGGGGCGCGGCGCTGTCGCCGCTTCCTGAACTGAAATGTCTCTCCTACTTCGAGGAAAAGAGGAGTAACCTGTTTACTAGTAAGCCTTAAATGAAGGTGGCACTGGAGTGGGCTTGGGGAGGCAGGGGGAAAAGCCACTATGAAGACCGATCAGGAATATTTGTTGGTTCGGAAATTCTACATGGACATTTTTGGAATTAAAGGAGAACATTCAGAGATCATGCATTCACGTTAAAAGTTTCTTGCCTGGTGTTCGCATGGTAGTTCTGTGAGTCAAGAGCTTCCACAGAAACCGTACCACAGCAGAAGAAGTGGTTTTCATATTCAAGAGAAGACACTCAAAACCACATTTACAGTATAGAGGAGTTTCCTGGATCTGTACGGACTAAACCAACAGAGTTTATTTGATCAACACGTCAAGCCTTATCTGTGTTCGAATCATTGCTGAATACCCATAGCTGGGCTTTGAGAGATTTCCAATTATCATTTGTGAGGAGGGGGTGTTTGTCCATCTGAGCTACACTTGTCACGATGATCGCTCCATCCTCCAGTCCAGAGCGTCACAGCCCCCTCCATGCAGGGCTGAGGTTAGCTCATGAGCCATACATTCACATGAACATTTTTTTTATTTGACACCTCTCACCTTGTAGATATACTTTTGGTTTTTAGGCTTGTATTTCTTGTGAATAACAAACCATGGTGCTAAGCTTTGAAACATCTCTAAAATCAGTTGTAAAACAGGAATTATTTAGCTTTTAATTCACCCTGCTGAGTCAACTTCACTTCAATTCATTCACTCAATCTGTACTCCAATAATCACCGGTTTATGGCGTGTCTTAGTTTTCTCTCTTTACCATCTAGGTTTGCTATTTACACTTGCGCTCCTCCTGTGTGAGGTTTAGTCTCGCAAAGTAACGGTTTAAGTCAGTAACAAATATAGTGTCATATTTATTAAGACAGAAACATGTCTTTAATGTGTTGTTTATGTACAGTGTATGTAGCAAACATTACCCAAGCCAAAAGTAAAGAGTTGTGGTAAATATTGTTTTTTAAGTATATATTTTATAACTTTCATGGCAGATGCTCGATACCTATTGCAATAAGACTTCACTAGCCTACAGTTGCACATAAAAAAAATCATCAAACATTAAAATTACACATCTTCATGAAACCTTCCTCGGTTTATCTTAATCAGGGAAAGCACTGGTAAAAAAGCATCGCCACTGACTGCATGTGTGTGTTTGTGTGTTCAGCTCCAGGATGTTTGAGAACACACATTTTACTAGATGTTGCAGAAAACTTTTCAGTCTAAAATCAGACTGAGACACACTCAGCACCTTAAGATAACCTTTAATGTTGTTCTTAGTTGATGTTCAGTGCTGTCATTGATGAGGCTAATCTAATTCACACTGTTCAAATCGGTAGTTCTATTTATTCGTGTTTTGATTTCTATTTTAAATGGTTAAAGCTTGTGCTTTGTATAAACGGTGGTGGTCCAATGTAAAAGGAGATCTCCCCAAAGTTATATCCTTTTTTTATTTCTCTTTATGTTTTGAAAATGATGTCCTATGTTTCACTAATTTACTTGAATTTTCTTTCAGGGCGCTCTTGTCATGCATTAAGCCTTTATGACATATCGCTCTAAAGCAGGTATTTTTAAAGAACACATGTTATTTAATGATTTTGTTTGTGTTATGGTGTAATACTGACGGTCTTAGAATCAGCCACAGGAGTAAAGTGAGCACTGTTTGCCTCCCCAAGCCCATCATCATCTTTTTATTACTTTTATTTTCCCCTCCAAATCCGACGAAGCAAGTCTCCATCATGCATAGTCTCCATCTTAACCCTCATTCCTTCTTGCATGTCCAATCACTGGGATGGAGCCCAGATTACCACGTCAATCACTCAGCTGACAACAAGAGCAGAGTCACTCCCAACTCCTCGCAAGGATTCTACCTCAGCTGTTTACACAGATGTTTGGGAATACTGATGCAAAAAGAGAGGATGATAATTTAAGAGTTGTTTGGTTTTACTGTCCTGCAGAACTTGTGAGTGTAAGCTAGTGTGCGTGTTGGTGAGTGTGTACGTCGGTTCTAGTGTGTGTGTGTGTGAGTGTGTTTGCAATGAAGGATGCAAAGCACGAGTCAAAACCTTAAGTTATCATGACCATCTCTCCCAGAATCTGTTAAGAAAGCTGTATGTTATATATACACACACACATATATATATATGAATGAATAAATAAATAAATATATATATGTATATATAAAGTAGGGTTATTTTAAAGTAAGTGTATAAAAGACTTAAAAATGAGAAAATATGTGATCTTTAAATTTACGTCTTTGTTACAATGTACAAATAAACATTGAGTTTGTAAATATTTGTATACATATTTCTAAACCTGTTTAATTTTTCTATGCACTTTTTTATTTATAATGTTATTTGCTTAATAAAGATGTTAAGATGTTTGAGCACACCGCCTTTTCACTTTATTCACTACTCATAGAAAATGACTGATTAAAAAGGATCCCTTAAATTCAAGAAAATTAAAAATTTGGGGGTTTAAGAATGTGCACATCTGTTAACAAAAATGAAAGACTAATTGTTCATGTTAAAAAGTTGACTTTTGAGTTTCTAAGTCTTAGATTTCGACTTAAAAACCTAAAAATTACGTGTTATATCTGCTGGAGTGCTGTGAAAGTGCTCTTTTTGGATCCCCTGCTAGAAATGTTAATTGTATGAAGGTTTGTGGCTGCAGATACATTATGTGTAGATTATGTTAATGGCAACTACAGGCACACAAACAGCAGACTGGTTGTGCTTGAGGGAAGGGTCGTGGGTAGGAGCAAAACCATGGAAGGGACAGGGAATAAGACTGCAGCTTCATTTGTCAGCTTTGAGACTCCATTCATACTGTCCTTTCAATGTGTAATATTTAGCTCTCTGTAACGTTTATCCTCCACTGTGAATGTTGTGGAGATAGAGCAGGGGGAACTAGTTGATCCCTTCTTTGTTCTTTTCCAGATTTAGGCCCTGTTTACACGGAAACACTCACCTAAAACGCAAAGGTTTTTCCATTGCATATTCAAATTCAAAAATCCACGTTCAGACAGAGACACTAGAAACGAATGAAAACACTGTAGTGTGCATGCCATGCCAGTCCAGTAGATGGCTATGCGCATGCGGTGACGTTAGCGTTTCACCCTGAAATGCTCTGTATCTCGTCTACATGGAGCCGAAACAAATCAGTTGTCAAAACTTTCCACTTTGGACCCTGGTTTCAAAAGTTTGTGGATTAAGGCACTCTAGGCACTGTTCTCATGTAAAAAGTAGGTGAAACGCATTGAAAACTGTCCATTTTAGGCTGAAAACAGCAGTGTAAACACCACCTTAGTAACAAAGGTGTGATACTGGAGATGAAGACCCCGACTTAGCGGGAGACAGGAGCGCTGCGAGTGAGTGGGGCATGTGTTGTGTCTGGTGCATCAAAGCCGTATTGCAGCGTGAACCGACACAGATACTGGGACCCCGCCAAATTGATGGGAATGTCTCTTGGTATGAATAAAGCTAAAACCAGATACAAGGCAGGATGAATCCACCAAGTTCTGACCCTACCATCTGAATGTTACCGCAGACCCATCACCCCAGGCAACAGTTTTTGTTAATTTTCTTTGTCAAGTTTTGGTGAACTATATCTGATTAAGTGGCCAGTGACAGCAGTCATATTGTTAATCAGGAAAAACAGAGCAGGCTCTCATATTATTACCCCAAAACAGAAACATCAATCCCAAAATAATAAAATACTTGAGATTGGAGTCCTGAAAGGCAAACAAAATAAACAACATCCCTTCAGGGCCTTTGTACTGTTAACGTTTATTGAGTATCCCAATACAATTCTTAATATCAATGTTAAAAAAAAGTATGAAACGTAAATACAATGTGCAAAAAGATGCTAATTTCCATTTCTATACTCATTATTGCCGATACAATGTGTGCTCACCAAGAGCAGCCAGACTTCTCGAAAATGGACTTTTTGCTTTCAGTGTGACAGTCTTTTGGCATAAGGAACAACCGTGAAGAAGAAAACATTTAACTCTTAAAAAAGTGCGACTGAAACTTTAAACTTCATCTTGAATGCTAAATCATACAGAGTTAAAAACATGAACAGTTTAATACATAAGTAACAAAAATCATTGAGAGCATTACTGAGCCATGTAAAGGCAAGGCAAGTTTATTTGTAGAGCACAATTCATACACAAGGCAATTCAAAGTGCTTTACAGAACAAGAAAAATGCATTAAAATCAAAGTACGGACTTCCGCTTTGAGCAGCCATGAAATAGGCAGCACAAGAGCAGAGCTCCCCGATCTTTAAGATAAACGCTGGATTTTTGAAAGATTAAATATCAACAAAAGAAGTTTAAGAAGTGGCGTTTATAACATGCCTAGACCAAAACAAAAAAACGTTTCACAGATGAAAGAGAGGGCTCAAACAGCCGAGGAAGAATCGACCGAAGACGACACAGCTAGTCATCTTGACAAAGAGGAGCCACAGGTGGACGCTGACATGGCTAGCATGCAGGTGATATTGCAAGAGCTTAGAGACTTTCGGCGTGAAAATGCAGATACTCTTCGTGAGATAAGAGAGGATATTAAGGCAACTAACAAACGAGTGGATGAAGTCGAAACGCGACTTGCAGAGGCAGAGGAGAGAGTGCAGGGGCTGGAGGAGGCTACGAGGGAGCTAATAAAGCTACAGGCTAAGTTGGAAGAGAAGCTAACAGATCAAGAGGGAAGAGCAAGACGGGAAAATATAAGAATTCACGGCATAGAGGAAGGATCGGAGAGCAACTCCACATCGATGATATCATTTGTAGAAAATCTGCTGAGGGATAAACTGGAGCTGTCTCCCACCAACGACCTCAAGATCGAACGCGCCCACCGCGCATTAGGACCAAAAACCCCGCTGACTCTCCCCCGAGATCCATCGTAGTTAAATTCTCCAGCAGCAAAACAAAAGAAGAAATCCTGAAACTCGTGTGGCAAAAAAAGGGGTTTCTTTATCAAGAGAGAAAAGTTTTTGTGGACCACGACTATGCACCTGAGACCCTCAGAAAGCGCCGTGAATACGCCGAAGCAAAGAAAGTGCTGCGGGAGAATAAAATAAGGTTCCAGACTCCTTTTCCAGCCAGGATGAGGGTGTTTTATGAGGGAGAAATATGCCTGTACAACTCTGCAGAGGAGGCTACAAAGGACATGGTGAAGAGAGGTTTATCTGTGACGATATATAAACCACCGACAAGCTGGACTGACAGAGTGGGAAACTTGATGTGGCGCAAAATCCGATCACCGAGAGGGGCAGCGCAGCAGCCAGAGGCTCCGCGGGAGGATTTCAGAAAGAGACTGGACGCTTTTAGGCGCTCTGACCGGTGAACTGATCTTGTTTCAGCGCGAGTACCCCACGGTAAGGAGGCCGAGTAGTAGAAGGGACTGTGGAACAAACTATACTTAAACACTGCCATGGGAAGCGGATGGTTTAGGTTAATAACATTTATTATATAATGTAAGATTGGGGAAGATCTGACCAAACTAAAAACATGGAGGGCCCTCCAAAACTGGACACACATGGAGGCTTTCCCTCTGAGCTGACAGAACATCTCAGCTCTTTCGGGGTCACTAATGAGACCCCAAAACTGGAAGTACAACCTGCGACATTGGTAAAATGTATAAAGTTATTGTTTTTCTGGAACTGTTCTATTAATGTTATTTTCTGTGTTCATGTTTTTATAAAGTTTGAGTGGAGGGGGGGTAGGAAGACTAAAAGCAACACTTGATTAATAATGGAAAGCCAAAAAGTTACACTTAGGCTGGCCTCTTCTAATGTGAAGGGTGTACTTAATCCAATGAAAAGAAATAAAATTCTGAGCAAAATGAGAAAAGACAAGGTAGACATAATATTTCTGCAAGAGACCCATTTAACAGAGTCAGAGCATGCTAAACTCAAAAGGCAAGGCTTTAATCAGATCTATTCATCCTCCTATAAGACAGGACATAGAAGGGGGGTGGCAACACTTATATCAAAAAGAGTAGTTTTTGAAAAGATAACAGAAATTGTGGATAAAGAAGGTAGGTTTAATATGCTTGTAGGAAAATTAGAAGGATTGGAAATTACTTTCTTAAATGTATATGCACCCCCAGGCTCAGCTTGGGAGTTTTACAGAGAGGTGTTTGACCTAATGATTACAAAAGCCCAGGGACAGGTGTTTTGTGGAGGTGACTTTAATCTGAGATTGAATCCAGAGTGGGATGTATCAAAATTAATGCAGACCCAGAACAACACAGTAGGCAATAAGGTGCGAAAGATGATGAGAGAGATTGGCATCTGTGATGTAGGGAGGGAGTTTAATCCCACAACTAGAGACTATACCTTTAATTCCCCACCACATAAAACTTACTCAAGGATTGATTATTTTTTTATGTACTTGAAAGATATTGGTTCTGTAAGGTCCTGTAAAATTTGGATAATGGATTTATCAGATCATAGTCCAGTGTATCTAGATATAAGTTTAAAAATCAGCAAAAATACTTTTACCTGGAGACTTAATTTAAATGTACTTAAAGGAAAAATGAGGGAAGAAGTTGAAAAGGAAATTCAATTATACCTGTCAGAAAATGATAATGGGGAAGTATCTCCTGGTCCTGAGAGGAAAAATAATTGCAAAACTGGCCCTAGAAAAGAAGCTCAGACAGGAAAAACTGAATAAACTAGAAAAAGAGTTGGATGATATGGAGAAAAAACATAAAAAAGATGTCCATCTGGACATTACTCAAAAAATTAAGGAAGTCAAAAATCAGATCAAAGAAATTTATGAAGTTGATATACAGAAGAAGTTAGTCTTTTTGAAACAGAGGTATTATGAAGCAGGTAGTAAATCAACCAAAATTCTGGCTTATAAATTAAGAAAGCAGCAAGCAGAGAGAGTAGTATATAAAATAAAAGACCCAGCCACCAAACAAATGAAACATGACTTTCAGGACATTCGCACTTGCTTTGAAAAATATTATAAAAATGTATATGCCCGGATGGCCAGTAAGGGGGACAAGTCACCAGAATCTCTGCTTGATTCACTTAATCTCCCAACAATTACAGAAGACCAGAATAAACTTTTAATGGCTAATGTGACCACGGGAGAACTCCAAAAGGCAATCTCTAGACTTAAATTAAATAAGTCTCCTGGTTCGGACGGGTTCCCAGCGGAATGGTATAAGAATTTTAGAGACTCCTTATCACCATTACTATTGAAAACATTCAACTGGGTCCTTAAAAAAAGAGAGATCCCTCCATCTTGGAGGGAGGCAATCATAAGTATAATACCGAAAGATGGCAAAGACAGGACAGATTGCAGTAATTACCGCCCTATTAGCCTATTGAACCAAGATTATAAACTCTTCACTTCAATTCTGGCAAAACGCCTAGAAATAATACTTCCACAAATCATACAATTAGATCAAATGGGGTTCATTAGACAGAGGCAAACACAGGACAATGTTAGGAGGACATTGCATGTTATTAACCATATAAATATAAACAAGTTAGAAGCTGTACTGTTAGGGCTAGATGCAGAGAAGGCTTTCGACTCTGTTGATTGGTCCTTCCTATATAAAACATTAGAGAAATTTCAGTTCCACAACAACTTTATCAATTTAATATAAGCTTTATATTACGAACCAATGGCTAAAATTCGCATTAATGGAGGATTATCAAATAACTTTGTGCTAGAAAGGGGATGTCGGCAGGGTTGTCCTATGTCCCCGCTCTTATTTGCCATTTTTATAGAGCCCCTGGGTCAATATGTAAGACAAAATGAGAAGATAAAGGGGATCATGGTGTCTCAAGAAGAACACAAAATTGCTCTGTTTGCTGATGATATATTAATATACTTGGGACAACCATCTTCCTCTCTTCCAGATCTGCTTAAAACCCTTAAGGAATATGGAACCTTTTCAGGTTATAAATTAAACACCCACAAATCTCAAATATTAACATTTAATTATTCTCCTAGCCAAACCATCAGAGAGGAACTTAAAGTTAACTGGGATTTAAAGTCAATTAAATATCTTGGAGTGAATATTCCAAAACACCTGGACATGATTATACTGGAAAACTATGACCCCCTTTTCTCCAAAATTAAATCTGATCTGACCAGGTGGAATCTAGTTCCCTTTCTAGGACTGGGACAGAGGGTTGAAGCAATTAAAATGAACGTGCTACCTAGAATATATCTGATCCAAAATATACCAGCAGAACTTCCAGAAGGGAAATTCCAGGAATTAGATAAATTGATATCGCGATTCATATGGCAGGGGAAGAAGCCAAGAATTCGTTATAAAACTCTTCAGTTAGCAAAAGCCAAAGGAGGTCTCTCTCTTCCAAATATTATCAATTATTATAAAGCAGTACAGATAAAAATTTTAGTTAGCATTTTCAACCCTTCCTAAAAAGCAAAGTGGAAAGACATAGAGTGTCAAATATCTAGCTACATCCCATTGCAAGCAGTTATAGGGGACAGTGGGTTATTTGCTTGTCTGAAAAATGTAAACCCATGGATATAAACATCAGTTAAAATTCTGCACAAGGTAATAAGTGAAAATAAGACCAAGGAACCATATTGGATTTTAAGATGATAGGACATGACTCAGATTTCTTACCAAATAGGATGGATGCAAGATTTAAACAGTGGGCAGAGAAAGGGTTAACAAAACACATTGATCTCTATGAGGGGGGTAAAATGCAACAATTTCAGGATCTTAAAAAACGATTTGGTTTAACAAATCAAGATTTTTACAGATTTTTGCAACTTGGACACTATTTAGAGAAAGGAACGAAAAAGGAAGAATTGCAACAAACATCTGGGTTTAGTGAAGATTTTTTTACTCGGTTATAAGTCAGTTATAAGTGGACGTGGAAACATATCAAAAATATACAAAGTGTTGCAAGAGCTGGTAAGGGAGGATACTGTATATATAAAGGAGAAATGGGAGAAAGAAAGTAACATCAAGATGCATATAGAAACATGGGAGAAAATAATACTACAACAATGGAAGAGCACATCTGCTATGTCCTGGAGAGAATTTGGGTGGAAAAGTATAGTTAGGTTTTTTAAGGTTCCAACTTAGAGAAGTGCTCTTGGAGGGACTACATCCTGCTGGAGATCTTGTGGCGAGAGCAAGGCAACACATTTTCGTGTGTTTTGGGACTGCTCTGTCATTTCAAAATTCTGGGAAGAAATTAAATTGAATATGGAGAAGATTATGAAAATAATGATCCCTCCAGGTTTCTTGACCCTATACCTCGGACTAAGTCCAGACTCTGTGAAGGGACCTGAAAACAAATATATGTACAGTATCTTGATACTAGCTAGTAAGAAAGCAATCACAAGGAAATGGCTGGCAAGAGACTCCCCTACAATTGAGGATTGGATCAAAGTGGTTCAGGATATTTTTACGATGGAGAGGCTAACCTTTATTCTCAGGCTTGAACAAGACAAGTTTGAAAGTTATTGGAAAAACTGGATACATTTTCTAAGAACTTATGGGCATAAATCTGGGTAAAGTGATAAAACCCCCATGTTCTTAACTCCACTCATCCTGTTCTATTTCTTTTGTGTGTTTAGGTTCAGTAATTAAATCAGTTTAATCATTATCATACATGTAGAAAGTAATCTATCTTTATTTAATTTGAAAATTTAACTTAAAAACTTCACTTCCTACAAGGCAGTTAGGAAACTTCCTTCAAGACCTTCTTATGAGGTTCCTTCTGAAAAAAGCAGCTTTTACTTCATCTCCCAATAACCTTTTGTTCTTTTAGTTAATACTGACACTGGTTAATACTGACTTTTTCAGAAGGTCAACTTCATTTGAGCATCTTGTAAACAACACTAAAACTCAACAGGAATGTGAAGAGAAGGGGATTCAAGAGTTTTTACAGGTGGAAGGAATGCTACACATCAAAATCACTTAGTCTGAGTTTGCCGAGAACAGCGATGGCATCGTTGCGCTCCATTTGTCTGAGAAGCTGAACAAGATGGCCCATCGTCCACTCAGGGTTTCTGCTGGTGACCCCTTCCAAAACAGCCTTTAGGGGGCTCTTACTTTCCTTCATTGAGTAGGCATAGGTGATCCAGGTGGATGGGAAAGAGCAGAGAGAGGCCAGATGTTTGGTGTTCTTCACTGCATGGCACTCTGGATCCAACAAAATCACAAGCTCCTCTAAAACATCCAGGTTATCCAGAACCTTCTGTAATGGAGCAGACAGGATCTCTGGACCTACAGGGGAAAGATCTGTGTTATTGAAATCTTGTATGACAGTTTTAAGTCTTGTCAGTTCAGCAATATACTGATGAATCCTACAGCTAAAGTTCAAGAGGAAAAACTGTTGTGCATTTATTCTTTCATAAATGCCACTCATCCATGCCTCTTCACCTCGCTCTTTGCACTGAGGGGGGTGCAGATGTTTTAAAAAATATCCCAGACGGCTCAAATAACATGATCCTGAAAAATTATGTTCAGCTGAAGGCAAAGCTCCTCAGAAGTCAACATCACATCTCATCCTGTATCCCTCCATCAACACCTAGAGAATCAAGACTCCGCATGGGGGTGTCCCATCCTGCTGCAGGCCTAACTACTTTGAGTACCCTTATAGAACATTAACACATTACGTAGAGTCTAAATGCCAAAGATTTTGCACTTTTAGTTCATCTTTACAAAGACTTGCTGATTATTTGGAGGAAAATTTTGCAGGGTATGGTAAATACATTTGTGAAGAAGTTATACAGTAGGTATGATTGTATTTTCTTTGGTAACGTTAAGACAGTGTTATTTTATTTTAGTTTAATTTAGTTTATTTTGGTCACTTTAAACATGAAATCTCACCAACAAACAAAGTGAGAAATTGCAACACAAACAAGTGTTAAGTTAGTGCATTTTCTGCATTAACCCTAAACAATCAACAAAATAACAAAACCAGACAGAAAAAGGTGTAGGCTGAAGCCTTAGCTTATTTTGCCTACCCTTTTCAAATTTATCATTTACTCAGCTTCCTTTAGATTGATATGAAACATCAATAAACTCACATATATCCAAAATCTGGGACACATTTGTGCTCACACCATAGTTCCGTACTTTACAATCATCTTTTGTTTAAGCACTTTTTTAACCGACCATGTGCTTAACATTCTTTCATTTCTATGTCTAATCCATTTCACAGACTAACTCAATACACTGAAACACACCTGAGTTTAGCATTTGTTCTGCTCTTTGTTTTTATAAACTTACAACTCCCCCTCAGTTCATACTCACACACTCTAATCTGGAACAATCTCTGGATACAGTCTTGTTACATCTTACGGTATGCCTTGTACATCAGTGAAGCTATCCTCAGATCCTCAAGTTCACAAAATTTTAGAGCTTGCAGCTTTATAAATAATTTATGAGTTGATTGTCCATTATGTGCTTGGTTTATGAGTCCGATCACTTTCTTTTGAAGCAAAAAAAGAAAAGGGCATCTAAGAAAAGGGCATCCCTATACCTAATTTGATTATACTTTACTTTCTAATGAGTCCTTGTTGTTGTTCTGTCCTCGAGATCTTTTTGTTATCTTGTTCTCTAAACATAGTTAAGCTATTTTTTTTATTGTATTTGTGAATTTTTCGAAACCCCTGGGGTTAAAAAAAGTTCTATGTTACACGAAACACGGAGTGAGTTAAAATGTATGCATTCACAGTTATTTGAAACACCTAGATGGTGAAGCTAAAGACCCATCATTTGTGATAGACCGAGGGTCCTCAGGTGTTTCGGGTCTTGGTTTGAACACCCTCTCCTGGGCAACCCAACCAGAGTTGATCAGTCCCTTGCTTGTGTCAAAGCAGTGCAACACCCAGGGATCTGCCCTGTCGGTCCACATCTGCCTTGAGGCTCTCTCTGCAGCCTCAAAGATGCCTTTGTTGGCTTTCCTGTCCTTATGCCAAGAAGCCAGAGTGTCTGGTTCAGAGATTCCCAAAGTAAACCCCTGCAGCCCACCTCGCCTAGCTCACAACGGGTCCTCCAGCCACTCTTCCTGCAGCCCTCCTCCAGCCTAAGGTAATTGGCTTTTTTCCACTCATAGGCCTCCTCCAAACTGTCTTTCTCAGGAATTTCAAGTTTCAGCAGCAGTACTTGCTGGAGGTCTACCTTCAGTCTCCAGCCTAGACAAGCAGCACACTTGCTGAGATTTCTCTCCCGCTCTTTGAATGCCATGTGTCTTGCTGGGAGCCGTTGTTTGCTCAGCTGGATTCCTTCAGCACCTCCCTTTCTGTCCTAGGCCCAGTCTCCTTTGATTGGTTGACTACTCTGCTCTGTGGTAGTTTGTCAATTATCCACGGCATGATGCCATGTTGTCAGCAACTCCTAATTCATGTACAGCTTACGCTGGCCTTGCCATTCTGAGCCAATAGGCTTATAAAACAATGGGCAGAAATAGGATGTCACACTGGTGGGTGTCTCTGGGGGTGAACGTGCCAGTTTACTCAGCTTATATCAGGACGAGAAGAGGGAGAGGTCCAGATGCCACTGACATTTGTTCTTGTGCACAGAGGTACTAAACCATATAGAGGAGACATGTTAGACACACTAAGTGGCATGTCAAATTTGACAAATATTTTCATATATATTCAAATAAAATGTTTATTTTAAAACATTGTGTTGGCCTGTATAGAAAGTATTTGTTCAGTTGTTAAATATAGCAGTGTTTGCTTCTCACTTCCTGCCCTTGGGTTTTCTTTCCTCTTTACATTTTCAAGCCTTATGCTAAACTTAGCCTCCTACAGCTTTTACTAATGTGGTTTCAGTCTGCAATGCAATCTCATATTCACTTGTGAGTTCTGGAGACATAAATAAAATAGACCCAAAATTATATGAAAAAACTTGTCAGTTTTTCACCAAACACACCGCTGAATCTACACAAAGCCAAAAATAAACAAAACAGTGCTGTTGTCTATGGTCACATTATTGTAAAGCGTGAAAGTAACAAAAAGGAAATGGCTAAATGTAGAAATGACAAAAAAAATCATTTGGATAAAAATATGTAGGAATTCCATTTCAGTATTTAAAAAAATGCCATTTGAAATAACAAAATGATTTGAATACTTTGTGGTTGTTTTTCAATCATGTTTATTGTTTACAGTATGAATAATAAAGATGCAATTGTTAAAAGAGAATTTGAGGGTGATGGTCTCAAGAGATGACTATCAGTGACTTGAAAACTTTTCAGGTGTAAAAATAAGAGAATTTAGAGCAATAGGTCAGACATATACTTATTAGATGATTAGATGATTCATTTATCAAGAACAGCATGTGATTTTGATTCCCTGGAATTTAGCAATTACAGATGATTATTTTAGTTTGGCATACATCTTTTTATATTTGTCACTTTAGTGATCATTGTGTACATCATGCCATTTATTGTTTCTTAAATATTTTTCAGCCTGTGAACTTTGTCACTCTGTAATTCTTTATTACATAGATTTTGTTTTGCATTAATCACTTACAACAGGTAATTTCCGACTCTTTAGCATTAATCTTTACCATCTGAATTTTGGTCCTTTCACGTTTTCATTTTGATTTTTGTGAACTTTGTTACTGAGGCATTCTTTGTTAACTTTTTCTTTCTAATGTTTAAAGACAGTGAAGTGTACTAGTTGTCCAGTAATATATTAGTGTTATCTTTGCTCATAATTGATTGTTTACCTTTCAAAGTGTCTCTGACAGGTGATTGGAAGTTCATTCAGTCACATTTATTACAGACCAATCAGATAATTTAGCATGCTAGTACTACTTTGTTACAGAACTTGCTGGAGCACATGCTACTAAAGCTCTTAGCACCTATGCTAATATCTGTCTGAGTAGTCACTTTCTGCTGTTGTCTTGCATGCGCTCCCACCTTTTTTGGCTAGAAAAGACTCTGATTGGGCAGCTTTAGACCAATCACAACCATTGTAGACTGGAGCTTGGCAAGATGGATCTGCCTAATTACAGATGAGGTTACATCTTTTGCTGTGTGCAATATTTTTTGTTATCTTTCCAGCATGTAATTTTTGTTACTTAAGTACTTGTCATTTCCAGCATGTAATGTTCATTACTTTATTTACAGATGGTACATTTTGTCACATTAGTGTTCATCTTTTACAGCAGTTCTGCAAACAATGGACTGAGGCCCACTGGTGGGCTGGGGGGTACTGCAGACAAGCTACAAGAGTCATTTAGCATCAATAAAACCACAAACATGTTCAAAATTACATTGTTAGTAACAATTAAATATTAAATTGCATTTTTCAAGTCCTTTAAAAAGAGCTAATAAAAATCATCCAGGAGATACTGTATAACTTCATTATTTATATAGACTGATTGAGCTTCGACACCAGCTTTGTTAATTAGTGTGTTAACTCGGGACACTTCATTAAACACCTCTCTACTTGGTTCCTGATTTTAAGAGTTTATATGTTTTTTCAAAGGCATGAAAAACCTCAGGAGAGTCTACAGAGTTTCAAAGTCCGATTTGAAAGAGAAAAAGAAAAGAAAATTCAACAGCAAACCTATCACTCTGAATTCTGTTTATAAAAATTAAATTAGGAGGTAAATACTCTTGATCTCATGTTGTGGTTGTATGAAGTCCCATAAAAAGTCCATGTTTTAGACTGGACCTCTGTTGCTCTTAAATTTGATCAAAGCGGGGTGCTGGTTTGGCGGAGTGGTAGGCAACCAGGCACGTCCCATAGACACGCTTTTGCTATTCGAGGTTTGAATCAGCCTGTGGCCTGTTTGCAGTGTGGCCACAGGCTGGATTCTACTCTCTCTCACCCTCCTTCTCAAGCCTATCCACAGTCTCTCTCTCCTATCAAATAGGCACAAAATGCCCAAAAAAAATGTTCAAAAAAAGTTTTGTCAAGGCTATTTTTCATTATGCAACACTGTTGATTTCACCTTAAAGAAAAAGAGAACATGCATATTCACAAAACTTCTGCACGTCATTGTCTGATCTATGACAGACTGAGGCAGAGAGAGAGAGGATTTAGAGACTTTTGGCTAATTATTTTTCTCAGTTTCTATTCCTTTAGAATTTTTTTGAGGTAAGATATAAGTGTTTGTGATTGTGACATATTTAAGAAAACATCTCTTTGGATTTAGGCACATTCAAATGAATTTACTTCTTCATTTGTAACTCACATGAGTTTTTATCAATGTGACTTTTAGCACTTAATGCATGTTAGTATTAATCCTTACTCATTCTGGCCCTATAGTTTGGTTAAGCAGTTCTTTTTAAAGACATATCAAAGATAAAAATAGGTGCCTTATGTGAATGAGGCCTGATATTACTGCTTAATAGAAAATAGTATGTATAAGCTTCAAGTGAAGTACAATGTATCACCAGCTGGTCCTGAAAAACCCACACAGTTTGAACATGTCAGTGCACTGAAGCTAATTTTATCAGAAGATGTTGGTGTCATTTCCACTCACTCAGAACATCCTCCAGATCACCATTAGCAGGTGGAGCAAAAAGGGGAGAGAATCCTCCATTAAGGTATGATGATCTTTTGCTGTACCTGATCACTGAGCCCTGACCTGTGATGAAGCCACACAAGAGACAAACAAACTTTGACACAGTTATGAGCAATAACCAGTATGAAAATATTACAAAACAACAACATCAAAGCATTTACTCTGCCATTACAGCAGCATGCCTTTATGTAGTCTGGCCAGTGACCTTAGAATAAAAGCCTTGTTCATTTTTTTAATATTTTGAAGCCATACCTGTTACAATTCTTACCTTTCTTCCGCTTAATGTAGAAAAAAGAAAATGCCCCCAGTGTAATAAATGCAACAATGAGAGCCAGGGGTACTGCCCCTGCAAATGCAAGATATCAAGGTTAAATCAGGGCTGAGGGTGTTTTACTTGATTATTCATTTCACTTACACTGAGCCGAATGAATGGATGGAGGAGGGTCCAGTCTTTGTGTTACAATTGTTCCTGTTGTTGCGTGCAGGGATGGGGTGGATGCCTGATTAGTCTGAATCTGAAATGGAAACAGTGAGAAATGTTGAGACAACTTGTGCTGTCATGTTTCTGAGGCATCTTCATGCAACATTGAACACAATAACCTCCACTTTCTGTCATTTTGGTTGTTTTGCCTGCAGCCTATCGATTTAAAAGTTAATGTTGTTTTAGAAACAATACTGAACACCCTAGAATATCTGGTTATTTTACGCAGTTGTGCTATATGTGTAAATGCAAACAGCTGAGTTTTTCTCCCGGACTTAGCCCAAGTAATTTCCTCAGTCTCTGACAAAAGCAACCTCAACAAAATTACACATATAGCCTTAGAAATAATCCACAACCTCACACACATTTCAGAGCTTAACGAAAGCACAATAGCCTGCCTCAGCAGAACACTAGACAAAGACACAGAGCACACTCCACTTTAGACTTCTGCCCTCAGGTGGTAGGCACAGGACACTGAGGTGGACAAGGGCACACTTTAAAAGAAGCTCTGTCCCATTTGCCATCACCCTCATCTAGCAACCCACTGATTAGCGTGACATTCATCAGATGTCAATTTCTCAGATGTGTGCAATGTGTGGTTTTTGTTTCCTAAAATTATAAGTCAACAAATTTCCTGCTGGCAATACTGTGAAACATTTTCCACTTAGTCTGACACTTTCCGCCCCCAGCCAAGCTGAAGTTTCTGTATGACAAATGATAAAAGAGAAATGGTCAGTCTTGCATTTTTAGCAAGTTGAGACATTTCTCTTTTTTTTAAGCTGTGCTAACCATCAGAAAATCCCCTGTGCTTTAGAAAAACATTGAGACTGTGGCTAAAATGGGGAAATTTTTTAGATGTGGGTGTATTTTTTCTTTAAATGTGTTTGCTCATGCCCTGTAGTGTACTTCATCCTCTTAATCACCTTTATATAAATAATGATTTGTTATCGTTTACCATTGAAGTTCTGCTGAGGCTAGTTGGGGAGGGTGTAGACAGTTTGTCCTTCTGAAAAGACAGACACACTTAGATATTGGAAATCAACTTAAAAGTTCATTCAGTATTATTACTAAGTCTACATTACTCACTGTGAATGGAGCTTTGGTTGTCTGGTATCTGTGTTTAAAAAAACAGAGGATGACTTTAAAATATCAAACACGCCAGCTATTTTCTCTAACCACCCTTCACCTCTGAAACTGTCCAGCCCTCACTCACTGTCTTTTGCAGCAAGAATTTTAAATGTGCATTAAGATCACGGCGACAACATTTCAGAATAAGGGTCCATTAATGGGGAAACCTATGATATATTTAAGCTCCAATTTAATTGGGACTTAAAATAAAGTCTACTCTTTGTTTCCACAGACTAACCATCACTACTTGGAGCAGCATTTGCTCATGGGCGGCAGTAGCTCAGTCCAGAATGACTGGGAACCAAAGGGTGGCTTGTTTGGAAGTTGGTTTGGCCGCTGGAGAATTTCCTGGGCACTGCCAAAGTAACCTCAAACATACTTGGTAATAGCAGCAGCAAGCCATCACTCTGACATATTTCCATTTAGTGCATGATGGTAGGACTTGTTTTTGCAAGTACACATGTAATTCAGCCTATGTGAGTGCAGCAAGTTTCAACAACAGAGTAAATAGAACTGCATTTCCCCATGAGGGATTAATAAAGAATGTCTTCTTCTTCCTTTTATTCCAATTTGGACAAGGAATGGAGCGCCGCACTGTTTGACTGTTTGAACCACCCAATGCCATATCAGATATGACAGACTTTCAAACTTTAAACCTTTGGATTAACCAAGATTTGTGATTGATGACTGAGTTACAGAAATGTTTAAAAATAAACTTTTTGTTTCCATGGACTAATTACCTCCGCCAAGGAGGTCATGTTTTCGGGAGAGTCTGTCTGTCTGTCTGTCTGTGGACAAAATAACTTAAAAAGTTATGGATGGATTTTGATGAAATTTTCAGGAAATGTTGGGCATGGGAAAAGGAAGGAGTGATTTTATTTTGGTGTTGATCCGGATCACCGTCTGGATCCGCCATGACGAAAAATGTGATTTTCGTGAATAACTACAGAATTAAAATAGATATCATTATGAAACCAATTGCTAATGGTATGTTTTCATGGTCAAGGAATCTAAATATTTGCATGAAATAAAGGTAGGACTAATATTTATTGTAAAAATCATAATATGGGAGAGGACTGTGGTGCTGGCGGAGGTCTGCGCTCTCCGAGTGCTTTTCTAGTTCAATAAACCATCCACAATGTGATCTACCAGATATCAGATAAAAATATTAATAGAAGAGTCCTTATTTCAAGTAAGACAAATAGCAAATATAAAGTCCTTGTTTCTGCAGACTGACTTATGTTTGGAACAGTAAAGTCTGTTCACTACATTATTCCTTATTGTCATTTTTTTATATCTATAGTAAGGAAGTCTGGGTGGTTCTCAGTAAATACCTTATTACTAATAAGGGGAAGGAGAAGATGCACCATTCAATAGCTATCCCCAGTCCACCTGGGAAAGAGCCCATTGAAGTGTTTGTGAATGGGCAGGACCCTTTAAAAGCATATCAGGCAGGTGACTGGACAATCATTTTGTCAATCACATTCATCACAAGCTAGTCAGGTAATGTAGTAGGCAGGTGCTACTGGTGTGACATGAAAAACAAAATATAAGCATCAAAGCTTCTATCCTCAAATAAAGTGCTATTTAAGTGCTTTTAGTGTTATTTGCATTTCATTTAATAAAGAACTGCAATCAACATCTAATAAAATTGTGACTGAACCTATTAGCATCTGTGCTAATCTCTGTACAAGCAGTCACTTCCTGCTGTCCTTTGTAGCTCTCACCTCTTCCTGCTCTAAAGGAAGCCCATTGGGCTGTGCCAGAGCCATGGAAAGAGAGAGTTACGCCACCTCTATAGTCGCCACTGGGTCAACTATTTGACTGCAATGGCGGATCATGGGAGCCCTTGATAATTCCAAACAATGTGACTGAGGCTATAGGATTCCTATGGGGGAGGTATGTTTCTCACATTTATCAAAGGTCAGTTAACAGGTAAGAAGCTACCGTTGACATTTTCATTTTGACCATTAAACAAGCTCATTTGAATCAAATTCACAACTTAATTTAAAGAACAATAGCTCATCAGTTTAAAAGCAAAGTATTAGTTTTAATGTGGTCACTGCTCTGCTGCTTGTTACATCTCCCATTCTTGATGAATACTCTTTTGCATTTGATCTGTGTGGTTCATCTGAAAACAACAGGATTGAATAAAATGTAAAAAAAAAATCATGTAAGCCATAATTTTAGTTTTTAATTTTCATTGAATATAAAAAGTATGGATAATTAGTCAACTAGTAAAAATAACCCAAAGGCGTGGGTTGGTTTTCCTCTTGTCCTAACATTTTTTGAGTCATCAGCTGTCACTTTTATACAGTAGATAGATTCAACAAATTTAGATATTTTACACTTCACATGACAGAGTTTTATGCCTTAAGATAATTAAGCTTAGTAACAGCAAGGGTATTGTCCTTGAAACACATCTGAACATGTTTTCCTACGAAAGACGATCACAGAGGCTTCATTTTTCATCTGTAACGTTTAAATAAAATAAGTCAGTAATTTTCCAAATCACCGGCGCTAATGTTACAAACAAGGGCATTTAGTAACATTACAGTGTCAAGCAATGTTTGCTGGTCACGAACACAAGAAAAGCCAGCTAGTTTACAGTCCACATTCTTCTTTTTCAGAGGAAATTACAGCAGTTTTAAAAGCATCACCGTAATAATGTTCCTTCACATGTGCATTGAATATGGGTCACGTTTAAAGTTGTCTATATTACAGTTTTCTCAGTTGCTTTGCTACAGTTCCTGAATCATCCTAGACATTTGCAAAACAGTAGGTGACAAAACAATTTGTACAAACAGCAAAACACCATGGATTACGTGCAAAAGCCAGTCTCTCACTCATAATCCTTAGTTCATCTCTCAAAAGTAAATAGCTGTGTCAGTGAACATGTCAGTGCAGTCACAATGACAAGTCCTTGTGTCGCTGTGTACAGATAAGACAGTCAAATTGTTTCATCATGGTGTCATATCACAGTGAACTCTGGAGGGATTTCTGATGTGAACTAACTTCAGTTCTTACTTTAGTCCACTTGTCTCTGTTACCTCCCTTCCTTCACCCACACACCCATCATGTGGATTTGCTGTTCATCATGAGACTGGGATCCACATTCAAGATTTCCTGCTGCTTAACAGAGGGTTTTTTTTCTTACCGCCATGATGGAGGGATTCACGATTGGCTATATGGATTCATGTCGGGTGTTGGATGTATATATTTGTATATATGTATATGTATATGTGTATTTTATATGTATATATGTATCTATGCATCTATGTGTATCCATAAAATGAAGAGCTTTATGCTCTATTGTGAAGTGTGAGAAAACACTTGTTATGAATTGGTGCTATACAAATAAAGATTCACATTTGGTAAATGGTAAATGGACTTGAGCTTATATAGCGCTTTTCTAGTCTTGGACTACTCAAAGCTGCTTTACACCGCAGGTCACACCTACTCATTCACACCCATTCGCTCTCATATTCATTCACTGATGGTTCAGAGTTTCTATGTTAGTTATCCATCAATATTTCTAACACATTAATGCCCTTTCACACAGCACTGACGCAGCAGTGGGAGCAACTTGGGGTAAAGTGTCTTGCTCAAGGACACATCGCCATGTGTGGCCCTGAGCTGGGCTTGAACCTGCAACCTCCCAATCACTGACCAAGCACACTATCCAACTGCGCCACCGACGCCCTTTCTGCTTTGTCCTGTAATTTGTTGACAGACCATGTCATTGTGACACTGAAAGGAAAAGATTTCACTGCATAGCACAAAGAAAAAGAGGGAGGTAGAGATGCATCTTTGAGCTATTCAACAGAGACCTGTTATAACAAATTTTTCCAAGATCCGAGAAATTAACCAAAGTGAATGAAAAAAACTGTAATATATGAATGTAATTTTTATATCTATCTATCTATATATATCTATCTATATATATATATATATATATATATATATATATATACATATATATGTGTGTGTATATATATATATATATGTGTGTGTGTGTGTATACATATCTATATATATATATATATATATATATATATATATATATATGTGTGTGTATATATATATATATATATGTATATATATATTGGTAAGTAATAACCTGAGCAGTTCATTTAAAATTACTGGTTAACTACTTATCCATTTCTTATATTAAATGAAAATTTAGCAATAAAACGATGGTTTACACGATTTCTTAGAAGCATTTTACTCAATCCTGTTGTTTTCAGTTCAACCACACAGGCCCAATGCAAAATAGTTTTCATCAAGGATAAGATTCAACAAAAATTAGACCAGCGACTTCATTGACGTCCAGCCCTGTCCACAAAGGTCCAGCCCCGCCCAACATTCCAAATATAGGGTTAGGGTTACCGTAACCCCACCCCCAACCCTAACCCTAACCCTTACCAGTTTGGATGTGGGCGGGGCTGGACTTGTGACGTAGGTGGGGCTGGATGTTCGCAGCCGTTAGTACTTGCTATGAACTAGGGATGTAACGGTTACCGGTAAAATGATAAACCGCGGTAAAATTTCCCATGGTAATCATTACCGTGTCTTTTTAAAATTACCGTTATACCGTGTTTGATCACCACCCTGTGTCAATAACGCACAGTGATGCTGCTGTTAGCCTGGAAAAGCCTGAACTATGTATCTGTCCTCGATTAAGCAGCCTAAACCGATGCGCGCATGCGCAGTTTGCATTGTTTGGCCTCTGAGTCTGAGAGCGAAAGTTCGAGCCACAGCGGAGTTTTCTCGAAACAGACTCTGAAGTCTGGTTGAATTTTGGATTTTTACAAGGATCCTGAGGATAAACTGATAGAAGACAGTCTCTCTGTCTAAACACGAAGCTGCAGCAAAAGAAAATGATGTGCGCGATTTCAACGGCAGGAACTCGAGTAAATGAACTGACGGAGCCGCAGGGAGAGACAGCGAGCAAGAGCGAGGATTCAGTGAGCCATACCTGAGAGAATAACAGGTAGCTTATCAGTAATTCTATCCAAAAATGTATACATCTTATAAATAACAACATTAGTATCATTCTGGACAGTGTTCTTGCCTTTGATTTGCTGTGTATTCACCGTATTTTGAAATAGATTTGTCTTTTTTCATCAAAGTTCGTGTTTTATGGTTTTCATGGATCGTTATTTGGAAATATTTAGAGGAGAAAATACCGAGGAGCTCTGCTGGGGAGAGGGGAGACCAGAGGAGAATCATGAAGGGGGTTAATTGCTTCAGGGACTATCGTCATTTAAAAAAAAAACGTCCTGGACATGGTCTAATACAGTGGTTCCCAAACTGGGGTACGTGTACCCCCAGGGGTACGCAAAGTGATATAGGGGGTACGTGAAAAACTGTCAGGTCTAAACAGTTGTTTCAGTAGTTCAAGTTCAAACTGATAAATGTTTCTATTGTGAGCTTTGATAATGGCCTGAAGTGTTGGCAGAGAGGCTGAGGCATCTTGGAGAGGGAAATCTGTCCTAAATTATCTAAGATTCTTAAAGTAACATACAGTAAGTTCAGTCAGACAGCCTTTTCATTAAAACTTCAAGTTCATTAATGAAAATGTTTCAGAAATGTACATTTCTTTTTCAAAAGTGGACTGGTGTTGCCCACTGACATTGCTGGTAAATCAATCTATTTAGTTAAAACTAATTCACTATAATAGGTTTCATTTGTATGTTATGCATGTAAAATGTGGGAGGTGGGAGTGCAGCAGGCTTAAAACATTTATTTTTCTCGGTGTTATAAGTGCATGAGAGTTGGGGGTACATGGCTGGAGGTCAAGTGTCGGAAGGGGTACAGGCTGTGAAAATTTTGGGAACCACTGGTCTAATATAAGGAGCTGTAACATGGACTCTAATGCTGCAGGCAAACAAAAATGTGTGAGTGTATACAAAATAGTTTAAGGTCATTTTTTGTCATCTCAAAACTTTGATCATGTTCATTTACAATTGTTTATAAAGAGAATCCTGTTTGAAGTTCAGATCAGTTGTTTTCTTTTCTTGTAATCACACCGTTTATAACATAATAATGACAAATACTCTCCAGGATTGTTTATTTTTATTTCTCATGACAGAAAGGTAAAAAATCTACTCAAAGTGTATTTCTTGACACATTATTGAAAGAAAAGACAAAAAAGAACCGTTATGATAATAATATTGAAGGGGTTAAGTGATTAAATTGTGTGTAAAAGTACTTTTTGGACATTTTGAGCACACTGCAACAATACCGTGATAATAATGATAACCGTGATAATTTTGGTCACAATAACCGTGATACAAAATTTTCATATCGTTACATCCCTACTATGAACACTCACATGTTTGTAGGTTATGAGCTGGACAAGAAACATCTGCCTGATCACGGACATTACTCTCTATACAAAACCGTAAGACTCTCCCAAAGCAAAATAACATGAGCATTCAGTACATTCACACACCTCAATTCTTCGCATATGGTGTCGACGGTCGTGTTGCAGGGTCTCTGGGTAATATATCTAGGTGGGCATGTGGCACAGGGGGCACAGTTTGCTCGGCTGCCGTCATTAAAAGTTTGGGCTTTGCACCTTTTAAAGTGCCCTGTGTGTCGCCCACCATCATCATCATAGCCACAGTTGGGTGTAACTTCGTGTCCTGTGTTCAGACGGACAGAAAGAACTCTTCATGATCCACATATTTACATAGATGTAAAAAAAAAAAAAAAATAAAATAAAAAATAAGCATCCTACCTGGTTTCAGAGGACACGACACACATTTTGAAGAAGTCCTGTCCCATCGTGTTGTGGGATCGGGGCATTTCTTGGAGTGCACCATCGTCTTTAGTCACTGCAGAACAACAACTAAAAACTCATCGCGCAGACATGGCGCCCCCACAGACGTGACGCAGTGTCCCACACTTCTCGGTAAAGTCTTCTCAGGGTAATCACCCAAACCCTTCTTCCTGTTTGTCTGTGAGCTGAGCAGAGGTTCCGAGGAACAGGGTCTGGAGACAACCATGAGAGCACGAGCAGACACATTGAAAGACCTTTTTCACTGGTAAGGGGAGACCGGGGGCTGTTGTAACAATATCAATAAGGATGGAAATTGTCAAGATTCAATTGATACTGATGCCAACATCACTTTTGCCTTTTGATCTAAGTCTTAATGAAAGAACTGTCCACTCCTATAATTTCAGGTGTGGAAATAGTGTGCTTCTACAGGTTTTCTGTGTCAGTGATGTCAAACACACGGCACTTGGGCTTGAGCTGGGAGCTCCTGCCACCACAAGTGAAAAGTGGTATGGATAATAGATGAATTTACCCTTTAGGTTACATGATAATTCATAACATATTCTGAGCTTAAGGCTGGATATGACTGACTGTATGGTTAAAGTTCAATGTCATTGCTGCTATTTTCAGTAAGAGTGAAAACTTCATTGACAGTATAGATAGAAGACAGTTATAGATAGACATACATACAAAACAATAGATTTATAAATACATACATTCATAATACATACTGTTTATGCATGCAAGACATGATTACTTATACATACATGCAGTAAATATAGTCATGGGCGCTCGAGGCTTTGTTGACGCTCCGACACCTGATTTGAAAAAATGCTTCATTGCTCGAGGCTTCAATGGTACAATTCTGTAGTAGGTCATCTAGTGGTCAATAAAATGAAGTGCAATTGAAATGATGTTGAAGCCATTGTTTCATGAGTCATTTGGGATTTGAGTCGCTAATGCGTTTTTGTTTGCGTACACTGCATGGATGTATGGTTTCACGCTCACTCGCACGATAAAATACATTTTGAAAAAGAAAAATAAAGACAATGTTTTTGTCACGTCTAATTGAAGTTCACAGTAGCTCCATACTTAAGTCTGACATTAGTCATATTCCATCCTCAAACAAATCTAAATATCACATAGCTTAAAAAATTTTGATAATGATTTTGAGGCCAGAAGTCTTATATTATTTTTTTAATTAAATTTATAATTAATTTGGGTTGCTGGTTTGGCGTAGTGGTTAGCACCCCATGTACTTACTTCTGCCGGTCCAGGTTCAAATCCCACCTGTGATCAATTTACAGAGTGTCTTCCCCTGCTCTCTCTCCCCTCCTTTCACAAGCCTATCCACTGTCTTTCTCCTATCAATAAAGGCAAAAAATGCCCAAAAATATACATTTAAAAAATAATAATAATAAATTTATAATTAATTTGTCATAATTAGACAGGAATGGAACCCACAAATGCCAGACATGAGTCCACTAAAGTACAAGTTCACCACAAATCACTTCTGAGTGAAGTGATTCTGTGTGATATATAACTCTTCTTATGATGCTTAGCCCTACAATAACTGTTTTACTTTACTCCGAGTAGTCTATCATGTTATGTTGGATCTTCAGTACTGAATGCAATCTGTCAAACCGAACCTCTACCGGGTTCTCAGTTTCAATTAACTTCAAATCTTGCTGAGCTCTAAGCTGAAACAGCCAAAGAAAGCAGAAAGACGCTTTCTAAACTTAAAGGAGACATATCATGCTGATGCATGATTTAATACTTACATATAATATAATAAATTTGAAAACAAGACCTTACACCCCCTTAATTTTCAAAAAATTAGATATTGTATTTTTTCTGATATCCTAGAACGAGATTTGATGCCTCTGAAAATAGGTCATTGCGAGATGTCCGCGAGATTTCAAACGTCGTGACATCACGAGGTTCCATTCTTTTTATTGGAGCAATCTGATAAAACACTTCCTCCTCTGTGATGTCCGTTAGCCACAAAACCGTCACCGAGGAACACATCCGTCCAGCAGGGATTTATAGTTCCCTAGTTCACAATCACTCATTACTAGCTCTGGCCTATAGGGGGACCCAATACACGGTCGCTGCCTTGAGCCTGCCAGAAAATACAGTAGAAGAAGAAGGACAGAGGCACCCCCGATAGAACTGACCAATCAGCGCACAAAGGGCTGTGATGTTGCGAGGTAACTGTAGGTCTACCTGAGGTCCGAGCGTTTCGACGACACCTGGATAATGGCCTAAAATGAGGACTTTGAGAACGCAATTGTTGGGTAATGAAGGAACTAAATGACTTGTACTGAGGGCAGAAATGCTTTACAGGCATCCCAATCTGGCATAGTGAAAAGGAGAAACAAGCATGATATGTCCCCTTTAATGAAACAGTAAAGTGGTACATATGTCATAAACCATGTAATTCTTTCAAACCAAAACAGCTTGTCTTCGATACTGGTACTAGCATTTTTTTTTTTACACATGACTGGTGCAAATACACTTTATATCATGGATTTTGACAATGTATGTTTTGGGGTTAAGTGAAAAGGGGTCATGACTGCATGGGTGAAGATGGTTTGCTTCGATACACTCAACTGTTTCATACGTCACTCAACTGTTTCGGACGTCACTTATCACGTGACCGATACACGCTCCGGCACAATGCTTCGATACGTTTGCTTCATGAGCGACGGCGCATGTGTCGGAGCCTCAGGTATCAGCGGACCATCACTAAGTACATATGAAACAATCATACATACACACACACACGCACACACCACACACACACACACACACACATATATTTATATATAGATATAGATACATATAAAGTGCATATGTATGAAATAGGTACATAATGTACACACATACATACATACATTAAAAACAAACATATATCCCCAAATCATTCTTAAAGACTGGTGGGGGTCTTTTGAATGATTGCAGAGTCATTCTTTTGCCTAAATGTCAGTAAGTTCCCTTTTTCTTTCTAAGTCATATCACCCCATATGTTTGTGGGATTTGCAAATGATGTGTCACTGTGTGCATCATACTTACCAAATACTGAAGTAAGCTCTTTCAGCGGTATTAAAATGACACCAGTAACTGCGGTCAATGACCAAATGTGACCTATAACTGAACACATCTGAAATACATATGTGCATAGTACATTAGATAGAGTGCCATTACTTTTGTTTGATACTGTTGGGAATCTTGACTGACATTTTTCTGAAGGTTGGAGCAGGCAACAGATAGAGGAGGTATTTTTCTCTTCCTGTTTTTTTTTTTAAAGAGGGCATGTGTGCATATTGTGTATAAAAACCATTAAAAGTATGTTATTGCCTGATATGTACAACAAAGTTGATAAAATAGCCTGATTTCATTTGACTCATGGCATCATATCTTTCCAAAACAGCTGCAAAGAAACCACTTTTACTTGATTTTGGAGGACTGTTTTACCTAGAAAGGTCTATATAGAAAAATAAAATTGCATGACAAAAATTATAATGTAAATATTTCAAAAGTTCAGGTTAAAACATCTGTTAAAACATCTTCATGAAGGCAGGGTGTGCGTGGGTGTGTTATCAGTGGTTTTGAGGGGAGTCAGGATGACCCAAGGGTGAGACAAACACACATGCTTTGGTTAATTGAAACAAGCTTACATTCACAAGTGATAGACTAATACATGCCCATATTTAGAGATGTGTTTGCTAACAATTAGCTTTCTCAAGGTCGGTTCTATCTGAGCTGAACGCCTGCCTTCGTGGCTGACTGCTGTTATGAATACGCACTCACCAGAGAGTCATGAGTAGGAGAGGTCAAGAATCAAAAGACCAGCTTGCGATACAAATTATTGTACAACGTGATTCTCTGCCCAAGATCCCTAAAAAGATCTGTTAAAATGGGAAGTCCAAAGAAGATTAATGTGCTGACTAACAGCACTCTCTATAAGGGAAAATTACAAAGTTTCCAAACATATGTCAAGCAGTGGCTGAAAGCAAACCATTCCTATAACCACTGACTTTCAGGGTTTTAGAAATGTACCAGCTTGTTGAGTTCTCTTCTTGTGATCTATTGTCCTGTTCTATGTCCTGCTTTTGTGTGTTGTGTCTTTGGCATCATCTGTTTGTATGACCTGCATAGGGACTGCGGATGCATATTAGCATTGATGCTATAATCTGGCATATATACATCTATTGTTTTCTGAATAGATGTTCATTAATGTGCATTGTACAGATTAAATAAATAAATAAAGATGCTAAAATGTGTTACCTTTAGAAAGAAGTTAAGTGTTAAGTTAAATGTGTCATGTTACTCTGCTCCCTTGTCCCCTCCAACATCACATGCAAAGAAAATTACATTTTGTAGGACATAATAATAATAATACATTTTATTTAAAAGCACCTTTCTCAGCACCCAAGGACACTTTACAAAATACATAATAAAAACACAGTGCATTAAAATCTCAATCAAAATAAATAAAAACAACATACAAGAGTGACACAGTTAAATGAGGGTGGAAAATTAAAGACTATATGCAGTTTGGAACAGATGGGTTTTGAGTTTCGATTTGAAGTGAGGAAGGGAGTCAATGTTTCTGAGGTCCGGGGGGGAGAGAGTTCCAGAGTTTGGGAGCAGAGCGGCTGAAAGCTCTGCTACCCATGGTGCTGAGCCGGGCGGAGGGCAGAGAGATGGAGGAAGGAGGACGACCTGCGACCTTTAAAGGTTTTTAAACTGAGAAAGGTCATTTTAAAGATTATTAGTCAACAATAGCCTTTTAAGGTCCTTAAGAGATTTCTATATTGTTATTTGCAAAGCACAAAGATACAGGGTGTGCTGTCAAACAAACTTATAAACATACTGCTTTTAGAATAGCCCTTTTTCCCATTGATTCCAATAACAATGTGAAGTGATCGGACTAACCGCTGCACCAGCATGGTGCCTCAGGATAAAACCAGAGGATGGATGGCATATTGCAGTGCTTTCCAAAGTGTGGGCCAGAGCCCGCCGGTGGGCCACAGAGGAACTGCTGGTGGCTCATTACATGTCATAAACATTGATTAATAAAACTGCGCATCTCTACTAGTCTTATGATTTGATTTGATTGTGATTAGTAAGCTAAAGACTCAATTTGACTCAATGTCAAGATGCATTAAGATGCAACAGTGAATTATATCATTGAATTTCCACATTACTGCATCAGGGTACTTTTTAGGTAAAAACATAAGCAGTCAGATAGATGGAAACTCCTCTTATTACTTAGAAAAGACTTTTGAGATCAACTATTGAAAAATGTCTTTTGATTGTTAACCAAAATAAACATGTCACAGATCTAATCTTCCTCGTCTTGTCTTTCTACTTCAGAATCAAACCTTACACTGCAGTCCAGCAGCAGCCTCTGCAAGATTAAGTGGTTTTTGACTGTCTCTGCACCAGTGCATCTTCATCTACATCTGAAAGATTATTTATCACGTCAATTAAACACCATAAGCCAAATTGAAACTGCATAAATGATTATAAAATTCTGGATTGCTTTTCTATATCCTGGCACTAATAAAAACAAATAAATAAACATGGGGTTTTAAGATGCATATTTCCTTTTTTAAATCTTTTACAGTGTACTGTCTGACAAACAGGATTGGGGGGGGGTCAACGTCTAAGTGGTGCTAAATAAACTTGAGATATCTCATTTAAATCTTATGACCCTGCTTATTCCTGATTTCAGGAAATTTTCAGCTTGGAGACAAAAGGTACAAGGAAAGTGTTTGAGACACAAAGACAGAGAGGTTTGTAAAAGAATAACATCTGAGTAAGTAAGCATTTACTTACAACTCTGTTAATGAAACAAAAACAAGCGACAGGAACTTTAAGCATCATATAATGGATGTATTAGGGTTTTGGTGGGTCCCATAAAATTGTAGGTTTCAAAATAGGCCAAAATGAAACGAAAAGGCTGGGTATTTCTAAGAAGTGTGGGGACTATGGCCAAAACCAACACAAGCCTGAAAATTTGTCAAATGTGCTTGAACCTTGACATTGTGAGGGTATTTTCATGCTGGATTTAAGCTCAGAATTGGCTGGAATCATAGTGACTGAATCTATAAAAGTTGTTACATTGATGATGATCACAGTTTTCGTAGCCTTTTTTTTACTTTTTGTTTCAGTCCCAACATCTGTGCAGCACATTAATCAAAATAGTTTGCACCACTTTCCAGAGAAAGCTGTTAAATCTTCTTCAGCCATGCTTTCAACAGTGTCTACCAAATACTCTGTTTGGTAGAGACTGGTACAATGTTTTGTGTCCTTAAATGCAAAGGAGCACCTTTTCACCCTGCACCTCTATTTCAGGGGTGTGCCAACATCAGTCTAGCTCTGTGCCTTCAATGATCATGGGTGAAGATCTACGTGTGGAGATACAAGACAGGAACAGGAGGGTCAAATATTAGATGTTTAAGTTTGACTTCATATGGAAGCAAATTCTGAACAGGCCATACAATTTGATGTTTTCACATATCTGTTTTGATTCTGCACAGCTAACAGTGCCGATTCAGTGGTAGAAAGTCTTTCCTTAGGTCATTTCTGGTTAAAAAAAAACAAAAACTTTGCTTTGGAAGAGGCCTGAACGATGCCCTGAAATTTTTTTGTCCATCAATTTTTTCTCCTCCATCTGTTCATGGCACAGTGTTTCACACAGAACACATTTCACACAGTTTTTGCCAAGCTATATTCTTTTAGATT
Organism: Scarus forsteni; assembly: GCA_036419115.1. Lineage (NCBI taxonomy): Eukaryota > Metazoa > Chordata > Actinopteri > Labriformes > Labridae > Scarus > Scarus forsteni. The sequence continues at coordinate 12,239,120 of JAZDUH010000111.1, read as the reverse complement.
TCTCTCTCCCTTGATTTAAGAAGAACTGTGTTACAATATTAGCATAAGAAAACAGTTGCACCAAGCACATCATATCTAGAAAGTTCAAGCAATGCATTCAGCTGCATTAAAATTATTTTCCCCTTTCACCTTATAGTATGTCACCAACTTCAGTTCGGAAATCAGAAAACATGCCCATGTCCTATTTACAAAATGTTCCTTCTTTTTCTTTCTTTCTTACTTTCTTTCTGTATCTATTTCTATTTACAGTTATGGACATTTCATAGATTTGAATTGGTTCATTTTTTTTTTCTGCTGTTGCAGCTGAAACAACATAAAAGTTATACTTTCTGAGTGCCCAAAAAACTGACACATCAAAAAAAATGCCTTATAGTGATTATTTATTACAACACAGTCTGGGACATGTAGATGATTTCCAGCCAAAATTTACAAGGTTAATTTTTATTTTATTTTTTTCTCTGCTTAAATTCACAAGTGGTCATCGTAGACTTCCATGTTTTGACCCGAGAGTGCAATTTTATTTTGTCCACAAGACTTTTGCCATAACATTAGGCAGTGACCGAACTATCTAGATAATAAAAATAGTTCTGTGCTGACAAGCTTACAGGGATAGTTCAGGGTTTTTTTTTTTGAAGAGGGGCTGTGTGAGGTACATGGCATGAGCCTGAAGGTGTGCCACAGTGTCACAGCTCAGTTCTCTCTCCGTTCAGAATTCTCAGGACCAACTTTATGCAACACTTTGCTGAAAATGGTGCCAAACTCTCCTCATAATCAAAGGAAATTGGGAGAAAATAAGCCATAAAAACAGAACAGCATTTGGTCATCATGCTACATCCACTTAATTTAACACAATCAAGCTGCTTTGATAAGGCACTATTTTGAGACATAGCACAACCTGTGTGTCCAGCAGTGAAGACTAGTTTGCTTCACAAGAGAAAATAATCCCCACTAATAAATGATAAAATGACTTTTGCAGCAAATATAACCTTTGTTTACTTTGGAATACTTGTATGAACTGGAGAACACAGAGGAGAAACTTCTAAGTTCTGAACTAAATATGGTAGAAACTGCTGTAGGAAGTGAGGGCTGGAGAAATGCATGGTTCCTGTTGCTTCAGCTGAATAAATTGTGTCATCAAAATGGATGAATAAGTGTGACTATGAAAACACATCACAGGATGTCTCAAGATGTTCAGGATTAGAGGATATCATTCGTCTGAAGGAAGCAGCTCTCATCACGCAGAACCTTCTCCCTTTAATGGACATTTAAATTGTATGGACAGGATTTACTGTATTAAAAACTTTAAAACAGTTTCAATTATATGTGTTCTTCATGATGGCACACCGTATGTTCATGTCAGGGTAAACTGAGCTGGAAAAACTTCCTTTAAGAGCACAAAAATGGTCACATACAATTCTCTCAATTATGCAGCGTCTGTCCCCAAATTTCTGAATGAAGAGAGACCAGAGCTGTGACACGTTCAGGTTTACTCCATGTGCCTTACACAGTCCCACTTCAAACAACCCAAACTATTCTTTAACATGAATGCAAAGGATATTTTATCCAAGTCTGCTCAAAGAAAATGTTTATTTTTGGCAATGGTAAATAATTGATCAAATTAACTCTATAACAAAATATTCCTAATATAGGATTAAACACCAAGTCTTATTTTAAAAAGAACATCAACTCAGGAGTCCACATCGGTCTAACGCAGAGGTTTAAGATTCAGTCCAGCAAAGTTCAGTTTGGGAGGATTAAAAATCTCATTCATGTTTCCTGTTGAGTCTGAGCAGTTTCCTCTTGGTCTGGATATCCTACCAGGGACTTTCCAGAGCAGTACAACAGCCAAGTAAGAGAGAAATAAACCAGAGAAAAACAGACATTTTTATTATCGCAAAGGTATCAATCTTTTAAAAATATATAAATACAAACATAAAAAGACTGGAGTGTTTGCAAAGCTATACATACATGGGGAAAACAGTAGTAGTGAATTTTTAAAATGAACTGTGATGCTTGTCTACAAAGGGACAGCAGTGTTAAATTGGCGTGATCATTTTTCTTATTATATTGTCAGAGCCTTGGTGACCATATTTGTTCCTACTTTTAATGGATTCGATTTCATCAGCCACCAGTGAGACCAACTGTGATACACCTCCACAACTGAGGAGGAATAAGGCTTATGATGTTGACCTTGTTTATCCCGAAAAGACCATAGATTATAGACAGAAAACTTTAATTTTTTGGAGCTGAAATGTTTGTTTCACTTTCTGCTAAAATCCATAAAAATCAAAATGTTCATAAAATTCAATATATAGATTTTTTGTATCTCATTTGATACATTAAGTGTTTTTGGTGACTGATAATCCATTTGAGGACATTTTTATCATTTATCTGATTGTATTCAGATGTTTTTTTTGTAATTTGTTGATCATATTGAGTAGATAGAGGTATTATAAAAGTATGTATCAAATATGATACAATTGGCTTTATAGGGTTGTACTGATGGGCCATTATACCACATTTTCAAATTGAGCTCTTATGACCCTTAATAATGCATTGTCTTGGCCCATTCTCCTAATAGTGTGAGTAAAATGTGGCTGACTCACTGTCGACCAAATCAGCCTGCAGGTATAAAAACACATACCTCATCTCACACCTTTGGTCAAACCAGAAGAGTGAGGCTTCTTGTGCCAGTGCTTTCTGAGTGAGAACTGATGAACTTACTGCTGAAAAACAACACTGAACATTGGTCAGGATTTAATACATGTTAGTTCAACCAACTTTACTGGAAATTTAATCAGGAAATTGCATATAATTTTAAGAACTTGTGGCTGTTATTGATCATCAGGAATTTCTGGCTTTTTTCTGGATTTCAGGTCCTTGACAATGGTACTAAGTGTTCCCTCTATAGTAAAATTTGATCGTTTTTATGGGATATTTATATGTTAAGACTGATTGACCAAAATTACTTTTCAAAAAACTTAATTACAAATGGGCATTTAGAACTTTACAACTACCTTTCTGTTGAATTGTAAATGGAAATATATGGCTGTCTCATCTTTTACATTTCTGAAGATTTTTTTTGTATTTGTATTTCGTTGTTTTTGCCTTTATATCTTTTTCATGATAAGTGAGATAATTATGGATAAGGGAAGGTAGTATCAGCATGTGCAGAGCCAGGGTCTGTTGAAGGTGCCATGCTGTTTTGGCTCTTATAGTCATGTGGTAGGTAAGATATACTAACATGGTAGGCGGTCAGAGTTGGCATTGACAGGGTTGGTAATATAAATGTTCATCAGGACTCTCTTCACTTAGCCTTCATGAGGGCAAAAGTATTTTGAGTTTCTTTCAAATGCCCTCTCTTCACATCAGCTCTGTGAAATGATGAGCTCCACAGGAAATAAAACAAAAACATTGAGCTACCACAACCACAGTCAAAACCTTTATACAATCATTTGCTTTAACCACATTTCCATTCTGCAAGAAGTAACTAAATCTACTGATAGAATTTACAGGGATGTGGATGCGTTGTGTCAAGAGAAAACCACATTACCCTCACTTGCTACTTGATCAATTTGGGGGATTTTAAGAACTAGTAAGCCACTCCAGACAACTACCACCTACCAGCAGGTCCACAGGCAACACATTTCTTCCAGTTAACACAAAAAAAAAATGAATGTATACACACTCAAGCACTCGTTCATCAGGAAAAACAATAGAGCCAGATCTGATTTACAATCATCCCCATCCCTAACATCTGGAAACATTTATTGTAAAAAGAATACTGATTTTATTGACAGCTGTTACATTCAATGTTGCAAAATAAGCCACAGTGACCACACAGAAAAGCATCAGAGATTTATTGAGCTCTTGTAACATAAGTGCAGACATGTTTGGTCCAAAGCCCAGGATCCATTTACACAACAGAGCAATGGACAGAGTGGAATAAAAATGGATTTCATATCTGCTACAGCTGCTCATGGTTGCAAAATCATTCATGAAGTCTCAGCAAAAACAAATCATAACACAAAACTGACAGCAAGTCAAGGATTAAAATATCTGTCTGAGAATCCCTTACAAAACATATAAAAACAAAGTTTGAGGTGCAGAAATGAAAATAAATTAAACATTTAGATTACAGCGAGTAAGGCATCAGGCAGGTGCAGGTTAAATATTGGATGTTAAGATATGTACATTTTATCATGGCATATGAAGGCTTGTTTGTCTCAGAGGTAGAGAATGTCCATGATAACACAACAGCTAAAGTGACCAGTTGTTTGTTACATGTTAGGCTTATGTACATGAGTCATTTTAAGGATTTATTTCAATGTATTCCACACAGTTCTCCCTTTCTCAGTTTAAGTGTGCAGTTTAGTAAATCAAGTGAAAAACAAGGGCAGCAACTTCAAAATGTATCAACATTCTGGTAAATGTTTTTGCATAAACATGTCTACATAACTTATATAAGCACTTGCAATTAAGGCAATGACTTTATGGGCTGCAGTGAAGAAGACCAGCACTGAATGTGTAAGGTAAGACTGGGATACAGACATCTCCAGAACCAGTAGAGGCTGTGCAGGTCCACATGTGAGTGTGATGTGCAGTGTGAGTGTCACCACAGTGTTGGAAAATCTATGTTGTTGAAGTTTGGGTCCTTTCTCAGCTCCCAGTATGTATTGTTGCTGACCCAGGTATCATCCTTTGACCTCCTGTAGGGATGGAGGATGGAAAAACAATATATTCAGTACATAACAGAGAAAATATCAGAAGATGAAAGAGAGCTGAAACAAGGGTTCTAAGAACCACTCATACAATGTCAAAGACCAGATGACACAAATAAAAACAGAAGCGTTGTCCATCGATGACAGCTGATGTCTCAAACGAATCAATTTGCATATATTGAGTACCTGAAGAATTTAGGTTGATGTACACTGTTGCTCTCCTCCAAGAGCCTCCGCCTCTCCCTCTGTAGCTGTTCAATCCTCTCTTTGTGCTCCTCTGCAGCCTCCAGGTTCCCCTCCTCCAGCAGTCTGCCACACAGACTCAGTGGTTAAAGACTAACCTTTCATTTTAAAACCAAAACTCACAAGGAATGTAACAGACTCTATGTACATTTCCAAACCTTTGTGCAAATGGCACAATTAGACAAAACATTCATGACGCACTTTACTTAAACCAGCAGAGGATGCCATCTACTTTTGGTCTTTCTTGCTAAAAACCCTCAAAAAAGTGCACAAATATGTTTTTTTAAAATGTATTTTTTAGGTATTTTGTGCCTTTATTGATAGGAGAGAGACAGTGGATAGGCTTGTGAAAGGGGGTGAGAGAGTAGGGGAAGACACTCTGCAAACTGGTCACAGGTGGGATTTAAGCCCAGGTGGCAAAAGTATGTTTATGGGATGTGCCTGGTTGCAAACCACTCAGCCAAACCAGCACCCCATAAATATGCATTTTTAACAAAATGTTAATTCATTAACAACAAAAATTTTAGGATTGGGGCTCATCTGTCTGCTCTAGTGGACATGTCATGTCAGGCACCAGATGAGAATCAGTTTTGCCATGAACAGAACACAGACTTGTGCTGAGGACAAAAGTTCAATCTTAACATTGCACTTAAAATCATTTTCTGGCTTCTCTAGGTCCTGTGTGTAATTCAAAGTTTTTTTTATCCTACATTTGAATGGGTTAGCTTTTGTTCATGCATAGATTTAAGAGTTAGTAGTACTGTCAAACACTGGCAAATGTATACCATAATTCTACATGACCTTCAAATTGTTTTTTAATCACTAAGCTACACTGATATTTTTGCAACAGTGAAATATTAAATATGACAATAATAAAAACAGCCCCCAATGAGAGCTTGCTCTTTTTCAAATACAACAAAAAGTCATGTCCTTGGACCATCTCACCTGCAGACACCAACCATTAGTCATTATCAGTCTGTCTTGAAGTTAGTTCATTTCGTTTTGACCAGATACCCACAGGGTTTGTGAAATAGTATATCCCTGTTATAATTGGAAACATGTTTAGCATTCAGGAGCAAAGCTCTATTGAAAGGACAGCTAGCCTATTACCAACCAAATTAGCTCTTATTCACTTACATTGTTAGCATCTTCAATGCAAATACCATGGAGGGTTTCTCAATTTGAGTGAGACTAGCAAAGCTGCATGAACATCCACCGATCATACATAACATCATAACCACTGAGGCAAAACACACACACAAAAAAAGTGCCATATCCCTTTGAGGAGGGATATAAATAAAAAAAATCATACTTCTCTTCCTTATTGTGGTGACAGTGTAAAAATTGTAATACATAATGAGACCATGCAAAACTGTGATATTCTTGGTCAACAGAGCAGTGTTTTTGTTAAATAATACCCTTCTAAATGTCCTCTTCAACATCTGTCCCCATTGCCAACGAACAATTTATAGACTTTTGATGTAAGCTAAATTAAATCTGATAGATTTGAAGCCTTGGTAGTTCACTTCTTTTTTGATGTTCTGTATTCATGCACACGTTTTGCCCTCTCTTGGTAACAGGGAATGGATTTTGTATATTTCCATCTCTGACGGCAGTTTAAAGCCTTTGTAAGAAACTTGCTGATTTTGGCTTGTGAAGCTGTTGAATACTTTCTCTTCTGCCCAGTGACACAGATATAAACTTTCACTTTGCCATCAGCATGTCTCTTCTGACAACAGCCGATGCATATAAGCTGGCTCATGGCTGCTCTTGCAGTAGTAAAACTGCACAGGAGCATTATAGGGCAGAATGTTGTCACGGCTGAATGGCTGAAGTCCATGGTACCCTCCAGCAGAGGGCGCTCATGTTTCACTACAGTCTCAGCCCAAGCCCATTATGTAGTCAATGAATTTGACAATTAAACAACCAAAATCATCATCAGTTATGATAATAAAATCATCAATTATCATCAGCATCAACCAAACTAACCTGCAGGGGAGCAAATATTTTCCCTATGCTACTTTTAGCCCTTATCATATACAGGTTCATAATAAAAAAAATGTCTTGACTGTTATTTTCTAAAAGTCAAATCAGTTAAATTCACTCTAAAAATTTTTCAAACTCTTTTTTTACTCGCTATTATATTTCCCTCTTCTGACCCATTTGCCCCAGGCAGTAATTTTAGGAGCTGCAGCCATCATTCGCTTTCATGCTGATTTCCATGTGTGCTTCTGTAGGTCATATAAAGACCTCCCTATTATTTAATATGTTTCATCTCCAATTAAAATCCCACACATGAGTTCTGGGTGCTTGACTTTAAAATAGTGTCACTTATTCACCAAATAATTCACAACTTGAGAGCATGATTTTGCATTTTGTCTGTTATTTTTCTTACCTCTGGTCCACACGTAGTCTGGTGTCTGTAGGTGGTAGAAGGTGTTTTATGGACGGCTCCAGCTCGTTTAGTTCAATGGCAAACTTGGTGAAACCAAAGTACTGCTCGTAGTCTACAGGCATTGCATCTAAAATTCACACAAATAACATTTTAGACTCTCCAACATTTAAATGTGCATTATAAATTCATTTTATAATCTATTATAAAATGACAGAAGCTTTGCATACTTGCTCTCCAGACACATGTGGCTGAGGGTGGGTCTCCACAGAAAACTGATTCATGCCACTTTCCAAAGAGTCTCTTGATGACTGTCCCTTTATTATCTGTGATAGTTCCCTCCACCTCATTCACACTTGAATTCCAGTATTTTGCCTGTGAAAAAAAGTGCAGCATTGGAATAAAACACACACTCATAGTGTTACTGAAAAGGAGGACTGGACAATGCAGAGGTCAGTGAAGTTTCCTGTTACAGCCAGTAGGTGCTGCTGTTGCATAAACAGCAATGTGGGTCACTGGGCTGCTGTGCTGAATGAGAGGGAAGGATGTTTAATGGCTTCTGACATGTAAGGACCTGCCATCCTGCACAGCTTTCAGGAGGTCGTTTAAATGAGCACACACAGAGGCAATTACCTATTCCTCTCAGAAAAAAAGACCATAAACCAAATTCTGAAAGCACTGACAGGAAGTTGCTGGTGTGCAGGCACAGGGCACCATCTGAGTAAATGAGGGAGCTGCAACCTTCAAAGAGATTTTCAAAAAGCTGAAAATCTAAACTCAGAGGTTAGCAGAGGAATCCTCCCTTCCCTCGTTTGTTGCCATCCCTCAGAAATAACGATGCTCAAATAGTGGGTTTGAAAAAAAATCCTTCATCATGTCATTTGGGGATATATCCTCTCTGTCCATGACCTGAGCCAGATGTTTGTACAGCCCAAAGTTGACTCAAGTGGGAAAAAGTTGTCTCAGCAGCATGTGTGCACCATAGACTGTAAAAAACATGGACATCATGTCGCTGGGCTTGAATTGAAGTCGCCACAAAAACTGCTCCCCCTGGTGACTGGCTGCAGTATAGGTCAATTCTCCATCTCCCCCATTCATCTGAAACTTCAAAAAATGAATACACCTCGTAGAAATATTTCTCCCATCCGTATGCTGTGGTGATATGAAAGTATTACTGGGCTGCATTTTTTCCAAGTCCTCTTTTTTCTGAAAAAATTCTTTTTCATCAGTTATTAGAGTTTAAAAAATAACCGCGGTTTACGGCAGTTTCACAATGATTGTGTACGCTGTATGCTGCGGAGTTTTGCGACCGTTTACGACAGCTGCGTCCAGATATGGTCCAGATTCTCTACTGGCAGCACAATGGCGGCGCCCTGACGGGGGATATTCTGGCTTCAAAACCGTTAAATGGTAGAAGGCGGCGCCACGCTATCCAGTTCTTATAATACATCCATGGTGTGCACTGCCACAGTAAACTTTAGTTCTGGAGAGCTGGAGCTACATCCACCTTTAAAGAGAGTGTTGGCCAATCACATCTGATGAGGATTAACACTAAACAGTTTGTTCTGATGTAGCATGGTTGGAACAGATGGGTTTATGCTATAATTAAATAACTACAGGTTTGTAGCCAAGAAACTTAAAGAATATGTTCAAGAGGAAACTAGGACCAGAGTAGACTTACTAAAAAGTATGGACCCTTTAAATTATTTGTCCTACCTTAACAAATGTGATCTTGCATTGACAAATATCACTGCTAGAGTTCCTTATGGAGATCTCTCCGTAGTGCTCGATCCAGCGTTGTCCACTCAGAATGTTGTGGATACAGGAGGTCACCTTATTCCACTCGTAGTGATCTCCAGTTCTAGAAAGCAAAAGTAAAGGCACTGTTACGACAAAGGATAAGAACTGAAAATTTAACTGATATCAGTGCAACTTCAGTTTCTACTGATCTAACTAGTTCTCATCAGTTCTGTTAAAATGTCCTGTGTGGAAATAAGTCCTTCACTGATTTTCAGGATTGGTAATGTCAAACACATAGCAGTTCTGATGTGCAGTACTTTGTTAAGAAATGTTCTTGCATGTTCCTGCATGTTGCTGATGTTTGCGCCCTTGCTTGCAGTCACACAGCCAAAGGCAAAAATGCAAACTGCACTTTTGGCTTAATTGTGTATAAAAATGTTGCCACAGTCCAGACAGTTTTTTAGTCTTTTATCCACAATGATTACTTTTTTACATTCTCTACTCCTTCATTGTTAATGCTGACTGCCTCTCATGAGAGTCATGAGTCATGTTCGTTCGGTGCAATCACCAGGCAGAAGTGGATAGAGATGCTTTTTTCCAGCCAGCAAACTAAAAATACCTTCATATTTGTCTGTCTACAGTACTACACACAGGACTGTTTTACCAACACAGGCCTGTACAAAGCTGGGTGAGCCGGTAAACTGCTGCTGAAAGACAGAGCCTTTCCAACGTTACTTGGTTGTGTTGAATTGTCAGAGTAGCAAGATGTTGGTAACAATTTATCATTGCCTGACTTTATTTTCTGGAAGTAACCTGACAAAAGCTGTCCCTGGGACTAAGTGGAAGGCATTTTAAGGATATTGCTGAATTGTTTGAATTTCTCAAACTAGTTTAAACTGGTTCTCGGCTGTAACCTTACTCCATTTATGTTCCTGCTCATGACTTTTTAAGTTTGTTCACTTCATACATACAGTACTCTTGTTGGAGTAAATGGAGCTGAAGCACTCACCCTGGCAGAGTTACATGAATGGTACCAACAGGGACAATCTCCATTGACTTCCCCCAGAATTTGTTCTTACACCTCACATCTGTAACACCATCATTAAAATAAAAAACAGAAAGAACATATTATGATTTCATTCTTTACAATCACAACCCATTTAAATGATTAAAAACTTATTTCTGTATACTTCTACCTTGCCAGAAGATGAAGTTCTTAGAATCTGCATGGCAGGCTGAGATTGGAGGGTGATGGCTGACCTTAAAGATAAATGTAACAAAGAAAAGAGGTACTTACTTACTGTGTTTATGTTAAGATGCTGTGACTGCTGAATTGCCAATAACACAGAAATAAATTTGTACCTGCTCTGCTATAAAACGAAAGCCTTTATCCATCCGGTCACATTCATAAGTCTCTCCCAGGACGGGGTTAAAAGGTTTCCCCCCAGTCCTGTAGTAGCTGGATGCATAGCCTGATACAACAAATGTAGCTATATATACCTGAAAAAATAAGTTAAAAGTACAATTAGTGGTGGCTTTTTTAAAGATTTTATAAAAAAAAAAAATCATGGACGTCTCAAATGAGTCATTTGAGACATAAAAGAAACTTTACAACAAACTAAAGCTTTACAAACAGCATTAAATTTCCAAGCTCCATCATCAGTTTACACACTGTTTTTGTTGTTTTTTACTGTGCGTGTGTGTGTCAGATTCAATTGTGATTCAAAGTTGTTCTACTTTTCTCATCAGCTCACCTTAATGAGCTGGGTAATTGTCCAATATTTGTACTGAGCCCAGAGAGAACTGATAATTACTACAACTTCATTATGGGAGGCCATGACTTAGACTGACAAAAGCTTCAGCTGATTTTCACTTTCCATTTAGGAAATTAGTGCAATATGTACATTTGTCCACTTTTATAAGGCCACTCTGCAAGGCACTACAATAGATTTATCTGTACAACTTTGCCACAAAGAACAAATATCAGATCAAAGTTAGATTACATAAATCAGGCAAATAGAGCACAAAAAAAGACAAAGGTTTGCCGTGTTCCCTGATGAAATAAGCAGACAGAAGTAAGGATATTTCCATGAGTGAAAGTAAAACACCGGCACACAGAAGCTCTAACACCCACCAGTGCCTCTGGCGCATGATGAATTCTTTGCCCACAGCCACTTAGCGGTGCATTAGCCTGCTATATTGTAAGTGTCAGGCAATGCTTGTAAAACATATGTTACCACTGTTTTAATTATCTTAAGCTTCTGATCCACTTAAAAATATTGATTTTTTTTCAGGAAATAGTATACCATACTTTGCTCTCTCGTAAAGACAGCTGAGTGGACTGGTCACATTTATGTGTGTTTGTGCATGCTAAACACTGAAAAATAATAATGATAACAATTATGATAATGAAGTTAATAAGGGCAAACTGTTTTTTGCATGGCTACAAAAGTGAGTCATCCCTTTTAGATCCTCATTTGTAAAGCTCCAGGGGGGTGTCATCAGTCGTTCATAAAATACACTTTATGTCACAGTGGGCTGCATGGTGGTGCAGTGAGTAATGACGGAGTCCCACAGTAAAAAAGGTTACTGGTTCAACTCCCCACATTCGGGCCTTTCCATGTGAAATTTGCATGTTCCCAATGTGCATGTGTAGAGTTTTCTCTAGCTGCATTTGAACTGAGCTGCCTGGTTTGGTTTAGTATAGTTTGGAGCTGTTAACACTGATCTCATTTGCATTTCCACCACCAACTGTATCTTCACTTGTGAACTGGGTAAGTGAGTCAGAAAGTGAAGGTTGTGCCATCTATGTAACTGCATGACATCACAGCAGTGCGACACAGTGAAGCGCAGCTTTATTGTAAACAAAGCAAAAGCAAGGAGGGCTGAACTCCAGTGGTTTGTGAAGCATTGTTTCATGTTGACAATCTTCACAGAGACAGCAGTAAGCATATCATTATTTGAACACAATGAGGTGTGAATGTAATTTTGCTGCTGCTGTAGGGATGGGAATTGATAAGATTTTATCAATACCAATGCTGTTAACGATCCTGCTAATCGATCAAATTCTTTAACGATTCCCTTATTGATTCCAGCAAATTTTGCATGTGGGCAAATGGTCAGATTTTCAGTGTCAACAATGCCAAACATACATCACAGTATAGATAACTGCTTCTGCAAGTTGCTGGTGTTTCCACTCACTTAAGTTTGTGCAGTAGGTGTAATTAAAATTAAGCCACAATTCTGACTCTTCTGAACCGTGCCAATTGAATGGAATTGATAAGGGAATTGATTAGCAAAAAGATTAATGATATCGATTCTTTGATGGAGCTGTTAACGATTCTCAACTGGAATTGGTTTTCGATTCCCATCCCTATGCTGCTGTCCGAGGATTGACGATACTTGTATTAAGGCACAAGTCAGTTACTTGGGTACCTTTTCTCATTTATTGACAGTGGATACACAGGGAATTATGTACTATACCAAGCCACAGCTTAGCTGAAACAGACTGATCAGTTGAAACGTACCATCTAGGTACTTGTTTTCCTCCCACAGACCAAAAACAGCCTCATTGAGTTAACTGGTGACTCTAAATTACCCTATGGTGTAATGTGAGAGTGAATGGCTGTGTGTCTCTACATGTCAGTCCTGTGATCGGTAGACAATAGTCCAGGGTGTACCCGGCCTCTTGTCCAATGTTCCAATAGGTTCCAGCCCCCCGCAACTTCAAAAGGGATAAGCGGTATAGCTAATGGATAAAAGTCACAGTGATTACTTTATAACTGTTTTTCTCAACAAATTTAGCCTAAGGACCCATCACCAGCTTTTGGAGAAATCACTCCCATAATTTGAGATAAGAGTCACTTAAATTTATTCATCAAAAAGATTGCAGTTTGAACCTCGAATGTATCTAAAAAAACACAGGACAGAATCTATTTTTGTTTTAATATACATATTGCACAAAATATATACCTCTTCTATGATGTAAGAGCAGTTCGAGCATTGTTTTTTTTTTTTACTATACATAAGTTTAAGCATAGCTTTAAGCAAGTTCAATCATTCCATATGCTCTGTTTCTGTGTCTAATTAATTAACTTTAATGGTTCACTGCCACCATAATCACAATGACATTCTCTGAGAAACTCTGTCATTAACCATCCCATCAGTCTGCTAATTAATTAACCTTCGGTGTGACTTTGATAACTTGGCATTTTTCATTCCCTCACTCCAGTCAAGCCACACTCGCTCATCCATATATGCTTACTTTTTACTGCAGAAACTGTGTTTCTACATCCTGGTTTAACGAGTTTTTTAAGTAAACAATCATAATAGATGGGGACAGTTAGTTGGTAAATACAGTCTGGGGATCTATTGGATTTTCATTGAAGCTAATTATAATTAAATAAAATGAAGGAAAGATTTCAGGCACATTGCAGTAAAGTAGAGCTGTTCATCAAACAAACTGGCAAATCAAGGGTAACGTTGATGTCTTTCTCTACATTAACCCTGAATACTATTCAGTGACTTGGCTGATACCTGGACAAGCACTAAACTCTGTAGTCTAACTGGTCTCTAATTTTATGCAGCAAAAATGGTTCTGTCTTCTTTTCAAGTTCCCATGCTAGTCAAAACACATAATTTAATACTAAAAAAATATGACATATATGAGCAACCAAACTATCAGCATAAGAATGACTATCACAACATGGTACCATTTGGTACCAATACTGGCACATCCAGTAACTACCGAAATAAATTACAACACAGATCTTGGTGCTTCATCCTTCATATACCATTCAGGATTTTGGATCTTAAGATGGTACTCTGTCTCTGCACTCTCAACTCTGTGAGCTGACCCTCCAGCAAAAGAAGCAGATGTTGCAACTTTGTAAATAAAGCGAAATAAAAAAAAATGCTGGTGCCTAACAACATAATTGTACATGAACTAATTTTGTTACTTTTCAATACTAATCTTATTCCTACTTTATTTTCAGGCAGGACTGATCCAAAAGCTCTTAAATCCTCCCCTGAGCTGACAATATCTGCCCTTATGTATGTTCAGCATAGCTAACAGCCAGCCACACTTTGCCCCCATCCCTCCGTCTACTTGTCTATGATGTTTGTTTATAGCTGAGTTGCTTTCCACCACGTTACAACAGCTGAGACGGTGGTTACTGATGAGTGAGTTGGTTAGCATGTGGGTTTGTTGTACACCACACACTATCAAAAAACTGTTAAATCTGTCATCAATCAATGATTTTTGAAAGTCTGTTAAAGTTTTAGGCATCTTTGCGTGTGCCAGGTGTCAAGGGACTAAATCATTAAAAAGCACAAGGGTGCTGAAGTCTACACAAAGTGGACATTCCTCACAAGAGACCTAATATCTGGCCTCTGGTTCAACAAGCCTTAACAATTTTCTTGGAAACTGCCAAATTAATTGATGATTAATAACTTGTTAAAAGCAGGCCACAATCTGCCTAAAAAAACAGACATTAAATCAGGGCAGAAAAGTCTCGACTCACAAAATAAATCACTAAATTTGCCATCCTACCATTCGTTCAAAGGGGTCAAGTGTGTTGGCAGCCCTGTCAAGGAGTTCGCTGTACTCCAGCTCCTCACACAGTCTCTGCAGGGTGTTGAGTGGCTCATTTAGCTGGACAGGCATGGTCACTTTGGAGAGGTCTTTACCGATGTTGTTCCTGAGGATGTTCCACAGGCTGATGGTGCTATTGTTGGGGCAGGGTGAGGGCAGACAGGTTCTTCGCTTATAACAGATGGATCCCCCCACCACAGAGCCTGCAAGAAGGTGCTAAATGAGGCTAGGCAGTTCAGACACAAGCAAAAAGGTGTTTAAAGCAATCATAACTTAGTAGCATACCTGAATTAGGTCTCTCACTTTCTGCCTCATTGCTGAAGTTGTCCATGGAGATATTGTCACTTATATCACTTATATTTGAGTCATCTTCTGATGCCTTTAAAAGAAAAAAAACATCTAAATTTTAGCTAAGAGACAAGAAATAACTTAATACCTCCTGCAGACAGAGCCTGATCATTTCTCTTTCAACATCCTGTCAAGTCAACGTAACATCTAATGGGCTAGGGAAAGATTGTCCCTTTGGGCTCAGAGACAAATTTGCACTTCAACTGGTTTTATATTTAGATGAAAGTAATTTACTTTCATTTTCACATGGCTTCTACTCTGGCTGCTATCTGACTAGGCATGCTGCAGACTTGTTTCATGAGTGATCTATTAAAAGCATAGCTTTAAGAATTGAACTTGATGCTCAGAAAAAGGCAGGTTTTAGTTAAAAGAATAACATTTAAAATATTTATTCAATTTAAATTATAAATGGATGATATTTAGGTTTCATTAATTTGTGGCAATAGCAACAAGGCACATTTTTTTGAGGCAAGCCAACTTAGTCTAAGCTCTACTAAAAGACTCTGTTTCACCTCTGCTGCAAATACCAAACAACATCAAACTCTGACTGTCAAAAGTTTAAGCCACCAACAATTAAGTGTTCAAAGGTAGACAATTGGTCTGCATAAAATAGAAAAACAAAATTACAACTGTATTATTGTAATATATAGGTTGAATGTTGTAAATTTGAGACTTAATTGACTATATGTAAGACCTTATCCTCATAGTTCATGAAATAAATGCCCTATATTACAATATCACTCTCAGTATAATGTATTTTCTTCTCTTTATGTTAGCAGCAACGTTTTTTATCAGAAAATGTTTAAACTTGGTACATGTCTGCTGTATTTTTTAAAACCAAGGTACACAGAGGGCCATTCCTGAATGCACAACACATCAATCTACGACAGCAGACAACCATTCTGGGTGCCACACCTGTCAGTTATGAACAGAACAGTGAGGCTACAATTCACACAGGCTCAGGCAAAATGATAACGTGATAGCATGGACATATCCAGCCTTGTGCCAACATGTCAGGCTGATGGTGGCGGTGGTGTAATGCTGTGGAGGATTCTTTGGGATGGGGTGGAACTGGACATTTGCATAATGGGAGTGCAGTCCATAAATATGTGACACCTGTGTGATGCTATCATGTCAATATGGACCAAAATCTCTGAGGGGTGCTATGAGCACCTTATCAACTCTTTGCCATGAGGAATCAAAGGCCATAGGCATCCACATATATTGGTAAAAGAGCCCTTGATTAGACCTCTTTTCAGGATTCAACCCTGTGAAAACTGCTGAACCTGTCATTGTGGGAGGAGCTGTTGACTGTTATAATTTCTGTAGGTAGTTAAAGCTTGTGACATCATAAATGCTCAGGGCCTTTAAAGCAGTTTTGAAGGCAAATAGGTGTCAAACCAGGTACTAACATGGTATACATTCTAGTCAACACTGTTATCAATTAGCACAATGCTTGTGTCAGTGTCTTTTTTACACTTACCTCATTTTCAGAAGAACTAGCGGACAGCAGAACCTCCTGGGCATCGAAAAACTCAGACAAAGACTCAGTGATTGAAGCTCGGCTCTCATTGGACACCTGATGGACAAGGGGATGGGATTCGTCCACGGAGTCTTGTTTCTAAGAGACACAGAGCTCAGGGCTATAATTAAGAACAAGAAAAGGGCACCACCGTGACAGATACATTGGCTGAAAATTACAGGGTGATTCACTGAACAATACAGTAACAATGACGGACAATGAGACCATCACAGCATGCAAACTGGACACTCAGTGCAGTGGAATACAGTCATATGTCAAATGATCTGAACTTTTTAAGTTAAATGAGTTTTTAGATATAACAGTCAGATAAAATAAAACTTTTAAGCTTGCTTGTTTTAATATTTATAATAACAGCATTAACTGGAATTACACTGAACTTCTAAAATCAGGATCAAAATCTAAATATTAGGTTATGTTTTGAATTAAGTCCAATGTCACAATATATTTAGGGCATAAGCATAAATCAAATGTACTTCCAAAAGACTGTATAGTATACAGTCTTTTCAATAATATATCAGTTTGACTTTATGATTTAAGTTAGAGGTGCAAGCATGCAACAACTGTGCACAATCACCATTCTGCAAACTCTACATGACATGTTACTGTTAATATAAACAGTCCACATTCAAATAAAACTCAAAGCATTTAAATAATCCTCTTAAAAATTAAATCAAACCACAAATGAGGTATTCTCAAAACCATGCATGTAAATGAGCATGTCCCTCCACCCTTTATGACCAGCACTAATTAATCAGCCCTGGGATCATCTCAGAGGCAGCTCATTAGCTGTGCGCTGTGTGTTCACCAATTTTCCACAGGAATGATAAGGACGATCAGCTCACACTCTCTGGTCGGCAAATCTGATTAAGCAAGCTCTGAGCTTCATCCTGAGACAATAATGTGCCAGGTAGTTAGAAAAATTCTCTCTGTGATTGTGAGGCTCAACAAATGACTGAGAGGGAAAATGTTCCCTGAGAAACGTGTACTCAAGTAAATCTAATTGACCTTTTTGCTGGTCGTGATAAATCAAAGGGAGTCAAATAGTCTGGATGAGAGAGAAGGGACAGCTCATTTGTTCTGTGGAGGATTCCAGATAAGACTGAAATGAAATAAAGACAGAGGAAATAATAACCATAATGATGGTGCTGGGAAAGGGAGCAGAGTTACTGCATTTGTGTAACCCACCTGCGCAGGAGCAGTTAGATTTATTAAAATGGGCTCTACGATGTTGGACTCGGTGTGAATCTTGCACAGCCGCTCTCTGAGCTCAGAGTTCTGGGCTAACGCCTGAAAGAATAACCAGTTTAAAATGTTTATAACCCAAACCCAACAAATGAAGCCTGGATTAATGGCCAATGAGCCAAACAAGATACCGGGAATGCTGTCAAGGTGGCCAGTTCTTTTAATGACTTCTGACAATGACCAAGTCTGCAGATGATATTTTGGTATGACAGACATTCATAGGTGGCAGCTGGAGTAAACCAGCCCCTTAAATACTGTATTTTAGATACAGGATGGGCATTCAGAACCAGTCCAAGCTAACAAACTGAATCTAACTCGTTTGAAGCATTAGTCCCTTTCACAGTGCATTTGTCCCAAAGTGTTACAATGAAGTACTGTCATGTTAACACTTTGAGTTACATATGTTGTAGGAAAAGTGCTATATAAATAAACTTGACTTGACTTGACTGTCATGTAAATACCTTAAGACGTTCATGTTGCAGCCTTGATAGTCTGACATTGCATCGGTGGATATTGCACTTGGTCAGTGATCGGGAGGTTGCTCGTTCAAGCCCAGCTCCGGGCGACACAAAGCGATATGTCCTTGAGCAAGACACTTAACACCAAGTTGCTCCCACTGCTGCGTCAGTGGCGTGTAAATGGGCATGAAAATGCGTGACAAACATAGAAACTCGGAACCATCAGTGAGTGAATGGGTGTGAATGAGTAGGTGTGACCTGCGGTGTAAAGCAGCTTTGAGTAGTCAAAGACTAGAAAAGTGCTATATAAGCTCAAGTCCATTTATATTTGTGTCAATTCACACAATGCAATTTGGCTTTAGAGGCATGACAGAGCATGCTGAAGTGTAAAGTTCACAAACCCACAGCCAGACCCAGGCTCATAGTGCTACCGTCCTAAGGAGAGTCCACAAGACCCCTCCTCTTTTTAATGTATATTTAAAAGGTAGAGTCAACTTATTCTGCAATTTAGCCTTCATGACATTCACAGGAGCAAAAACGTTACAGGACAGAACAGCAGTGTGAAATGTCTTTGGATATTGCTTTCCTTACTGTTTAACAATTCTCTTATCAATGCCTACTTTGGTCTATAGGACTGGCAAAACAATAAAGTCACATCTCCAGTCAGAGACCTGACAGGAGAGAGAAGCTATTCTGTGTGGTTTTATTCTACACTAAATATTACTAACAACACATCATGCAGTGTCTGAGTCTGTGAGATATCAAACGAGTGAGAACACCAGCATCATGTTTAAGCAGATGTTGAAGTAGCAAGCTTTAAATATAAAAGTTCCATGTGTTTGACATTGTTGACAGACCTGTTTTTTTTATCACAGAATTTCTACAAGAACCAGATGGGGCGTTTATGAATTGGATATGTGAGCAGAACTTATGGCATTTGAATCAGATAGTTGTATGAGATGCCTCCACTTTTAGACATTGGTACCTACTCTGTCCTAGGCTCATGGTAGGAACATTTTCAGTGTTTTATTAGAATGTGTTTAGTGACACTCTAAAGGTGTTTTTTTTTAACTTCTTTTCAATAAATTGCTAGACTGATCACCAGATCTTTTTGAAGTTTGTCACCTGAAAAACCACAAAGAGATTCTGACACTCTTACAAACCCCTCTGTTCCATCCCTGATCAGATCAAGCTGTTCAGGTGTAAGTCCTTCTGGTCACACCCCTCTCAGGAAGTCGATATAGGTGTGGTTCTTGGTTCTATGTTCCTAAGTTTACTGTCGCTGAACAAACTTGTTTCTTTCACTGAAATTGCTTGTGGGCTAGACTTACAAATGGCTCAGGTACTGCCCAAAATCTGTAGGAGGTGGCATATCCACCAATGACATCATTAGGGGAATATTTTCCGACAACCTGTTTGTGCACACATTTTCTGAATGGTGAAGAACTCCACAGAGGGGGAAACAATATTTTTTTAATATTAGGAGGTCTGTAGAAAGGCTATGGGATGATGTATTTGAAAACCACTGAAGTTTTTTTTTTTGGATAATATGGGGCCTCTGCTGGAGACCTTTTTGGCTACCATTTGACTCCTTACTTTGGGAATCCCAATCCCTAGCATAGTTAATGTCACATATATTTTTCCGTAGTTTTTGCCTGATGTATGTTGTCTTGAAGCTCTACTTTGTGTAGGAATAAAGATGTGAAACACAGAAATTTAACCGCTCATTTACTGACTGAATTACTGGTAAATTACAGCTGATTTCTCTCCATTTTAGGAGTCAGTGAAGTAATCTTGACTCTGGCGATTTTATCTATTTTAACTCTTAATCTTTCCTGCTACACCAATAAAACAGGAAACCAGGCCATGATTTGTTTTTCTATACCCTTTTATCCCTTTTGGGGGCGGGGGGGCTGGAGCCTATCCATGCTGTCATTAGGCAAGAGGCAGGGTACACCCTGAACCCGCCGCCAGTTGATCAAAGGGCCACCAATTCATGAATATGAAGTCTTACATCAAGTCATGTGGTTTCCCTACAGACGTGACAGAGAGCCACACAGGTCCAATCTACATCATTTACCCATTTCTGACACCTTTTGAGGTGGAAGCTGAGTAATCAGGAAGAAAACTGAACACCTCTTTGGGTATTTCAAAGACTCTGGCATATTGCTGTGTGGAAAAGAAGTCAGCAACAATATAACCATGAGTATTCGGAAGACAGAAAATAGAAAAGGTGTCTGAGTGGGAGACAGCAGTAACAGGAAATATAACCGCATTTAAAATGTGCTTTTGTTCTGGTGGGCTGACATCACACCAGCAGTCAGAAATCCCTCTGAAAGGCTCATCGATGTGTCACAGCTGGTGAGTGGTGTGGGAGGGCACATGTTGGAGGAGTGAATCGACTAAAAGAAAGCGCCTGGTGACTGATAACACTTGGTTTGTGATTGTGTAGGTGTTTCTCCAACTGATTCATAAATAACGACAAAATTATGTTTCTGTGTTTTTTTTAATTGGGGTTGGGGGCAAAATAATTGTTTTCAGTGTGAGGGTTGAGGTCTGTGTGAGCAGAGTTAGAACATTTTGGAAAATCCAACTAGAGCAAATGTGATGACATTTATTGAAAGTGAAAATACTTGGGTCTCTACAAGTGTTTTGCCTTCCTCCCACAGAAAAAAGACAAGTTTCTTCAGTAAACTGGTGGATCTAAATTAAATTCTAATTCTTGCAAATACTTTACTCGTTTCTACCCAGTGGGCCCTACTGTATGCCTGTCCCAAAGGGTTTTGGGCAGGTGTCTTCTCTAATTTGAGCCTGTTTCATTTTTACACCCAACACCCACACTGTGTACTTTGCAAATGATCATGTGCTCTTTTCTGTGCCCAGGGGTGTGTTTGTCTAAAATGATCAGTGATCAGGTGCAAAGTTGGTGTGTTCCTAGCTTGAAGACACAGAAAATTATTGTGCTATAAACATCCATCTACCTGGTCTAAAGCCTGTGTTGCAGAATGTTTCTGCTATTTTGTGGATGTATAGAGACACTGAAAAACATCTGTCAAATGCTAAACTGAACTTGTTTCACCCACATGGGACCCATAGCAGCACAACTCTAAAGTTAAATGTCATAGCAAAAAACACAGAGCAGAGAGACAGCCTGTTTTCTTTTTAACTGCAACCCTCCTCAGTACGCTATTCCAGTGTGGTCTAGAGTAGCATAATAGTCACAGAAAAAGGAAAACACATACCACACGCTATTGAAGATTTTAACAACACAGACCTACATTTATTCTATGTCTAAACGTTCTAATAACTGTCACTGATACTTATGCTAACAGAAAAAAACAGATTATCCACTGTATTTTATGCATGCAATAGAGAACAGACGCAAGGACTCCTGCAGGGAAAATGGGAAAATAAACTGCTTCAAACAAACGTTTACTGATGTCAAGTAAACAACTCTATCATAAACATAAACCTGTCTGATCCTCTTTGTTTTAACAGGAGACTTAAATGATTCATGAGGCTTCACTTTTACACCCATGTGGAAGTGCCTCACTCATGTTTTTAATTATTTTTTATGCTCTGGGATGCTAATGTGAAAAAAATACTTTGAAGTATTAAGATATTTCAAACAGCGTTCTCTGTGTTCTTTGAGTACAATGGCAAAGTAAACAGAGAGGAACTAAATAATCCAACACAAATTCTGAGCAATCAAATCCCTCCTGTAAAGGGCAAAGCGCATTGGGTCAGCCTTTGGAATGATAATTTACATTATCAAAAATTGCTAATTTAGACCGCCATGCCCCAAACCACTGTGTACTACACGCTTTAAGACAACACACCTCACATTATCAAAATATAGCCCAGTGTCTCACAAAAATAATGTGCTTTAAATTCTGAGAAAGACCTTCTCAGTTGTACTGTATAGAACAGAGGGCCTGCTCAATTAAACCAGCAGTCTCTGGTCATCATGGTGTTATTGTGCTGCTTCATAAACTATCTTGGCTCTCCATGCAATCTTACATTTCTGTCATATCCTAAACACCTATGGCCAACTCTTCCCTCTTCTGCAACATTGAAAACTTCACATTTTGACAGGCATGTAAGAATGTGCAACTGGGTAAATATTGGGGGCTGGATATCCAAAGATTCTCTGGCACTGCATATATTGGTTAATTATTCTGATAGCATATTGTGCGTGTGGTGTTCACTTACTGTTGACAGCGCATTTTTCAAACCAACAACCTGTGGGGAGGTTGGGGGACATGTATCATGATCCAGACACTGTTTTAGCCTCTCTCTCTCAGATGTCAGTGAACTCAAGGCAGATGTCATAGTGGCATGCACTGTAAAAGAGGGAAAGAGAGGAAACTACTTACCAATCTGCATAATATGATTGAAAAATAATGCAGAGAAAGTCTATCATGCTGAGCTTCTGATAGAAGGGCAACAAGTGTGAAATTTTGATTATTTCCTGTTGTTTTATGACATTCATTTCAGCAAAAACTTCATAAATGACACCTGGGAGGCAACATTATTATAATTCATAGACAGTGTTACAACAATTTTAAAACAGCTTAAACTGAGCAATCAAATGCCACTGGAAGCTGTTCCTTAGTGCCACTCCAAAAACACGAGAATGGTGATGCTTTCTCTGTTGAATGAATTCTCATTACGCTATTATGAGCATCAGATAATGGAAAAGAAATCACAATTAGTAGAAAAATTAATCAAAATATCTACTTTACAAGTTTTGTAAGACAGTAATTGTGAACAATTTGCTCAGTAGCAGCTACAGAAACTGCTAAAGGCATTGTAGGAATCCTAATGACAGAAAAATTAATTTATCTGTAATGAGCAGCTGCCTTTTCAATTCTCACCTCCATTTGAGTAACACCATGTCAATACTAGCATAAATGGAATTAAACAGCTTATCATTTTCTTCAATGCAAACAACTCAACCTTGCCAAAAAATGGGCCCCTCCAGTTGTTCTGATAAAATACATATGATACTGAGAGGAAAATGCAGAGCTGAAAACTTTTCACCCACAATTAGCTGCAACCCGGCAGAAGTCCTCCTGCAACTTGGCCACGTCAAAAGCAGAGTCCAGGGATACAGTGTCAACCTTGTCATTGCCCATAGCAGCACTGGAGAGATTTGGGTTGGAGGCATGGAGGCGAACGGAGCCAGAGGAAATGCAGCTGGGTACCTGAAGTAAAGCTGGATAAGTAATGCTTGGAGGGAGATAGGGACCAAAAAGTGCTGTATGATCATCCTTTCGTTTTTACTTTTGTCACCTGCAGAGTTGCTTTGACGTCTTTGTTGTAGTTTTTAGCACGCCATTTCCTTGGAGGTCTCTTTTCCTTTTTTGGAGTGTCAAATGTAGATGCCTGGAGAATCAAATAAATCGCAAAGAGTTGCTTTATTTTTAGAAAAGCTTTTTATAGCTGGTACTTTCAGAAATAGAAGTCTATTTATAGTGGCAAATGACCTCAGGGCAACAAAATATCTAAGTGGAGAAAAACTGTAAAAGACAGGTTGGGTATTAAACTCACAATTCTGAGTCGACTTCTTTGTAAGATATAACTTTCTCACTTAGTTATTCACCAAGAGATTTTTAATTGAATACAATACGAGTATTTGACAGTTATCATTTGTTCATTTACAACTACAATGATCAAACAAACACATTAAAAAGTGTCTCTGAACAGATACAACAATTACAAACACTTCCTGAGCGCATGATTTCATACATTTATTCTACTTTGCTCCCCACAGTAACATGTAAACTTATGCATTTTCTAGAGACTTTCAGAAATTAACACAGTTTAATGCAAAACCGGCTCTGTTATACAAATAAATTGGAAGAATGAGAAGTAAAGAAAGTACCCTAAGTTTACTCATTACAACAGAAAGATGAATTTAAACAGAATATGCACTCACAGTCACTGTATTATGTAGAGCATGGTAAGAAAAGAGAAAATGTCCAGTGAGCTGCAGTTCTCTGGGCAAAAATGTGTAGTTGATGCCAGAGATCAGAGGAGAGAAGCCATAGAGGTTTTTTTTACAATCTTAGTGTGTTACAGTTTTATTTGGTAGATGCTTTTGCCTAATGCAACGCACATCTAAGACTAAGTACAACACAAACAAGAATTTGTCTGGAAGGAACAACACTGAAATGAAATATTGAGAGCCCAAGTATGGTGGTGTATAATGAGAAGAGCAGGGGACCAAGACCTGGGCCCGTATTCCTAAAGATTATGAGAATCCTCTCAGAGAGCTCCTAACTTAGCCTAAAAATTCCCAGCAAGGAGTCTTAGCTCAGGAGTGATTCCAGAACACTCTCAGAGAACTCTGAGCAAGGAATGGACAGAAACTCCTATCTTAGTGAGGAGGTGTGGTTGACCCCGTTGCTAGGTATGAGTCATCATTTCCAAAACTGTGATTGGTTGATCCTAAAAGCTGGATAAAAAACTTACTTTTGGTGATAACTGATAAACTTAATCATGGAATCTATTCTTATGTAGACTGTGTAATTTTAAATAACATCACATAAGAGAAAATACATGTTAAATGAATTGTAAACTGGACAATAAAATAATCCCACTGAATGCCCACTTATTCACATAGTGATGGTTATATTAATTTGCTTTTATTAATTGCATGCTTTTGTACTTTCAACTATCAACATCTCAACTTAATTTGGTATTAACGAGTGTAACACAGCACAGCTTTTATCAGTGTCCTTGACTGCTGACAGGTGTATAAGAAGTAGGCTTGTCTAGCTTTTACATCTGCTACAAACTAGTGAACAACAATGGAGAAAAAAAGAACAAGAAAACCCAACTGGACTGAGGAACAGTGTTTGCTTTTGGCTCAGTTGATCAATGAGCATAAAAGTGTTTAGAGGGATAAATTTAGCCCCAGTGTCACAGTGCAAGCCAAGGAGCAAGCCTGGGACACTATACCACAACAGATGAATGCCTCCTTTCCGTTGGTTGTGCGCACAAGTGAGGATTGCAAGAAGCGGTGGTATGTGTTGCAGTCAAAAGCAAAAGAGGAGATTGCGGCACAAAAACGTGAAGAATATCTCTCCTGCCTCTTCCCTCCGCCATTTTGTCCTCTGCTTAGGGAACTCCTAAGCTGCTTAAAAGTCCTCTTCCCTGCTCCTAATAGATCTCACCTTAGGAGCACTCTTAGGAGCTAGGATTCTTTTGGAATAGCTTTTATCTTTACTAGGATCTACTCTTAATTTTTAGGAGAAATTCTAAGAAAACACCAAGATTCTAAGAATTTTCTCAGAATTTGGCCACTAGGAGCAACTCTTTGCACTAAGAATCTTTAGGAATACGGGCCCCGAACTCTGAGGTACCCCTGTTGATAAGACATTTGAATTGGACACTCCTCCCTGCCAAGATACTCTAAAGCAGGGGGGGTCAAACTGATCCAGTAAAGGGCCACGGTGGCTGCAGGTTT
Organism: Scarus forsteni; assembly: GCA_036419115.1. NCBI lineage: Eukaryota > Metazoa > Chordata > Actinopteri > Labriformes > Labridae > Scarus > Scarus forsteni. Next base: position 12,213,366 of record JAZDUH010000111.1, on the reverse strand, counting down.
TCATTCCAGCCAAGCAAGAACACACCTGATCCAACAAATCAACCGTGTAAAGAGAATCCAGTTGATTGGATTATTTGCGTCAGGTGTGTTCTTGCTTGGTTGGAATGAAAACCTGCAGCCACAGTGGCCCTTTACTGGATCAGCTTGACACCCCTGCTCTAAAGGATCCCCCCGTGAGGTAGGAATTGAACCATGAACGGAACAGATCCTGCAAAATCAAATTCAGAGAGTGTGGAGAGGAGGATTTGATGGTTCACTGTGTCAAAGGCAGCAAACAGGTCCAGCAGCATTAGGACAGGGGTCTTAAAAGCAGCTATACTCAGTTACAGAGATTCTGTGACTGACAGAAGTGTAGACTCAGTAGAATGGCCCCGCCTAAAGTCACACTCAGTTGAATCAAACAGTGGAGCATAACAGTTTGGATCACATCATAAACTGTATATACTCAGAAACCTGATTATAGATATTGTGCTTAAGTGTTTTGGACACAAATGGCAGAAGTTAAGCCAACCAGTAATTTTCAACCTAGGCTGGGCTAGGTTGAGGATAGTGTTTTAAACAAATGTTTGCTTTAAAGCAGTGGGGAAGACACCGGTTACCAAGAATGAATTAATTATGTCCGTGCCTGCAGGGTTGAGTTCGGGCAGAATGGTTTGCAGGATGTTTGTGGGAATTGGATCAAGAGGGCATGTTGTGGGCTTTGAGTTTTGGGGGGCTTTGGGCTTGAGTCTTCATCCTCTTCCAGATGAGACTGATAAAGAGGTAACAGGAACTCAAAAAGACCACTTGTTACAACAAAGGTATGTAGAGTGCCGTTTACAAAGGCAAAATAAGTTGAATCTCCAAGCAGATGGGCTATAGCAGCAAAAGGCTGCACCAGAGGCCACTCCTGTCAGCTAAGAACAGTAAAACTGGGGCTTTAATTGACATGAGCTCAACAAAACTGGAACAGGAAAGTACTTACTCATCCTGCCCTCCCGTATAATTGATTCAGGCTTTGGTGGTGATGTAATAGTGGGGGGAATATGTGTTGGAGAGTAACAATTGGATGTGAGTCAGCTTAAGGCTGTCTTGCATTATGGACAGAATTTTTTCAGGCACACATTTGTGACCCACTAAAAGCAGCTTTATGACACACCCTTAGGTTCCAGCCTACAAGTTTAAAACTACGTCTACGGTATGTGATATCAAAGAAATATTAAAGTATCAAAAGTTTGACAATCTTGCCCACCAGCTGTCTCAGACCTCATCAACACATTAAACTATTATGATTAAACACTATCAATGCCAAGTTGAAAGATTTTGTGACAGTGTTCACCTGCAGTGTTTGGATTGATGGAGCTGAGTAGGTGCGGTGGAGGACTTCCATACTTTGAAGCAAGTGGTTGAGCTCCAGGAGATAGGCTTCACAGACTGACAGATCTGTGCAGAGCAAAAGACATTTAGAGAAGCATGTAATGGAGATAAAATACTGTATGATTAACTGATCAGAACAAACCTTTATGAAGTTTGGCAAACACAGTTAATACATGACTTTACAATTATGATGTTATTTTAACTCCTGTAAGTAGATTAGACCATGAGGCACATCATATCCAAACATCCAGCTTGCAGGTTAAAGGGTGTTGCCAAATTTTAAAAAATACAGCCCTCTCTTAGTGGACAAACAGATGCCTCAAAGACAAAGTCACAGAGGACAGTGACAAGGGCCCATCAGAACCCAGAGGAGTGCTAGTTATTATTATTTCATACATACATAATATATACAAACATAATAAATGTAGTTTTTTGGAAGATCTTTGAGTCTGTTTCAGGAAGTACTGCACATGCTGGAGTGTCCTGAAGAGCGTGTGTGAATCCTGGCTGTCTATTGGCTGTCTGCTCTGTTATACACTTTATACTGAATTTTCCAACAACTTTTCTGATCTTCTACAGTAGAAGTGTGCTGCTGCACATCTTGTGAGAGTGAAACAAGCTCAGTAAAGTGTGTATTTGATCTCATAACAATGTTAATTTTGTTGACTCAGTGAAGAGTAGGACACTTTGGAACAGGCAACACACTTAAATTAAGAATTGTAAAACTAATAGTGAATTAGGTAAGAACAAGACCTCACATTACTATGAATAAAAGTTGTACAGACATGGCACACAGAAGATAAATAATTGGTACTCAGAGTAAACAAAGGGGAATAACTTTACAGGTGTTAGTCCAACCTTGTGAGGGAAACAGGCAAAGCTCTTAGCAAAGCTAATCAAAACCATAAACTTGTAAAACAGCTGCCTTATTCAATAATCTGATGAATGAAACTCTTCATCAGCTGTAGATTATGGTCATGCAAATTGGTTAAAATTAGGCTCTTAACAGCTGATATCAGCAACTATGCTAAAATTAGCATGCTAATAACCAGGTAGTTTTTGGTGAATATATGGACCCCAAACCAGTATTTCTGAGAAATTTTTGTTTAGATTACTTAATTATGAGCCTTTATTAATCCCCAGTGACAGAAAATATGTCATAGCAGCTATAATATATAAACTTTACCGGGTTAATGCATTCACCACCCTACTGAAATATCAAATCACAGGAGGAAGGACCCATAAAGATGGGAAATATCAAAACAAATTAGAATACCATCAGTAAATAATGCATGTCAGACACTCCAGAAATCACATGTGTTAGCTCACCTTTACAACACCTGTCCATGTCATTGGAGGACTGCAGCCAGGCTGCTACTTTGGCTTGACTGCTGCAGCTGAAAGGAAAGGCTGCTGCTGAAGGCACTGTGGACTGCCTTCTCATAGATATGCACTGCAGTAACAGACGAACAAACGCAGAGGTCAGGACAGTAACAATTTACTCCTATTAAAGTATCCTATTGTGCCTCAAATGGAAAAATTAAATGAATACACATAAATACAAAGGAAAGCACCAAGAAAGAAAATAAATGCTCCCAATAGATTTCATTGAGTGTTGCAGAGGTTTACCCTTCTGATAGAGGCACTCTCCGGCATGCCCGGTGAGTTGGGGGAGGGGTGGTGGGTGTAGTAGAAGGACTTCTCGTTCGGGTACATTGCAATCTCATTTTGCCGATAGAGTCGATGGTGACGCAGTTTGGACACCCATTCATCAAACAGCTCCGGTGACTTAATCTGCAGAACGTATACAAGACACAGTAACCGACACAAGGACATGGAGGGGTTGTGAAGGTGGAAAAAAACATGCAGCTACTGCAACCCTTCCTTTTTCTCTACACCAACTAATGAGGACATTTTAAAATTATTTTAATGTTAGCAACTGTTCCTGAAATCAAAACTTCATCACATAAATACTCCAATCTTACTCTTCAGTATGTGTCAGTGTGTTCAGATGGATTGCAGCCATTGGCCTTGTGGTTTACCTTAAGGTGATAGATATTTTCCTCGGCATCAAGATCGATACACTTGGATTTTTTCTTAATTGCCATGACAGAGAGCCCAACATCAATGCAGCCGTGCAGCTTCCCTCTCTCTATCTGCAAAGCAAACAACTAATGTAATGCAAACAACAAACCACTGTGCAACTGAGTCACAGAGCTCCAGTGAGGAGTTTTTATGTCATGATAAAACACACCGACAATTGAACGCTACATGTCTGGAACTAAAGAAACAATTGAGAACAAGTGTTTTGCTACATAGGTTTTGTTTTCAGCTTCTTTTTTTTTTTTGAGAATGCTGCAGTGGGGTAGGTATCAGAACCGCTGATTAACTGCAAGATACATGATGTGTTATAAATCCAATTTTTAAATCACAGCAGAGGTTTTGTCAACAAACACAATTAAGGCATGCTATTTGAGGTCAAATTTGTAGGGATTTCTTTGTCCACATGCTCACAGGAAAAAGAAGTTGTGTGGGGGTCCTGATGAGGTCTCATTCAGTGGTAACAATTCACTCACTTTAAATTGCCTTTGTTTCATGACCAAGTACTTGGGAAATCAATACACGGAGACAAATTATAGATTTGGAAGCTATTTATTGATTCAAAAATCCATTCTTTCTTCCACTAAACAAAAAGTCAGATAGATTTTAAAGTTGGACATGTGTCCATATTAACCACAGCCATTACAGAGCATTAGGGCTGCTCGATTACTGGAAAAAAATATCATTATGATTTTGATGACATTGAGTCCACAGTTAAAGGGGACAATCTCTCACTGATTTTTTTGGACCGATTTAATAAATAATTTAGTATTGAGATTAAGCTACACTTGCTTAATACATTCAAATGTTATTGTAAGCAGAGAACACTAGAGCCTCACTGGCCAGGGGGAAATGGGAGGAGTCTAGCAGGAGTCTGTGGTTGTTCTGCCGCACCCTCTGTAGTGTTGCTGCTATTTAGGGGAATGGCGGGTAGGCACAGAGTAGGTAATCAGGCATTAGGTGAGCCAGAGCTTCTTGTCCCTTGGACTTACGGACTCCATCAGGGAGAACCAAAGAGGGCAGTGGGTGGAGGACTACAAAGCAAACAGGTTCGCCTCTGCTCATCCATACATGTCCCATATTTCCTTTATAACCTCTGGATGAAGCCTCTACTCCCCAGGGAGAGGTTTGTGGCAAGACAGACAGTCTGCTTTACCATTTTGTGGTTGCAAAGCAAAGCAAGGGACAGTCCGTATCAGAAGACAGTGTGTCTCCTGCAGCAACTGGGGTGATCTAGTGCCCCCTTGGTGACTGATGTGGTAGACAGTGGCTAAGATGTTTGAGTGCACAAAGATGTGTCTGTCCTTTAAATCTGGCAGGAACTTGGTAAGTGCCAAATAAATTGCACCCGGAGCTCGAGAACATTCATGTACTTTGAAGCTTCTGGAACTGTCCAGAGCCCTTTTACCTTCCAGTGTTGCCACCCTGACCCCTCATCCAGATGGGGAGGCATACGTCATCACCACCTGGCAACCCAAGAGAAGTAAGCTCAACTGGATGCCTTTGGCAAGAAACTCCTTGCCCCACATAATTGTCACTTGGTTTGGTGTCAAGTCACACGTGTCTGGGAGCAATCCATTGGCTACAGCTAACTTCAAACTAATGAAATGACAACTACCTACCCGCCACCAGCATACACACTGTAGATAAGGGAAACGCAGTCTAAAACAACCCGAAAACCAGGCTTTTCTTAGAAACAGACTTAATTCAAAGTTAAGAGATAATAGTCATCTGACCTGCCCACTTTCACAACTGACAATAGCCAGTCCTTACGTTGAACACAAAAGGTACTGGCAAAAACGCTAGCCTAAGCTCGACTCTTTGGACATAATGTAGTCCTTAAAGGAGGCAAAACGGATTACTTGCAACAATATAGAAGGAACGTCTTTCATGACAAGTGGGCATATTGGCTACGGACTTGAGATGGTAATTTGTGCCTTTGTTTCTTCATGGCTTGGTTATTATAGATTTTAGTTTACATGGCTGCAACACATCATTTAGCAGCCAACAAGGGGTTCAAAATACAACTGTCAAGCTTTTGACAAAGTCACAAGAAGGGTCTCATGTCATTTCTGTCATAGTTTCTTTGCACTGACTTCTTTGCATGGTCAAAAACCTGCACAAATCTGAGGAAACAGTACTGATGAGGTCTATGCTTCTAAATTTTGTAAATGTCTCCTTCAGGAGTTGAAACGCTGTGGACATCTTAAAAAGGCAGTTGAAGTCCCACCTGTTTCCTTTCATTTACTTTTCTGGATCTGCAATTATGTCATTACACATACATTTGTATTCATCTCTTATTTTGAAGCACCTTGTGAGAGCCTCTTGAATGGTGCTGAATAAATAAACTCCATTTTGCTGTTTTGAAATTCACAGGATGAACAGAAGCATAAATCATTGCAGCTGAGATTTTCTGCCTTGTAATTGTAGGGCTTTTGACATTTTTTTTTCCATTTATCAGTATTTCAACATTATTTGTCATAGCAGGTGCCTTTAGATATCATCTTATATTCTGTAGATTTCTATGCTATGGCTTAGTTTTGCCTAATGTTTCACTTTAAACTACACTAACCATAATCCCTGAGTATATCAGCAATGTGTCTAATTGGCAGAGGCCTCTTTTTCCATGATGTTGTTTTCAACCCCCGCAAACTTGCTAATGTTAATGAGGAAAATACATCATACCACAATTGACACATTCAAGAAACTGAAACTACTGCAAAATTAATCAAACTAATTTTAAACTACAATGTAGATTAATAACGTAAAGCCTTGGTCATGTTATTGATTCAAAAGCTATAATTTTAAGTAAATTAACGGAATCACAAACGATTGTGGGGTATATAGCAATTTTACAGTCAGGAAAATGTATAGGCTGTACCCCTGTTCGTGTTTTCTTTCAAAGGTGTTTTTGCACTGAGCTCAAATGTTTTACAGTCATGAGTAGCTGGTTGGTTGAAAGAAGATTTACTGAAATTTCAGTACTGGGTTCTCTTCTGAAACCAAAGCAAGCGTATTCTAGAATTTCTTGTTATAACGAGCTAGCTTTCGCAGCTGTATCTACGACTATTGTCTCATCTGCCAGAGTGGCTCTGAGTGATGACGAATCCAGTGGCGTCTCATTTCTCAGGAGTGTGTTTTCACCCCTACCTCTTGGCCCTCAAAACAGAGGGCTAAGGGGTAGAGCCAGGGGAAGGAGTAAGACGAAGGGGAAGGGCTGAGGGGTAGAATTGAGATTCACCCTTATTCTGAGCCAGCCACCATTCAAACAAGAGCTGCGGTTAGCTCTCAAAGATGCTTGGATCAATCTACCTATAGAGTTCCTGTAATAACTATGCACAAGCATACCTTGAAATATTTACGCTGCATTGAAGGCAAAGAGTGGTCACACAAGGATGGATCTAATTTAAGTTTCACTTATTTTCATTAACTTTACATTTATTTGCAATAAACAAACATTCAACACTTTTGTTTTTGAAAGTGTGCTTACTTCACACCCGCCTAAAATGTTTGCACATTTCTCTGTATAAAGTTAAGTGGCTACATAACCCACAAATTCCACACAACGTGAAAGTGCCGCACAGCGCCGCACCCTTGAAACGTACTGCGGAGCGCTTGGCTCCCATTCTAGTCTACCAGACAAATTTCACTGTGCACTATGTGGCAGCGCTTTCAGTGGGGTTTGTCTGTGGGAGCAGGACTTTAAAGTTACGTGGAAAGTGGGGTTTATTGTAGCCTTACCTTTTCATGGTCACTGTATACAGCTTTGTCCAACCCTGCCCCTTTATACTGGGAATGGAGGTTATTAATTTGTGTGTGCTTCCATTTACATGTTCTTTTGTTGTCCTGGTTTAATTATTTTGGAGACAAGGGGGCATCTCTTGTTAATTTCTTTAAATTTTGATCAGTTGGCACAAACAAAAACTGCACAAAACACTTGAATTTTTGATAGTACCTCTCTAACACATAAATGTCTTTCATCGAGGTGATGTGATGTCATCTAATAGCAACCAATGATCTGTTTATATAACTCAGCCCTTGCACAGAAACCTTTTTACCTTGAATGACTGATGTGAAATTATGTAAAACTGTTAGTTAGACTGAACTATTTGAGACCTATAAGTGATGAAGAAAGCTTTCAGCAATAACGGACACAGACAGAGTGACAATTTGATAAAGACAAGAGAAGAACACAGAGTCTCTTTTTGTGATCTTTTGTAGCGAATAGACTGCACAGTGTCCAGCCCACAGGTGTTTTTTCTTTTACTCACATCTGCGCTGCACTTTCCATACTTCAGGATGCCCTTGTCAAGGAAGAAGTATCTCTGCAGAAGAGAGGACAATTAAGAAAAAAGATGCAGCTGCAACATCCCTTATCTGAAGTCACTGGTATGACTCAGTGATCATGACATGCATCTAGCTAATTTGTGCTGTTAATGTCTCATGCACTGACATGTTTGTCATCCTCGTACCCTGTCTGTCATTATTTAAATCACTTTGCTGCAATGATCCCACTGCTCTCTCTCTGTAAATGTGATTCTAGCTGCTCTTACTGTACATTGCCAGAATCAGACTGTTGAGAGTGCAGCGATTTGAAAGGCTCTGACTGTAAGTCAATACTAAATCCATACGCTCTATTAACCAGCAAGCCATCAGCTAATGCATCCACGAGGAGGAACACCAAGACGTCTCAAGCGTATCATCGCAGTGAAAGCTTTTAGACTGAGCATGAGCAGACACTGACCCAGGCCACATGTGGCTCCTCTGTGGGTGAAATCATCCGCGCAGTAAGCTCATTCAATTAGTGTAAAACACAGCAGAGTCATGTCAGCAGAATTTTTCAAAGAGAACCTGGAAAGCTTAAGGAACAACCGGGAAACGGTGTTAACACATCAGCTGTCAGATGTGTCTAAAAATAAGTTGTGAATTTGGTCATTCTGACAGCTGAGTGTGTAGAGGTAAGAGAGGACAAATAAGGTCATTTAAGGACCTAGCATGTGTTGGATTATGCTTTGTGCTACTGCCGGGTGATTTATCAACTGTCAGTTTAAATTACAGTTTGGGCTTCCTACAGTAGATAAACCAGGATAAATGGGATAAACCAATAACAATACAGCATGCTGTGTTGCCCTTATTTTGTTCCTGGGATTTGTCAAATATGATAAATGTTGCACTCAGCGTGTACCCCCTAAAACAGATGCTGCTTCAATTTAAGTAGGGAGCAGAGAAAGTCACAGCACATATACTATTTCAGTGGTCATCAGCCTTTTACAACTGAAGATCCCCTATGATGTTAGAAGAGAAAGTTCAAGCTCCCCATCCAAATTCAGGGGTAATCATACAGACAAAGGTTTTCATGTATCATAATTTAATTTCACCCAAATTTGAGCCAATAGATACAATCTTCAATCAGCCACTGTAATAAAATGAAGGAATAAAACTAGAGAATCAGAGGAGTTTAATTCTTATTTACATTTTATAACTTGTGCAGCTGAACAAAAAACAGACTTTAAGGCTGAAACAATGTTAGCATAAATCCCATTACAATCTGTCTGCATGTCTTGCTCATCTGAAAACTGATGGGTTGAAATGAAGTTAGTGAGATCCCTATTAACCCTTAGTTCCCCATACTGCTGGCAGGATCAAAATTGAATGACTGCATTTACAAACCATTTGTCCTATCCAGAAAAGGAACATTGGTGTAATTATTACATTTTTCGGAGGATACTTAAATGTACCACAAGTAACGACGGTAACATAGCGAAAAAAATGAAGAAAACGGGCATGTTTCTTGAGATTTCATCAACATCGCTTTAATTCTCATGTCTTCTTTGAAAATTTGCAGAAAATTAACAATTTGCTCCGGCTAAATTCTATATATATATGTATAAAAAAAAAAAACTACGCTTTTCACAAGATCAACAAGATCAACAAGATCTGAATATTTCATGTACGTCTTGAATTCGATTTTCTAAAAATCTTGGAATTTTCATCCCACAGCAGTGTCATGCAGGCTGATATTCCTGCAGTGGGTGAATACACTGCTGTTTGCTCAGTGTGTGTAAGTATGCTTGTTTGTGGGATCACCTTTCTCTGTTCTTTTCGTGACATAGGGAAACACGCCAAAGACTGGACTCAAACCAAGCTGCCTTCTGTCACAAATCCCTTTGATAAGCTTCTGTCAAGCTATCAGTGGTATTATTTTAGCATAACTTACCGACGCGTTTGTTTATACTAATAAAAACAGTGTTGCAAAAGTTGATGTTGAGGTAGAAATCATACATTGGACATATTGATACTGCTTTACTGTCCAGCAGTAGTACATTAAATTCCTGATCTCAATATAATTTTACTCATTATTGTTATGTCTTCCTTAATTAAGCAGCCCTACCTTATGCCAGCCTTTCATGGGCCATTTTCTCCTCTTCAGCATGTAGCCCTCCTGTTTCTGAGGCTCCAGAACGGAGCTGAAACCTCCACGCAGGCCCTCCACTATTTCCCAGCTGTCCTGTGGGGCAGACAGAGATGATAAGTGGACACATGTCCTGACAGATAAACTCTGCTAGATAAAATCTGCAGAGGGGCTGAGCGACACAAAAACCATGATCAGACCAAAGAACATTTTGTAGTTTCTGGCTGTTTGTTATGGAGTGTGGTGAGATATATGAGAAGGGGAAACGCCACCCTATGAGGTTTGATGTCTAGACCACTTTCTCCTCATGGCCCTGTTATCGAATTATCTTGCATGTCTGATCTCATTCTTCCCAGTATGCATTTCCTGACTGACATCAGCATTCTCAAATCTAAATCCCAGCAAATAAGAGAGATTTGGATCATATTTTGTGATAAAGTAATCTGGCATTGGTACAAACGTATGTCTCGGAAAGCAATTTCATGACACATACATAGTTTTAAAATCCATGAAATGTAATTAATTAGGCTCAAAGTGTTTACATCATGGAGTAGTTGACTCCAACTGGAGATGTTCCAATGCCATTTTTCTCTATCAATACCAATACCGATACTTGTGCTGTGGGTATCGGCTGATACTGAACACCGATCTGACACCAGTATGTCATAAAAAAAAAAAAATTCATACTACGCCTGCATGACTGTGATATGATTATCATTGTGGTAAGGCCTGGCTCAGGTTAAACCCTTTGTAAAGTATGAATAAATACAGCAATGATGCAGCATGATTGTTCTTGTTAGCTTAGTTCCAAGCCCCACATCAACCGGCTCTGACACACGTGTCTGTTCTATCTGATCAGTTCCTCCAAGTCCCTGCAGTATGCAGCACGGCGCTACCGTTTTAAGAGCAGCGAAGAAAAACGGTGCTAAAGTTTAACGGTTCAAAGCAGTAAATACATTACTAATTTAATAAATTACACGGTATCGGATAGTGCCTGGACTCCAGTACTCGCTGATACTGATATCAGCATTTTCTGCAGTATCGGAGTTATTTACGAAACTGGTATCGGAATCACAACAACTCTAACTGCAACACAGTAAATTTGCCGTTAATAAAGTACATCCCCTGACTATCTGTACTTTACTTTGGCATTATTACTTAAAGATAAATTTTCAGCAATTAGTTTAAAAAATGTACAGCTGAAAAACTATTATTTCCCATTAAATAACTACTAGATGGAAAATATTTTCTTTGGATTAACATAGTCAGGAAATGTCAGTGATTAGCATTTTTCTTTTGATACATTTCTATTTTTACAATGTGTCAGCTCAAGGTCAAAATCTGCCCTAAATGTCCTACCGGGCATAAACTGTGTTTTATGATCTTGGGAGCTTAAAATAGAAAGTGGGGCCACCTCAAAGGAAATAGTAAGACAAATATGAAAAAATAAGTTAAGATAATCCTTCATTGAACCAGAGGGGGAATTTAGGTATTGCAGCAGTACAGGGCAAGTACAAAGGTAATAATAGCATGCATTGGGTTCAAAAGAATGACACTTAGTTTAAGACAGACCAAAAAGTGACATATAATAGGGTGGAGTCAATAAACTGTTCAGTTTGCTGCTTCTAATTGTTGTAAATGACTGCAAATACAATGCTTTAGTTTTTCTAAACAAACAGAATGAGGAGGTAAATTACTTTGTATTCATACTATAACAGACAGTCTACCTACTCATTATTTCGGGATTAAACCTCAAACTAAATCCTACTGCAAGTATAAGATAAATAAATAATATGAGGAAGTAAATCATATTGACGTCACAGCTCTCCACAGGGACAGTGGGGTCTTGGATGAGGTTGGGGGTGACTGTATTTGTCTTCTCACAGTGTCCCTGAGCGTCCCAGCTTACAGTACAACAGTCCTGGCCAAACAAGCTGGATCAGTCACAGAGGATGGACTGCTGGAGGTGAGACTGTCTAAAATCATCTTTTAAAGTGAGGGGGTTTGAGGAATGGAAGGGGTGGGGCTTCTCCCCCGAGAACTCGTCACTGCTCCCTCAGAAACAGTCACGCTATGAGTCACTGTCACACACTGCCTCGGCACTTTTCTTCAAGGTCAGAGAAAAGATCAGAGTTAAAGCAGTGACATAACGGAAAACGTGCTTACAGGGATGACTGTCAGCAAACAGACTCACAAATCATAAAACTTTACCAAATTCAAGTCCTGCTGAGGTTCAGAGACAGTTCCTGTAATATACTCACTCAATATGGGAAAGCCACAAAAAGCAGATTATTGGTTAATATTTTTGAAATAAAAAGAAGATAAACGAGAAACACTGAGAGCTCACAGCTCTGCCTTCCCATGTCCAACATTGTGGAGCCAGTTATTTTCAAACATGAGGAAACTGCCTTATGTCCCACCGTTAAGAAATCCTTCAAAAAATTCCTGGATATACATCTGGATTTGGATCATCACCAAAATTGTACTACTTCTTTGTACCTTTACCAAAAATTTTCAATGGAAATCTGTTGGGAACTTAATCATCGCGTTTACATGAGAACTTTAATTCCCCTTTAATTCCAAATAAAACTTAAAACTTCGTTCAAAAGTTAAAAAATGACCATGTAAACACTTAATTTTTAATGAAAATGACAAGTCCAGATAAAACTTAATTCCAAAGTAGGTGGCTGGTTTATTCTTATTTTAAATCCGAATTAAATAATTTCTCAATCATGTATGCATTCATACTGCTTTAAATTAATTCCAGTCATTCTGCACATGCTCGTTTCCTCATTCTGCAGCAATGAGGCACAGGACGCTGACGGGGACAGGATAGCTGCCCAAAGCAAGCGTGGGATTCCACACAAGCTGAGACAGTTTTTTTAATTCACAAACAAACTAACTAACAAACTACCTAAATAACTACCTCTTGCAAAAAGCATAACATCCTTAGTGGAGGAAATAAAAATGTTAGTTTCTTGATGCCATGACGAGGTAGTATAAGATTGTACTTATCTGTATAATGGTTTACTGGAAGCAGGAGGTTACTTTAACTATGCATAAAGACTGGAAACTGGAAAATGATAATTTGCTCTGTCAGATAGTTTAAAAATGTTATCACAGCTTATTGACTTTAATGATTATCTCTGTATGAGCTTCTCAGGCCTGGCCAAGCCTGAGAAGCTCATACCCCCCCTCTGAGAGGAGTTATCGCTGCCAAAAACATCCAACTCTCATGGGATGAACAGTCTTAACTCCTTTTTCCTGTAAGCATGCAAACATTTCAGTTTGATGTCTTTAGTGGTTATATTTTTATGTCATTTATATGATGTCACTGCCCTTTATGTCAGTTTGTTCTGCCTAATGTCTTATGTGCTCCGTCACTGTGTCTGTTCAAAGCCTGTATTATGGTTTGTGCGGCACTGCTGACTGAAAAAGTAAAAAATACATCTGATCCTTAATCTCCAAAAACTACACTGATAAACTAAAAATGTCATACTATATGATCTTGTTTTGTCTATAAAAATAATTAAAATATGAGGTATCTTTGGCATTCTGGCCTTCTTAAAGCTGATAAATCTGTAGGTGCCCATGTGTCCCACACACAGAGGCTGAGGCTGCCACTGGTTAGCAGTAGACATTTGACTCTCCATTTCTGATACATTTATTACTATTGTTTCTGTCATCTGGACACACAAAGTCTGAAAATGTGATACAAATCACTAAATAGAAACTCAATTATTCTTGAACACAATACTATAGGGTTCTTTATGCAATAAAAAATCCAAAAGACTTTCTAGTGAAAATAAATCATGATTTGCCGCCTTGTTTATACTATTAGGATATACTGCAATATTTAGTATCATCACCTTTTTATCAGAATATGAATGGTAAAGCTAACCCACTGTGCACGGTTATTACAGTGTCTACAGGGACAAATCTGTATGTGCTTCTTCCACTGATGTAGGCAGTGGAGGAGGCAGAGAAAACCAAAATTTTCAAATGGCATAATAAACTTAACATTTCTCTGAAAGGTTAAGCAAGGAGCAGAGGGTGGGGAGGGTCTTTCTCAGTAATTGTTTTTTACTTCATCTTAATTTTAAAATTTCTTAAAATTGTGTGTGCTGTGGGTAAAACTGAGGCAAAACCTTTCTTCATTTACAAACTGAAGATCTATTAAAACTCATTATAATTTAGTCTGAGGCCAAAGGATAAACACTAATACAATTTGCTCATAATGGAATGTTTTTATACATAACTGTGTGCAAAAGGACCATGGAGAATATGTTTCCAAGCTGCTTTTGAGTTATTTTTTGTGCTCTACATTTGTGCTGCAGGCAGGAGTTAAGACTGAAGTGGAGGTGAAAACTCTCAATGAAAGAAATCTGTCATGTGTTCATGACTTTTATCTCTTGCAGTGAATAAATATAATAAAATGTAAAGATTGAGGACCCAGAGATTTTTTGTTGTTGTTGCAATCATACAGAGCCCGGGAGCTAAAGCATTTTAGGGAACCACGGGATCTAACCGCAGAAGTTTGTGTGGTGCGGCTCTAACTGTCAGGTCCTTCTCCTCCCACGACAGAGAAATCTCTGTGGACTGCTGGCTGCTATATTTGCTGTGCACAAACTCTATTATCAGATAATAAGAATGTGGAAAGACCAGTAAGTATTCAGAAAGTCAACATTCCCAAATTCATTTCAGTCTACACAGATTTCATTGCAGATGAATGCAAATGTTTTTAAAGACCTTTAAGTTCCTCCTTTCCTTCTCCAAAATACTTTTGCTCTTATTGTCACAGTGTGACAGTCTGTAATTGTTTTTGAGAAAAGACATACAAGATGGCAAACATTCGGCCAACGTTTCACAATCCAACCACCTTCTCTCTTTCCTGCCAATAAACATCTAAACTTACATACTTTAGTAGCTGCACTTAACCATTCATATTTCAACAAAGATTAAACTTGATATAGTTTATTCCTGAAATACTTTAACTTCTATCTTTTTAGAAAATCAGAATCTATTTTGACCTTAAATGTATTTTTGTACTTTTGGTGTTTGTTTTATTGAGAAAAGTTACATTTGAATGCATCATGATGATGTCTAATTCATTTGACAAGTGGTCATATTTCTGAGCAGACACTGAACATATCATTTGATTCCATATATTGTTGAGTTCTGTAAGATTTTTAAGGCTTATTTGAGCAGATCTGGATTTTTTCTTTACAAGACAGATGTTTTGTGTTTTCTTCTAAGTTAGCAAATTTCTTTTTTTATGTTACACACTGACTGTCATAAGCGTTTTAGTGTGATCTCATGTGTAATGCTGATGTGCTTGGAGTTTATGATTCTTACCTGTAGTATAATAATGTGACTATAAGTCACAACACTCAGTATCAGTATTTATCAGCTCTGACATTATTGATATTCAGGTCCTTTATGTACATAAAATTTCCACTCATACCCACACCATGTTTTAGAATATTTGCTGTTTATTGAATTTGTTTTTACTCAAATGTGTACATATTATTTGAATGCATGTATTAAAGTGGGTCACATTAAGTGAGTTGCTCAATCCTGGACAATGCATACTATGGTAAACTGGGGAATTCATGTACAGTATACTGTATGTTTTCTGTATTGGCTGCGTTTATCAGCATTGATTTTCATTATAGTGAATATTTAAAATTACATCTTTTAGTTATCGCCTGAGGATGCCAGCATTATGCTGATAAAAATACGAACCCCTAAGAGAGGCCTTCATCTATACATACTGTATATGCTCTGGAAATGATCTGGAAGTGTAATGTGATGACATAGACTCCTGAAGCCGTCACAATACATTATGAAGTAGCTGGATTAGTCTGTGACGTGCAGTTTAAGCTGTTGGTTCCTGTGTTACCTGTCGGCTGTCATGTTTGGACGAGGAGCTACTGTTGCTGCGTGACACTGAAGAAATCTTCTGTGACATGGCTGAACTTTGCTCCTCAGAGCCCATCGTGCCGCAGCCTGGCCCAAACAGCGCTACAACTGGGGCACCAGGTACATTCCTCTGCAGAGAGAGAGAAAGAAAGGAGGCAGGGTGAGGAGGTGGGGGAAGGAGACACAAAGGGCTTTAAGAGGCAAGCCCTTTTGAGGCTTTCAACTCACTGAAAAATGCATAAGGACATAGAGTGAATAGCTTTTCCATTTTGGCAAGGCATAATATTGGCAGCATTAAAAAAAAAGCTGAACAGAACTGTTCACAAAATCAACAAAATAAATTGACAGACAAGAATGGAGAACATAAATTGGATGTCTAAAAGTGAAGGGACTGTAGCCTTGAATAATTCATATCTTACACTTAAAGACAGAGATGGACTGTCAGCATTAGAGGACCACATAAATCCAAAGCAGCTGCATAGCGTATGTCCATAAAAATGCCAGAAGATGCAGTTAGTCTTAAAGTGGCGAGAAACAACAAGATAACACTATGAAAGCCAAAGTCTATAAAATGAGAGAAGAAAACCTCTGCAAGATGTTCATGAAAATTAAACTACAATTCAATAAAGATCATTAACTAGTTTGGGCTCTAATTTCGTAGACCAGGCGCAAGAGCAAGCGCACCTGCCCTGTGCCGGCCTTCGCCTCGCGGACAGGGTGTGACCAGCGCACTTTGCAAGTTTCCTGCAGTGCCAAGAGAGGCGCATCCACGCCTCCGTCCCTGCCCTTCAGCGCAAGTGGCAGAGAGGGAGAACAAAAGGCGTGAGTGGATTTAACACAGCCGAGTGCTGTCTTCACCAATCAAATGAACGCCTCTCCTTGCCTTTAAATGCGCTGCGGCCGAGGCGCAGCATCTGATTGGTCTGAATGATCCCCGCCACTGTAGAAAAAGTGTGCTGGAAAGACCCAGTAGAGGAGACGGTCAGAGCCGCTGTCCCTTCAGCAGGAGAATGGACAGCGGGGCGCGCATTGGAGGCCACGAAGCGGGTCACCGTGAGCCAGCTCCCGGGACAGATGTAATCTGTCCCTTTGTCATTAATAGGAGTAAAAAATTAAGAGACAGTTACACAGCAGCTGGCTTATCCATTCAGAATGCTTGTGATCCACCTGCACTCCTGGTTTGTCATTGCCAAATCAGAGCCTTTGGTGATATACTGTATACTCTCCTGGTGTCTCCGCCTCATCCTCCTTACAATAATGTACTTCATCTTTTTAGATCACGTTAAAAATACAGACTAAAATAGAGGAATATGGGAAATCACAGGTAAATCCTGAGTGACGTACATTTATTTTCTCTCTTTTTTTCTTCGTCTTTTTTCTCCCTCTTTTCTTTGAATTTAATGAAATGAGAGAAACCAGATATATATACTCAGTATCAGATGTTAAGGGTGTTTATTGTTGACTTGTAAGATGTGCATCAAACTTCCAGATGCCGTCAGGTTAAGTTTCCATTATGACAAACGGCTTTAATCCGACATCAGATGTGACGGGACAATTAATATAGATACAAATGTATATGACCGCTACATTAAATAGTTATTGATGTGACTGCTTATTGCATGAAAATGTGCCAGACACTCTAGAAACCTGCCTCTGAGGCTTTGTTGATGTGTGCGCATATGCGCCTGTAACCAAATACATCTGCAGAGGGTGCGCCGAGAACAGACCAGGTTGGAGCAGGCGAGCTTTCAGCGCACCTTCCGCACGTTATTTTGCCACGAAATTGTCACTGCGCCAACCTGAATCTATCGGCACCTCCCCCTGGTGCGCCGTCACACCCATCTCTGCGCAGACGGTCTACCAAATTGTCAAATTGGTAGCGCACGGGGTGCGCCAGGCTTGCGCCCCCTGCGCTGCGCCACGAAATTAGGGCCCTTTATGTTTACAATTTGCAGCTAAACAAAGAAGATTATATCAGCTAGTTTGTTTTTATTTCTTGTCTCTTGCCCTTGCTTTTTTGGGGTTAAACTTCTTGTGCTGTCATCTTGACCTAGAATCCCAGATAAATGAGATTTTTTGCATATCGATTCATTCTGGTCAGGGGTTAATGTGCAGGAAAAAAATTCTGAGCATACAAATTAAGACAAAAACAAAATACTGGAAAATGGGCAATCATGGTTTTACACCATACGTTACGAAACTGTGATGGAAATTTAACAAGTTAATGAGCCAAATTCTCAAGAACAGTTTCACTCTGTAGGAATTTGGACATGTGTACTTGACATCACTCAATAGTTTGAGTGGAACCACATTGTTAGAACACATGCACTGTATAGTTCCTACAATGTTAACTCACTTAAGAGCAGTGATGGCAGAGAAAGTTCAGCAGCTTGGTGTCTGAAATGCTGTTACCAAAATGAGGCACCTAAGTCTGTGATCTGATAAAAATCAGTTAGTTTGGCACATATATGGCACACATGGGTGCCACATCAGGACATCTTCCCCACTTGATGGAACTTACATAGATACTTTTATTCCAAAGATCAATATAACCAAGAGTGAAATAATCAGGGCATTTTATGAAACAGCAGCCTTCAGCCACTATTCACACATATTAATTAACATGATGTGTCTAGTTCCCCACGTCAGCACACTAAACCACATCTCGCTAATGCCTTGAGAGCGGCAGTCTGTCAAAGTGTGGACATAAACAAAAAGGCTCCATGTGTTGGTGTAAATCGTCCCGTGAACTTGGAAGAAGCTGTGGGTCTTTAGGTTTCTCTAGAATATAGTCTGGCTCCCTGGAATGTAATTTATCATTAAGAAGCCATATGACAGACATGCCTTTGAAATACAAGAATCAAGATGTCTTAACATGAATGTTTTGTCACTTTGGATCTACGTCTTAAGTTACATTTCAAACAAATAATGAACAAAAATGAAAAAGGAATAAATAGGGATGTAACGATATGAAAATTTTGTATCACGGTTATTGTGACCAAAATTATCACAGTTGTTATCATTATTATCACGGTATTGTAGCAGTGAGCTCAAAATGTTCAAAAAGTACTTTTACACAGAATTTAAATCACTTAACCCCTTCAATATTATAATCATAATGATTATTTTTGTCAATAATGTGTCAAGAAATACCCTTTGATTGCATTTTTACCCTTCTTTCATGAGAAATAAAAATAAACAATTCTGGAAAGTATTTGCCATTATTATGTTATAAACGGTGTGATTACAAGAAAAGGAAACAACTGATCTGAACTTCAAACAGGATTCTCTTTATAAACAGTTATAAATGAACATGTTCAAAGTTTTGAGATGACAAAAAAATAATCTTAACCTATTTTACACACAGCACTAGTGTCCATGTTACAGCTCCTTATATTAAACAATGTCCAGGACTTCTTTTGTTTTAACTGATGATAGTCCCTAAAGCAATAAACCTCCTTCATGACTCTCCTCTAGTCTTCCCTCTCCCCTCTCCCTAGCAGGCTTCCTCAATATTTGCTCCTCTAAATATTTCCAAATTAAGATAGATGAAATCCATAAAACATGAACTATGACGAAAAAAGACGATCAATTTTAAAATACGGCGAATACACAGCAAATCAAAGGCAAGAACACACTCCAGAATAGGGATGGGAATCGAAAACCAATTCCAGTTGAGAATCGTTAACAGATCCATCAGAGAATCGATATCATTAATCTTTTTGCTTATCAATTCCCTTATCAATTCCTTTCAATTGACAGGGTTCAGAAGCGGTCAAAATTGTGGCTTAATTTTAATTACACCTACTGCACAACTTAAAGTGAGTGGAAACACAAGCAACTTGCAGAAGCAGTTATCTATACTGTGATGCATGTTTGGCATTGTTGCCACTGAAAATCAGACTATTTGCCCACATGCAAAATCTGCTGGAATCAATAAGGGAATCGTTAAAGAATTGGATCGATTGGCAGGATCGTTAACAGCATTGGTATTGATAAAATCTTATCAATTCCCATCCCTACTCCAGAATGATACTAATTCTGTTATTTATAAGATTTATACATTTTTTGGATAGAATTACTGATAAATTACCTGTAATTCTCTGAGGTATGAATCCTCTCCCTCTCTCTCTGCCTCTATGGCTCAGTCAGTTCATATACTGGAAGAGTTCCAGCGGTTTCAATCGCGCATGTCTTTTTCTTTCGCTGCGTCGTCTTTCAAACAAGGAGACTGTTTCAGACAGGGAGGCTGTCTTCTATCAGTTTCCCCGCAGCATCCTTGTAAAAATTAAAAATTCAACCTGACTTCAGAGTCCGTTTCGAGAAATATCTCCGCTGTGTCTCCAACTTTCGCTCTCAGACTCAGACGCCAAACAATACAAACTGCAAATGCGTACTTCCATTGAGGCTGCTTAATCGAGGACAGATACACAGATCAGGCTTTTCTAGGCAAAAAAGACACGGTAATGATTACCGTGGGAAATTTTACCGCGGTTTACCATTTTACCGGTAACCGTTACATCCCTAGGAATGAATAAGCCCAACTCTGACAGCAGCTGTGGTGTTTTGACATTGTTACAAATAATAAAAAAAAAACTCCCAAAATTTTTAGGAATCTCTCAAAAGAAAACCAATTAGCAAATCTTTGAAACAATACTAATGGTTATGATAAAAGTAAATGTGACAGGATATTTAATATTATGATACATTTCTATCATACTGTATAATGTAGAACAATAGAGTTCAGGAAGTTTTGAAATTACACAATAAAACAAGATATAAGGCAAACAGATCTTTGTCTTTGCAGCAGGGTTGGTAACTCAGAAAAAGTGCCCTTCGGGCTCCCAAACAGCCAAGCCCCACTCACACAGGCAAGAGCACTGTCGCTTCATAATGCTGCAATGCAACTGCAATTACCATTAAGAAATGGTGGCACTTCAGCCATTCTATGGTAAACTTGAGGGTCTCTCCCGTGCAATAAAACAATAATCTGAGCTAATGATGGGGTGGGACAAAGAGAGAGGGAGTGAGGTCTCTGTGTTCATCAGGCTCTCAGGTCTAAAGCTGATTCAGATGACTGAACTTTTTTGCTCTTCCTCTGAACACATGTAGTGATAATTACCACTGATATATTAGAACTACTTCAACCAGTATGACAATAAATGGATGCAGATACCACTATCAATCCTGCCATTAAATACAGTGCTGCACATATTTAAACACCATCACAATAAAATAAGTAAAAACAGAATAATTGAAATCATACAACACATGTCTGTTCTATGGTTCAATATCTTCTAAGTAAGAAACTTTGCATGGGTCTACTCTAAACAGGATTATAAGGGTTTTTTCAAATCTGTCTCAACAGCCAAACTGGTTTTCAGATCGTAGACCCTAGCTTAACGAGGGATTTTAAATAAAGTTTGGAAAATATATTTTAGTAAACCCTGGACTACTGAAGCCACAATTAAGCCTGTGGACTTTATAAGATGGAGGTGAAATTATTTGTTCAGTAAAATAATCAAAACTTGATAAGGTTCTTATTAAAAATAAATCTGAGTTGTTTTCTAATTGAATTATTCTAGTTATTTTTCATTTACTGAAAGGTTAGCTGCTTGAGATGGACCAGCTCATTTTCAAGGGGGTCCTTACAGGACAGTAAGAACACCACAAATAATTTAATAAAAAAATGACAGCATAGAGCGCAGAATACACACTCGAAGACAGTCATGCACCTACACAATGCACCTAAAGTCAAGTCAAAGTCAAACTCCAATCTAACAGTCTCAGTCCTAGGTAGCAAAAAGTGAAATTCATAGATTCATAAATAGATTGCTGGTGTGTCTTAGCCAATATTGTGATGTGAATGGTATTAGAATTTGCTTCATATAAGGAGAATGATTAATAATTACATTTAACTGAATCCAGAGAACTTTATTCTAGATTTGGGTGTAAGCCAGATCAAGAACTTGTACATTAAACAATGACCTGAGAATGAATCTACAAAGACTGTTTCAAACCACAATAAGAGGATGAAGATTTGTTTTGGTACTTGAGTAGATAATGTCTGTATAGTCAAGTTCTTGCAGAATCAATTGTATTCCAATTATTTTCCAAACTTTTAGAAAGAAACACTCATTAGAACACAAAAGAAATTTGGAAAGACATTTTTTTCTTTGCATTTGAGTGATATGAAACTTAAAGGAAAGATAGAAGTTTAGCCAAACCCACAAATATTTAAATTCATCCAATTTTTTTGTAATGCTTCTCCATCAAGAAAATCTTTAAACCAATACAAAGAAACAGGTCGGCAGGAAAACAGCATACTGTAAGATTTTGACATATTCAGAAGAATCTTGTTGTAGGAAAACCATTTTTGCACTGAATTGACATCAGATTGTAATGTGTGTGTGTTGTATATAATAAATGTTGGAGTTGGAGGAATAAAGTACAGTGTCATCAGCATATAACAGAATTTGAGTTTTGGAATAGGGTTTCTGTAGATCATTGATTTATAGAGATAACAAGGGTACACCTTTTACTGCGATCTTCAAATCCAGTTGGCTGCCATGAATGAAGATGCATTGACTTCTACAATGAAAATAAGAGTTGAAAAATCACACTGAATCAGACATAAAAACCAACAGTGTGCAACTCATCTAGGAGAAGACAGTGATCAACCATGTCAAAATGCTTTAGTTAGATCAATAAATTCAGCACCTGTAGGTATATTATTTTGCATGGATGTCTGCCTATGAAAAACAAAATGTTTAAACTTATATTTGCATATGATACAGGTTGTTAAAATTAACCCAAAATTCAACTTTATTCCCATAAACCCTATGGAAAAATTCCTGATTGAACTTTTTCCAAAATTCCCAAGCTTAAGTTCACATGAGAAGTTTCTGGAAGCTGGCCAGGATTTTCCTGCCCCTTTGTAACCCCAGTCTGAACACAATTGCAGATGCAAACTGAGAAAACATCCTTTAATATAGACTGTGAAATGTGGTTGAAGGCTCTTGACAACCAAAAGCTATGACCTCCGTGTAGTTTTTATATGTGTGAGTGTATCATAAATCATTTTCTATCTACCGGTAAAGACTACAGGATGGTTCCACCCACAGCATCTCCCATCTTCTCAAACTGAATCAGATGCTGCGTGTTGACAGCCACTCAGAGCCAGCATCAAGGTTAATCACATTATCTGCTGTGCATCCACACGCTTTGTGCTGCATAATAGCCACAGCCTTTTGTGTTGGAGAGACAAAGGCGTGTTCCTCTGAAACCTCCATCCTTCAGCCCAGCCTACACCAGCAACACCACAACACTACTGTGTTTGGACCAGCAGTTTACATTGGCCAGCATGCTGCATGAAATGTAACCACAACAATGAATCAAAGCAGGATCAACAAAAGTAGAGCCTATGAGTAGGAGGGCACAAACTG
This sequence comes from Scarus forsteni, assembly GCA_036419115.1. Classification (NCBI taxonomy): domain Eukaryota; kingdom Metazoa; phylum Chordata; class Actinopteri; order Labriformes; family Labridae; genus Scarus; species Scarus forsteni. The sequence goes on along the minus strand of JAZDUH010000111.1, from coordinate 12,190,131 downwards.
GCCAGTTCTGCAAGCACAGCATCATCTGAATATCATTCTCAAAAGCTTGACAGAGATAAACTAAGATGAAGGCGGCTGTGATTTAAAAGACACAAAATGTAATTTATCCACAGTGTGTATCCTATATGCCATTTGTGGTTTATCCATCCACTCCACCCTCACTGATCGCATCAGCTATGTGCAGACCTTAACTGTCAGGGCATCCTTCTGCCTGATACAACACGGATCAGGCTGTCATCAGTCTGACGGCAGAGTTCAACGTCACAGACCCCGCTGTCACCTGTTTACACTGAAGGGCTCCTGTGGCAGCAACGCTAAAGAAATGCAGTAAGTTATTAAAGTTGAGAGAGAGGGAGAGACACTGTGCTGCAGGTAGGATCTTTACCCGTCAGAACAGTTGCTTTCATTTAAATAATACAAAACACTAAAGTTGGACATGAGGCAGCAGCCAACAGGTTAAACATACAGGATGTGCTTATGAGTCATAAACCACAGCAGCTTGGTAAAAAAAGAAAGCGCTGAGTTGAAGTGAGAGCTCACGAGTTTGTTCATTTTGTGCGGTCAAAAACCTAAAAAACAAAGGATCATGTACAAACTAACACTACAGACCATTTGTGTGTTAAGTGGGAAAATTAAAACTTGTGAAAGTTTGTTCAGTGTAGCTTTTGGTAGACGCATTAAATGTAGTGGGCTATAATGACGCCATCTCTTATCACGTAATACATCTGCTCATGAGGTAATGCTCCTGCAGGTGATTGCTAGTTTGTTTTTCTGATTGTCTTTTATTGTTGTTAGCTATTAACAAACTTTGGTCAAATGTTTTGGATAGGTCTGAAATAGGCAAATCAATTATTTTGATTTTTGGTGTGACTGGGATCACCATCTAGATCAAGACGATTTTAAACCATTCTTTCCCATCGTGGGACAGGTCCATTTTCAACATTTTCGCTTGCACCATTGCTGTATTAATAATGCTCAGAATAATATAGGATACCTTATTGACATATTTGAACACACAACTAAGAATCATCATCAAAATATTCTCAACTGACCTACAACCCTTACATTTGCATGGCTCCTAGGACATGTCAACCATGAAATGACAAAGCTACAAAACCAACTGAGACACATAACAACTGAGTTTTAATGCTTTTTGAGGTTACTCAAAACTAAGTTGCTCTGACAGAGGACTGTACACCTTGAATGCTTTTAGATGACTAAAGTCTTTTTGGTTCAAATGTGGTGAACCTGTGATGTCAAAGGCCAATTGTCACAACCATGAGGGCCAAAACAACAAAAATGCCCATGTCCTGTCTACAACAACAACCCCCACAGTAAATATTAGAGCACAGCCTTGGGGAGCTGAAGCTCCATGCTTTTTGTCAGAGGGGCACAGTCAGACACAGATAATGAGAATGTACTCTAAAACAGTCTGTTCTGAGCAGAAATGAAATAGAGGCATGCCAAAATACAAAATCGGTGTAGATTTCTTGGCAAGGAACTTATAAATTAGCTTCAGAGTCATCTGGTACTAGACCTGAGATAAAATATCAAAATGATTATATATTGCTGATATGAGGCAATCCATCACCATTTATTTCATGCTGATGTGAACTTACATGGATTTACAGAAATGATATCAACCAAAATTTTATGAAAACACATTTAAAATACACTATTGGTCATATCACACATGCAGTTTAACATGTAGGGCTCTAATTTCGTGACGCAGCAAAGGGGGCGCAAGCCTGGCGCACCCCGCGCAGTGTTAATTTCGTGCGGCGCACCGCTGTGCGCTGCCGATTTGACAATTTGGTACACCGTCTGCGGAGAGATGGGTGTGACGGCGCACCAGGGGCAGTTGACGGCGCACCAAGGGAGGTGTCGACAGATTCAGGTTGGCGCAGTGACAATTTCGTGCCAAAAACAGTGCAGAAAGTGCGCTGAAAGCTCGCCTGCTCCAACCTGGTCCATTCTCGGCGCAAAGCGTAACGCACCCTCCGCAGCTGTAATTTGGTGACAGGCGCACATGTGCGCACACGTCAACAAAGCCTCAGAGGCAGGTTTCCAGAGTCTCAAGCACATTTTAATGCAATAAACAATCACAGCAATCACTGTTTAATGTAACCGTCTGAACCAGCATATACATTTGTATCTATATCAATTGTCCCGTCACATCTGATGTCGGATTAAAGCCGTTTGTCATAATGGAAACTTAACCTGACGGCATCTGGAAGTTTGATGCACATCTTACAAGTCAACAATAAACAGACTTAACATCTGATACTGAGATATATCTGGCTTCTCTCATTTCATTAAATTCAAAGAAAAAAAGGAGAAAAAAGACGAAGAAAAAAGAGAGAAAATAAATGTATGTCACTCAGGATTTACCAATGATTTCCCATATTTGTCTATTTTACTCTGTATTTTTAACGTGATCTAAAAAGATGGAGTACATTATTGTAAGGAGGATGAGGCAGAGACACTGGGAGAGTATACAGTTTATCACTAAAGGCTCTGCTATTTGGCGATGACAAACCAGGAGTGCAGGTGGATCACAAGCATTATAAATGGATAAGCCAGCTGCGGTGTAACTGTCTCTTAATTTTGTACTCCTATAATGACAAAGGAACAGATTACATCTGTCCTGGGAGCTGGCCCACACGGTGACGCGCTTCAGGCCTCAGATGCGCGCCCCGATGGCCAGTCTGTTCTCCCAGCTGCTGAATGACAGCAGCTCTGACCGTCTCCAGCAGCGATCATTCAGACCAATCAGACGCTGCGCCTCAGTGCAGCGAATTTAAAGGCGAGGAGAAGCACTCATTTGATTTGTGGAGACAACACTTGGCTGTCTTAAAACCACTCACGTCTATTCTCCTCCTACTCTGACATTTGCGCGGAGAGGCAGAGACGAGGGCTTGGACGTGCTCCTCTGCGCCTTGAGTGCGCCTCTCTTTTGGCACTGCAGGAAACTTGCAAAGTGTGCTTGTCACACCCGGTCCGCGCGGCGAAGGCCGGCGCAGGGCAGGTGCGCCTGCGCTTGTGCCTGGTCTATGAAATTAGAGCCCGTAGTATTAAAGGGCCTAGTTCATGATGCAACACGTTAAGCTTTAAATTACTTCTACAATCCGTGACACTTGAAATTTAAGTGTCTTGAGTTGTTAGATCCTTTCAACTGTCCTCTCTGTGTTGGTTTAAATAAAAAAAAACATTTAAGCAATTTACTGCTTTGTCATCGTCATACAGTTTATAAGGGAAGTGTGCTACAGTATCATAAACAAATAGGACAACAACATGCTCGGACAAGGAGGAAGAATAGGAGGAAGAAGAGGAAGAAGAAGGTGAAGAAGAAGAAGAAGATATACTTTTTAATCCCTCATGCACTAATGGAGAGATGTCAAAGTGATAACTTGTTGCTTCTAAAAAAAACACTACAGTGCAGTTTTGGGGTTCAGGGTCTTGCTCGAGGGCACTTCAGCAGTGCCCATGAATCTGCTGGCACCTCTCAATCTACCAAACCTACTTACAAACATGGTTCCTTTGGGACTTGAACCGGCCATCCCCCAGTCCCCCAGTCCAGGTCCTTTCAGACTGAGTTTTAGTAAGCTATACCAAACTGGTTTACTCTGTTGTTACTTCTGCTACTCCGTGTAGATTAAAATCTGTGACATACCACTGGGTTAATATTTAACTTTACCAATTTTCTGCACTTAAAAATACAGAAATGTTATAATACATGGAATAATGGCACCTTCTTTCATTTACATACTCTGTAATACGCTTCAGTTTATCTGATTGACAAGTTGAATTAAGCTCAGGCTATTAATAATATAATATAAGCACTCAGTGAAATCATTATGACAGATTTGCAGGCCATGCTTTACCCTGTGACATAAAAGGCTAGTCAATTGGGTGCTGACTGACACTTTTCTATTGTTTGAAGAAAATGTGGGTGGCTTGTACTCAGTACTGTTTCTTTAATAAAAAATAGCAGCATGTCACCTTAGTGGGACAAGAATCAACAGGGGCTAACAGCCAAAACCAACTCTCTTGCTTTTCCCATTAACAGATTTGCCATTGTATTGGAAAGTTACAACCAGACCAGAGGAAAGAAAATAGCTTGAATCTAACAGTGTACATAACACTTTCAAGACTCGTAAGAAGCATTGGTTTTATTAAGACAAATGAAGTTGTCCTGATGCAGTCAGTATTATCGGTTTTGGCCTCTGATTTCACTAAAATGTGTGCCAGGATGACGGCAGGCAGGCCTGTGCATGCATCTGCTCTGATCTGGCTCATACTCAAGTCAACATGTTGGAGTTAGTAACTGGAAGTAAACATTCATAGTAGTGACATATTGCAGTGACTACTATGTCATCATTCACTACTGTGGATAGCAAGAGCATCAACGTTGACATTAGGCTACTATTTATCTGGGACAATAATAAGTTGTATTTTGCAGAGAAAAGAGTAAGGGAAAATAAGAATAAAGACACCGAACGCAGGTGAGTTATTTCAGGAACACTCAAAAATCAAAAATTGTGAAGTGGGCCTGACTGAAAAAAGAGCCTACTTTGTGTCTCCTTAGATTATTACATATTACATTTACTGTTCATCAAGTCCATCTTCACTGGGTTCATATATTACATGGCGAGCAGCAATGCTCCATACAAAGGCAGCGGTCCTAAATTGTACAAATGCCTTGGTGCCAAGGCAGTTGTTATTGCAAAAACGTATTTGCCTGGTTTTCTTTTGAAATGTCAGAATTACTCAGCATGTTTTCAGAGTAAAACTACACAAGGAGTTATTCAAAACTTTCTGTACTTAACATCTCAGTTGGTTGAAAGAGTCCTGTAAACAGGGTTATGTTTACAACCATAATAAAAATGTTTGCTAATACTGACCTATTCAGTGTCTCTGTAGCCAATGAGTTTTCAATGAGTTTTTATCTTCAACAAAAAAAAAAAAACTCGATTCACGATTTGATTTGATGCCCCCACCCCATTTAAAATGGAAAAACTACTCACTGTAAATTCATTTCCAAAATATACATTTATTTATACCTAAAATATACATTTTAAGTGCCTCCAGATCAAAAAATCAACACAGAAATTGACACAAAGTGCCTGCGCACTGTAGTTTTATACAATTGTTTGAATTAACTATGAAGATAACAAAATGCCAGAGGTTGTAAAAAAAATTAAAATCTTAATAGAAAACTCAACTCTTGTTGTAAAAAATGTAAAAGTGTACAAAGTAATGAGAAAAGTACCTCAAAGTGCGAATGTGAAATGAACGGGTTGAATTTTTTTAAAAAATCGTTAAACTCGAGTTTCAGAAAAAATGAAGTGATTTGACTTGCCAACTCAATTTTTCAATCTTATAGATTTTTTTTACCCAGGCCTATGGAGAGGGGGTGTCAGAAAGCCAAGGTTAATTTTTTTTTTTTTTTTTTTTTTCTTACAACAGATTGAGTTTAGAAATATACTTGGGCTCTTTTGAGTCTCGATAGTAGTGTAAAATAAATCTTATCTCCATTTCCTAAAGAAAACCATGGACAAATAAGAAATGGATGCAAACATGGATTAAAAACTTTGGTTGCATAGCTACATAGTTTTACACTCAACAGTATTATCTTTCTTTCTTTAATCTAAAGAAATACTGAATAGTGGTAATATTTGCAAAATTCCACTAAGTACAGAATAGTTTCATCAGCAGCTTGTGTTGTGAAGCTCTTTAGAGTTTGAATAGTAATATAAAACCATTATGAAAAAATACTCACTCAAAAAATATCAAGGCTGCTGACATCCAGTGCTGTAATCGATCCCAAGACGTTGACCACAAACAAAAAACCTATAAACCACAAGGCTCTTTAATGCTTTCAGTTGGCTCACTTGGTAGGAAGCCTGCAGGACAAAGTACTGTAATCTGTGATATTGATCTGCAGGAGCCACATAAACTGACTTTTTGTCAGTCAGTCAGTCCAACACAGACTTTCTTAAAATGTAGGGACTATACCCTGTGTGTGCAGACAGAATAAGAGAAATTATGTCAAAAAAGAAATAGGCTTAAAAGATTAAATTGGGAGAGGACAACATGACATTAAAGCAAGTTTGTAAAAGTGAGTCTTAAGAAGGACACTGAAAGAAGGTACTGATTTTGTGAGCCTTAAATGTCAAGCTTTCAAACATTTACTTTTACACATGTGTACTGCCCAGACTTGTGTGCTTTGATTACTGCCAGATTAGTACGATGTACAGTCATGAGCCTGTAAGTAAAACCCACTGCACAGTAGGTGATTACCATACTTCAATATAAAGACTACAAAGTACTGCATGGTGTTTGGGGACAAGAAAATGGATGGGTATTGAAATCCAGTACTAATGATGTACCACTACTAACACATCCAATACCTTCTGAGCTAAATCACAGCACAGATAAAGGAGCTTAATACTAGTACCATTCACTAAATGCCAAAGATGCTGAGCCCCTCTGTCTTTTCTTTACAGTGAGCTGTCCATTGTCATGACATTACAGCCAACAGAAGCATTATAACGTGGGTCATACTAAGAGTTAGCATGAATAACATTTGTTTTATCTTTGAGGTATCAGTCCAGGAACTGTTAAGGCACAAGCAGCATTTCAATTTGAAACCTGATAAGGAAAAAACTTAACAATACCCAACTCTGACAAGAGTAGCTAATTTATTTAGCACTAGCATCCTGTGAGGGGTTCTGGGATAGTTGGGACATACATTTTGTACGTTTGCATGCACTTGAAAATAAATATATTTTTAATAAGTCAAGGCTAAAAGATTCTTAACATGCATACAAATAAGTTAGTCTAGCTGGTTATACGTTCATGGTTACACAGATTTAAAAGTGCCATAGCCCACCATAAGACTCATTTAATTTTTTGTTTTGAGAAAATGGACCATACTTGCATCCTGTCACAACTGGAACTTTATCCAAAACATATTTTATATTATTCTGCTGAAAAACATAGTCATTGGAGTTAAATGTATCAATAAGCAAAATAACTGTATATATCTATAAGTAGTAGATAAACACATCTTAATAGCAGCTGATATTTCCACCTTTCAAATCTCATATCCTCTATTACAGAATACCAACTCGCATTTTAACTGTTAGAGGACACATGAGAGGAATACTGAATCCTTTGGCAGCTACAGACCATGGTGGAAGTTACAGAGGGTTCAGAAAGCCAAGGTTAATTTTTTTTTTTTTTTTTTTTTTTCTTACAACAGATTGTTTCCAAAAGCTGAAAGCCGTCTATTACATTGTGCAGTTCATGTTGCAGATGTTCTTCTGTCCTTCCACTGACTAAAAAGTCATCTAAAAGACTGTAAAGGCTGACAGGCTTTCAGGGATAATTAGGATGTGACTCATCAGAATCAACGTCTCAGAGCTGGACTCCCACAGTGAACTTTATTTGAGGACTTATAGAGTTAATTTTATTAAAATTACTGCAAAGTGACGCAACACTGTGATTCATGAAGTTCAGTTGGAAAGACATTTAACGAACTCCTGTCAAAAAAGGAAGTGGAATGAGTAAAAATATAACACATCTAACACTGCAAAACTCAACACTGAGTAAATAGTTGTCTTTTTCTTATATCAAATAAAACAAGTTTAAAACCACTTCCACCTGAAACTTCAGCTAAATATCAGGATTCATAACTTTAAAGACAAACAAAAGGTCTGTATTGCTCACAAGAACAAAAAAGCAAATGAATATGTCTATTTAACTTATTTATCATTTACATCTTATTTCAAGAAACTAAACAAGACAATATTTTTTGTGTTATATATTTTAATAAAATATTCAGCTGGACTTGTAAACTTTATTTTGCTTTTAGTAGGAGCAGGGCTCTCAAGTGCGACCATTTTGGTCACATATGCGACCAAAATTTGTAAGAGTGCGCCTAACTTTTTTTGTTGGTCGCACCGGTGCGCCTTATGCTCCCCGGGTGAAAAAAAAAACAAAACAAAGGTAACGGCGGTAGCAGACTATCCGCTAAAACCGGACAAAACACAGCGCCTGCAGTCTCTCTCTGTCTCTCCGTTCAACAGCAGGTCCTGCACACACACGCAGGCACGCACGTACACATGCACACACACAGCCCTCAGTAATCATCCAATCAGCTGTCAGTATGCAAAGGAGCCCAGACTCTGCTGTGTCAGGTTACAGCAGGAAGACGCTAAGCTCCGCTGAATCGTCTTAGTGACACTCAGATTTTTTTTAAATTTTTTTTGAATTAAATACAATAACAAGTAAAACAAAGTAAAGTTAAATATAACATCTATATCTGCACAGTCATTTCTCCTGTTAAGGCGGGAGTTTAATCACACAGGCACAGAGATGACTGTTCACGTCGACTGAGGACAAATGACTTGACTGACAGCCCCCGACTGTACATTAGCTGTAAATAAACAAAAGCCAAAAAAATAATTTAAAAAAGTCAGAAATGTTCTGCCCTTAAAGACATTTTCATAAATTAGTTTGAAAATTGTTTTTTATTATTTACCTTAGTTTCAGTTTTGTAAATATTGAGTACAGTGTGTGAAGTCTAGTTCTAGGTCCAAATTTATTGGAGAATAAGACCATCCAGTTAAAAGTTATGTTGTTGGTTGTTAAAATATGGACATGTATTTCATTTTTCAGCTCAGTATAGCACCTTAAACATTAGCTTTTATTATTCTGAAATATTTTATTTAACTTGAGATGTTTGAGTTTGAAATATTAAATTTCAGTTCAGTAAAACACTTTAACCCTATAATGCCAATTGTATCATATTTGATACATACTTTTATAATACCTCTATCTACTCAATTTGATCATCAAATGACAAAAAAAATCAGAATACAACCAGATAAATGATAAAAATGTCCTCAAATGGATTATCAGTTGCCACAAACACCTATTGTATCAAATGAGATACGAAAAATATATATGTTGAATTTTATGGATTTTCTGATTTTTGTAGGATTTTACCAGAAAGTGAAATAAAAATTTAATCTCCAAAAAATAGAATTTTCTGGCTATCATCCATGGTCTTGGACCTTAAAGGGTTAAAAACAAGCACTTTTATTTGAAGATGTTTTATTCTGCTTAATGTTTTAGTTTAAATTTGTAAATTTCATTCAGTGGAGCACTTTAAATGCTCTGTTTTGCATTAAATGTATAATTTTGCTTCAAATAAAGACACGTATTTCTTTACATCTTAGTCTTATTTAAAAAGCATTTACATTATATAAAATTTATGAGAGTAATAAAATGGTGACCTTATGGCGTTAAAGGCGACACTGAAAAATTTGGGTGCACCTAAATTTTGTGCTGGTGCACCTTGAAAATTTTTTTAGGTGCACCGTTGCAACCAACTCAAAAAGTTAGTCAAGAGCCCTGAGGAGACTTGAGTTATGCTGAATGTTCAACAGCTAGAACTCAGAAGTGACAAGTAAAGAAGTTTCAGAGAATCTTTGCCAACAAATAATAAACTGGCCTCCCCAGGTGGACCGTTCCATATATCTAACTAGTTCATCTGGGAAAAAGCCCAGAAAGCATGGTTGGGGGGGCTGAACCTTTCAGAGGCATGTGATTCGACGATGGCTCCATCAATGACATTTATTATGGGCCAATCAGATAATGTCTTAGGTAGGAGCTACTGCGTTACAAAACATGAGACACTTCGCAAAACAAACCCTCGTTAAGACGAGTCAGAAGTAGAGTGAAAATATTCTCACGATAGAGAGGATTGTTGTTGTTTTTTTTCATTTAATGAAAAAATGTGGTCACGAATCTGATGAAAATGCCACTGAAGCTGTTGGCATCCATGCTAATCCCTGTATATGCAGTCACTTCCTGCTGTCATCTCGCTTGTGGCTCATTCCTCTTTCTGCTCTACAGGACTCAGAGTGGACATGTTGCTTCAGGCTGCTCACAATCTTTGTAGATTGAAGCTTTGCAGGATTAAACTGCCTGATAACAAACACTGATTCTGACAGGTCTAGAAATACACTCAACCAAAACATAAATGCATGAAACAGTGTAAATGAATGAACAGAATGAACATGTACTATAACTATTACAGCACTTATCTTGCCAATGGCATGCTCCCTTGTGTTTTGTGTCATCTGTGGCATATTGACAAGTTACAAAAGTCCATATTTTGGGGTGGCCTCTTAGTGTGCCAACTGTAAAGAGTGGCTCTGTACTGGTCGCACTGACTGACATTACACTGTTACATGGTCTGAGACTCATAGATGGATTGTTCTCACTGGGAGCAATTAACTAAAACTAGGGCACTTTATTTGAGCAAAGCAATCTGCACACAAAAATATTTTTGGGCATGTTAAGCGAAAGGCCATTTTAACTTACCCTTTTTAATTTGTGTGTTTATATTTTTGTTGAGTATAAGTCACCTTAATGAAACTGACTTAAGCACACAGATGAAAAACATAAACCTCTACCAACAAAAATTACTGCATGTGGCACAGTTGGCTTCGTGGTTATAGTCGCACCCCATGAGGTTTGTCCTTGAGCAGGTGGCCTGGGTTCGTATCCCGCCTGAGGCCCACTTACTACATGTCACTCTTCATACTCTTGTCCCATCTCCTACACTATCCACTGTACTCTCTCCTCTGATCAAAGGCATAAAAAGCTGAAAAAATAACCTTAAAAAAAATTATATAATCAAGTTATACTCTAATTTTGAGTCATGAATGGGGGCACTGGTTAGCCGAAAGAGATAGTTAAATTTGCCTTTTAGCCTTACATGAAGCTACTGTAAAGAGTTTTTAGAGTGCTTTGAGACAAATTGAATTTCAAGTACTTTATACTCAAAACAGACACTGCTCAAAGTTGTTCCCCCAAAAATCTTTACAGTATACTGTCTTAAACTCCACCCAGAAGTTGGATTTTGGTATGCCCATTAACCCCTTTCTTCTGCTTTGCTCAAATCAGGCTGTTTGGTGACCAATGCTTTTAATACTCATGAGCAACATGTCACGATAGGCTATAGGTGGATGGTGTAGAGCTGTCTTACAGGATGCAGCGACAAGTCCATATGACCAACACAGCTGTGCTCAAAATGTATGAAGAGGTAAAAAAGGCTGTAAAAACACTGCTTAGCTCTGCACAGTTACATTAACATGCTACAAATGGACGTCAAGAGCCACCAGGTCATATATTACCATTACAACCCGCCACATCTATGTCAAGTGGGAGATGATCACACATGTTTTGCAGACTAGGGCAATGCAGTCACACCAGCAGTAACATTGCAGATTTACTCAAGAGGGCAGAGGATGAATGGGACTTACAGGATTAAGAATATAGCAATCGTTACTGACAATGAATCAAACATGACCACCGCTGTGAAGCTAGCCAGTATGTTGGATTTCAAATGCTTTGCTCACACATTGAATTTGGCTTGTCATTATGGTTTTAAGTTGCCAGCCAACGCTTGCTGGTAAGAGTGAGACGAATTACTAGTTTGAAACAAAAACAAAAACGTGCAAAAACAAAAACAAAAGCTGCTTATCTGGAACAGCAGCCAGCCATCACTGCTGCCCTGCTCTCCAGTGAGGTGAGGAGGAATGAGGAGGTCATTTGTACTCTCAGTAAGGCTAACATTATAGCTGTGAAGGAAGTGGCTGCTATGTAGTCGTGAAGTCTGCTACTGTTGCCATGGAGGAGGAGAAAACTCTAACATTGTCAGCAGTTGCACCAGTCCATGCTCATTTATCAAAGAACTCCAGAGAGCTCAGGTGACTCTAACATGACAAAGGAAATGAAATCTGCCATATGCCAGGATCTGAAGAAGAGGAAGCTGGATGTGCAAAAGGAGAATCTTCAGCTGTGTGCAGCTCTGGATCTCCGATTTAAGTCCTTGCCTTTCCTGTCCAGGTAGTCTTTGGGAGTCATCACTAAGGTTACAAGGTCCCAGGGGCTGTTTAAGCTAAGCTAAGATATGTAAGCAAATATTAGACTGCTCTCAAAAAAGAGTAAACATATTCTCTTGGCATTGTTTACAGCCTCTGAAACAGCAGCCAATAACACAAGTTAATTATACATATTAAAACAACAAATGATGTTCTTCAAATGCATAAATAAATACTGATGAATGTTAATAAGTAAGAAATTATCACTAAGTGCATTTGGGCTTTCATGATTTAACTTATTTCATTTGATAGTGTTTTTTATAGAGGGGTTGGAGAGAGACTCTGATGGAGAAGAGGAGGGGATGCAACCAATCACATAGTGGTTGAAAACGAGTAGCAAATCACACAACTTTTTTTAAATTCATATTAAATACAATTTGACAATTTTGTTTTTGTTTGAAGAAAGAGGGCTGAAAGGTAAAAAGCATATATTTTTCGAAGCTTTGTTATGCTGCTGTAATTTGACAGTTTTCTAGCAACACTATGCTGCTATATTCTGTCTGACACTGATGGACGACGCAGATCCTGTTATTGTTTTTAGGTGGCTTTAACTAACCAATGTTAGATAATAATTACCCACTTAGGCTTTGATAATTTCTTGTCCATCACTTTCCAAATGGCACCTTTATTGACCATGCCACATCAAAAATACATGAAGCAGTTCACACCTCTCTAGCTTTCAGCTAGGTAGTGCCTGTGCAGAGAGGGATTCTCCACTAGACTTGCTCAAACCCTTCTTGTGAGGACTTTGCTGTTTAAGTAGGGATAATCCCTGACTAGGTGTCCATTATTAGAAATGAATGTATGATGTGAAGGCATGAACCGTCCAATGCATGCCAAAACAGCCTTTTTGAAAATTCTTCAATGTCAAAGGTATATTTCAGACTGTTCGAAATGACACTGGGAAGTTGATCTAGCCTTAAGGTCAATCAAGGTTTTGTTTCCCACAATCAAAAAACAAGACAACCATGAAGGCACTGGAGAGACCTTAATTTTACTGATGCTTCTTTATTTTTATCTATATTTCATTTTTCCCTTTTCTGTTTTATATTCAGATTCCCCTTTCCTCTGAAATTCTCGAAAAATCCCTGTTTAGGGGCACAGAACCTCTCTACCTCCAAGAGATGAGTAAAAACTTCCCCTCCTCATAAAGTTTTAGTCAAGGATGGTAGACTTTGGATAGGCTTGGGCTACTTAGGGCAAAATCTCAATGAGTTCATGTCAGCTCATCCCAATGAGTTCTTACCTCTTACTCTATATGTTCTCTCTTGATTTCATCTTTACCTTTTGCACTTAGATGGGACTTTGGTTCTTGTTTTGTTGACTTCTCTTGGTTTTGGTATGTATGGTCTGCTTCTGTGGACCCTCAAGGCCATTATTACAACAGTGTTTCCTCTACATTCATTTAGGAGCGGCGGGCCGCCGCTCCTACATCCTACCCGCCGCTCCTGCAATTTTTTTTTAAAAACTGTAAATACACCACTGCAGCATCATGTCGCTGCCTTCACATCACAGTCCTGCAAGTCGGCTGTCGCGGGTGCTGAGGCAGATAACTATGTTGCCCATAGTTGTGTCGCTATGGTTTGCTTACATTTAATAAAATGCATTTTTCCTCTCCGCTCTGAAAAACGCCTCCTCCCCCGCTCCTCTTGTGCAACACCGATAAGCCGCGCGGCAACCAAACAGTCTCTCTGCAGGCGGAGTCCCCCCACATGCAGTCTTTATTGAGGCTGCTGCCACCGCGGGCCGAGACGTAGCGGTGATTCAGCGAACGTCAGAGCAGAGGCCACCTAAAAGTGTCTCACAACACTCCCTGTCATAGAACGAGCCGATAACATCTGACTCATTAATTCTCTTTATTAACAGACTCAAACAGCGTGTCATATAGTTAGCAGTTCTCTCTCTCAGTCTACACTTCCGTAACCCTCAGCCAATCCCCGGGCTCCTCCTTAGCAGCGTTAACATTACAAAGATCGTCTACTCTGAAGATGCTCACTCTGACATACTACTATGACACTCCCTTCCCGAAAAACAATTCAGTAGAAATGCTTCCCCACGTCCAGTTCTTCGATAGTTCGATATGATTTGCTGCTGCCAGGCGACTACAGCCAGAAAGTTCAAAACGCTGGTTTCTGAGCAGCAGGACAAAATCTGTGCCCGTGCTCTTCGGCGGCAACCGCTCCTACCGCGGCGGTCCAAACCGCGTGCTGTCTGCCGCCTGTCCCTCATTGAAATGACTGGAAGCGGTGCGTTGTGTGAAGGGGATGATAAAGACACACACACACTACACATACAGACTTACACACACACTCACACGGCGGATGAAGGAGCGACCATAACGGTAAAAAAATATTATTAAAAAAAAACAATTTAAACAAACATTAATGGATGACCTGAAGCTTACCAAACAATCTCCCCAAGCAAAAATCTCAGCATTTTTAAGCCAACTGTCCTTACTAAGAAGGGAAGCACAGCTAGCAGCAGTGGAGGAAACTTTCAGCATGTAGTTTCTCCTTATTGTCAGTCACTTGCTATAACTTTGATTCATCTTCTCTCCACCTGCTGAGCTTACATGGTTACATGAAATGTTACATTCTTCCAATGAGTTCTTATTTTTTTTTAGATATGTTCTCTCTTGATACTTTTATCTTTTATTTTAAATTCTTTTGAGAATGTTGTAGTTGTGTGCCCACAGTTCTCACTATTTATTCAGACTTCTCTTTAGTTATGATATTATGGTCTGCTTATGTGGACCCTCAAGGCAAGGCAATGAACCTAGAGGAAACACTGTACAATTACTTAATTTGGGGGATTTTAAATAATTACTTTTCAATAATCAATACAGTTGCTCATGTTTACTTTAGATGGACATTTATTAAAATACATAAATGGTCCTGCAAATTCCACTTAAATATTACTTTGACAATTGTTAGCAACGTGGACTACCCACTGCATGTGATCCCCTGACTCCCACTACTTCATCCAGCATAGACAAATATTAGTAACAACTAACTAACTGTGATAACTTAACATGTGATCAAATACCAGGTTAACTTGGGCTATTGCTACAAGTGGAAGATCATAACTACCTTTATAACCATACAGAGAGAAATATGATCAGGACAAATTTATGTTCTGGGCAGCTACTACATTATCATAATCATGTTTTTTTTCATCTTTGCTGCTTGCTTCTCCATCTCCTGCCTGCCTAACAGGAGTTGTTTTCTTGCGACCCTAATTTTTACATACTTTGTGCAGCAGCTGGACCTGCCTGATTCAATGTTTCTGATCAAACAGATCCAGATTGCCAAGCTCCAATCGTCACATTTGTGACACACAGCAACATGACCCAATCACAGTCCTTAAAGCAGGAAGATGCGGGAGCTACAAGCAAGACAACAGCAGGAAGTGACTGCACATACAGAGATTAACACATATGCTAATAGCTCCTGTAGCAGTTTAATCAGATCTTGAACAACTTTCTATATTTAATGAAAAACAAATACCTGCACAGCAAATGTCACTATATAAAGTATGATTTTGCTACATTTAACACAGATTGATGAGAGTTTCTTTTGGATCACACTCTGTAGCACATAAACGCCCACCTACTTAAACACCTGATTAGCCTGTAATCAATGTAATTAACAGAACGATCATCCAATCACCTGCTGGATATGCTTCTGTCCTCCCCAAACACTTTTTTATGGGCTCTTTCCCAGACGTACTGTTGAAATACAACTGAACGGTTTTCTTGGGTGCCAGGTTAAACTTTTCTTGAAGAGCTGAGCCCATGATTGACTCTTGTTGGGTCTTAATTTATGAAATTGAGAATCAACATTATTAATTTTATTAATTTATTTATTAATTGATGTAACAAAACAATAAACATTAATTATTTGAGTAGTCTGGACTCACTACTTTGAGTGCCTTAAGATAGCATCTGATATAAACTGGCATGATACAAATAAAGATTGATTTACTGATTATTACCTCCGCCAAGAAGGTTATGTTTCCGGTAGAGTCTGTTTGTCTGTCTGTCTGTCTGTGAATAACTACTGAACTAAAATAGATATCATTATGAAACCAGTTGCTAATGGTATGTTTTCATGGTCAATTAATCTAAATATTTACATGAAATAAAGGTAGGACTAAAATTAATGGTGTAAATCACAATTTGGGAGAGGATTGTGGTGCTGGAGGAGGTCTGTGCTCTCTGAGTGCTTTTCTAGTTTAATTGAGCCATCAATTTTTTTTTTATTTTCAGGATAGAAACTTAGCACTGTAAACAATACTATAGAGAAATTATGATGGTAACCTTGCAAAGCAACTGGATTCACCAGATTTCATGTCTGCCATGTGATCCATCTTGAAGATTCAAACCTCTAAAAGTTTCTGCATGTCTGTGTAAAGCAGTCCATCTGGTAAATCGGATTATGTTAAAAGTGTCTCAGTCAAAAACTACATGTGATGCAGATGTCATAAAACCAATAAGAACACGTTTAATGACAATGATCTCTATGTTAATTGGAATGACTAATATTTTAACATAAATGGAAAACATTTAAGCATATACAGAAGCAGAAAATAGGTAATGGGTCAAACTTTTCTAAAAGGAGAACCAAGATAAGCTCTTGTGATATCCACCCTCCTCCTTTGGGCTTTGGGGTGATAAACTGTCTACCTTTGCCTAACTCTGAAAATAAAGCATCTAAATTAAGTTTTGAACCCCAAATCTGTTTTGCAAGAAGAATCAGCATTTCAGCCATCACAAACTTAGTTTAGTCCCTCTTCACCAAGCAGAGAGACTGCTTGCAATCTTTTTACAACTCTTTTTCTTTATCATGGTCAAACTGTTTTCTCCACGGAGGTTAATTATTGTTTACATTACACTTGGAGTCAGTGGGCTCTAATTTCGTAGACCAGGCGCAGACGCAGGCGCACCTGCCCTGTGCTGGCCTGCGCCAAGTGGACAGGGTGTGACCAGCGCACTTTGCAAGTTTCTTGCAGTGCCAAGAGAGGCGAACTTAAGCCGCAGAAGAGCGCAGAGGAGCACAGAGGATCGCATCCACGCCCACGTCTCTTCCCCTCTGCGCAAGTGGCAGAGAAGGAGGAGTAAAGCCGTGAGTGGGTTTACACAGCCGAGCGCTGTCTTCACCAATCAAATGAGCGCCTCTCCTTGCCTTTAAATGCGCTGCGGCCGAGGCGCAGCATCTGATTGGTCTGAATGATCCACTGCAGAAAAAGTGTGCTGGAAAGACCCAGTAGAGGAGAGGGTCAGAGCCACTGTCCCTTCTCCTGCTGAAGGGACAGCGGGGCGCGCATCGGAGGCCACGAAGTGCGTCACCGTGTGGGCCAGCTCCCAGATGTAATCTGTTCCTTTGTCATTATTAGGAGTCCAAAATTAAGAGACAGTTACACAGCAGCTGGCTTATCCATTCAGAATACTTGTGATCCACCTGCACTCCTGATTTGTCGTCGCTAAATAGCAGAGCCTTTAGTAATATATTGTACACTCTCCCGGTGTCTCCGCCTCATCCTCCTTACAATAATGTACTCCATCTTTTTAGATCACGTTAAAAATAAAGACTAAAATACAGGAATATTGGAAATCACAGGTAAATCCTGAGTGACATGCATTTATTTTAACTCTTTTTTCTTCGTCTTTTTTCTCCCTCTTTTCTTTGAATTTAATGAAATGAGAGAAGCCAGATATATACTCAGTATCAGATGTTAAGGCTGTTTATTGTTGACTTGTAAGATGTGCATCAAACTTCCAGATGCCGTCAGGTTAAGTTTCCATTATAACAAACGGCTTTAATCCGACATCAGATGTGATGGGACAATTAATATAGATACAAATGTATATGCTGGTTCAGACGGTTACATTAAATAGTGATTGCTGTGATTGTTTATTGCATTAAAATGTGCTTGACACTCTGGAAACCTGCCTCTGAGGCTTTGTTGACGTGTGCGCACATGTGCGCCTGTCACCAAATTACAGCTGCGGAGGGTGCGCTCCGCTTTGCGCCGAGAATAGACCAGGTTGGAGCGGCGAGCTTTCAGCGCACTTTCTGCACTGTTTTTGGCACGAAATTGTCACTGCGCCAACATGAATCTGCCGACACCTCCACCTGGTGCGCCGTTGACTCCCCCTGGTGCGCCTTCACACCCATCTCTGCACAGACGGTCTACCAAATTGTCAAATTGGCAGCGCACGGCGGTGCGCCGGACGAAATTAACACTGCCCAGGGTGCGCCAGGCTTGTGCCTCCTGCGCTGCGTCACGAAATTAGGGCCCAGTGTGTCATTGTGAACATTACTGTTTGAGAAAGTTACCTATAAAGCACAAAAGTTGCAGAATTTATCTTTTAATGCATTCTACTGAAGGGAACAGAGGAGCTTTTTGTGGACATAGTGATTTAGTAAATCCTTACTTAGGATGCGGAATCAAGCTCCATCTCACTTTTTAACTGTCACGATCATCCATATCCTGTACAGACAAGGGATGGGAGTTGATATAATTTTATTGATACCAATGCTATCAAGGATTCTGCTTATCTATCCAGTTGTTTAATGATTCCTTTCTAGATTCCTGCTTATTTTCAGTGGCAACGACACTGAACTCATGTCACTCCTGATGCTGTAAAGATAAATGCTCTGGGTCATTTTGACCCCATGGCAACAGATGGTAAATATAAACCTCTTCTGCGGGAACTTTAATCAAACTGAATGGCCTCTAAAGTGTGATCAGCAGGTTTAATCAAAAATAATTATTGTTAAAAAATTAAACCAAGGCTGCTGCCCGTGGAAAAGGTGTCCATTTAACTCTAAAACAAAGTCAAACAAAACAAAAGGTCTCCCAGCTGATCAAACACCTAACCTTGTGTTGTGGTAACATGCTGATAATTCCACTTCACACTGAGCTCTCCAGTGACAGTGCAAATTGTGATGAGAAAATGGTGGGCCCATTTACCTTCCTCTAATAGTGCCATCCATCCATCTGGATGAACCTACATCAAACCTCCCCTCTTGACTTTGATTGCTTTTAATTTCCCTCAGAGGATAAACCCATCCCAAGCTGATGTGCAAAGAGCGCAAACATAAGTCTTCCTGTTTGCTCTGGGAGAAAAAAGTCTCACTGAGGGCCTTTCCTGATACCCTCTACATGAAACACATTCAGCTTTGGTGCATCTCAAACTTGCCACTCCAACAACAGTAATTGTATTACATTTGTGCATTACCCTGCCGGGAAGATGCCACTTCGTCTTTGTTATTTTGTTATTGAAATGCAGAACCAGTCTTTCTCACAAGAGGAAGAGAAACTCTGACATTCGAGGCTCAACGGAAAGGGTGGGATCAGAAATCTGAAGAAAGAATTATCATCCAGCAAAGGCTGTGACAGTGCCCTGATTAATTTATGCAATATATCTGTGTTCTTCATTTGGCGAAGTTCATGTTGAAGGGTAAAACACACAAATACATAAAATTTAAGCGCAAGTGAAGTAAACATGGCTTTTCTTAATGAGTAATGAATTATTGTCTTCAGACAAAGTAAACTATAGTGGTAGTCTCAAGGCAGCTGCTTTGCTTCTGACTGAGTGTTTTCTTGTTAAAAACAACACAGTAACTGTGCTGGTCAACACTTTGGGCACATGTGTGCTGCTAATGGAACAGATCAACTGCAAATGGTTATTTTAGTGATTCCAGATAAAATATAAATGTAAAGATTATTAGAAACAGTTAATGACGTAAAAGTGACACCTCTACACAAGTCCATTTGTTAAGTCCGCTAAGAAACATATTGCTCTGCCCGTACCTTACCTTACCGTTCTAACTCTGAGTTGTAGAGGGCTGAATAAATCTAGGTGAAAATATATGTGTACATATATATATATATATTTTACAGAAAATAAACACAAGGCCCAATAAGACAACCCACTGCGTTACCTGGTAGGATTTCTTTCATGTGATGCCAAATTACTGCAGCAGAGAATGTACTGTAATGTCAAGCTTAACTATCTAAATTGTCCACTGTATTCACTGAGCAGCCACTAGGCCTGTCACGAAAATCAATAAACCAATTAACCACTCGATAAATAAAAAACAACTCGCTAAGTTTGCAGGCCTCAATATATTGGCACGTGCATGCGTGTTTGTTTTCCACCTCTCTCTCTACCAAACAGGCTGGATGAGAAGAGGGTTCACTCTTTGCATCTGTCTCTGTTGGTTCTATAGCGGAATTCTTTTCATAATGTGGCGGGTGCAAATACTATTTCACATGAAGGCTGCACGGGCCTCACATGAACAACCACAACAACCAGAGCTTCGGCTGTCTACAGGCCACCATGTGCAGCTTACTGTGCTCAGTTTTCTTATCCAGACAAAAATATCCAGAGACATTTGTTGTCCAGAAAAGGAACTCCTGCGTCTTCCTGCATCCACTCGCCATTGTTGTTAAAGAAAAGTTTGTCTTCCCTAGAAAGCATACGTGCATTCTAACACCACTGATTCACTACAAACCAACATCGCCATCTTGCCGATGCCATTGCCTGGCATGCACACTACAGCATTTTCAATTGTTCTCACATCTCTGTGAATGTGAATCGCTTTCAAGAAAAGACGGAACCTTTCCGTTTCTGATTACAGCGTTGTCATGTGAAGGGGGCCTTAAATATAGCCTGTCATTACAGATGACAGCAGAGATGAGAGGAGGATGTTCAGGTCTCCCTTTTTTCCCTTATGAGGAAAAAAAGAGCATTAATGATGCTTACGCTTCATTTTTCAGCCCCAGAGGTTGCGACTTGATATTGCATCTGTGCAAGATTTTGATACCCAACTCTAGAGAAGAGGATTGTCAGGGCAGCCCCAGGATAAGCTAACTGTGATTGCAGGCAATAATTACACACGTCCCCCACCAAATAATGAGTCAGCTTTATCAAAATCTACCAGACTGATATGGCTTCAGGTCACTGAGCCCTCTCCCTACTGTTTTCTCACTCTCAGCGAGCAAACATGAGAAAATGATAAAAGCATTGTTAATGGAGACTTTGCTCTGTTGGGCTTAAGTTAAGAGAGAAATACAGGCTATCAAAATCTTAAAGAAACATTGCTTTATTTTTTTATCAA
Source organism: Scarus forsteni (assembly GCA_036419115.1). NCBI lineage: Eukaryota > Metazoa > Chordata > Actinopteri > Labriformes > Labridae > Scarus > Scarus forsteni. Next base: position 12,169,040 of record JAZDUH010000111.1, on the reverse strand, counting down.
AAGTGATTAGATCAGATCTTTAGATGGGTCCTTCGGCATGCTGCAATTAGAGAAAGAGCAGAAGAAACTGTTTTATCACTCTCTGAACCAGTTTCTCGTCAACATCTGAAGGGTCTTCAGAAATCATGGAACATGAGTGACTGCAGTGAAAATAGATCTGAATGCCTCTTGCTTTTCAATAGTGAAAGAATCAGGGCATCACTTCAGAGACTATAAGTGTTTCTCTCTCAAAATACATTCGACAAGCCATATCAGAGGTCAGCACGGCAGCACCAGGAAGCCATTAGCCGTGAAGACTGATACAGAGACAGATCATAAGATCTATTATTCATCACTACATCACTTGATCAAGAAGAGTAATGTTTGCTACTCCACATCTGTGTGTGTGCAGCTGCACCTTCTCTGAAAGAGACAGATGGTGACGCCTGCTCCTGATCTGCTTAAGATGTTTGTAAGAAAGCTTGCCAAAGCTGTAGAGAGCTGCTCCAAAAACAGTCTGGGCTTTGAGCATGAACGTCTCTGTAATCTGAACAGTTTTAGTGAAATGCAGTGGACTTGGTTCATAGGGTTGTGAAGCTGTCAGTCAAACAAACTCTATCACAACTACACAATCCTGAGAAGAGGTCTGATCAATCTTTTACTAACACCTTTGTGTGTGTCTTGGACTTTTAATGACAGGTACTGTACAGTAACATAAGGTAAAACAAGAATGTTGAGAAATATAATGTAATTAATGTTACATAATGCAATGTGCTGATGGGCAATAATCATCCCAGGATGTGCTTTGTCAGTCATGTGAGTCAAAGCAAGTCATGCCGCTATTTGTGTTGTTTGTTTGAACCAAAAATTTCTAATTATCTTGTTTCTACGACTGTTTACAATGAAGTTCTGTCTGATATCACCAGGGAGCAAGCTATGGTTCATCCAGATTTAATATATTTCCCTGTACAGATATGGTGTCCATGAGATTTGTTTCTTCTAAAAAAAACCTTCATTATTTATGTCTTTTAACAATGACATACACCTTAGGATTCTTTCCATCTTCAAAAATTTCCTATCTAATAGCTCACAAATGAAAAAAAAACATTTATCAGTAGGTCATGTAAAATAGGCCACTAAAATACAGATAGATATTGCAGTTTTATTTTTTTGCCCAGTAATGTCAGCCGTGATAACATTTACAGCAACAGCATCGTGAGCTTCAAACTGACTATCTTGTCAAACTACAATGGAAAACCTTTGTCTTTTTATTATTTGTTCATATGTTTCTGGGGAAAAAAGCAAACCCAAATACTCCAGTGCTTTACATCTAACATTTGTAACTGTATTTTTAAAAAATTATAAAGCAACACAATTGCATAGAATTATTTGGAAATGGATTTTCTTTCCACAAATACATCTCCAGAAAAATAGCCCTCCCTAACACCCCCCCAACTTGTGTACCTCACCTCTTTACTCTGGTCTGTTCTGAGTGTGGCAGAGGTCCCCTCTTTTGTTAAATCCAGTGTGGAGGCTCGTGATAGCCTCAAAACTAAACACTAACACAGTTTATTAGATGCCCCCTATAAGAGCAGGTGGCATAAAGAAACCAAACTTTATTGTGAAACTTGCATGGCAGTGATATTGACCTTTTGCTACTTACTGTTTTACTATACTAATGGATGCTCAGATGCTTGATACTCATGGATGTGGACTAACAAATAGGCCAATGTCATGATATCACAGAAACTCAAAAGAACATCTGCACTGCCACATGCAATCCCTAAGTCTTTGGAGAGCAGATATATTTGGAAATAGCATCATCTTCTATTACTGTCTATTTGTGGGCAGACAGATAAATAGTCAGGCTGAGAAGAGTTACCACATTTTCAAAGATTTACTTTGTGCATAAAATCTGTCAGACACTTCAAGGAAGCAGCCCTCGTTACAGACATGGATGAGCATACAGTATAAATACACATATGTCATATAATTTCATTAAAAGAGAAACTGTCATATAACCTGAAGCTGACTCACCATCACATAAAGAACAAAGGGTGAGAGCAGCTACCGAGTGTGTTTTGTGATTTTGGCAGCTTTAGAGCAATAAATATTTGTTATGCCTGTTGTTAGTGTTGCAGTTTAATCACATCTCATCATCAGTTCTTTGATTCCTGGCTGCTATTTCTATTTGTAGAGTTTTAACGACCTGATTAATTTCTCTGTCCAGTTTACTGCAGAGTCAGATAGTTTTATAATGCCACAGGAAACTCTCTGCTGTGTCATTACCAGATGAACTGTCTACTTCTCTCCAGATTTTCTCGCTCATCCCTGAATCATCCTCAACCTCCCATTTGACTGACATTATGACTTAAATGTGCCGTCAAGCTAACAGTTTGATGTTTAAGTAATACTTTTTAATAGATTTCATATAGCCATAAAAGCTGTTTCATTAACATTTGTTGCAAAAAGGCTGTCACAGATAAAGGCACAGAGAATGTTCAACTCAGTGGGCCACACTGTTTATCATGCTTTAAAGCACAATGAATGCTCGAAGTGACAAAGCAATGCTGAAGTGTTGGTATAATCAGCCAGGCTTATCATCACAATTACTCAAGTGGCAACCTTCAGTGATGAAAAATAAAACCATTTGTGAAATTGGAATAATGTGTAGGCTAGCTTCAAAAGCACAATTAGGTTCCACATTGAAATGCCTATATTACAGCAGACATAATTAACATGTTTGTGGGGCAGTTAAAAATATATTTTTGTACAGACACATCTTTTTTAAAAGGAAAAACGTATGGAAGGAGGCAGTCAATTGATGAAATCTTCCTGGCTTTGACCATTTTAGGGCTATAAACTATGCATTACACAGCAGGCAGGGATCTACTGTACAAGGTTTTGGGGGGCTCTTGAGGTTCTGGATACCCACGCAAGTGTTTTGAATCACTTTGGCTGACTGAACTAATAGAGGTGGAAAAATGTGGAGCTATGAGAAAATTTAACAGACTCAAAGCAACAATAGATAAGGTGCTCTGTCTGTGTCCTTATGACCCACCTCAGCTTTGCCTCTACACCCGTTTCCACTCACATGGTGACCAACATTATTGGATTTCTAACTGGTGGAGGGATAGTTTGGGTTGTGTGAGGTACAGGGCATGAACCTTGAATGCATGCCACATTGTCATAGCTCAGTTCTGTCTCCGTTCAGAAATCTTGGGACAGATGCTAATACACTGTTGTACACAGATATGGTTTTCTTTCTTTTATCTCAGACATGTGGATTTTTCACGTACCTTGACATGTTTCGGCGGAAACTTCCGCCTTCCTCAGAAGTGTCACCAGATGATAGGTATAAAGTATATTTTCTGACAAGAGGGTCACGCCTCCTGCGGTCTGTTCGCCTCTGCAGGACGCTGCTCCAGGTGTGTGAGAGCATATATGCCCCCTCGTCCCTGTTCATCATCCCTGGGCCCCGTTTCCTGATCTCGATGGCTTCCCTAATCCAGCGCTGATGTTTGTTGTCCTCGGTGCGGATGACTCTGGCCTTGTCCCAGTGCGTATATGATTTTCCCTTTTGCAGTGGTCGGTTATGGCAGATTTGTAGTTTTCCTGTTGTGCTGTTTTCTTTTTGTCCGTAACACAAGCTGATTTAACACGTCACACCTATCATCTGGTGACATCTCTGAGGAAGGCGGAAGTTTCCGTCAAAACATGTCAAGGTACGTGAAAAATCAACGTCTGAGATATAAGAAAGAAAACCATATCTATGTAATCTGAAGACATAATAAACACCATTCAACTACTGTTGTACACAGTTCCAAGATCTCTGCATAATGAGAATAATTGTGGGAAAAACCAGTCACAAAATCAGCATGGGGTCATCACAAACACTATGTTTACATGAAATTACCATCCCACTACCAAGTCGCTTTGATTAGGCACTATTTTGACATGGCACAGCCTACATGTCTTTCCAACAGCAGCGTAAGGATCAAACTGCAATATTCCTTGAATTTTGCAAAATACAAAAATAAAACTTTATCTAAAATTAAAATTAGCCAAACATACTAAGGTTTAAGGATATCTTGCTGATCAAGCACAGTAATTTCAACAAAGATTTTTTTTCTAGCTCAGTTCAAACCCACGACAGCGAGCATACTGTGTGCTATCATAAAGTACACTCATCATTGAAACCATGACTTCTGTCTTTACAAAATAAACAATCAGTCTAGCTGACAACTTACTGTAAAGATGAGCTTTCATTTGGCTCCTCTGTTTAAAAGTATAGATGTCCATGAAAGGGAGGATGATCTGATTTTTGCAAATTGATAACAAAAACCAAAAACACAATTCTCAAAGCATTCTTACTTGGCATGACTTTCACACCTCCCTGCAGTCACGCTAACACAATGGTAAAAGGTTGTTCCAGAGCTTTGGTATGATGCTTGAGGCAAGATAAAATGGCTATGGACTTATCTCACAATGCAGTGCACTGACCCCAGTGTTGCTTTAAAGACATGTCTTGCACAGATATTTTCTCCTGATGTTGCATTCCTCAAATTCTGTTGATTCCTCTCCCTCAGGTTTTCCAAGCATTTGTCTGGAATCACTGAGCTGGGTGTGACAGGCACAAAAAAACCTCAGGAGCCTCCAGAGCCACACATCTCTCACCAAAAAAAGTGAAAACAGCTGTGACAATGATAAAAATTCAGAAGTTAATCATATTCCGAAAGAGTAAATTTCAGCAATTCTACAAGATTTAAGACTTTCTCTGCTGGGATGGAACAACATATTGATATGGCAATATTTCATCACTCTGATTCATGAGATTCAATTACTGAAACCTTGTTGCCATCAAAAGTCGTCCTCAAAACATATTGCTCCGCCAGTTTTATTAACAGCATCACTGCGTCATGCCTTGTCATGGCGTTCATCATGTGACTAAAGGAAAGGTTAACATAGTCAATTAGCCAAATTAAGGGTTAACTATGAGTTGGAGACAGAAGTGAAAGAACAGGGAAATGGAAGAAGATGAAGACAGAGAGGATGAAGTGGTGAAGAGTTAAAATGCATCCATAGTTAACTTATTAGGGCATTCCATTGACTTGAGTAAATGGTTTAATGATGTGTCAGCGTAGAATGGTCCAGCAATGAGTGACTAAATGAAGCAAAGACTTAGTATTTTGGTATCCCTTGTTTTATTAACTCAAAATCTATGGGATTCTTGAGTTAGATGACAAAATCTTGCAACGGGTAGTTGATGCCAAGTGGCTGTGTGGGACTACAGAGTTTACAAAAAGACTACATGTAATCTACACTGAACAGACTAAGAGGAAAGTATTCAGGAAAAAGGTAAGAGTGTGATAAAGTAACATAAAAGCTGGAAGCTTCACAGTGGTGCTGCTGAAAGTCAGTCAACAGTGGTTGTGTAGCTCTTTGCAGCCTAGCACTGACGCAGTTTCTAAGCTTTATCAATTCCAATTATTCTCCAAATGTTATGGAAAAAATGCTCATATGCGAAATTTATTTTCCTGAAAACAACAGAGCTTATTTCCAGCAACAGCCCCAATGCTCTTTGCTTATAGAACCCAACCCATGCAATATGTACGTCTCAGTTGGCCTTTGCAATGAGGTCTGCCAAGGTCTCACATGATATTTTACAATCCATCATGACATAAGGCTTTTTTTTTTTTTTTTTTTTTACATATAACCTCTATTGACAGGCTCAAGAAGTGGGTGAATGACAGTGGGGTTACCTTTGATTGGATGAGAGCTCATCTGTATTTAAACATAGCATTGCAATGTGAGGAGGCACAGTGACACAGCAGGCTGCAAAAGATCGGTACTTGGTAAATGGTTGGTAACAGGCTTCGAGTAAGCTACAGCTAACAGCCGTTAACTGTTGTTTGCCCTTGTTAGCCGTTAGCCATAGTGGCTAATAGCTATTAGCCATTAGCTTAATTACCTCAAGACTATCATTTCACATTAAATTATATCTTGTGTATCATTTAACACTTATTTGTGACATGAACCTCGTCAAAGACAATTCCTAAGAAGTAGGGCTGTAAAGTTCAAGTCGACTGGTTGACTAATTGGTCGATGCGTGCTCAGTCGACCAAAATTCTGATTGGTCAACCAAATGTGTCATTTTTTTTTTCCCCCCTTCAGTTCATTTCATCAGAAGAAACGTATCAAGTAAAATGGGGGTATTTTCTGAGCACCCCCATCATGTCTTAGAACACCATTTCAGTGTATTTATCGTTCATTTCAATATTTTAATTCAAGAACATTTCAATATTCTAGTCTAATAATCGTGTATTTGTTTTATAACTGCATGCGCTCTGCCCGCTGCCCGCGCTGCAGCGGCTGCATCCCTCACCCAGTCCGCGAGGATTTTATGCCTCATATAAACACCCAAATGCATAAACGACATCACAGATGGAAATGTCAACTTATTTCTGAGGGTATGAGGCCCATTGGTGTCGTGGAAGGCCAAGAAAAACATTGAAACCTGGATATTCAGTGCCGGCGCGCCAGACAATTACGCACGCGCTCACGGCAAAATACAAGGGAGGAAAAAAGAGAAAGCTTCGGAGTTAATAGATAAAGATAACAGATGTGTACGTCTCTTCAAATGGAGTCCTATATGACAGTGACTGCCCATTTCATTGATGAAGACTGGAAAGCAAAGAGTCTTCTGCTTGAGAGAGGTAAAAAAGGAGAGGAGGACATGGGAAGAAACATCGTTGCAGATTATATGAACTTGCCGATGCCTCAAAGGTCGAGCAGAAAAAAAGTGTCTGTTGTAGTGAACAACGTGGCTAATATGAAACTCTGTATGGAAACACTTAAGGAGTCCCATGAATGGTTTAAGATGCAGGGCATTTGGAGGTGCGCCGGGCACACTCCCGCCGTGGCTGCAGCGCGTCATGTTCTGGCGCATTTTAATAAGGGGCACAAAGCCAAAACTGGGCTAAAACAGAAGCAGAAGCAGGTGCTGATAATCCAGCAGCAGCACGTCATTTTGTGGCGCATTTTAAAAAGGGACACAAAGAAGAAAAACTGGGCTAAAACAGAAGCAGGTGCTGATATAAGTTTTACTGAGCCGCGGTCCGCTGAGGCCCCCCCACAGGCTAACTGGCATAAGCTGCCATTATTTGCACAACAGGAAGTGACCTGAATTCCTGTCAAGTCACTTCCTGTTGTCATCAGGTTTGCAGCTCCTGCTGCTCCTGCCTCTTTTTTCTGATTGGTCCTTTAGCCGAGTGAAACCTTTGGACAATGGAGGCTGGCAAGACGGAGATGCATGATTACAGAATCAGGTAGGTCCGTCTGCTATGCAAGGCTAGCTACTCATACCCACTGGTGTGTTGCAGTTGCTATCAGTGGCTACCGCGTGCACTGAAATAATGTATGTTCTCAACAATAAAAAAAATACCTCAAATTTGCTCCACCATCAATCCGAAGGTCAAGAGTTAAAACACAGCTCAACAGTCACATGTTGATGTGTCCTTTGGCAATACACTTAAACCCTGTTACTTCCATTGCTGTGACAGTGGCATATAAATGGGTATGACGGAACTAGCCCAGTGCAAATAAAATGGATGTAGCAATATAACATAATATCGTAACATATTCCTTTCTAAGACATGTACTAACACAGATCTAACAGAATCAATACAGCCCAAAATGCTGCAACAACGGTTATGAAACTTAATCCTTAGTGCAGTTACAAAGGTTGCAGAAGAAGCCAAACTACACGATGCAGCACACGTGCCAATTTTAGGTTACTTCTAACACCTCTGTAGCACCTTTCACGACACTCAAGGTCCCCTTACAAAAGACAAAAAGCCTTGAACTAGCAGTTTTTGTTTTAACAACAACAAAAAAAAAAGTTTGGGCTGAAATTCTGTTGAAGGCATAGTCAGTGTCCACAACTTACATGTATTGAGATATGTATTGTATTGTGGCCTCTGTATCATAACATGAGGTTGATAAAAAAAATCCCAACCCTAGAAGGAGACAGTGTGTACTGTGATACTGTTGGATAAAATATAAAAGCTTAAACAATCAGTGAGTGGATGTTAGACTGAGCAGCAGATAAGCTCAAGTCCATTTATAACATTTTTCAATTTTCACAGGTTTTCTGTGTTACTTGGTTTGGCTTTTCCCTCCTGTGTTGTTTCAGAAGGTTTAATCTCAGGCCCTGATATTTGCTCTTAAATGCTGCTTTGGGGAATCTTTTACCATTGTTGTGCTGATGACATTTAAAAGTTTATTTTCAAAGCGTAAGAATACAGAAAATACTTGTCATCTTGCTTATGTGCCTTGTTTGTATTTTTGCTTTTAATAGGCAGCTCAAGACACATGTTTAAAGATTGGCCAGTGACCACATTTTTTCCTATATGTAACTACGTTTGGTAATTTTGTGTACATTTATTCATATTATCTCCATTTATTTGATATGACGGAATATTGCTCTGTTTTGTATAGATTTTTTGTGAAGTATGTAAAAAGTGTCCCACTCACACTGCTTTTTTTTTTGCCCTGTTACATTTTGGCTCCATTCTGAAAGTTCCTGAAATTGAATGGTTGAAATGAGTTGAGCCCCCCCCATTTGCTCTGTGTCCAGAAGTAATATCATAGGTGCAAAATTGGTGAAATGGGACACAAGGACTCAGCTGGTGAGTGTTCTGAGTGTGTGCCTCGGCCTTTGTGTGAGTGGGGAATGTCTGGAGGTGTAATGTCGACATAGCTTTGAAAAGGACAAATTTTAGACCTGACAGTTAGCCCCCTACGCTCTTATTTTTATCTGCTTGTAATTTAGTCCTTCACCTGCACAACATTTCTGGGCAAACTGTGCCCACCACCCTTAATGACAGACTTTTCTAAAGAATCTTTCAGTAGCCTCTATTCAGCCTCACCCAGTTTTCCAAAGCACACACTGTCTGTGCAGCAGCTGAAAGGCCTTTTTTGTCCATATGCTTGCTGACACAACAACCAAAATTACTGCGATAACGCCATGTGAGCTCTGAAATCACAGAAACTTTGATTGTGAGCGAAAGCAATAAATAAGCTGACAAGAGATCAGACCAGTGAATGAACCAAACACCACCTGCCCTGTGCACACTGGTTAAGTGAATGAGAGCAGGACTATGGTTGCCTTGATTTATGTTACATAGAAACACACCTACATTGATCTTTCAATTTCGGCCTGGCTTTGCACCAGGGCTCATACAACTGTGCGTCATCCACTACTTTTGGAAATTGACATAAACAACTGGGGCTGGATGATCAAAAAAAAAATCTGATTCCTGATCAATAAAGAAAATGCTAATATCAGCCTTGATCAGAGACACAGTATTGGGGCAACCCTACTTAAATATAGTTCATCACAAAAGTTGATTTTCTATGTCTGTATATTTGTGCATGTAACGCAAAAATGCCTGTTTTTAATAGATTAAATCATAACTTGTCCAATATTGAATGTTGTTCCTGACCTTTTTGTTGCTTTGCTTCAAACTGGTGGATGACTTCAAATCTAACTTGTGATAAACTGTTTCTTAAATAGAGACTTGGTACATGATAATAACATATTCAGGCAACACGCTTGAAACAGAAAAGCATTCTGTCCAAGAACAAACTACATTTAAAGATCCTTATCCAAATCTTTTTTACTGTGCACCTTTCAATCAATTTTAACTTTACTAAAATAAACAACAGTCTTGGCTATCTTTCAATAATTCAAAAATGTTAGATTTCCCAGTTCTACTTCCGGATACATAGTGACAGCTCTTGATGTTATCATTATTATTATTATTACAGAGGCTTACACGTGTACAAGACATGCAAAGTTCAGACTCTCTCAAACTTGTTTCTGTTGGTTGGACGAGGAAGAGGAAGGAAACTCAGAGATATGAAGACAGCTTGTGAATTATAGTTGGGAGGGGGGCTGTGTTGCTCATAGAAACGTGGTTGTAAATGTCTGTTGAAAACATGGCTGGTCTCAATTTAAAGCTTTACGCTCCAACATGTAATGGCTTTCTGCTTCACTACTCAGCTGCACGGAGCGAGCAGGAGAACAAGCCCTGCAGCTCAACTTTTTGATAAACTTGCATGACTTTAAAGGACAACCGCCACAGGCTATATGTGAAAGAAAAGAAGAAAACTATGGCGTGAAAAACTGACTTTGAACTGCAAAAGGACAAAAATCCCGCACTCACCTTGACCGGGTTACACAGGCGAGCCCCAGGTAGTGATGGTCGGGGTCTTCTGAGACACTTTCCCTTGGGAGACCCCGAGGAGCCCGTGAAAACACCTTCAGTCTACAGCCTAAAACATGCGACTCGCCCGCTCCAGCCCGACATGCACACACATGCAGCCTCCGCGCTCAGCCCGCTCTGAAAGCATCACTTTACACCGCTGTGCTGAGATGAAGGAGAAGGCGCGTGACTGACTGGACGTTCAGCAAGTTAAAATGCAGGATAGAGTGGCGCGTCACGTTGAAGGGGCGGGGCTTGTGTTATTGACAGCATCTGTTCCATGACGCTGTGGAGAACCCAAGAGCAAGGGCGAGCGGTGCTGACACTTTCAATTTCAATGCAAAGCAGGTGAGTTGTACGATTATGATATGTCATCATCTACATCATATGTCATCATTTACATCATTATAAAATTGAAAAAAAGCTAAGTAATTGTTCATTTCCTTTTTTGAAAAGCAAGAAAATAGAAAATACCATTTAATTACGCAATTTCATGCATCTGACGGGTGGAGTGGGAAAGAGTATAAATTGGTTGTACTCTTAGTGCATGTGAAATTATCATTTGACCAATCTACTGAAATTATTCCAAATGTACCAAGGGGGCACAGAAAGGGGGGAAAGTTAGTGAGACACCATGGGGCCCATGACTGCCCTTAAAGAAACGTAGTTTAACCACAGTTTGATGTTTTGAGATTTCTTTACTATTCAGTGTTAAAAGTAGTTTTGCTATTCTTTTGTTATTACTTTTTCCACTGCAAAAATGACATTTATACCAAAATGAGAGTACTTATAAGAGGGTTTTAGATGTGTCTATGCTTTTGATGCTTATCCTGATACAGGAATGGCCTGTTAAATATGTAGGTTTTAAGAGAGACAGGTTATGAAGAAAAATTTGTCATTGTCAGACACTGATCAGGATTAAATATTAATGATGTATAAAAATCCAATCACAGCTTAAAATGGCCCAAATGCCAGAAAGTTCCTTATACTTTAGTGTTACATTTACCATTTATTGCATAATTTATTGCTAAAGCATATTTTTACCATTGTTTGAATCTTAATTACTGTATGTCTTTAACTTGAAAAACATTAGCCGAAAAAGTATAAGTTGTCCAATTTAACATTTTTTGCCATATTTAGCCTATTCTTCATTTGTTTGATGGATCTCTATTTTGAGAAACTATGCAGAGCTGGTATGGAGACAGGACTCTAGATGATATATTTTCATGGGGTCCCAAATGTCTGACATCACCCCTGAATGTTCATGAAGTATTTCAGGTACAATAGCTGGGATGTAATAAATCAGCCAATCAGCTTTTTCTCTCAATTTGAGAATATAATTTCTGAATAACCTCAGACCCAAATTTTACAACAACCAGAGTTGTAGTTTACCCGAATATAAAATCATATATTTTGGATATCAGTATGCATTTTGCACCCTGTGAGTTATATTTTGCTCAAGCACATGACATAGGACCAAGCAGGTTGAAGACAGCATCTTAAACATTCTACTGGATAAACATTAAATGGCTGAAAGTTACACGTCATATTTTGAAACTCCAGACTCCAAATGTAGCTGACCCTTGTGCATATCTAAAGCATTAGCTATCTGTTATCAGAATTGAGTGTAAAGTACCAGTGAAATTTTAATAAGTACTGTTTTGATATCAAATATTGTGATACCAAACTTGATATTGGGTTATTGAACTGATGAATTTTGATGAAAGGAAAAAACACGATTACACTTCTAGGTAGAAAGATCCTTTAGTTTAACCTCCAGTTTTACAATTGTACAATTATACCCACAGAGATGACTTAAGTGAAAGCAAGAGTAGTAAGATTTTGGGGAAAAAACATTAACAATGAAGTACAAGTACACAAAAAGCTACTCAATTAGAATAGCAATGTAATTACTTTTTTCTACCCCTTCTTAAATGGAATGATTTCTTCTGAGAGATGTAATTCTTCAATATATTTCACAAATCATCATCTACATAATGATTAAAAAAAAGCAAAGCTATGATTAAAGTTTTGTTGGAACTAATGTTATCAGCATTACCAGTGTTATTACTTTGGTACAGACTTCAAGTAAAGATGCCACATATATGATACCATTGCATAACATGCAAGATGTCCATAAAGCAGTGTTTCAGGCTTAAGGCCAGGGGTGGAAAGAGAACACAAATATTTTACTCAAGAGAAAACTTTGTGCAGTCTAGCATATAAGAACATTTGACACTTAAGATTTACAGTGTATAACCAACGAGTAATGATTTATCCTAATATGTAAAGACATATTGTCAGAAAGTATTTTGTACACCCTGTAGTCACATTTTTTTTTGCATGAGTGCACTGCACTTAACAAACTGGGTATAGAATATTTAATCAGTAGATCCAGATTATCAATTTGCCTTAACAAATGTTAAATTTTAAATCTCTGATATGCTATCAATTCCAAATAAGTTCAAACTTTGAGAACATCCTGTTTCTGATCAATCAGGTTTAAATCTTTAACCCAGTATCATACTTGTTTTAGTATTATTGAAGCAACAAGTAATGAGATGTTAAACTGAAAGATGGTACTGTAAAAACCCTAATTAATAAAAAAGTTAAGCTGCTTTAGCATTTTTTTTCCTCAGTAAAGGTACTCCTCAGGTAAAGGTATGAAAAGTGCAAGTATGCATAGAAAGCTACTTGATTACAGTAATGTGAGTAAAGAAGATTAGTCTTTCCACCCCACTTTATCATAGTGCCTCCTCTGCCTTGACCACCTATGCAACAAAGCGCAATATTGGAAAATGCATCTGTACATGTAGCTAAATGATTAGGATAAGATTTATAATCATTATATATATGTATATTCAAATAATATCTCAAAATGCCAAGACATATGCAAGAAGTCTTTATTTCAAGAGAGATGTCATGTAGAGCCAAGCTTGCTAAGAATTCTTTTTTTTAAATTCCTAACAGCTGGAAACACAGTTATGCAGAAAACATCAAAGTGAATACCAAACTTCTTCAGAGAAACTAAACTAACCCAAAAGGTTACTGACATATTTTAAAATGATGATATACTACCACCTGCTGGACAGTATAGTGAACCACAGTTTTTCTTTTGGGTTAATGAGAAATGAATTTGGCTTCGGAAATAAAGCATCTGCTGATTTAACATTGTGACATTTCTTACCTTGCTCTTATATACAGAAGGATGTGAAATCAACATCACATTGAAGGCAACAAAAGGGAAACATTTTTTTTCTGCGTTTGTTTGTGACATCAGTGGTTTGAATTATTTGATGTATTTGACATTATCTTAACTCAGTTACCTGTCAGTGGTCTGCTCTTCAGAGAAGCTTCATATTCACGTTTCCTGCAGTCTTTAGTGAGAAATAGTGCCTGTACATTCAGGTGTTTGACCATCACCAATGGATTTCTTTTATAAATGTTTGAATGAGGCTGTTATGTCACTCAAGGCTGCAGGCTTGGTGCTCAAGGACTCACTGTAACAAAAACACTTTTCACAGAGAGTCAGCCTGCCTGCAACAGATTATGTGAAAAGAAAAGCATTTTTTCTTTTCACAGCAGCAACCTTGAAGGTTACTGCAGCAGGAATTACACACAGAGAGATGGATTCCTTAACTTAGTCAACACAATGCTCTGTGGTAAACTCGGTGTCACATCTGGAGAAAAAAAAGTCATCTTTATTCAAATGTTCCCCTTTGTGAAATCTACATGGTAACTCTGGAGACCAAAGAACTTGTCTGTGCTGCCTTCTGAGTTTCCTGCTGCTGAATATTCTCTCTATGTGGACTCACAGAAGTGAGCTTTGAAGGCCGACTCTTTTTATTTTACCCTCACAATCAGCCAAGGCTTATGGGAGCCTTATATAAGCCCTTTTATTGTATAATGCATCCTGAGCTCTAATGCAGTTTGCAAATGAAAAGCAAAGAGCCAAAGAGCAAATTAAAAATATTGACTTGACTGTTTATTCGCAGAAAACTGAGCGAACACAGAGTAAATGAGAAGTTTAAAATAATGTTGAATATAAATTATAAATCAGAGCCTTTTATCCTCGGCATACAGAAATCCATCACAGTCAATCTCCTGTATTCACGTCAGCTATTTTTCGATTATTCTGTTAAAAATAGAGCTAAAAACTGAATACTGGCTTTCATCTACTTTTACAGACATGACAAGTGTTTTTGTGAAACTTTTATCAAAAACTCTCTTTTAGTAAAATTAAACTGAGGCAAATGCTACAGTTTTTGGACTTTGTCTATACCAATCAGTTATCCTCAGGTTTCATTGGTCCATTTTAGGGACGCACAGGTTTTCATATATAAGGTTATTTTTCCATTGTTAATCCATTGGGCATGTAATTTGACAGACATCTGAATTAATTAATTAATTTGTTTATCTACTTTTTGGAACTAGATGTCTGTCTGTTATGTTAGACCTCAGTGCACTATGTAATTGATAAAGTCCTGCTTGGCCCAAAATGGTAACAATTACATCTATTACAACTGGAATTTTGGTCACATGGCCCCACAAAAATAGGATAATGTCTAATATTACGCTTTAAAATTCTCACCCAGGCTCCAAATGTGTAATGTTTGATATTTCACAACAAACAAACAGGGGAAGTGTCATTTTGCAGCCAATAGGGAACATGATCATGTTTTTCACCCATGTGAAAATCAGGGACAAAATGTACAAAAACCAACAGATGTGAACTGTAAAACCTATGAAATTGTTTTTTTAATGTATTTTTGGGGCATTTTGTGCCTTTATTGATAGGAGATAGACAGTGGATAGGCTTGTGAAAGGGGGTGAGAGAGTAGGGGAAGACTCTCTGCAAACTGGTCACAGGCGGGATTCAAACCTGGACCAGCAGAAACAAGTATGGGGTGCCTGGTTGCTAACCACTTTGCCAAACCAGCACCCTGAAATTGTGTTTTTTTTTATGAATATGCTGAAGTTGGTGAAAAATGCTGCCGTTGAAGTGGGAAATCATTAAGTTATTAATATCATGGCCATTTTCTTAAGTGTCCATATTTGAGGTCAAAGATGTTAAGTGTGATTTGTACATGTGATGACACAGAGCAAATAAAAATAAGCCTAAATTATTAAAAGAAAAATCAGTGACAGGTACATAACTCAAGCAAAAAAGATTTACTTTCAACATTTTTTTAAATCATAGAATTTTTTGTGCATTTTATTAAATCCATATATTCCATTTAAACTAGCAAAGTAAGGGTTTAAATTCTGAAAATGGTTGTTTTTTCACCTTTGAAAAGATAATGAAAATATTTGTTGCAGTGTAATAAAACCATATTAAAGTATGATGAATGTATTGAGCTTTTCTGATGCAACAACTTTTGGCCAGTTTAAGGACACAATGTGTTATCAGATAAATCGGAATCGAAACAATTCAAATTTTATTCACTTGCAAAGCAAAAACATCTCCAAATGCAAATTTGTTGCCAATGTTTTGTAAATTTTTGTCTGTTTGTTGTAGTTTATTTTCTTAGAATTACTTCCAAAAAAACTGACAATGAAAATGACAACTATTTTCATTTCTTTTTTACAAACCAGATGAATGTGTGTTGTGTAATGCGGCATAACTAACAAATATTGTAATGTTTTTTTTTCTCCATATTGCAAAAACTGTAGTTGGTGTTCTTGTAACTGTCTTGGGCCAGATAGAGCCAATAATGTTATAAGTCTGTGTCATAACCAGCTGAAACCTCCTGACAGGAGCGTGTAGCCTATTGCACATTACTTTGTCAGCTCTACATCTTAAAATCAAATCATCAAACTCCAACATTTACCCAACCTTTATGAATTTCAAAGCACGTGAGTTAATCTGGATGAAGTTACTATCTCAATGCATATGAGTCAGCAGCGTAAAGACTGTTACTTCATGTCATGAGTGTAGTCTGACAATAAGTTATTGAACAACCTCTGTATTTTAACTGCACCTCAGATTTGCCTCCTCTCATCCTGGAGGTTTATCCATGAAGGTAGTAACTGTTGACCCCATGGAAGTTGTGTTTTCTCCCTGTCACCACATTGTCCCTGAGGTTGACAGCAGCCTGTGTGATAGATCTGTTAAAGTTGTGACATGCTTCTGTTTTACTGAATGAATTTTGAAGATCCATTAGACTGAGAGTACCAGGCCTGCCCTCAGGGAGAATAACAGGATGGACCGGAGGCCTCGGTAAGAAGCAGGGATTACAGTTGGGAACTTCTGTTATTTTTCCCAGTTGATCTGATTCAATCCCTGCTCCAGCAGACCAACTCAGGCTGGATACATCTCTCCTGGCTTTAAAATCCTCCTCCCTGCTACATGAGTCATCTTTAACACACGGGCATTTCTCTGATTTAACCTTTGTCTCTCTTTGGGAATGTGGGTGGCTGTGCAGGTCCAGTAGTCGCTCTGTGTCAGTGTAAGCCTCTTGGCAGCTCTGTGACACACTTTGATCAAACTGGACTGTGCTGTTTTCTCTCTCCTTGCCCTCATATACAGAGCTCTTCCTCTCAGTTTGTTGTTTGTGTGGGACCTCCTGGGACACCTCGGTGCTCTGTGCCTGTGTGTATCCAGATCTGTTCTTTGATTGGCCATGACCCCTTTGATTTGGATGTGGTGCTACATTATGCTTGGCTGTGATCTCCAGTGGCCCAAGTTGGTCTGTATGAGCTGGAGCAGTGCCTTGGTTTGAAGACAGAGATAGATTTGGGAGTTCAGAAGTGAGGGGGCTGCAGGTGCTTCTTCTCACACAGCTGCTTTGTCTCCTTCTACATCCTCTTGCTGGTTTAGAGGCAACAAAGGTAGGGATGGAGCATTCTCTCTGATGGGGAAACAAATGTGTTTTTTTTTGTTAAAGGAACAATGGACGAATGCTGCTGTACAAAGAGGCTGTTTGACTTTAGGCTTTTACCAGTGCTGTATTTGAATCTATCCCAGCAGGACTGCATATTTTTTCCATGTAGTCATCAATCTTTATAGCTCTTGCTGGCCCTGATCCTAAAAAGGAAAAAATAATTAGACACATAATTAATACTAAATCTGCCACATGGCAGTTTTATACCTTTGGGAGTGGTACATTTCCAGAAAGAGAAAATAGAGTTGAGGGTCACTTGGCCTCTGCCTTTGTACCTCCTAAATTTAATAAGCTCAATGTCAACTCAGAGATTATATTAGTGCAAAGTTTGACAGAAAACTCCTTAAAAGTCTTTTATATATAAAAATGACAAGCAAGACATACCCATAAGGCCCTCAGGACACTTGATCCCTTCAGTTTCTCATGGAGGTCATATTACATTTTGGATCACGTTTATATATTGATTTTGATGACTTGGCTATGTTCACAATCACTAGAGTTTGGAAACCTATTTTTCGTACACTAAGTATCTAAATAGTTCTGTATTCTGTCTGTCCTTAAAGGCTTCCCTACATGAGAAGAGTCCTCTCAGATTGGTTGACAGGACTGCTCTGTGGTGATTGGTCAGATCGGCGCTGCTTAGCGCCATATTGTTAACAACTCTGCATTCATCATAATGTCGATGCTCTGCAGTGGGCTTAAACTGACATTGAAGCAATGGTTGGATGTCACACGGGTAGGTCTGTTTTGGGGGCTGGGGGAACACGCTGGTGCTAAGAGGGGTAGAAGGAGAAGCGTTGATGCTGCTGACTTTTGTCTTAATTTTTGGGTCCATAGATTTGTACAATAAACCCAAAATGCTGCAGCTAGATTAATAACTGCAGAAAACAAGATCACATTACCCTGATCCTGTTATTGTTACACTTGTTACCAGCCAAGGATGGTATAGATTTTAAGATTTTATCTTAAATTTTATCATGTTTTTTTATGGCCAGGACTCTATTTACATCACTGATCTACAGACTCCTTATGAGGCTGGAGGTTCCCTTAAATCAGCCAACCAGAATCTACTTGTGGTACACAGAGCCCAATTACAGATAAAGGGTTGTCAGGCTTTCCTTTTAGGCATAAGTCTCTGGAATGACCCTCCTGCTGAAAATCGGTTTGTGGACTCCGTCTATTCCTTTGAGCTCTGTACTAAAACATTATTTTCTAAAACAGCTTTTACGTAGATGTAAACTCATTTATTGTTTTCATCATATTTATTTTTATGAATGGTTTTGTTACTGTTTTAATTTGGTTTGCATTATGTGTGACCTTTTGTGAAAGACACTGTAACTTTGTTAAGAATATTGCTTTTTTAACTTTTCACAAACTTCCGCTTGAATTTAAGAATGAATTTGTTGAATTAAAAGGTCACATGGCAAAGGTAAGCTGCATGCCTATCTTTTGCTTGTGGTTACTTCTAACCCTAACCCCCAATGGGGTTTTTATCAAATTGTATTCATACAAATGTCAAAAGTCACCTAAAAATAACCTGATTTGAATTTTTAAGCCATTCATCAAACATCAAGAGTTGGATCGTCATACTTTGCTTGTTAACAAGATCTTAATGCATTTTTAAAAGAATGCTTGAGGTTTCTTTTTGTCACACTTGTAAAAATATATTCATTAGGCTAAGTGGGTCAAGGGTTTAGCATATAGAATACTCTGTCTTTTGAGTTATGTGCAAATGTCTGCATTGACTTAATGATTAAAATGTTAGACTTTGATATAATATGGTTAAATGTCATCATGATCTCCTGATCATCTCTTGCGTCTGATCTCGATATGTCAATGGGATTTTTGTCCAACTTTGCACCTCATAGCTTTTGCAGTTTGTAACAGCTAAAAGCAAACTATTTCTACTGTGTGTTCCATCTAGGCTGTACAGATGTTTATTATTGCTTTAATTTTGTCTTTGTTTTTGAAATATGAAAACTGCTCCAGGATTTAGAGATCCCATGTCCTGGTGTGTTTGACCATTTACATCCCATCTTTGGTGTCTGTCAAGCAAGGTAGACTCTGAGGTTGAATAAGTTGAATAAAAAGAATGAAAAATGTAGTCTCTCTGGACGATTATATGCAGGCTGTGATAATGAACTCTGCACTGATTGGCTACCTAAGCAATGTTTGATGAGAGGGATGAGGAGGGTTACAGGCCAACTGTATTGGTGTCTGCCTGTGACAACCAGAAAATACACATGAAGGTGGAGGCTTTTTAGCTATTGCAAAATCAACTCCATTAAGTTAAAAAAAAAGAGCATTTTAGGGGTATTATCTTTCGAGAGACAGCACATTTCTCTGTGGACTGAGAGCTCAATAAAAGACTTCAAGTTCAGCTACCGCCCATTCTAAAAACATTAAAGGAGACATGTCATGTTTGTTTCTCCTTTTCACTATGCCAGACTAGGATGCCTGTAAAGCGTTTCTGCCCTCAGTACAAGTCATTTAGTTCCTTCATTGCCCCACAATAGCGTTCTCAAAATCCTAATTTTAAGCCACTATGAAGCCCTCGTTGAAACACTCGGTTTCAGGATGACTTAAAGTTACCTCGCAACGTCACAGCCCTTTGTGCTCTGATTGGTCAGTTCTATCGGGGGTAGAGCCAGCCTGTCCTTCTTCTTCTACTGTATTTTCCAGCAGGCTCAAAGCAGCGACCGCGTATTGAGTCCCCCTACAGGCCAGAGCTGGTAATGAGTGAGTGTGAGCTAGGGATCTATATACCCCTGCTGGGTGGATGTGTTCCTCGGTGACGGTTTTGTGGCTAACTGACATCACAGAGGAGGAAGTGTTTTATCTGATTGCTCCAATAAAAAGAAATGTACCTCATGTCGTCACGATGATTTAAATCTCGCAGACATCTCGCAATGACCTATTTTCAGAGGCATTAAATCTCGTTCTAGGATATCAGAAAAATACAATATCTCTTTTTTTGAAAATTAAGGGGGTGTAAGGTCTTGTTTTCAAATTTATTAAATTATATGTAAGTATTAAATCATGCATCAGCATGATATGTCTCCTTTAAAAGCAAAAAAAAAGTAATTTGCAGGACATGGGACCTTTACTGAATTTTGGAGTCAGCCCCAAGTGGACATTTGAGGGACTGGTTATTTGTCAGGTCCGCACTGTTTCAGTTTTCCACACGAAATGTTGATGCTTGTTTCTCACCTGTGTAATTGATTTGGTATGAGGTTAACCAGTGTGTACGCTCCAAATTTTTCAGCATGTTGCACACTCGCTCTGATAATGTCAGGTCCCAGTGCCGCAAGTTTGGATTTGGCAGTACCGTCTTTGGAGGAGTTGGGTAGAAACGCTGCTCCTCTCCCTTCAGTGACTTTGAATGCTAGAAAAAAATGACATAAAATAAGAGAACTACATTTCATAGATTTTAATAACCTTTAATAATTTTGACCCCTCTATAACATTTGATTACTCACATCTAAATAGCCATGTTCACCTGTCCATACAACAGCTTCTTTGTTGATTGTAATAGGGGATGCCAATATCTCGTGACGATATGGAGCACCTATGAATATAAAGCCATTTTAAACTTGTCAGGAAAAGCCACATTGTATATGTTGCCCTCTTACCTTTAGTTTTGCTCAGCAGTATAACATCAGGTGCTCTTTTTGGGATCAGTGGGTTTAACAACAGTTTAGTAGCAGCTCTGACTCCTGTTACTGGGTCATCTGGAGAGGAGAATGTTGGGAACATGGCAAACTTGGAGACATGTGATGAATACGGATGCTGCTTTGGCATGGCAGTCTTTGTCATCTTCTCCCTGTTAGATGCCAGGGGATATACATTAAAAAATACATGATGCAAGTTCTGAGGGCCTAATTCTGCTGGGTTCATGCTATGACAGAAAAGTTACTCACACCATATTGACATCAGTTGGTTTTGGTAAGCTGTAAATATAAGGGAAAAAATGCAGCCTTTTGAATATGCAATTCTCATGACAGTGTCCCTTAACTGGAAGAGTAAACAAACCCTTGGCTACTTACAGCTGGTCATTGAGACGGACTTTACTTTTCGGTCTAACAGTATTGTGGTCACAATATTGACTGGGGACTTGTCTGTGAAAGAGAAATAATGAAAATGTGTAATCCTGTAGCAATCTTTTGTTTAATTTTATTTTATTTACCTTTGAACTCACAAGTTAATCATGTTTCCTCTGCAGCTAAGGGGATAATTGCCCCCTAAATCAGGAGAGATGTGGGGGTGTGTCGACGACTTGGGGTCCATGGAGCTATTCTGACTCAAAACAACGGATGGTAGAGGGAGGATGAAGGTGAGACAGCCGTTATTCTATCGAAATTAAATCATGATCATAACAATAATAAACACAAAATAATGGTAAAAATGCAACAAAAGAGAATAGACATTTGGGTCAGGTTGTGCGTAAAACCAGTGAAAGTCGACCAACTAACAGCTCACAAAACGAATGGTGTCAATATTGCAAAGACAAATGAAGCTAACCTCTCCCTGAACATGTGAAAGTACAGTTCTATGACACAAATATATTTTTTTAAGTGTCATGGAAGAGGGAAACTTATACAAAAGAGTGTATCATATTTTATTCTCATGGTTGTCGGGCTTTGGGTCATGCAAACACATCTGTTTTCATTTCAACCTTTTAAATGTCCGGATAGAAACTCCTAACAAGAGCTTTAAAGTACAAATTTAAAGAAAGACATATTTCTCTGAAATTAAATCAATAGGGTTAAAAGCTTTACCAACGTATATTTATATAGTTTTCTGCCTATTAATCCACTCAGATATCAGATTTTGGTATACCGTTAAGCCCCTCTGTTTCAGCCCTGCTCAGAACAGGATGTTGTAGTGTTAGTCCTATGAGCTGTGTCTGATCCCACTCCTCTTAATATAACTCTTCTTAATAGGTGAATGTTGCTTCAGTTTTTTAGTGCTGTGCTCCAGTGTTTATTGTGGCAGCACAGACATGTCTGTCGCTGTCAGACACAAACCACCGGATCTCCAAAACTGCTACAGGACACTTTTTAAAATGCTTTAAAAAATCTGAATGAACATGTATTGTATTGTCCTGATTAGAAATCCTTTTTTTGTACCTTTAATTTAGATCGGTAAAATTAAATAGGTACATTTTGTGAAATCTCGCTCATCAATGTGCAAGTTGAAAAGAGTAAATGAATATGACGGCATAGAAATAAATAAACAGAAAAAGGAGATTCAAAGTTTGTGTCTAAAAACATTGATATATACATATACATATATTACAGTATAAAAACATTCAAAAGTATATTTTCACAACATGGGACCTCCGAATGCTTTGTGTGTTTTTATTACAGCCTGTTAACTTGTAAGTCCTTGTGTTCTTTTGATTCCATACAATAGTAACATTAATCAAACATTTGTCTGTTTGTGGCATAAAAAAACTCTTTTACCCCCCTGATGATATCATTAGGGTTTTTTCCCTATACAGTAGACTGCTTAAACTCGATTTCTAAAAAGCTGAACAAAGATGGTAGGGGGTTTGTTGACAAACCATGGACACATTTATTTGAATAAAAAAGTGTATCTTAAAATAATGCGACCTTGGTGTTCTTGTGGAATTTATCCACCACAATGTCAACGAAAGTAAAGACTTAAATATTAAGTTATTGATTACTCTTGTGAGGAACTACCCAAATTAGAATCCCGAAAATGGGCTGGTATCAGGACAATAATGATTCATTCAGTAATAAAGCATTTTTAAATTTCTTGAAAAGAAGGAGGAAAAAGGTTTGTGCCCAACAGCAACAATATGAATCATCAATGTGCCTCATCAATATCTGTCTCCGTATCTGACACCTACCTTCTGACAGCAACTTATGGCTTAAAATATGGAAACAATATTCTGTATCATATACTGGCGGACGTGTCTGCTTTTGTAGCTCATGAAAAGACACTCCTAACAACATATGTCTGCTCCATAACCAGTTACCCCCCTGTTTTAAAAACAGCATTAAATCACACTTACCAGGTTCATAGTCCAGAGAAAATCAACAGGTTTTTGAAAAGTTGATCCAAGTCTGTTTCCAATATTCTCCTGGTTTCAAAAAGCTTACAGTCCTCTTGGGTTGGGAATGGCTAGAATTAAAAACGTTAAGCCTGTGTCCATAGGAAAAGACTCCCTTATACTCTTTTGAAAGTCGAGGTGGGTTTAAATTCCTCGCACAGCCAGAGTTACACTAAACAAAAGGATCAGAGTGACTGACATCTGAGCCAGCGGGCAACACTTGAGAACAGTGTTACTTTTTGAGATGAGACTTTTTGAACCATTCTTTATACCCTAGACTTAAGCAACAAACCACATAACAAAATATTGAAGCAATTGTTCTAAATATGCTTTACTCTGACTAACCAGTGTAAAAGTGTGGGCAAAATTGTGTTAATATTTTATTCCATTGTCAGAATTCACCATCTGGTGTGTAATCAGTGCTTAGAATTCCTGACATCCAGTCATCAAGTGTGTCATAATCTGATAATATTACACGTTCACAGTTTGATGCACTCAGCAGTATGAAAATCAGGCTTGGTGTCGCCTGCGAATACTGAAACCAGATACAAGCTTTATGTGTGTGTGTGTGTGTGTGTGTGTGCGTGTATTGGGTGTTTGGTTACAGGAGTCAGGTTTTTGCTGTCTGCATTCCTATGTTACATGGACACAGTTATGCAGTTTTGACTTCAGAGTTCAGAATTGGATCAATCTATGAGACATCTTTGTGATTCAGACTGTAATCTAAACTTCTATAATGCTTATAATTATAGGAGGGCAGTTAAATTAGTCCATGGTGCTGCACTCTGCCCTGCCTTGGCCTATCCCATCTTTAAAGACTTTAAGAAGTACAGCTTATGGATAGGAATGTAGATGTAGACTTTCTTTGTCTTTCTGATACATTTTTGTTCTTTCCCAATAATTTTGTATGATCTCCAATCTCTATTTACCAATCTTTATTTCCATAGAGCCAATGCATAACAAATGTTATCTCAAGATACTTTTCTTTACAGCAGGCTGAAGACAAATTATTGTACAGTAGTACTGTACTGTGTGTGTGTGTGTGTGCGTGCGTGTGTGTGTGTACAAAAAAGTCACACACACACACACACACGCACATATATGTATATGTATATATATGTATATATACATATAGATAGATAGATAGATAGATAGATAGATAGATAGATAGATAGATAGATAGATAGATAGATAGATAGATAGATAGATAGATAGATAGATAGATAGATAGATAGATAGAACATCAAGCCCTGTAGTTTGGTATTTTCCTCAAACTCCCTTTGATGAGATTTTGTCCTAGTTAGGGATCCTCATTGTGTCAGCCCCTGGTGTGCAAAGCAAAGCTACTTTCAATGATGCTGCATTTACTGAGGAACCCAGAGAAAAGTTTTTCATGCATACATCATGACTCAGATTTGATCAACATTACTGTGGTATGAAAACTGAGAGTACCCATGCATGCACAGGATATAATGAATCACGCCGATCGTAGGCAAGCCAAATAAAAACCTTTGCCACTTGCAGGGTCAGATGAAAATGCTGGTTTTAGATGTGATTATATGAGGGTAGGGGTGGGCAATATGGCAAAAATATCATATCACGATTTTTTAAAAAATAAAATCACGATCACAATTTTATCACGATTCTTTTTCACTTTGATTTTTTTAGACTAATTTGCATGTTTGACCATTTTTTCCCCTATGTTTAACATATAACACATGTACAACCCTAAAAGAAAAAAAATACAATTAAAGCCAAAGAAACTTTCTGAACATGTTTTAATTTAAATAGTGCAGTTTTTATAAAAATGTGCAATAAATGTGAACATAAAAGGTAATGAACAACAATAGCAACATTAACTCTTAAAGTGCAACAATTTAAAACAAATGTTATCTAACTGCAATGTTTATAACCTGAGTGAATAATACAGCTGCTTTAGAACAGATTTTTGTTCAGACATCTTCAAGCTTTTATCTCCTTTTCACTTTTTGCCATGGCTTCACGCTACATAACCAAACAGGAGATCCCACCATGCACTGCGCGTAATGTGCTAGGATTGGCTAGTCGGGTGCGCGTCAAAGTCTCTGCGCCCACACAGATGATCTGACAATCTTTCTGCATTATGAGATCATCCCCATGTTATAATCCTTAACAATTTAATATCGTCATATCGCACACCACTATATGAGAGTAATCTTAATAGTAAATATATTAGTCACTGCCATTCCTGTTAGCTCTCTGCCTTCGAGTATAGAGCAGAACTACAGAATAGACATTGCTGCAGATGGGACCAAAAGCTCAGAGTAGTGAACTTCAGGCTAAATAAACAAAACAAACAGTATTGGGATGGTATCATACTGAGCTGGACACAATTTCAATGCTTTTCGGTTCTGCTGGCAAACCCTTTAAATTGCTCCAGGCAGAAGGACATATAGACTATATGGTGAGCTGAAGCTGTTCCAAAAGAAAAAGGTTCACTAACAGAAAAGTGAAGCGTTATAAATGTGTTTAGTACAGTGTGCAATCACCCCATGCAGCATCTAAAGTGTGTTTTCACCTAAAGTTCATGCAAATACTCATATATGTATCTTGGTCCCATCTGCTGCAATGTACATGCTATTTCCAGCGTCTGCTTTCGCCTATAAGGGGCAGAGCTAACCAGAAGGGCCCCGCTTCAGTCAGATGCATTCCTGCTTTGTATTCAGACATACATACACAGAAGCATCAATGTCTGAATATATCTTTGTGCCTTTTCCTTTGCCGGTTAAATTCTCCCTGGTGAGAAAACATTTACCAGTACTGGGTGTTCAGGACTTGTAGCCATATTAGTTACTTACTGTAACTTACTAACTTCCTTATAATGTAAAAGGAAACATTTCAATCATGATGTGTCTTCAAGTTTATTACTCAAAGTAATTCTGCATTTAAACAATAATTTCACTCCAACTTCATTATTGACTTGATCAGTATAGGACGATATTCTCTTACTACAGAGGGGGAATTTTGGGTGGGGCATATGGTTGACAGTGACTTTCAAAATAGGGTTTTAGTTATTTAAGCTGGTCATCTGCTTAGAAATTTGATTTAAACTTGAACGTTATTTCAGCATGCAACATAGTCTCTGAATTAATGTTTATACCTTTATTTCTGTTTTGTTTGTTTAAATGTTTGTTCAATTGGGGTTTGGTTGTATATGGCAGCACTGTCATGGTATAGGACAATGCTAAGTTGTTGTTTTTTTGTTTTTTTTTAATAAATATTTTCATTAAGTTTCCAAACAAATAAAACAGAAGAACAATCCAAACCAGAGCATTGATGATTTCAGCACAAAAGAAGTGACCCGGTGCACCTCCTTTAAAAATAGGTCAACGCATCTTAAGCTATGTCTATTTCCCAGCACTACTGTACTAAACTGGGTCCTGCCGGCACGTTTTCAGCGTAGATGATACATAAACTCGTTCTCCTCTCCGATTGGATGCTTGCACACAGTGTCTCTGGTGGTATGGAAAAAGAGAGCGAGAGCAGCCTGCCCTGCACTTTTTCAATTTGCAGCAAGAGTCTGCAGGTGCCTTTGCTTTTCCACACCTCTGCATATTATTCCTCAGTCAGAAAGCTCCAGAGACAGTGCTCAATCTGTGCTGACTGACGGGCAGCTGGGTGCTGTCGCTCCTCACATTTCGCTGCTCCGAAACAATCTGACTCCACTTCTCCTCGGCTCGGAGGAAGAAACGCTGGACTGCCTCATGTAGGGGATGGGGAAACACATTTTGTGAGGACGCTTGGCTCTAACAATCTTCCTCCAAAGCCTCCTCTATCACATCTGGTTGTCTCTACAGCAGCTTCTCGCCATGACAACATTTGATTTCTCGGACATAGAGGCGTTTCTTGACCTCCATCCGGATCTTTTCGAGGAGTATCTCGTCCGAAAGGCAAAGTGTGACCAGGTGACCAGATGGATGAAGGAGCATCCGCCATCCAAAGTCCCCACAGTCGAGGAGAAGCGCGGCGCAGCCAGGGATCCACTCTGGCCGACAAATCCTGATGGACTCCGGCGCAGATCGTCCCATATGGAGCTGCGACGAAACTTTGCCCGCTCCAAAGCCACCACGGCGCACAGGACCTACGACGAGCACGTGAGCCTTAGCGAGCACGAGTCCCAATCCAGCATGAGGCGCCGCGCGCTCCTGCGTAAAGCCAGCTCCCTGCCTCCGACCACGGCGCACATCCTAAGCGCGCTGCTGGAGTCCAGGGTCAACGTGCCACAGTATGCGTCGAGCGCCATCGATTACAAATACAGGCTCAAGGAAACCAACGAGAGGGAATTCTTCCTGGAGTTAGTGAAGGATATCTCCAACGACCTGGACTTGACCAACCTCAGCTACAAGATCCTCATCAATGTGTGTATCCTGGTGGACGCGGACAGGTGTTCGCTTTTCCTTGTGGAGGGACCTGCGCACAAGAGGACGCTCGTGTCCAAATTCTTTGACGTACACTCTGGAACCACGGTCAGACCCTCCTCAAGCACTCTGAACTCAAATGAGGTGCAAGTCCCCTGGGGTAAAGGTATCATTGGATATGTTGCAGAGCACGGGGAGACTGTAAACATCCCTAACGCGTATGAGGTAAAGCTACATTCTGTTAAAAGTTTACTGCTAGGGCTGCACAATGTTGTCCAAAATGATAATGATGATAAAGCAGATCTGTACTGAGGCAATTCAGTGGCAGTTTTATGATAAGATCTTTAGGGTGCCCTACAGATAAAAAATTGTGGTTTAGACTTATTTGCAAGTGCAACTATTCTAGGAAGGAGAAAAACAATATTTGCTGTGATGTTAGATTTTTCTCATAAACCAGGGTTTTTCACACAAAAGGCAGTATTTAGGGGGACCACTCAGCTTCATTCACAGCACCTCAGGTAGGCTATATTTTCAGCTGTTTTCTTGCACCCCCCCCCCCCCCCCCCATAAATAAATAAATAAATGAACAAAATACAACACACTTGGCACAATGCAGTCAGACAATCACAGTTCTCCTGGCAACCGACAAACCCCGACTCGTCCATCAGATTTCCAAACAGAGAAGGGTGAATTGTTGCTCCAGAAAAAACGTCTCTACTGCTCTAGAGTGCAGTGGTGACATGCTTTAGTTCATACCACTGCTGCTCTGCCATGAAAACCTACTCCATGAAGCTCTCTACGCACTGTTCCTGAGCTAATCTGAAGGCTATATGAAGTTTGGAGGTCTGCAGCTGTTGACTCTGCAGAACATGGTGACCTCTGTACACTATGCACCTCAGCATTGACCTGTCTGTGATTTTGCGTTTCCTACCACTCCAGGGCTGAGTTGCTGTCATTCTGAATCACTTCCACTCTGTTATAATACCACTTAAAGGTGACTGTGGATTATTTATTAGTGAGCAAACTTCACAACTGGATTTCTGCATAGGTGGCCTCCTATCATGGTACCACGTTAGAATTAACTGAGCTCCTGAAAGTGACCTATTCTTTCACAAATGTTAGCAGAAGCAGTCTGCATGCTGAAGTGCTTGATTTTATACGCCTGTGGCCATGGAAGAAATCAGAACACCTCAATTCTATGAGTGGATGAATGAGTGAATACTTTTGGCAATATACTGTAGCAGGACATGGTGCCACCAAAATAACCCAGCTCAAAGCACTCCATTGGTTCAACACAATTCAGTAAAATTCTTTACAGAGTTTACATTTTTCTTGACAAAGCCCCTGTGTTTAGAACTGTTGTATTGGGACATAGGGGTTATGTATCCCTCTGCCATCAGCTGGTCAGGCTGTCAGAGGAAACCACGGATGCTAACTTCACTAAAATTGAATTAAAAATGAGCTATTTTGACTCGAGTGACGACATACTGTTAGTTGTTGGTACAAGAGAATATTTTCATGAGCCTTGATACACAGAGAAGGAGCTTTTTCAGATCTAGACAAAAAAATATGGATGGAGAACAGTTAAATAAACTCAGGTGCGGTACAGATCACAAGTTACCTGCGATGAAGACACATAAACTGTGAGCCCATGTCCACAAACCTGGAGACCTACTGCTGTCAAGAGTGGGACTTAGTAACAAAACCTCTGCTTGACTGCAGAGCTCATTAATTTTGGTAAACCTTAAAAACTGCTGTGTGTCATAGCACTGATTGGTAAATTTGTCACTGGCCACACACACAACTCTTTGGCTTTGGTGGAGGGATACATAGTCAAACTAAACACAGGGGCTTTGTTGAGGAAAAGTTCAGCCCTGTAAAGAATCTTACTGTTGCAGTTTGTTGAGCCAAATTAGTTTTTTGAGTATTTTTAACCTGCCAGTGGGTTTATTATAAGACTTTCAGTGGCACCTGCTACTGTCCATCCCCCATATCTCACCAAGGGGACGGAGCTCGCAAGATCCTTTATTGGCAATCATATTTACTAGTGCCATGGGTCTCTCCCAACCCGAAAAAAACCCCAGACCATTGAAGATTGATTAATCTATATGTACAGATGCAAAGTTTTTACCTTAAATAAGGTTTACATATAAAGTTAAATGTGTTATGATAAATGTCTGAAATTTAAAATAATTTTAAATGACATGGTGGATATATTTATAAATTACTTCATCCAAGTCTTGTTAGGTATAGTACCGTCATAATTCCTTAACACTTGTTAAAGAGGTTATTCTTCATCAATTTCATATGATGTGACATTTTGAGCTTGATTCTATATGCCTTGCCTTAAAAAAGTTTCAAACCATAGTTCTTAAATATTTGTCTGGGCCACTTGGCCAACAAATAAGGACCCTCAGTATCCTCTTACCAAATATGACTTAGTTTTTCTCTGAAGTTTTTTATTAATTAAAAACATTTTTTCTGATTTATTTTATTTATCTATTGTGTGTCTCTGCTCTTTCGAGATTATTCATTAGCTGACCATTTTATAAAGAGGCTAACAAACATGCAATTTCAAGAACTTTCCAAAATCCAGTAATCTAAGTAGTTTAGTGAAGGAGTGCGTGATCAGAATGCACAGAGCTGCAAGAAAATACTGAAACAACAGTTTACAAAAAGCTCAATTCTCTATCTCAATTTTGCAAAGGGATGTCTGTCAAGTGTGGAAAGGTGCATGGGCGACTGTCTTTGTGTGGCGAACACTGTTGTAAACTTGTGAGCAATTTGTTGGGGGTCTATAAACTCCTGTTACCATAATTCTACCATTGCATTTAAATTGCTTTAATTCACACAGTGAAGCAGAAGCTTGTACTGCTGTGTAAGTGATTGGAGCTGTATGACATGCCTGTAGTGAGGGTCAGACCTTGGAAGTAAAATGAACACAGTGTACTTTTTATCAGCTCCATTACCTAGTTCATTGTGGGGTTGAGTTTCCCAGGGGAAAAGAGGAGGACCTCTGGTAATTAGTTCAATTATGTCAGAGAGAAATGCTCTCTCCATTTAATACTTAAAGAAATGTCAGGAATGTAAGCCTATAAAGTCTCATCACATCCCACAAGCCATTTCCTCTTATTATACACGCTACCAGTTGTCTACCACATCATTATATCTTCGCCCTGGGCTTCGATATGATGACGTGGATCCCTCAGGGGTTTGCCACTGAGATATGGTAAATGTGTGTCAGTGAGATACATTAACCATTGTGTCAGAGCTGCTTTATTGAAAGAGGCACTAATGCTTGGTGATGAATTGTGTTTCAATATTGATTACACTTTGGCCTCCCATAATCAGGCGTGGATGGATAAAACAACTTAATTGCTTGAGTTGAAGTGCAGAGACTCCTGGTCAAATGTTACTCTGACACAAATGAGGATACTCAGTCTCCTGTAATTTTACAATTCATGTGTGCATGGAAGAATATGCCACTCACATGCCACTTCATCAGATACACCCATTCAATTGCATGTCAGCTTATTAACCAATCAATAACAGCCACTCAACGCAATTAGTCCTGTAGATATGGTCAACGAGACCTGCTGAAGTTCAAACCAGGCATCGGAATGGGCAAGAAAGGTGATTTAAGTGGTCTGAGTGTGTCAGAAAGGGCTGATCTTGGTCTTTTCACACCCGACCATCTCTGTGGTAGATGGGCAGTTCTCTTTGAGAAATGCATTATTAATGTCAGAGGTTATAAGAATGATTAGAGTATTTTGAGATGATAGAAAAGGCAACAATTAAGTAAAAAAAAATGTTACAACCAAGGTATGCAGTAAACTGTTTCTGACTGCACAACACTTCCAACCTCAAAGCAGATGGGCACAGCAGCAGAAAACCACACCATGTCAGCCCATATTAGCTGAGATATGGAAACTGATACTACAATTCAGTCGAGCTCACCAATATTTGAAGATTAAAAAATGTTGGATCTGCGAAATCTTGATCTCTGCTGCGACAGTCAGATGATAGGGTCAGATTTTAGTATAAAAAAACATGAAAGCATGGATCCACCCTGCCTTCTCTCAATAGTTCAGGCTGGTGGTGTTAAAGTGTGAGGGATATTTTCTTGACATACTTTGGGTTCCTTAGTACCAAAACTGCTTTGTTTAAACACCACTGCCTAAGTTTTGTTGTAACCATGTCCATTCATTCATGACCACAGTGTTACCATCTTCGAGGAGTAATTTCAGCAGAACAGTGCACCATGTCACAAAGCACATACTATCTCAAACTGATTTCCTGAATGTGTCTCTTTTCTACCACTAAATGAAAGGTCCCATATAATGGTGTTGAAGAACTACTTAAAGAGACCAAATAAAGACTTCTAATTGGAACAACACAACATTTTTTGGATTGGAAAATAGCAAAAAGAAAGAAAACTCCACAGTTGATTTTGGAGCAAACAGCTTAATTGAGAACATAGAGAGATACTGTACTATGTCATGCAGTCAACATGGTTCAACAATGGTTTAAATCAAGCATGTTGTAGAACATACTACATTTGGAGAACTACCTAAAAGAAATTTAAAAAATTAAGACGGTGAGCATGTTCTTAAACAACTGGTTTGAACCAAGATCCAGATGGTAGTCACCTCTTGCCTCGCCTCGCAAGATAACTGTATTCCGGTCCAGCCACTCTGGTTAGGGCTGCATGGCGGAGCAATAGGCAGGGCGCATGCCTCACAGCAAGATTACTGGCTTGACTCCCCAAGTTGGTTAAAGGCTTCTGTTGGAGTTTGCATGCTTTCTGTTTTTTTCTTGGTACTCTGGTTTCCTCCCATGGACCAAAAACATGCTTGCCATTTTAACTGGTGACTCTAAGTTGCCCTTAGGTATGAGTGTGTGTGTGGGGTGGGCTGGTGGTGGTGGTGGTGAGGGTTGAGTAAATGTTTGCCTGTCTTCCTAAGTCTGTCCTGTGATTGGCTGATGACCAGTCCAGGATGTACCCCGCTCTCTTTAACCTGGAAAGGAACAAGCAGTACAGATAATGTGTGGATAGAGCTGTCATGTATTTGTTTAAATATTTTATTGAAGCTGCAGAACATAGTCTGATTTTGGTGTCAAGGCTAAGACCATACCATCACTCCTTGCAGATTAAGATCACATTCAGAATTTGAGAAGATATGAAAAAGTGTCCCATGACAGGTCGATGTTGGAGTGGTAAAGGGTCAAAATTTTGGGTGTTACACTGATGCATGGCAGAGCTGGCATAGCAGGGACAATAGAAAAATATCTTGCAGATATCTTCAATGTTTCACTAATTGATTTGGATGTTTGTCCAGTTATTGAATGATTTTTGTCAG
The DNA here is from genome assembly GCA_036419115.1 of Scarus forsteni. Taxonomy (NCBI): domain Eukaryota; kingdom Metazoa; phylum Chordata; class Actinopteri; order Labriformes; family Labridae; genus Scarus; species Scarus forsteni. The sequence goes on along the minus strand of JAZDUH010000111.1, from coordinate 12,136,073 downwards.
GTGTGAAGTCAACGCAGCTCAAGTTTTTTGCATCAATAGGCTTGCACAGGCCACTCCCATTCAGTTCTTTGAAATGCATGCACCAAGTCTTTTATATAATTGAGAATCTGAATATCAATCAAAATAATTGTAATTTACTTTTCATGCACTCAAACAGCCCAACATGAAATTCAGATGAAACAAGTGATGCATGGGGTTTTGGTCAAATAGCCTTGTCCTCACACAGTTAAGTGTTAATGTGAGGGCATTTATGTTTGATATTAGTTCAATAATCTCCCTGCAGGACCACCGCTTCAGTGATGAGATTGACAAGTTAACAGGCTACAAGACTCAGTCCATCCTCTGCATGGCCATCTGTAACAGTGATGGAGAAGTGGTTGGGGTTGTGCAGGCAATCAACAAGAATCCCATGGGCACCCCCTTCACTGAGGATGATGAGAAGGTGAGGCTCCACTGTGTCTTAAAGTTGAATGAGACATTAATCAGATCTGTGTTAGCAGGATTATTTCACATTATCTTCATTTTATTGCATCTTTAGGACCATCAGTGTTATTGCACTTGGTTTGTCCATTAGGAGTGTTTTAGAGGTGGAGTTAAAATTGGATTGTACATAGTGTATTACCTGTAGCATGCACACACAAACACACACATTGCAGGGGCTCTTAGCCATAAAGCTGAAAACTGTTTTTACGGTGAATCCTTTTTTAATGACTGTGCAGAAGAGGGAGAGTGTTCCCTACACAAGAAATGAAGAGAAGAGGTCGACCCTTTTACTCGAGCATGCAGCATTAAATATATCTGCTGTGCAGTACATATGCATATTGAAAGAAAACACTGTTACGTTGATGCAGTCGTAGCTGGTCCCTGTGGGACTCATTTTAAGTGCCTTTCCTATAATCTGCATAGTTTTGCTTAAGTCATGGTAAAACAGCCTTTGTGCACAATTTAATTTTCTAAGTTTGTTGATACCGAAGTGATACATTTTATGTATTGCAGATTTGAAGAGCAATGGTTTCTTACTGACGTGTTTCCAGGTTTTACAAAAAGGATTCAATGATGAAAATGATCCTCTCTGTCATATTAAATTTTAATAAATCATGAATGCAGTTGCAAAAACATTTTGTAGGTTTATATGTTTCCAAGGGAAAAAAAATGAACTAGTGTTAGTCCAATAAAACATTAAAAATAAGGTTTATTAGGAATGATGTGTTCCATTTTACCCATAATTTAGATGTGGGTAGTGGGAATTATGTTGCATTCCACTTAAACATGGTCCAGCTGTGAGCTGGTAGAGTCAGAGAAGCTGAAGAATGTCTGGCTTTCCCGAAAAATATAGAGTAGTGCAGGGATTATGTGTTTTTGTAGGCCAGCACTGACTCTAGCATTGTGCTGGTTCTCTTGACTGCAAGCACATTAAAAGCCAATGGGATTTTTTTTCTGTGTTTGGATCATTGCTGATGATAAGGTCTGTGGAGAACAAACATTATGAAACTTACCTGTTTTGCTCTTTGTGATACCTTTAATAAACAAACCTACTTTTTATGATTATATGATTTTTTTCAGCTTAAGTGTAATCAACTGAAGTGAAAAGCTATAAGTCAGCTTCTACTGAACTACAACATGGGCAGTTCAGTTTAGTAGAAAGTACAATATTTCTGGTGTATAACATCTTGCTGTACCTGCTTCTTTGGGAATTTCCTCTTTATCAAACTACCTTATCAAGTTGGTATTCACGGCTGTAACAGTAATGTATGAATTATTAATTTTTATTTCTAAAAAATCAGAAATGCTTGCTGTTGGGTTGCCGTCCAGTTTTGTAGTCCTTGTAGCAACCGTCATTTTAAACACACAACGGTCTAATCTTCAAAAGCAGGCAACATCAGATACTTTTTATTATTTCCCATTAAACGATGAAATCTCATGTGAGTGTGTTTGCCTCAAACCTTAGTGCAGGCATTCATATGTGCTCCAGTGGACTCATTCCTGCACCACTCCATTCTCACCGAAGGAGGCTTCCCATCGACGTCTATAATTTGTGACTTGTAGAATTCAGAGATCATCTGGAACGCACCATCTGTGCTAAGAGAAATGAGCACACATCCCACTCAACTAATTATTAATACTGCAGACATGTTTACTCCTCAGCTGGACAAGACGAGATTAGACTTCCTACACATGATCGACTGTCTTAGCCATGTGCTGTGATTCTGAAAAGGAACTACAAAATTTCAGGTTAAGCACATTTAGCACAACTCCAAATGGCTTATAATTCAGCAGGAATATGCTTTTTGACAATTTTTGGAATTGATCTTTATCTTTATTACTATATAGAATCAAAACGATCACACACAGCTCATTAAGGCACAAAACTGTCACATTTTAACAATTTTATTTTGTTTCCATGACTACAAACAAGCAATTTTCCAATGCAGCAAACAAACTAAAAAATAGGAAATAAAGAGTTAAATACAAAGAAATACAGTCTATAATTTTTTGTTACAATCATGTCATTATCAGGAATGCAACATATAATACCTGTATCATTACGTTACTTTATTAAACAGAATTGTACTCAATTTTTAGTGTACAATTTTGTAGTGTACTAGTTTTATATGAAGTATAAAAGTTTCTGTGCTACATACATCTTTTAAATCCACTGTCAGAAGAAAAACGTTAATGATGTGATGCAGTGAAAGTAGGATATACTAATTATAAATGATTATCTTATGCCAAATTTAGAACGTTTTCACTTTTTGATCAAAGTTGCCCTAAGGGTGACTGTTTTCTTTCTTGATCAAACACAATCTATTAAAGGAGACATATGCCGATGCATGATTTAATACTTACATATAATATAATAAATTTGAACACAAGACCTTACACCCCCTTAATTTTCAAATAATGAGATATTGTATTTTTTCTGATCTCCTAGAACGAGATTTGATGCCTCTGAAAATAGGTCATTGCGAGATGTCTGCGAGATTTCAAACGTCGTGACGACACGAGGTACCTTTCTTCTTGTTGGAGTAATCTGATAAAACACTTCCTCCTCTGTGATGTCCGTTAGCCACAAAACCGTCACCGAGGAACACATCCGTCCAGCAGGGGTATATAGATCCCTAGCTGACCTTCACTCATTACCAGCTCTGGCCTGTAGGGGGACTCAATGCGCGGTCGCTGCTTTGAGCCTGCCGGAAAATACAGTAGAAGAAGAAGGAGCACAAGGGGCTGTGACGTTGTGGTTACTGTAGGTCAGCCTTGAGACCTAGTGTTTCAATGAGGGCTTGATAATGGCCTAAAATGAGGATTTTGAGAACGCTACTGTGGGGCAATGAAGGAACTAAATGACTTGTACTGAGGGCAGAAATGCTTTACAGGCATCCTAGTCTGGCATAGTGAAAAGGAGAAACAAGCATGATATGACTCCTTTAAACTTATGGAATAAAAAACCTATAACCTTATCAACAAAGCTGAAGCTGAAGAAAATTTCCGACATGGTGAAAATAGGAAATACTTTTAGTTTGCAATGATTTAATGTCACTTTTATTGTGCACCTATATTTAGAGCTATCAGTATTTCCCCTGTTCAGGGGTACTGGAACAAGGACAGTACTGTCCAATCCAGCAATTACTATAGCTCATCCAAACTGCATATAAATCCTGTTGGTGTTCCTCAATGTGAAAGTTTTTAACCTTTTAATATTTTTATTTTATGCATGACTGACTATCCACTTACTGATTTTATATGTCAAAATCATGTGTAACATGGGGATAACAAAAAAGAAAATATGTTTGAAAAAATCATCTTGTAAAAGCTGAGTTCTCACTTTTTTGTTGATGAATCTTAAAAAAGAAAATATAAAAGACTTGGATGATAAGAATGGATACGGATATTATTATTTGAATTATATTTAGAAAAGGAAATATTAAAAATAGCATATGTTAAAGAAGTGTAAATGATTTTTATAAATGCTTTGGAGGTTATTTGTATAGAAAATCTGAGAATTACATTTGGGTATTAGTGAGCACTTAGCTCACCCTCTTTTAATTTGGTTCACTGAGATGGAACTGTTTGTCCACAAGGTGGCAGAATGCAGTAGGGAACCATTTATACTTGCACATAAGCTCCATCAATTACAGCAAAGAAATCAGCTTTAAACAACTTTGCAAAATTCAGCATTTTTCATGACTGTTGCTGTTTGTGAGTCTTAAAAGCAGTCCAAATAAAATTAGAGCAGACCAGTGCCTTTTCCTACTTTTAAACAACAAAGAGACCAAAAATAGAACAGAAACATCTAAGACCTGTCGTCAGCTTATTTGGACACCGATGGCCTCTGATGTCTCACTAAATGCCTTTTTGTGTCTGGATCAATACTTCATTAACAGGCAATCTGTCTGAGAGAAATTTGTGCAGAACAGCAGCTAAGTTGTCATGACTTTCCATCCTCACATATTGTTTTTTCTCTCACCCAGTTAAATGCCTTTAAGCATTTAATGCATGCATTGACAAGTCCCTTCTTTCTTCAGGTGCTGCAAATGTATTTACCATTCTGTGGAATATCTATTTCCAATGCCAAGCTGTTTTCAGAGTCTCGTAAGGAGTATGAGCGGAGCAGGGTAAGACAATAGAAACTGTGCATGGGCAATAAAACTGTCTTTTTTATTACCACTGGTGGATTGCGACAGAATATAAACTTGTAGTTATTCTATACTCTAAAACCGCATCCTGCAAAACTGAATATGAATAACAAATACTCTAAAACAGTGTGATAAACAAAGTCACGAGTGTCCCTTGTTGTCTGCACAGGCTCTGCTGGAGGTGGTCAATGACCTGTTTGAGGAGCAGACTGACCTGGAGAAGATAGTGAGGAAGATCATGCAGCGAGCACTGACTCTCCTGCAGTGTGAACGCTGCTCTGTGCTGCTCCTTGAAGACATCGACTCACCTGTAAGACCTCAGGCTCCTGATAAGCCCTTTTTGCCCCTAAGAGATTGTAAGGATCGTGTGACTTCTAAATTTTAGATCATAACAAATGCTTCCTTTAGACAACTCCTCACTTCACTCTGTTTTGTCAGACCTTTTGAAAAGATGATCCTTCATTCAGAATGACGTTTCTCTCTTTATGAACAGTTTTGGGTCAGACTCCTCGGACAGATGTGTTTACATGTCCCACTTTTATTCTGATTGGGCACTCATTTAAAATGTTTGTGTCCATGTCAACTATTCTTGCAGTGTAGATGGATCAGCCTGATTCAATGACTGTAATCAGACAGATCCATCTTGTCAAGCTCCAGTATACAACTACTGTGAGTGGCTGGCAGTGGCACGGCCCAATCAATGTCCATGCTGTTTTTTGCCCTATTCTCTCCCACTACTCTTTTAACAGAGAATTTGGCACCATGTACAGCAATGTGCAGCGTTACCATCTGACCCTTGTTTTCTAAAGAGAGATAAAATTGAGCTGTGACACTGAAGCACATGTCCAGGCTCATGCCGTGTACCTTAAACAACCTACTTCAACAAACCAGGACTATCCCTTTACCATGCCCACATGCACTTTCAAAGTTATTTTTGACTGACTGGATAAAGGTGTACTCCCATTGCAAAGTACTGCTCTACTTCCCTACATTTTTTAGAGCAGGGACCAAACCTGTTACGTGGCTAGGGTAAGGCTACAGTAGGACAGAGATACCTGACACAGAAATGAGACACCTTCGGTTTGGCTCAGTATGACTCCCTAAACTGTCCTCTGCTTGGTTTCCCCTGCTTATGTTCTGTTGTTTGTAAGCATCCCTGAAACAACAACTTGTCTCCTTACTGTGAACAAGAGCCACAAACCAAGAGCCAGCTGCCCTGTAGCTTCATTTTCCTCTTTTGTTGTTGTTGAGTTTAGCATCACATACAGTATTTTAGCCTTGTCAAAGTGCATATAAATAGACTAACAGTTCCTGACTGCACAGGGCTGAAGCTCTTTTCTCTATTGTTACAGCACTTATGGTTAGAACGTGAGAGCTTGAAGGTCTAAACCATTACAAACCAAGCTTAAGCTCCTCCTGCCTCATTTCCACCTCAGGTGGTCTGGTTTGGTTTGGTACAGTTTGGAGTGGAAGCCCTGATCTTGTTTGTGTTTCCACTGCCAGATGTTCTTTCTCTTCATGGTGAGGATGTGAGCAAAGAGGAGAGGCTCACACTGGCTACATCATGGGTTTTATCACAGCTGTGTGCCACTGTGCAGTTGTCTGAAGTAGAGACTGGAGTGTGATTGTAAACAAAGATCACTGATGGAGGACCTCCAGCACTCCAGTCCTCTGTGGAGCATTGTTTTAACTGGATATTCTTCACAATAGCAGCAGTGAACACACCACTTTAGTACTTATTTAAACATGAAGAGGCATTTGTTTTCATTTTTGCTGATGTCTCATTAAAATTGACCAGTCAACAGACTTAGCTCCACCTTTAAGGGTCAGTTTGGTATGCTCGGCACCTCTTCAGAGGGATACCAAAAAGTTGGATGGCATGGGTCAAATATTTGGGTACTTTTTCTCCTATCCAACAGTGTAAACAGCACATACAGCACCAGGCCAAAATAAACTGGACTGCTCGGTAGAAAAGCAGCTTTACTGACACAAAAACAGGCAGCAAGAAGTGTAAACACAGATCTAAGAGCAACAAACTCAGTTGGTGTTTGACCTTAGTCTCTTTTTGGAAATCATAACTCCACAATAAGTGCATTTAATCTTTGATGGGTTGATTTAGAGGGTGGCATGGAAATCTTTAAAAGATTTTAATGAACCACTTGTGCAAATATCTCCTATATTTGCTGCTAAAGATATAAGTGCTAATTATGTTTGGTTCATGCTTTATTTTTTTCAGGTTGTGAAGTTTTCCAAGACATTTGAGCTCATGTCTCCTTTGTGCAACGTGGACCGTGACATCAGGTGAGAAAGATATTTGTAGATGGATAGATTTAGTATGTGTAGCAAAAGTTTTTCTAAATGTTGTTGTGTTGCACATTTAAGTGCATGGTCCTCACCATTGTTTCCTGTTTGTGTTCTTGGCCACATCAGCATGGAAAAGCTATCCTGCTCCGATTGGTTGATCAATAACAGCATTGCTGAGCTGGTGGCTTCCACAGGACTGCCTGTCAACATCAGCGATGTGTGTCAGGACCCACGCTTTGATGCTGAGGTGTGGACACCTTGCTAGACTTCTTAGAGCTCACACAAATGCATGGATACACACACTTGTGAGGCTAAGTAGACAAAGACACAAACCAAACACAGAGAAGTACCATAAACTTGAAATCATAACACATTTCAAATGAGATGGTCCTGCAGAACTTGCGTGTGAATTTTGTCTTCTCACCTCTACAGGCAGATCAGGCTTCAGGGTTTCACATCAGATCAGTGCTATGCGTCCCGATCTGGAATCGAACTCATCAGATTATTGGTAACTTCTTGAAAAAAATCAATTTTTCCGAGCTTGGATATAGTTTACTTGTGTCTGTTATTAAAATAGTGTGTTTCCTACAGGTGTTGCACAAATACTGAATCGCTTGGACAGGAAGACCTTCAGTGATGCAGATCAGAGACTTTTTGAGGTCAGGTTTTTGTCACATCCACAACTATTTGTGGTATATTTTAAGTTAAATTTCAGTGTTTGATGTGTTTTCTCTTAATTTTGTTCTCTGTACACAGGCATTTGTGATTTTCTGTGGACTGGGAATCAACAACACCATGATGTATAATCAAGTGAAGAAGACGTGGGCCAAGCAGTCAGTAGCACTGGACGTAAGCAATGCTTTATCAACCTCTGATTTGTACTGTTGTTTTAGTTTGTTTCTCTACACACAGGATATTTAGACCCCATCCCAAGGTCATTGTTTTTGGCATAAGAGCTCCCTGAAAATGTACATTTGTTAAAGGTGACTTTAGGGGTTTTAGTGCACATGCAGCTGCAGCTATCTAGAGCTAAACTGGAACAGTACTGTTCTCATCACCTATGATATAAAGAGAAACTATGGCACCAGCTTTTATTCCTGTGCTCACAGTGGAGCTGCTAATGTTGTTAAATCAGTGTAATGTATCTTCTTAAAAATGAGAATTTTCTTCCTTCTTTTTATAGTGCTGTGGGATGACTTTCCCTTTTGCTCTATCATTCTGATAATTTTATTTTTTCATCCATTAAATCATTTCATAATGAAGCCCAACTTTAGAAATAAAGAATTTGTATGCTTGTGTTACAGTCATGAACCATGATAAATCACATCAATTCCTAACCACAGCTGAACAGCTTATCATTACCTGCCATGCACTTTATTAAATCAAATGTCTTGTAAGTGGAAATAATTTCAAACACAAGTGAAATCTATCAGTTATTGCAGCGTGTTTTTTCTCTTTTTTAGTCCATGTATTGATTCATATGTACATGCATTAAGATCCACTGAACCTTCCACGTAGACTAAAACAACATCTTTATGACTTTTCTCAGCTTCACTCAGCTTCTTTGTAAGTCAGATCTCCATGGTAACAACCAGTCTGCTTTCCTATTGGTCAGTTGTTCGAAACATCACATCACCACAAGGGATTCAAAATGATAGCCTTGAGCCAATTGTGGTCTGAAACACACTTACAGGAGGGCTGCATTCAGGGGTCTAGTGTTGTGCCCTTGGACCACAGCTGAAGTGAAGCTGAACTCTCTTGGCCCCTTTGGGAGAGAACGCTGTGTGAGAGCACAAGGACAGAAGCAGGCATTATGGTACAGGACCTAATAGTAAAATGTCTGCATGCATGTCTTGCCATTTCCTTTTTGCACAGTTATGTCTCTTCAAACTATGTGGAGTATAATAGAGCAGTAACTAAAAATGTACAACCCCCTGGCCCCTATCAGGCCCCCCTACCCAAACATTATTAAATTTAGAAAATGTGTGGTGGAAATTCTGTTTGAAAATGTGTTTTTCTCCTGTGAAATCACTGAACAGTTTATGAAATTCATAAATGCACTTATCAGGCACAATTAGTTAATATTCAACCACAGCACAAGTTAGTGACAACAACAGTTACAGAGACATAACGAGTATGAGTTATAGAGATTGATCTCACTTTTAAAGGCTAAGAATTTAATAAACGTTTTAAGGAAATACAAATATTACATTTAAATATGCTAGTTACTAATAGCTAATTACACCAAACTATTTTTCCTATAATAATTCACTTTGATTTAAAGTAAACAGAGTTTGATAAAAAATTAAGTTGATGATCCCTGGTGTCGAGGTAAAAGTTAGAAAATAAAAATTACATCAAATCCAGACGTAAGAGCAAAGACCTCTGCCAAGATATTTCTAACACTGTAGGGCAAGGTATCAGTAAAATGTGGAAAACAGACCCATCTTGCAATGTTAACAAAATCCACTTGATCCATGTGCCATGACAAACAGTCCTTCATATTTTAATAAAAATCTGTTCATGACTTTTTAAATTATCTTTTAAAAAATCACACAGAAAAGTGTCGGCAAAAAACAAAACCTCATTGGAGGAGGTAATTACATCTTATTTAGATATAATATAAAGATTTTACTGTAAAACATAACAAATAAGGTTTTGAATTTGAATACTATGAATTAAAATTAATTTACTGTATTACTGTGTTGAAGACTGTAATCATGATTAGTTATCAGTTTTTATATTGAGATACCATCCAAAACCACATTTTTTGAAACAAAATATATTGTCCACTATGTCCATTACAAAAAATGATCTCAAATAGTAAAATTGTGGGAAAACTTCCATGGTATGAAACAGGTATTGGTATTATTTGTTTGTTTGCTTGTTTTTTAATTCATTATGATTATTAGTATTATTATCATTATTATTATTATTATTACTATTATTATTATTATTATTATCATCATAAGGAAGTGCCTGGCTTTATCGATGATTGATATAGTTATTCTAATAGAACCTCTTCATGTCCATTCTCTATCTGTGCTCTGCTCCACTGCCCGGTATCTAACCTGAGCTTTCACAGTATGTTCTGCAAACATGATTCCCCTTCTCAGACACATCAATATTTCAGCTGCTTTCAATAATTCATGATAAACACATTTGCCAGTCTGCTCACCTCTCATTAAAGGCAACACACACATGCACATACACACACACTCTCACATCAGCACACACACATGCATTTTATTCTCATATACTGTATCATTTCTCCCAAAAACCTGTGGAGTTTTCTCCTTAGAAATCAAGAATAAAGCTACAAATTGGTTTTATACAGGATATGTTGTTCAAGCTTAAGTGTGTAACATGTAGGAAAGTTGGTTTGTTTAAAGATCACAGTGATATCAATAATGCTGAAGAGCTATGAATGTTGTTTTCTCTTTTTTCAGTTTTTTTCTTAAGTCTTTTATACTACTGGTGAAAATATTATTTTTAATTCCAGATGTTGTCCTATCATGCTACTTGCTCCAAAGTGGAGGTTGACAGACTTAAGGTACGTACTCAGAACCCAGATTTGCATGAGCATGCTTTGCTATGTACAGTGCATGAAATCTGGTGTTAGTGAGAGATACCCTGCATCCTTCTCTGGTTGGAATGTTTAATTGACAGCTCTGTCCTCTTCTCCCCAAGGCAGCCAAAATCCCCCTGAGCAGTGAGTTAGGAATAGATGAGTTTCACTTCAACGACTTCTCTCTGGACAACGACGCCATGATCACTGCATCACTCCGAATGTTTCTGGAACTTGGAGTGGTCCAAAAGTTTAAGATTGACTATGAGGTAAGGTTGTGGGGTCACACAATACATACAATGCTGTTTATTTGGTGCACGTACAGATACTGTATGTCACTTGCATTTCTGTCTTCTTGAAGGTTTTGTGCCGCTGGCTGCTGACTGTGAGAAAGAATTACAGAACTGTGGCATATCATAACTGGCGGCATGCCTTCAATGTATCCCAGTGTATGTTTGTTATGATCACAGTAAGTTTCAGCGATGATTGTTAAACTCTTTCTGTTTTATGCTTTTACACTCTGCCCCAATCCTTCCTACCAATCCCATTCAGTCCAAATGTATCCTGTTCTATGTCATCCCTATTTTATGTATCCTATTTGCTTGAAACAAAATCACATCCGTAGGTTAACAATGTCAAATTGGTTTTCTGGGTGTTGCTGCCTTTGGCAGTGCTACACCATCTACCCTTGGTTTTTGATAGGTCAACAGAGCCCTGCTAGTTAGTCATTGCTTTGGTTAATTGGTTATATGCCACCTTAAATGTATCTCCAATATCTTCTTTGAACTGCCAAAATGCTGAGAGCTATGAAAGGACATCTGTCCACTGTGCTTGTTTAAATCAGAATAGTAGAGCACTCTAGCAACATGGGAATACTGAAACTGCAGCCCTGACTGGTGGTAGGATAAGGGACAACATTTTGACAGGTAGTGTGGATTAGCATGGACAGTTTTTTAAACTGTTAAATCTGCTAACTAAATACATTATTCTCTTCCTGCCATACCCTATCCTGCCATCTCAATTCATGACTACATGGGCTATTCATTGCATCATATCAGGTCCTATTTTACCCTATCCTGCCCTCTAATACTAATCCCTAAGTAATGGGTGAGAGTGAACAACTGTGTGATTAACTCTGAAGATGACTGAGTTAATGGATGTCCCATTTGCTCCTACAGACTGCCAGCTTCCAGGATGCCTTGTCAGATGCAGAGATCCTGGCGCTGATGGTTGGCTGTCTGTGTCATGACCTGGACCATCGAGGCACAAACAATGCATTTCAGGCCAAGTAGGTGAATCAATGAAGGACAAAAAGATGTCTAAAATTAGTAAAATCATTTCAAAGCCCTGTCTTGTTCTTTAGGACGGGTTCTGCTCTGGCTCTTCTCTATGGAACATCAGCCACTTTGGAGCATCATCATTTCAACCATGCAGTAATGATTCTACAAAGTGAGGTCAGACCAATGTTTAATTCTATTTTAGTGCTGGTTATGTTCAAAGGATGACCCCAGATGTCTAAAGTGGGTAGCATAAGCTATATGACAATAGTTAATACATTAGCCACAGTGACAGCAATCAACTCAACCCCTGTACGCACAGAACTGGCAAAAAGCAAGGTTGTTTACTGGTGTTGGAACCAAAAGCTCTGTGTAATAAGTAAAATAGTAATATCAAGAAGAAACAAGTCAAAATCCAGAGATGGGATGATTCTCCACTACACCTGACACATCGACAAGAAAGTTATCTGCTAGTAAGGCTTTTTTCTCTGTCAGTACTATGAGGAAACTATGCACGTCATGAAACTCGGGGAGGAAACTCATTAAGATACATGTGGAACTTGGTAAAAACATTTTAGGATCTCTCTAGATTGAGGGATACCAGCAGCTCATGCACCTCTAATCCACAGCACTCATCATGCAGATGTTTGTTTTTTTAACTACACAGAGACAAAAGCCATGATCCTCATGATATACTTACATGTAAGAAACACACAGTATGTTTTTGGGTCCCAGGATCAGCTGTTGTTCAGTCTTGGGTGTACCCCATCTGTAACCCAATAACAGTGGGGATGAGCTTCAGCCAGCCTACAACCTAAAAGGATAAAGTGGTATAGATCATGGATGGTAGAAGTAAGCCTGTGTGACTTATCAGGTAGAAAGACATGCAGGTCATGGGGTGTTCCAAAGTTATATCAAAACAGAGGGACTTTGGGGTGCTGGTTTGGCGGAGTGGTTAGCAACCATGCACGTACTGTGTACATACTTCTGGTGGTCCGGGTTCGAATCCAGCCTGTGGCCAGTTTGCAGAGTGTCTTCCCCTACTCTCTCACCCCTTTCACAAACCTATCCACTATCTCTCTCCTATCAATAAATGCCCAAAATATACATTAAAAAGAAAAAACAGAGGGGCTTTGCTAGTGGAAAAGAAAGTCATCATGACTTTATCAGGTCCAGTGCACAATCACTCCAATGATATTTTTGGCTTTATATTTTTTTTACACAGAGCTCCTGGCCCCAACAGCTTCAGTGCATCTTCTCTCCTTACAGGAGAACAGTCGATTGCCATCACTGTGGCTAAAATATCAGACAATGACAAGTCTTTAAAAATCCTGAAATCTTAGTTTTAATGCCTTCAGGTTACATTTTTGAATTGAGAATTGATGGATATTGTTTTCTACTGGGTACAACAACATCGCTTTCAAGTCAAACTGATTCACTAGTCTAAAGGTCAAAACAATGGAGAACAGTCAAAATTCAACACAATTCAAGAAGTGGAGAAGCAACTCTTGGGTAGTTTATGTTGAAAAGAGCTGTGTCACATTTTACTCTGAGCAAGAGCCCCACATCTGCAGGTCATTGGTGTTGAATTGGTGCACCTAGTATAGCTAAAGCTAGCAGTGCTGGTCAAAAATGCAAGCTTTCGTTTATGGCCACTGTTCTCCCAAACTCTCCATGTTGACAGCATAGTACATCACCCGTTACATGCCCTCCAATAGCAGGGGCAATATTATAGTTTGCTCATGCAATTTAGTGCTTGTCATTTGGGATCAAAGTAGATCAGGCCCATGAGATTTTTCAGCGTGTTTTGTTGCAAACACAAAAATCATGAAACTTGCATGTATTGTAGGCTACTTGGGGATAATCTAAATAAAAAAACCTGCTTTTCACAGAGTTTTAAGGTTAATCATCAATAGTGAATAGCTATGAAGCAACTATGGAACTACAATATGCTACAGTACATTTACTTAAAGGCAATAATAATATTTGAAATGTATACAATCGTTTTGTAAGCTGTTTGAAAGTTTCCTCATAGTTCAATGACCCGCTGCAAGTTGGTTCTCATGATTGTAGGATAGTTTCAGATTAATTGATTATTAAAAAACAATCAGAAATGCTTGCCATCAGGTCCACAGCCAATTTTGTTGCCCATGTTAGCAGTAAGTTATAAACCATCATTTTAAACTCACAGCAGTTTAAGATTCAAGAGTAGGCATGATCAGATGCATTTTATTATCTCATTAAACATTCAAATCTCTGTTGCATGTGTTTATCACAAACCTTATTTCAGGCAGTTATCCCAAACCATAATTCTAAAACCCATTTTATCTGGAGGGTAAGGAACTAGGAAGTGCTTGGACCAGTTCCTTCACTACTCTGCACTCTGCTTCAGTAAAATGCTATACTCACAACAGAACTTTTCCGTCTCTTTCAAAATACTATCAAACCAAGTTACTTCTTCTAGATGCCATAATTTTGAATCAAAAGAGAAGAGCAAGTAGAGATGGCCCAGGACCACTCTAGTCCTAGTCTATGGTGAAAGAAATCACACAGTATTGCTGAAATTAGGGCCAATCTGAGAAATAATTGGCTAATTGTGCATTAGTATACCTTTCAAAGAGATGCTAGCTAATTGACCATTATTTTATCAAAACTGAATCATTATTCATTCAAAACATACAATTAACCAATCCAAAGAAAAACACACAGTCATTCATCACGACATATCTAAGTCCTTGCGTAAAAAATTAACTCAACTTTGGAACATTTAAAGCTTGCGTCTTTAAGACCTAATCCACAAAAAAAGCTCTCAATAGCAGATTGTACATTTGGACCCTGCTGAGCAAAAATTGTTTGTGGGAAGGCAGCAGCAGCGACCAAAGTGACATTATGAGGTTGCTCTGTCTCAAGTGTAGATCAGTTTGATCATTAGGAACTGCTTCTCTATTGATTTATTTAACAAGGGAGTGTGGGAAGTCTATATGCTTTGCTAATTAACATTGGTAATGAGTGCTTCATTTGACAGTGAGGAATGACTCTACCAATGCGTTGGCTGGAAAAAGACATTTTAGCCACTATTGTTCAACCTCCTCCTTTGGTGTGAGAGCCTGCTGTAAGCTTCTTTTTTCCTACAGGGTCACAATATCTTTGCAAACCTCTGCTCTGAAGAGTACAGCAACATGATGCAACTCTTGAAGCAGGCTATTCTCTCCACAGACCTTACTTTGCACTTTGAGTGAGTTATCTTTTAAATAGATTCAAGCTGTTCAAAGTGTTGGTTTGTTCAAGCTAAAAGGAAGCAGATTCTTGTACAGACTCTTTTCTAAATAGATATCCTACGTAAGAATTATCATTTAGTTTTATTCTAAGATGAGACATTCATGATTCATGTGGTGGAAGCTGCCTTGTTATTCTTTTGCCTTTTAACATTCACTGTATCCTTGAACGTCTCTTTGCATTGTTAGGCGAAGAACCAAGTTCTTTGAGCGTGTTCTCTCTGGAGAATTCAGCTGGACAGATGAAGGACACAGAGAAGTTCTCAGGTTTGTGATAATGAAATACTTTTTCTGCACTCAAATCTCTACAGCTGTGACTTACAAAACAAACTGATATACTGAGATGAAGTTGATGCCGTTGACAGGTCCATGCTGATGACTGCATGTGATCTCGGCGCCGTCACTCGTCCTTGGGAGATATCTAAACAGGTGTCAGTAATTATCATAATGACGTTGACTTACATATTGCATAACATCTGTGCTGGGTAATCAGGTACTAAATGGTGATTTTTAGTGCTAGGCGGGAGCGAATATATATGTATACTAGGTGTACTGGTATGGTAGTGTTGATGCTTACGTATGGATTAAAGACCATTTAAGACATGTTTGCTTAGCATTCTATGTACTATGTGCTATGCTGCCTGAGCCTTGTCAAATTTTGCCTTAACTATTTATTTTGTGAAAATTGTACAGTTTTAGTGTCAAATTTTGTAGTCTTTTATTATCACATTATTTATTTATTTTATCATTACTCTTATTTTTGTCTTTTTAAAACATCATCTCTATTGTTTTCTCATTATGAACTCATGATAGCATTTCCTTATTTACTTGAATCAATGAAGGACAAAAAGATGTCTATAATGAGTAAAATCATGTCAAGGCCCTGTCTTGTTCTTTAGGACAGGTTCTGCTCTGGCTCTCCTCTATGGAAAATCAGCCACTTTGGTTGTGGCTCATGGTTCTGTTAAAATGAGGTCTTTAATAATTAAAGGATAAGTTCGGTTCCTGCAGCTTTCACATTGTTTATAGAATGAAGTAGAACAATATACTCACCCAGAAGGCTTTCCTGATGCAAACAGTGCTTCGGGAGATATTAAGATCCAAAATCGAGCCGTGGACATCCATATAATGGTAGCACACGGGGCATGTATAGCGCTGCTCCTAAAACTGCATTAATCGTCCAAAAACTCATTAGTTTCACCAATATTTCATCATGGTCCGCTCACGCTACTCTTCCAAGACACTCTGTGTCACTCCAGACATGTTGTGTAACTGTGCTGACCTCTGAACTGAAGAAGAAGAATGTTTGCCTCCGCGCATGCACAGTACGGCTCATTGTTTCAGGGGGAGACAGCTGGCTATACAATGACTTTCTTCTTCCAGTTTTGTGCAAAATGGACAAATATCTATCGGATGAAGATGTTGTGGAGGACAACTTTGAATATAATGGGTGTCCTTACAGTTTCCAGCCAGAGTTTACAGATGAGGAGCTCATCGAAAGGAGGACGCGGAGGCAGCTCTCCAGAGAGTACTGTGCAGGCGCGGAGGCAAATCTTCTTCTTCTTCAGCTCAGAGGTCGGCACAGTTACAAAAACATGTCTGGGGCAACACAGACTGTAATGGAGGAGTAGCCCGAGCGGACCATGATGAAATATTGGTGAAACTAATGAGTTTTTAGACGATTAATGCAGTTTTAGGAGCGGCGCTAACATGCCCTACGTGCTACCATTATACGGATGTCCGCCGCTCGATTTTGGATCTAAATATCTCCCGAAGCACTGTTTGGATCAGGAAAGCCTTCTGGGTGAGTATATTGTTCTACTTCATTCTATAAACAATGTGAAAGCTGTCGAAACCGAACTTATCCTTTAAGGGGTCCTTAAAATTGACATTCTATTGGAACTCAGACACTAAACAAACAGAGTCGCCATTAACCTTCAAACTAAAACACCATATTATAAAAATAATAATAATAATAAGACCTTTTAACAGCGTCTTTAAAAAACAATGTTTACAATGTGTACTGACACAAAAACACAGACAAACAAAGGTAAAACCTCATGAATTCAAAAATTGAGCATTAACAAATCAGGCCAAAAAGAAGAAAAATCCAGAAGAGTCTAACAGGAGGACCAAAATCAAAAAGTAAATGCAAAGGCTCAAATAAAACAAGAAAAGAGGACAAATGAAAGAGGTAAATGGGAAACAAGTGAATAACTAAATTAATTACCCCACATTAGCAAAGCTTAGAGCTGCAGAAATATGTTTGGTTTTTAAATGTATTTATGAATTAAATTAAAAATAAGATTTAGAAAAAAGTATAACAGAGGCAAGGGGACAATACAACAATAAATGGGTGACAACAGTAAATCAGAAAGAAAGTGAGATGAGAGTTATTAAGGGGTGTACAATGAAACATGAAAATATGGTATAAACAGGACTCACAGGAATCATCATGTATTACCAAGTCCATAAAGGTGAATTTTAGGGAATGATTTGAAAGACCTCTATGACTGCACACTTTATCTCCTCAGGCAGGTTGTTCCAAAGTGGAGGAGCTCTGACAGAAAAAGCTCGATCACCTCCTGTTTAAGCCTTGACTTTGAAACAACTCGGTGGTCCACAGCCCTGGAATCTGAGGCTGCAGCCTGGCTCATGAGAGATCAATAGTTAAGATGTATATACCTTTGGACCAGATCTGTAAAGGCTTTAAAAGGATCATTAAAATCTTATAATCACATTTTAATCAGATGTTCAAACCAGTTAAAAGCATAGCTGACTTTAATTTGTTTTTCCTCCCACCACCTCAACATGACATCAAACTAGATGACAAATGACGTTCAAATGAACCTTGGACTGGGACGAGTTGTTAATAAATGTAACTGTGTGTTTGCAGTAGCAATGCATTTGGTATCCAGTTACCCAGCACACAGTATCAGCTTTTGCTTGTGCTTTTATGGTAGAATGTAGAAGAATAGTGAATTAACAGCAACATGCATGCAACCTCTTTCTCAGGTTGTGGTCACTGCTTTTACTGAAGTTCTAATTGATTTAATCAAGTTTGGTTAAAATGACATGATGACTATTGCTCTTATTTCTGTCAAAGGTTGCAGAGCTGGTAACGAGTGAATTCTTTGAACAAGGAGACAGAGAGAGATCCGAGCTTAAGTTGACCCCAGCGGTATGTAAGACAGATTGAAAATCAGCAGATGGTTTGTTATGAATGTTTTTTAAATTTTACCTTTAAATGTCTTCAGTAAATTATGATATAATATGATTTCCTTTCCATAGGCTATATTTGACCGCAACCGTAAAGATGAGCTACCTGCTCTTCAGATGGAGTGGATTGATGGAATATGCAAACCTCTTTATCAGGTACCATTTAAAACTCTTATTTGATCATCTGTGTGGCTTATCTGATATCTTGAATACCAACTGTACTCTTACATGTCACTCCAAGGCCCTGCTTAAGCTCAACAGGAAGCTGCAGCCAATGGTTGATGAGATTCTTGCAAATCGGAACAAATGGCAAGATCTAAGCTTGTCCTATCAAGAAACACAAGGAGCCTCAGTTCCCAATGTGTGTCCTGAATCAGAACAAACTCCTGAGACCCATGGTGACAGCAAACCTGACAGACTAGGTTCTACAGGTATTTTGAAGCCAGGTGAAATAAAAAATGTGGGTCAAAGTCCAACTGATGTCGGGATCAGATGTGCAGAATGAACAATGGATATTGTGATGATAAAACAGCATTAGCTGTCAACATGCCATCAGAAACTTTGAGGAGTTTGCAAGCTAAATAGCTCACATGGGAGTGTTCTTATTCCCTGTGATTTTCTAACAAATGCACTACACTGAATGCAGTACATCTGCTGAGCACAATGCTTCTCTCAAGTGTCACTGTGTTAAACTCAGGATGGTGAAGACTTCCTGTGAGAAAAACTATAAAAAGAGCAGTTCCCAGTATCTATCTATCTATCTATCTATCTATCTATCTATCTATCTATCTATCTATCTATCCATCTATCCATCTATCTATCTATCTATCTATCCATCTATCTATCTATCTATCTATCTATCTATCTATCTATCTACCTGCCTACGTACCTACCTACATGACACACTGTATACCAATGAAACCAAAGAAGGCCCTGCAATGTTTTGAAATGGGAACTGCATCCAAACCACAAGCCCTCATCTTCTAAATCTAAAGGAATCACTGTGATTTCTCACATATAAATTGTCTTTCTGAATGTAGACCGGAGCATGATCTTGTTCCTGAATGTCTCTAACATACAGGCTGTCTTACCTCAGTTGCAAATCTTTATGGCTGCATGGCATTATTGTCAGTGTTTGTAGGTTCAATGAGCCTCGGGCCATGTATTGCATGTATATGTATGATATTGGTAATGTACATGTATATTACCATATTTGGAGAGAACCTTGAGTCTCTGAGTAAGGAATGAGGTGGATGGTGTGAGAGGTCATACGATAGATACTGATTTTGTGGGCAAGTTGGAGGTATTAATTCTTGCTCAGCTTCTGGTACTGTACATGACATTGTGTACACCTGAGAATACAACCTTCCATTGAACAATGAGAGTGAGAAGAATTAATTATGTTCGCTTTAGGCTCTGAAAGTGACCTATTGTTAAGGTAGATCTTTGCTTTTTGGGGCTGTTAAGAGTTCAGACTAGTTTGCAGAAAATGTTTGATGTTAAATTCTGTTTTTGTTTGTATGCTCTTGAATTATTTTAGCAAATGTCAAACTTTAATCCTAAAATCTTTGTCCACATATGCAGTTCACAATAGACTGCATATTTTTCCCTTATTTTAATGGACAGGTGCTGGGCACAGTTAATCACAGATTTTGTGAAGTATGTTAAAATATGGATAAATGCAAATAAATATCAACATTAGCCATTTGGTCTGAAGTAACATAAGCTCTTAGATGGTGGTCAACGATGATGATGGAATCACATCGTCAGTAGATAAACGATAGGAAGTTGTCTTGCTGATTGAAGTGCATCAGATATCACCATCCTTTAATTCTCCTCTAATTCGAATTTCCATATTTTTGTTATCTCTACCAAGGAGGTTATGTTATTGCCGGCGTCTGTATGTTTGTTTTTTTTAACATGTTTGTATGTTTGTTTCTCTGTTAGCAACATAACTCAAAAAGTTATGGATGGATTTTGATGAAATTTTCAGAAAATGTCCGGATTGGGACAAGGAACAAATTATTAGATTTTGGGAGTTATCCGGATCAGCGTAAAACCGCCATGGTGAAAAATGTTATTTTCATGAATAACTGCTTAACTAAAATAGATATCATTAAGAATCCAATTGCTAATGGTATGTTTTCATGGTCAAGGAATCTAAATATTTAGACGATATAAAAGTAGGACTAATATGAAGGTGAAAATCCCAATAGGGGCGAGGACTGTGTGGCTGGCGGAGGTCTTTTCTAGTTTTAAATATGGTTTTGGCTGCTTTGATCATGTCATCAGAATAGAGAATATCCTAGCAAAACTCTAAAAACTAAGGTTTTTTCCACACTTAACAAATTTGTTTTTGACCCAAAGAATTCTGATTAACTTTTTTGAAAAATTAACTTGGTTTGAAGATGTCTTTCAGCTCAAACAAACTATCATGCAGAATTAAGAAACTCATTCTGGTCTGTTTAGAAACAGGGGGTTTTGGTTTGCTTCCTGTGAGTTTAGAAGAGAACCAAAACACAAAACGGCCACAGGAGGGAAGCATATAAAAAAAAAAGCAATGTTCTGTGGGTCAAATTTTCCGATAACCTACTGACAATACCACAAATATAAGAAAGCTAGCATACATAGCATTTAGGGATAATTCCAAGCAAAGTGTGGCTAAAGTTAATGGTAACCTTTTATATTCACAGAACTTCACATAACCTTTAGAATCACACCAATTCATTTTTGTGTCATAGCTGACATCTGTCAAGGAGGAAAATACCTTAAAGCATTTACGTGATGCTGTGTTCAAATAATAGTATTCATAATGGGTAAATCTGGGGCTCAGTGACTTCGACATTTGATCTCTGAATTGTTATTAATAATTATTCAGAAATCGTGACCACAAGCATAGGATAAGACTCTATAAACTTGACCTTTGACTGAGGACCTCCAGAATCTATTTAGATAATTCTTCAATCTAGGTGAATGAGTGGTCAAGGGTTAAAGAAAATCCCTAGACTGCCTGAGATGTTCCCTTCATGAGACTGAGTAGTAAAATATTTGGAAATGATTCCTGCTGAGTTCTTACATTTACTTACATCAAAGCTATGCAGAAGGGCCTTGCAAAACTCTGTGACAAGGCTGGGGTAAAGAAACTGTCTGTTAGCATTCACACATGCAACTTAACCTTAAATTTCAGGAGGTTTTCGTGAGTATGAGCCCATACAAATGGGCCTTAAGTGAGACAAACACAGCATACAGGGGCAACTACAAAATACTTGGCAACATGTAAAGGCATTGATAGCAAAAATAAGCCTGTCCCAGGGCTAAAAGGAGACGTAAACTATGCCCTTGCCTTTGTAAATACAGGACATTAGAAATGTCGTTGAAGTTTTTCATTCCTGTGGAAGCAGCTTGAGTGCATATGATTTATTTTTTCTATTGTTTTAGATTAATCTGTTTTTCAGGTCCGGCATGTTGAAGATGTTGAAAGTGCATGTATTATGTTTGATGTAGACTTCTTTTTGGACATTTTCTTGATGCCTTTGACTGCCCCAAGAGATTTGCTTTGCATGAATTTCCTGTCAGAGAAATAACAAGTGTTGTTATGTAACTTGACCGTTGCTGCACTTTTGTTGTTGAGAACAGATAAAGATTTCTATTTTCGACCACAGACTGTACCAAAATTAACATTCATTATTTTCATACACTGGACTCTATATTTATGCAAGAGATAGAATTGGCAGATTTTCTTGTACTTATACTCTGGCCACTTAAAATACAAAGAGAGAGAAAGACAGTGCTTCATCATGGATCCAAGGGAGTGAATCAATCTCCCGCTGTTTGTGAATAAAACACTGTGGCATGAAACACTGTCTTTTGTCATTAATGTGTTTTATTGATTGTCTGTGTAGAGTATTTCTCATGTAAGATTTCAAGGTTTATATTCACAATGACCATAGCTTTTATGTATTTTATTCTTATAGAGCAGACTGTAGATATGTGAATTGTGACAGAAACAAGTGAAAGTCCTGTGTTCTTGTTGATCTCTGTATTTATGGTCCACATTAACTGACAGGAAACTGTATTTTTTTCATGTCAGAGCATATGCCGGTACTTAACTCATCTGATAAAGTATACGTAGATGACTGTTTGAGTCATGTTATGTTATCAGGCATAACATGCTTTAAAATACATTACCATTATCACTTTTTCAGCCAATCATCTTAGGACTCAACCACACCAACTGCTCTAAAAACTTATGCCGATTCCTCAGATTTATTCCAGCTGTGAAATCAGGAGAATCTATTCTTTTTGTCATTTGAGCCTCCACTTTTACAAAGCTGATTTCTACTGTTCCATATCATTGGCCATTCTTCTTCCAACACAAAAATAATTGAAAAAGTTCTCATGTCATCTGCTGTCCTCAGTGGCCCCCTGTAGACACCAGCTAGCACTTAAAGCTCTTGTTCCTCTTGCGCTCTTGCATATTGTTGAGTAACTGTTAGCATTTAACATCATTTTTATGTATTGTTCACCTTTTGTTGGAAACATGAACTAAACTGTATGATTGTTAATACTGTATATTGGCTAGCTGTCATTGGTGCTGCTTCTCTTTCTTCAAACATCACGATTTTGGCTGTTATGCGCAGGTCCAACAGTTTTGTTCATCTTGCTCCTCAACCGAGTCACTGCACAATGCTATCACCACAATGGTCTAATCTGACAGAGTTACCATTGTTAGAGACAAAACTGGAAGTGCTAAGAGAGCGCATACCCCTGCCATGGTGTTTCCAACAACCTCAAGCAAGTTATTGACAAAATATGGAAAACTGCACTGTAGACAAGTCCTAGAAAGAAAATACTAGATTTGGATAATTATCAATGTCTAATCACTGCCCCCTGTGCCATGACCAACATTCTCTGAAATGTTCATCAACACCCATTGAGAACTTACTGAGTTATTTGTGACATTTTGGAAAACTATCCTGTCTCTGAATGCTGACAAACTTTAAAAAAAAATAAAAAAGTCCTGCATCTGAATCCCAATTTGGATCCCCACTAATAAATAATGGCTCTTCATTGCTTGACCAGCATTCCTTAAACATTTCATCAAGTGCGTTCGTAACATTTTCAGTCACCCTTCCACAAACAATATACTGTGTAGCCTCACGTCAGCATCAGCCGATGCACATTGAGTCAATCAAAGAATAGAGATTGGTTCATCACACTTAGGCTGACACTGACAGCTGAAAAACACAGTTTATTTGGATGAGGTCTGTCTGCACCATCTGCTTTGAGTAGAACTAAGCATCAATTTGATTTGATAACACTCATGAAAATTCCCAGGAGAAACCACCTCGAACAGAAGCTGCTGGTGTCCTGCTGGTGTCCTGCTGGACAGTCATAGAAAGTACACTCACCTATTGCATCACCGTTTGATACACAGGGAGCTCGGTGGCAGACAGGAGGGCTCCGCAGAGGATCATTTCACAGCTCAGAAGATCACAGGCTGCCCTCTGCCCTCCACGGAAGAGCTCTCTAACTCCTGCTGCCTCAGTAGGACGAGGTCTATCCTCAAAGACACTGCCCACCGTGCCCACTACTTGTTCAACCTGCTTCCCTTGAGCAGGTGCTACGGGTCAATGAGGGCACACACCACCAGACTTACGAACAGTGTTTTCCCCTGGGCCATAAGATCACTGAACAAACAATAAGCCTGTGCAGTTCTGCCTACGTATCCCCCATTCCTCCCGTAATTAACACTCAGTCTACCTCTGGTAATAACTATATCCACCACCATAAACCTGCTATTTCTTACACTCTGGGCATTCTTGTGCAGGAAGGTGAGTTTGGTTGGAAGGGATGTGAGGATGTACATCATGCTTGATGAGTGGATGTGTGTGTGTATGACAGAGTGTATGCTGTGTTAATACACTGTATGTAATGTAATAACACAGCTTCTGTTCTGTTCTACAATAATAACTCCTGTAATCATCTTGTCAATGAGGAAGAACAAAGCTCCACTGGTGAATAATGTATTCTTATAAAAACACTCGCCACTTGAAAGCGATGCAAAAGTTAAACTCAATCAGTCCTACAGAACTCAGCTCCGGCCTCACTCTGTGAGCTGCAAATTGTGGAAACAATCTTTACATATTCATACGGTCCCTTTTAAATTATTTTATTCATCCGTGGAGAGCGTTTGATGTTGATCTTAATAAGGCAGCGAGGTGAGGCAACAGTAGCAGCAGCAAAAGAAGTCAGTGTGTAGAACTCAGCAGCAGCTCGACACGAATGCAGCTGCCAAACCAAAGCCAGAGCTGGGCCTTAATCTATAATTTAACATGGATTGAGTTTATTTTCCTCAGGGTGGATGATCAGGGGAGAGCATGGCGGAGAGAAGAGGGAGAGCCTTCCAACCTCATTTTTGATACAAGGCCTGGCTCTGCCATAGTCTTTGATCCATCTCTCTCTATCTCTCTCTCCCTCACTATCCTCCTGTTTTTTCCTCTTTTATCTCTCACACAAACACAATGTCTCTTACTCCATCTCAGGCTGACACACTGCACTCTGTACACAGTGGCAAACAGATTCAAAGTACTTAATATGCTGACATAAAAGAAAAAAAACTGGAGAGACACCATTAATGTTTCATATTCTCTAAGATGTTCATACACTTTGTTTGAATCCTGAGTCATTCCTTGTGAGACTCAATCTCAAAATAGAATCAAAACTCTGTGTGATAACCTCTGGGAAAGAGTTAGACATAAGGTATTAAATGCTGTGTATGTAAACATAATCACAGTAATGAGATAGTTTTTTACAGCAGCTTTGAAACTAAAAAGGAAATGTCCTATATCCATTTTTAGAACAGGGTCGTGACAGCCTTGCAAATGAAAGGCCGTGAAGACTATAAATATTAATACACACTCAATTAAATGCTGATGTACCAAGAATAACTTTGCCTCATGACTTATTGCTTTATCGTATTCATATATCTTTTTTTGAATAGTAAGATCAGCAGGGACAGGGATTCTATAACGATGTGTAAACCTTCATGTAACAAAGGTTGGAATGTGTGCAAAGTTTCCAGGAATCCTCAGGGCAGATCAAAATTGTAAACTTTTTCTGATGGAATGCAGAGTTCAACTAACACTTCAGAAATTCTCC
Source organism: Scarus forsteni (assembly GCA_036419115.1). Classification (NCBI taxonomy): domain Eukaryota; kingdom Metazoa; phylum Chordata; class Actinopteri; order Labriformes; family Labridae; genus Scarus; species Scarus forsteni. The sequence goes on along the minus strand of JAZDUH010000111.1, from coordinate 12,110,632 downwards.
TTTATCTGTTTTCTTCAGAGTAAACATTAAACATTATCAACCATACAAAACAACCAGAGTCTTTGACATGGAAAATAGCCAAACACTGTGCAGAATTTCTGATTGACACCTGGGGTGGCCCACCAAAATTTCACAAGGCCTTGGCCCCAATTTGGCCATGCCCTTACTCAGACAGGTCGTACACATCAAGAGGGGATCACACCCCACTATCTGAGAAACATTGCCATAGTAGGAGAGCAATAGTGTGTGTTTATGCTAGCACAGAAAAAGTCCATGTTACCATCATATCACATCCTGAAAATGAAGTCAAACCACCACTGACATCACAGACAACAAACAGGTACACGATGTGATGTATAAATCCTTCTAAGCCATTTTTCGCATCGCACATGTGAACACTGTAAACAGATTTCTTTTTTTAAATCAGCTTCAGTGCAGCAGTTTTTGAAAATGTGCGTTTTCAGCCCCTAAAACTTTCTTCATAAGGTATTCATGATCATAAATGTTAATGATCTAAAAATGTTTGTTTTATAATATGAACAGTAGCATGTTTGATGCTCAGAAATTGGATGCAAAGTGAGTGGCTTTAAGAAAGTTATTTATAATGAAATAAATAACTTGGCCAAACAAAAAAAGGAAGAAAAAACAAGTTCCAACCACTCAAAGTAAACAAAACAACTTCACTCTCACCTAGTCTGCCTCTTTACATCAAATACCACACAGCCCTGAGACATCATCTAAATTGTAAAATAAGCTGTTTAAACAATGTTCAAATGTGTACAGATGGCTTTCCTCTTTCAAATTTTCAAGGATGCTAAATTGACCTTTCATGTACTATAAAATAAAAAGTTCAAGTCGTGTTCCCATGAGCTTTTCCATGGGCATAACCTGTAATGAATATAAGACTTTATTTAAAAAAAAAAAAGTTGTATCAGTCACTTTCAGGCTGGTTTAGAGGCTTGTGGTTGTCTCTTGCTTTTAGTGCAATAAACCATATTACCAACCCTTTATCTGCTAATACTGCTGATTAATTATCTGAAAGGGAACTTTGACATATGCTTGAAGCTTTGCAAGTTGGATCTGCCTGAGAGACTTGAAAATCCATCTACTTTAAAGGGCTTATTAATTCACTTGATAGATAGAGATATATTTCTTCTTCCATGCAAACATTAAAGAAGATCAGACTGGAAAGGTCTTGATTCGACACCCCTTGCTGGATTCCTGTTGTCACTGGCGGACCGTTTCATAGAGAACCACATACTGTAATCCCATTGACTGGGATCTTTATAACATGAACACAAAAGCTGATTAGGTGATGTGATTTGACTTATGACACCTACCAGGGGTAGCTGTTACAAGCATCAAAAACGGTCAAAGTAAAAAAAAATCACACCTTAGTACCTGAGGTCTGAATTGCAGTAATTTCACAAGATAGTACTGCAAGATTACATAGCAGCAGAGGAAGGGCAGAATAAAGTGTGTTTTCACCGCAACCCTGGCACATAAATATTGTAAAACTACAGTACACACGTAAAATCACAGCAAGTAACTAAATTGATGTAAAAGCATTTTACAGTACAACACTGTGGTACAGTATATTTTACAGTATTATAAAATCACAATTTTGTAATATGATGTACTAGAGTCTTGGGAGTTCAAAGAAACATTATTAAATATTTTTTCAACATTTCCTGTATTTTTTACAGTAATCTAAACATGCAAGACAGTAAAGTCTGTTATTTTGGGAAATTATGTATGATGGTGTCTCATGCACTTGTAATTCAATATTGCTATATAAACTCAGCAACCAATATATTCCTGTGAATTTACTGTATGCCTTTGACAATAAAATATTGTATATTTAAAAATATTTCATGCACCACAAAAGCCCTAGTACAATAATTTACTGTGTAAATTCATTGTAACATCATGGTGTTTTTATTAAACACTTTGCTTTTTTAGGTAATATTAAAGCAGACAGTATATTTATGTTTCTTTTGGTGACCAGCTTCATTATCCTTACAGGAATTTTAAACCTGAAATAGGAGGAAACCTTCATCAACCAGTCTGATTTTTGTTACATTCTTTCCAACAGGTGATGCAGGGATTAAATTGGGATTTTTTAAATTACATTAATTACCTAAAACAGGGCAACATGGTGGCACAGCTGGTAGTGCACATGCCTCACAGCAAGAAGGTTTCTGGTGCTATTCCCATGTCGATCAGTGCCTTCCTGTGTGGTATTTTCATGTTTTCTTTGTGTATGCATGGCACTCAGGCTTCCTCTCAAAAACCATAAAAGTTTCCCTCAGATATGATTGTGAGTGTGTCTGTCTTTCTAAGTAGCCCTGCGATTGGCTGGTGACTAGTTCAGGGTGTTACCCGCCACTTTCCCAATATCAGCTGGGATAGGCTCCAGCCCCTGTGACCCCCAAAAGGGATAAGCGGTATAGATCATGGATGGATGAATCAAACACATTCTCAAATCAAACATGAAAATGACCATAGTGTTTAGATTCTTACTAGGACCAGAGAGGGGAGGGAATTACCCACAGCATAGAATTCCTGGATCCCAGATGTTTTTTCTGCAGAGTTAAACCAAAGCCAATAAAGAGTACAAAAGTCATGAATGACACTATCATGACCCATCGTGAGTTTCCCCCTTTTGATTTACAGTGGACATGATAAGAGCTGTTCTTCATCTCTGTCACTTACAAACAAGCCTTTGAACATTTACAGTGTGTCATCATGTCAGACTTTCTCTGACTTTGGGTCATGAAGTTGGCTGAGCAGAACAGATGTTCATGGCTATTATTCTGACAGGTAAATGAAGACGTACTGTGCTGTTCAACCTTCAGACAAACCAGTAAAATCAATCATCACAAATGATGGCATTGGGACACCTGATCAGAGTACATACAGGAGCTACTGTAAATGGTTTGACATAAGTCATCTCCTGTTCAAATAAGTAGGATTTCAACAAATCAAAAAACAATACCAAACATCTTCAGTTTGAATTTTAAATGCATGTTAGGTGAATTTTAAAAAGTGTCTTTCTTTTAGCATTTTAATGTCTCCATAGAATTTCAACCACAACCAGTAAGACAGGGAGAATGTAAATAAATTGCTTTTAGCTTACTTTTGCTATGTGGGAGAGCACTTCAGATTTTCTCAACTGACATGATGTTTAATGCTTGCAAATAGAGGTTCAGTCTCACAACCAACCCAAGATGGATGAAGGCAAACAAGAGACTTTCCAGATATAATCTAAAGTATACAACTAGAATTGAGGGATTTAAACTTTTTTCGGAATGCACCGAAATGTGTGCGACCAACATACGTATAAGGTCCCATATATTACAACTTTTCATTAAATTAGGACTGGCCCCAGATGTTCCAAGGACATATTTTTAGGGTTTCTATTTTATTTTTTGCTAAAAAAAAAAATCAAAAAAGAAAACACTCAGATATTGGATTTTGTCATGTGTATAAACCCCTCTGTTTTAGTCCTGCTTAGAAATGCTGTTTTAATTTAGATGCTTGCATGCTGTGTCTGACCGCACTCCTCTCAAGAAGTGAGCTTTTTTTTTTTAGCTTACCACCCCTGCTCTAATGTTTACTGTGGCCTAATACACATGACAAACCTCATCCACTAGAGGAACCCATGGACCAAACTAAAACCTGGCTTACCATCTAATGACATCATCTAAGGAATCTTTCACACAGACTGTTCGAGCACATATGTTCAAAGCAAGGAACAGACTTAGCATTTTATATGGACAAGCTATGAACACATTTTGTATTAAAGCATAAAACGTGCATTTTGCACAACATTTTACCTTAAGTATCAGAATGCTCTGTTCTTCCACAGAAATACAATCTCAGTACTACTGTATGTGTTTGCTCTGCTTAATAGGGGAAACATGGATTCTTCTACATGAGAGACTTGTTAAGGGTATAACCAGAGAACACTGTCAAAAGATGGGCCATATTTTGACCCAGGTTCATTGCATAAACTAGTCTCACTTCATGAGTAAAATTGATTTTTAACACATAAAGTGTTTAGATGTGCTTACGAGTGTCTAAACTGATGCCCACAGCAATAGTTCAGGGCAATGTTGAGGTAAAAAGGTAAAGGTCCTTTTCAGTTTGTAAAGTAAAAAAAATAATACAGACCCACAAGCACACTAAGCATACTGTGGTCACCCTGTGTGGAGTAGTCTGTGTTGGTAGGTTGAATGTAGTGAACATGTGCTCCTTCCTCTGCAAATTTATGACTGTAAATATCAGTAAGTTATGATAACTTACTGACTTTGTGGCATCTCTGTCTGTCTGGAGTTATCATTGCAGCCCTGTAGGCTGACCTATAGTGGTGGCACATAAACTTCTGTTGTGATTAACAGTGTTTGAGATTTGAGTGCACAAGGACAGGGTAAGAATTCAGCTAATGTGGGCTTGTGTTACAGTTTAGACAGAGTATTTGACCAGGAATTTACTCTTATACTGAACAAAAATCAAGAGGCTTATTTTGACCTATTTTTAAATCTGTTGTTTGCGATTCTGTTGTCCCAGTTTAACTGTGTACTCATTCATATCACACTCTATGAGTTATTTGAAGCTACGAGATAGGCGTGAAAAGCACTGAATTGTTGCTGTGGAAGTGAAACACCTCTCTTATTTGCATCAGTGTGAACTGATGATGGACTGTTGCATATCCAGCTTGCCTTTATGAAACTCTTTGGTCTGAACAAGTTTAAATGATATAGCATGGATGAAAACCTCTAGAAAAAATTTATCCTCTGTCTGCCCTGAACTGACCACAGTTCATTAAGAACCGCACACACTCACAAACATCAGTTGTGTATAATAGGCTTGTGTTGACTCCCAAACTGCTAGGGGCTGTTTTGAGCATCAAGGGTGCAGCATAGAAAAGCAATTTATTTAAAGGTGATCTCTCTCAGCAGTCACATTAAGAAGCCACAGGCTCTATGGAGATTGGTATGTGTTTTCACTTTATCATTTAGTGCACTGCCTCGCCTGCCTGTCTTTTAAAATCAAAGCCTCTTCAGTGTTATGACATGGAGATGAATAATTGATTCATGCAGGCGTCTGGCTGGTTATGTAATAGGAGAACAAGTTAAGTATCAGACGGAGCTGTAGTCTTACAAAGTGATGCAGCTTGTTGGCTTTTGTATTGCAGGTATTTAAAAGATTCAATGACTTCACAAACTAATGCAACATTTAATACTTCAGAAATACAACTGAAGACAATTCCTATGACATTATCTCCGAAAAGTTAGAGAACTGAGACCACATAGGGCTGAAAAATCAAATCAAATATTCCTGATATATCAGGTTATTTTCAAGTATTGGGCAAGACAAAACTATTTATACCACGATATCATGATTCAAAATAGATAGCCTACTAGGCCTTGTCAGATTTCTTTTCACAACAGTACAATAAGAAAACAACAGCAACATGCTTATTGACCACAAGGTGACCAATTTGACGTGTTGACAGGTAAAATGAGAAATAATTATTTGATTTATTATATCTAATTATGGATCATTAAGAGTTAATTTGCCCTTCTGGTATCAAAATCTTAGTGCAAATTAAGTTGAATTGATCGCATTTGAGACAAATCTAGCACAAATATAAGTCTTAGTCACCCAAGACAAGCTACAAGCTACAAGCTACTAATTTTTACTGCCAAGTTGCAGGTAATTTCAGCATACTTTGAAGCTTGTACTAATATGTGGACAACACTTAATTCTTTACTTGATATTTACTTGGTTTGGGTATGTCATTCTATGTTACAGTTCATACTTTGATAGTAGGCTACCTTTCCAATGCTTGGACACTATAGCACTGTGGGACACTGTTCACGTCCAACATAAATAAGGAGGGAAATGAGACAGCACAGCTGGCTCTTAGTTAGTGGCTTTTATTGCCATAAGGAGATGAGTTTTGTTCTTGGGACACTTGCAAACACCAAAACGACATACTGTAAAGGAGATGACATTATGGGAAATCATAGGCTGTTACTCAGGGCTGTGCATGTTTAGCCATTTGTTTTAATTATTTGGATGATTTAGTTAACTGCTGGTGATTTTTTTTTTTGCTCAACAGAGAAGCAGATATGCAGATCATCCCCACCCCTGTGTGTCTGTGGTGAAAAGAACTTAAGGAAAGCAAGTTAAGCAGTCCAAAAATGGTACATGTCTATCTGACACATCTCTTCATTGGCCTCCATTTACAGTTCACACCAAATTCTAAGCTCAGCTTCTGGCCTATAAAACTGTAACAAGGCAGCTCCAGCCTACCTGAAATCCCTCACCCAGGTCTTACACTCCCTCTTGCCCACTACGCTCGATCAATGAAAGATGTCTAGTGCTCATATCACAACTTGGTTCAGAATCATGAGCTACTTCTCCTCTTTTGTTTCCTAATGATTTACCAAACTCCATTCAATTCAGAGTCCTATCTGCTTTTAAGAGAAAGTTTAAGACTCAACTGTTTCGGGAATACTTTGCATTTAGTTTGACTCTTTTCCTCTGTATTCCTCAGCAAGTGAGAGGGTTTAAGAACCTTTGTGAACTCAGCTCTGAGTAAGCTGATGCTTATAGTAATATGGTGTCAATGTCAGTGATATGACACTTGATGATGATGATGAGATTTAGGTGACAAGGTTTTCTGTCAGTTGCTTGGTTTAAGTTATAAATACATAAAAAATAAAATTAAAAATTGAAATTAGGGACTTCCTCTTCATGGCAGAACTTGTGCTGATTTAGAGTTAAAGCAGTTTGTTGCACTTACAAATGCTGTAAGTGTCGAGATGAAACTGTGGCGTTAAAGTAATACTTTAAAGCTATATAATTTTATTGGATTTAAAAACATAACATGATACAGTATTTCAGTGTCGAACCTTCAAATAGTTTTGATAACATAGTTTCTGTGGGTGATGCTCATTTCAGTTTGATAGTAATTGATTTCATAAATGTTTTTAAATCATTTTGGGAAGGACAAAATTAAGATCCTGATAAGAAAATACAATCTATAAATTGAGCAGCTTGATTGGAAAAATACTTTGTATTTTGGTTCAAATTATGACTAACATGATTATGTCTTTGAGTTATTTGATACTTTCAGTTGAAAAATTAATAGAAAATATTTAAGTTTTTAAAAATAGCAACCTGAATGTACAGGATGTTTTTTGCATATCTTCGGAAGCAACATGGAGTTACTGTGCAATCTTTGGTTATCAAACTTAGACTATACCATTATGTTTTGTTACAATGGTATGATACAGGTGCCAGTTTGATGTTGATCAGTATCATATCAAAGTTTGCAGTTTTTGTTCCATGACAGTTGTTTGTTGTTGTTTTTGTGTTTTACAGAAAAAAAAAGTATTAAGAACAAATGGCAACAGGTACTGCAAGCAATACTTAAACTAAGCCTTAACTCAGTCAACCATTTAGAACAGAAATTATGTATTATCACAGTCATCTTTTGTATATCATATCATTAGGGGGTTTTTTTTTATATATTTTTGATGGTAGAAAAACCATCAGTAATTTGAGTAAAGTCAAGCAAATAAAATAGTTGTTGGGGTCCATAATTCTTTACATTTCAGACTTTTAAAGTGATTAAAATGCATTTGTGAATATGTCATAGATGAACATGTATTTAGACCTAAAAACAACAATGAACACATTTTACAATACTAAACACCGTGCACTGACATTCTTTTTTAGCCATAATGAAAGCAAATTTGAGAAGATTTTCACTGTTTCTAGACACTGGTCTGTCTCCCTCTAGTGCTGAATAGAGGTACTGATGGTTTAATGAAGAGGATGAACAGCATCATCACTTCAACAAATACATTAATAAGGTGACAAGACAGCCCTACAAATTATAGGAAAAACTTTCAAAAAGTTGTGAAACACCCCACAAAACAACTGAATATCATACAAATGTATAAACTAAGACAATAAACTTCTGAGAGAGAGAGAGAGAGAGAGAGAGAGAGAGAGAGAGAGAGAGAGAGAGAGAGAGAGAGAGAGAGAGAGAGAGAGAGAGAGAGAGAGAGAGAGAGAGGAGGGGTGGATCATGTGTTCCTGGCCAATGCCATGGGTTTGACCAGAGGTTTGGTTTAAGAAAAAAAAGAGTGAGGGGTGGTACACTGCTCCCCCTTTTTCCCTCTGACAGCTCGGACCGTCCCTCCATGATGACAGGCCTGAGCTGGATTCTTCCTATGAAAAAGCCCTTTCATTGTTGACAGGAGCTCCTCTGGTTTGGCTGAATGGCTGTCAGCTCTGTCAGGTTGATGGACAGGTTAGTGTTTCACCCATGGTAGAAAACAAGCCCATCCAGTGAGTCGATAACTCAGAGTGCAGGACGTTTGCCATTCAGCTACTAACGTCCTCTCGAACAGATGGGGATAACTAGTAAGGAGAGGACCCAGTGCAGAAGTGATCAAGTGTTGGCCAGTGATTGTCGGCGAGAAAGCAACAGTGAGACAGCATGACACCAAGGAGTAATGACTTTTTTTTTTTTTTTACCTGGATAATCATTAAACTTACCAATAGTTATTTAACTTTCAGGCTCCCACAGATATAAAGGGTTGTTGTTTTTATTTTAAACACGTTCCAGGACAAGAATAAATATAATAATGCAAACTCAAGCTACAGAGACAAAGCTCTTAGGGTACAAAATGCAAAAGCTTTGAGTGTGTCCTTAGAGTGACTATTTATCAGATGGATTGTCTCCCACAAAAATAAACACAAGAACCACATCAATAAGCAGAATTTATATTAGTGAAATCTTCTCAAATCCCATCCCTTGCACAGATTCAAACTGCCATATACATGTGACTGCTGAAATGTTTTTCCCCCTCAGACAAGCCTATGATGTAATATTTCACTATACTGACTCATTTTAACCCCAGGGAAATGGAGCAAAAGACTACTGAAGCAATATAAACATAATATATGATGCATACTTGCAGCAAAGTAACACCGTGAACTTAGCTATTGTCAGGGTGTATGGGCTCTTTAGTGATATAACAGATTGCACTGTTTTAAAAGTGATCAACATGATGACATCTGCTTGATGGCTGGCAGTGGGAAAGGAGTCACTTGCCAACTGTTAGTGGGTTAACCCATGTTGAAAAAAAGGCATTGAAGAAATCTTCGTCTACCAGCTAATTTTAGGGGCCGTTTACATGATGCCGAAAACAGTCAACTCCGCAAACATTTCGTTCCGTTTAGATGAGACCACGTTGCGTTTCCACCTAAAACGCAAACTTTTGAAAACGCTCCCCAGAGTGAAAGATTTGAATCCGCTCCTCCATCCAGCCTCGTGTAAACCTTTGAAACCAGAAGCGTTTCAGAACAGAGAGCAGAGCTGCTTTCAGGGGGAGCATTTCTGAATACTCAATTCGGCCTGAGCGCTTCCTAGCGTCTGATACGTGCTCTGTTTGTTATCCAGAAAAAACTATCCAGACCGATTTGTTGTCCGAACTGATTTGTTGTCCAGAAAAGAAACTCCTGCTTCTCTGTGCGTCTATTCGCCATTGTTGTTTGTGAAAGGTTTTCTTCTTCGTTCGTGTGTTGTAGCAGCGCTGCATCTCTGCAGACCTACACCGCCATCTACTGAACCGGCATGCACACTACAGCGGATTTACAGGGGATTAACTCGTCTCCGAGCGTTGTCATCTAAACCTAGAAGAATTCGAAAACACAAAGGAAGAATCTTTGCGTCTTCAAGTCAGGAGTTTCCATGTAAACGGCCCCTTAGTGTCAAAGCAGCATATGTGTTATTTATCAGCATTGGCTAAAAAATCCTCACCCTTTCAGACCCACTTACATGCCACTTACAAAGCAGTGAAAGCAATCTGGGGTTAAATATGTTGCCCGAGGACACATTGACATGTGACAGCCCGTTCAGCTTGAACCTGCAACCTTCTGATTGTGGGTAGAGAATATTACCACACTGAGCCACTGACACTCCTGCTGTGTCAATCCCCAGTCTCTCACTCCTCAGATCCTGAATTATCTCATATTGAAATACTTGAAAACACATGTCTGTCATAGCCCCATACTTTCCTAATGCTTGAATTTTTGCCCCTGTAGCTCCGTTTCTGGTATGTCTTTTATGATCAGCCAACTGTGAGTGCCAAAATAAAGCTTAGGTCCTGAATCATCTTTGTATTTTGAAAAAAGAAAAAAGCTGAAATATGTATAGAGAGCTGAGGTCCCAACTGCATTTCTCTATTCTATCTCTGTCCTTCTCAAAGTCACAAACTCACACTCTGAGTGTGATTGTTTTTATTGACATAAACTTAGCCCTGAGCTCCACAGCATGAATCTGTCCTCGGCGTGACAGGCCCTCACACGGAGGTCCTTTTCACCAGAGAGAAGCTGTGGTTGGTTTTTGTGGGCATCAAGCCAGCTCTGACCTTCAACCATGTGAAAGTACATTTAACATTCCTTTTTGTCTTGAATCATAAATTTAGTGCATTCCCATATATGTACGTAACATAGTTAACAGTAACATTCTAGACTCTCAAAATTTAAGTTAATGCAAAATTAACACCTCCAGCAATACAAGGTTTCCTTATGATGAAATCATACATGTGGATGTGAGAAGTTGATTTGAGGGGCTAGAAGCTGAATTATGACCATCAACACCTTGTCTTTCAAAGTCAAAGGTAACTTTAAAGCTAGAGAAGAATGAGGCTTTTCAACCCATTTAAGTCATGTCCATTACCAAAGCAACTGGAGAGAACTTTTTTTTTTGCCATGAAACAGCAGTTTCAAGGTTAATGAGTACTCAACAGGGAAAATGGTCCTGGTGGCCTTCTCTCTGTGCCCTGTTGTGAAGACAGTGGGCTGTGTTATTTTTCACAAGAGGTACAGAAGCTTAACAGCTCAAGTTTTTGAGCCATCTTTTAGCTAAAAAAAGGAGCCAGTTAGGCACCAACTGACCGTTTGTCTGCCCCCTGATTGGTTGGCTGACCTGCCAGTTGGAGGGTCATTCTCAAAGGGACCATTGCAAAGCTGCTTTGGTGAGATGAACAAGAGTCTAAACAAGGTCTTTGCATCGAGCTGTAATGATGCTATGACTCTTATTTTGTGACCCTTATTTTGTCATTTTAGCATAGTTGAAGTAGAAGGGTATCTTCCGAGTGTCTGCAGAGCAACTCAACATATCCACATCAGGAGTATTTCTCTTGTTTACTGAACTGAAGGTTAATTAGGATAAATGTTTGTCTTTGGCAGTGCTCTTTAGTAAACCACTCTGATATTTAACTCATCAACAATCTTAAGAGGTGGTAAGTACTTATCTATGCTGTAAGGTATAAATAAACATTTATAATGATACTCACAATATGTGATGCTGCAATGAAGCTATCGCAAAGGTTCAAGTAGGAAGATCTATATATTCATGCAGTGCTCTTACTCATTTCATTATCCTGCCTTCTGCATAGATTATTCAAATCATCAGCTGATTAGGGGAATACGCTCAATTAAGTACTGAGCCAACACCAATCATCCTTTTGCTCATCCTTCCTCCCCCATAATCAGTGCCGTTGTGTCATGCATGTGATCTGGGCAACCCTCATCAACTCCAGGCACCTTCAGTTATCTCATCAGTGTCCAGGTCCAGCTGCTCAGAAGTCTGACCCCTCACCTTCTCAGGACCCCAGTCCATCAGGGTCCTAGCGAGCTGCTCAGAAGTCTACTACTCATGTTATCCTTAATTCCTCACCACCACAGTGTAGACTGAAATAGACCAAGACATCATAACTGAGTCTTAGCGCCAAAAATGTGCTAATTACAAAAAAATGCAAATTTTTAATCATGGCAACTTTTATAATAAGAGCACACTCAAATTTGGTATCTTCTGATTGAAATGTTACGTAGCAGTTACATTTCTTTGAGGACAAACTTACCAACATGATATCACTGCTTATATTAGCACAGTGTAATTTTAAATGATATTCAGCTAACTAGCATTAACATCAACTAAGATTAGCACAGAGAAAGTATGACAAGTCACTAGGTGTAACACATCCCAATAATCTCTTTTTAATAAACAGACACTTTGTTTGTGTTCCTGGGACTAACTTTTGCTAACACCACTAACATCAGACAATGGTTATATGTGAAACAATTTCAACTAGTTTTTAGAAATGCTGAGTTTTCCACAAACATGTTACTATATCTTCATCCTTTAATGATGTCCAACTATAGAAACCAAAGTCAACTGCACATGAATTAAAGTTAGCCAAAGGGAGGTCAATAGATAAAGACTTTGTAAAAAAAAAAAAAAAAAAGTAATCTGAGATAAATCAGAGGGTTTTAAGACAACTGGGCATTTTGTTACTGTGTTAATTTTTGGTTTTGTTTTGAATATTTCTTTTTTAGCATTGTGTCTTGGTCTTGTCTCAAATTTTCTGTCCTCTGTTTGACGACTAAAAAGCTATTATACTCACATTTTTCATTCTTATAGCAGTGATAATACAGCTCTTTTCTATCATATTCTCCTCTCTGACTTTCCTGTGGTTTGAGGGTTATCTGTGGTCATGTTGAAGGATTCAGGCTTAGCCTTGGCTTGTCAAAGAACTTTGTTCTGCAGCCCACATATTGCTGGCAGCTGTGGCACTTTATTCATCACTCTGACTCAGGGTGATCGTGTTGCACACTGTCAGGGTCCCGTTGTAACAATAGTCTGCATCCTTGAAGCTTTCATTAAAAAAATTCACAGAGCTGCCTGTTTGTAAGGCTTGGTTAAACCTTTTTGCAACATTTTACCCTGATTAAGGAGTATCTCTGAGGAATAAGCAAGAACAGTGATAAAAACATAAGAACCAGCAAAAAGAAAACAAAAAAGAGCTTGAACGGCAAAAACATTTATTAAATGTATGAATTATTATGTTCTAGTATTTCTTTGCCTAAAATGGATGCCAATTAGTATAATGACCAATTTCATACTTTCCCTACCATGAAAAAATCCAAGCAAAGTATAGATCTTGCTTCACCTTTGGTCCAATAAAAGAAAACATGATTACCTGCACTACTTTATCATATGTTTCTCTGACCTCAGTGGGTAAACGGAGAAAAGAGGGATTCAAAAATGGAAAGTAAATTGGGACCAAAAAATAACACAGATTGTGTTGGCACCCAAATTTGACCAAAAAGTAACACACTGTATTTTGGGGCCATAATATGAGTTAAGTAAATAGATAAATTAATGAATAAATAAGCATATTGAGTCTACCCAAAAAAATATACAAATTTAATTGGGAAACAGCTTACTGAAAATATCGCCGCGGGCTCAATCTATCAAATGTAACACATAGTATATTGGGACTTTATTGAAGTGTGTCTACTATCAGTCGTGAAAATAATACTAAGAATAAAACACACACAGTGAGGTTAAAACAAACCATAACAAAAAGTAACACTAAGCAAATTTTTGTTTGCCACCTCATTTCCTGGCTGAAATGATGGTGTTTCTTGTATATCTGACGAAGCATGGCATCACACTGAGTAGACTTCACTTATCCCACTGTGAACCCCCTCCTCTGCTTTCCCCACTCATCTGTAAACAGTTTGCTTTCAAGAGTAACAGTCTAGCAATTGAAAATGACACTTTGAAAGATGGTCTATGTAAATCAACAATATGTCTTGTCAGGATCACGCAGTGGATCAAACCAAGGAATTCATTTTGTTTTTAGAATTCATAAAGTGTGAAAGGCAAGCTACAGAATCTGAATCAATTTATGTGGCCTTCATGAGGAGCAGCTCTCTTTTCTCTATAGTGTTCAAATTAGCTGAGGGTTTGGTTAAAAATTGTTTTACATCTTGCTTTTTGTTGATGTGTTAAATCATTAAAGGAGACAATGTCAATATTTGACACCAACATGGTGATTACTGAACTTTAGAAGTCAAGACGACATATACTACAAAAGTACCAAGTTGTATTTTTTTCCATGCACTTGAAAAAGAAAAAAAATGGTTTTGAAGGTAGAAGGTTATACAAATAGCAGGACTCAGGGAAGGATTTCCAAATCAAAATGGTGAAGGCTGGGGTGGTATGGAAGCAACGTTTGATCGCTCAGCATACTCCTCCTTTGGCTGAAGTGTAGCAGCACAAACAGTGAACTTTGAGGGAGCCCACAAATCTGTGAAGCTCTGTCACCACCATGTTTGTTGTTTTCACTGTCAGGTTGCCAAGCAAACAATACATGGCCTCTATGTAAAACCACAACTTTAATGCAGATGCTTTAAGGATGCTTGAAGTAAGTCTTTGAAATCTTTGGATGGAATCATGATTACCAGCAGTCTAGGGTGCTTCTATGCAGCTTGTTTTGTCCTGATTTAAGCGATCAATTGAGTCATTGTTGCATTTTTCCTTAGTTTGTTTCATGGTCACACAATAGTAATGTAAAAATAGTTAAAGCATGCATGTCGTGCGCTGGAATGCTTTATGTGGCTAGTTGGCAGGCCGATTATTCAAGCAAACTTGTGTCTGTTAAGCTTGGAACAGTTAAGAGGTCAAATGCCTCATGGGCATTTTAACAGATGCACATTTATCAAATGTTTGAGATGACTTCAAATTTAAAAGTAAGAAGAGCTTATAACACTTGTCAACAATGGTAATCGCAGAGTTCACCAGTTGACATGGTAACTCATTAGGCTGTAAGGGACTGCCATATAAAAAAGTAAGGGCACCTTTGTTAAATTGGATATAAGGGATGACAAGGACATATTCCCCCGGGTGAACCAGGCGGACAATTAGCTGAGAACTAAATAGATTTTTTTAACTATGCCATGTGCTTCCATGCTTTTGATTGGATATCTATTGGTGGAAATACAAATGAAAGGTGGGTATTATTATAATGAGTCACACTGATTTCACAAGGGGAGCATATTGTAAACAGAACATCAGATGTTATGTCTAAAGACACAGGTAGTCCACAAACATGGGGCTGAGTTGGCATATCTCAAAGTCTGTATAATAATGAATATTTAGGATACACATATATGTGTAAGAATACTGAAAAAATGTTTTTCTGATAAATGCTCTTTAACATTATTTCAGTAAGCTCAAAGCTTGTTTGTTTACCTCCAGTGGAGCTTTTCCATTTGTTGTTTCTGCTCAACTCAGATAAGCTCTACATGGTTTGAGTACTAGCCACTTCATTTTCCATCACAGTGGAAACTATGTTTGTTCCTCTGTAAGGAAGGCAGGGTTGTCAGTGTGGCTGCATGAAACTGCCATGACACCCTCACAACAAAAATAGAGGAAATAGAAACAGTAGAGCTGCCAGACCTCATTGGTTTGCGGCTTTGTGTCTCAGTAAGGATAAACATTTTGTTCCAGAGACAGTTGCAAAAAAAAAAACCCAACATACTAATAAAAGCAGAAGAAAGATTGGGAAGTCATACAGCATTACAGAGCCAACAAGGGAAGTATTTCATTTCTCTCATATGCCCTCAACTCATTGTGGCAATACGCTGACCATTCAGTGGTCAACAGCGTCACCATGTCATGGTTTAGTACCAGCTTAGCTCAGCTCACTTGGAACCCTCACAAGAAGGGATACCAAAAAACAATATGCCAGGCAGAAGGTATGCTCCTTGGGAAACCATGCTACCAAAGTCCAGACAAGCCAATCCTACATATTTGAAAAGTCCCAGAAGAATGGATAACCTATTGCTGTGGCCTTTTCCTATTAATTGTCTTGATACCACCAATGTATGCTTGGTGTGTTTAATCACAGTATGCAGAGTAACTGCAGGAAGGACCTGCATAAAGTCTTTATTTTCCAGTTCTTCCAGAGAGTGAAGAACCATGCGGCCTCACCATGTGCTTACACTGAAACCTCTACAGCAAACACTCCTCAGATGGCATATGGCTTCTATAGGCCTGACTGAGTGGAAATGGGTCATGGTCATAGTACTTTTGGCTAGAGAAGAATAGCTTCAGATTCCCACAAGCCAGAACATAAATGCTGAAAACCCTTGAATCACAGACACAGGGTGTGAGTGCAGATGGGAAAGTTTCCTTCAGCTATATGAGGGAAATGTGGGGTTTGAGTGTTTGGACTCTGATTGGATGTAAAGAGAATCAAAAGTTCAAAGAGTACAGCTGTGAAAGAGAGAAAGGGTGAAAGGTCAACAGACTGGAAGAGGTGGTTTCTAGAGCTGTTCTTCATGAAAGTCACCAATCAGCAGCTGCAGAAAGAGCAAAGGTCTTCTGACCAATCACATATGAGATACTTTACAGCTGTCTACAAGATAAAAAAAAAACAACCATGCATGACTCTATTGTATACAGTGATGAGAAACAATTCTTGCATGTCAACCTGCACCAAATTCTACATTCTGCAGGTTCTGTATACTAACTTTGTAAGTAAAGATAAGGAAATACAGTTAAGTAGTTTAACTGATGTATCTTTATAAAAGATGCTATAGGAAGTTTCTAAGTAATTACAAAAAACTCTCACTTTTAGAAATATGCCTGATCGTATTACACACTTTAAGATGAGTTTTCCAGCATCAAAAAAGGTTATCTAAAAATGCTATTCCTTAGCTTCGCGGTCAGGTCGGACAGGGATGGACTGGCCTGGATACTCAACTTCGGGAACAAGACAATTAAAACTAGAGCAAATTTATATTATTCGGACACGTCTCAGAGCACCAGGCTGTAAGTAGCGATATATAGCTGGCTACAAAACTACGATACTAAGTTTTCCAAAAATTGCTTGTTGTCACATATCAAAAACTACCGCTATGTAACTACAAAGAGATACATTACCTCGTCGCTTTGCATCCTGTAAGTTGTTGAAAAAAGAAGTTGTAAAGCAATACAGAGTTCCGAGGAAGGTCCGAGCTGCATTCATTAGCATCACAACAAACGCATGCTTTGGCTTGGGTCCCATCTTTACGACAGTCGCCGCGCGTGTTCATGGGTAGCAGAGTCTTTATGTCGCCGGAAATGGATTCTCCTCATAGCACCTTTAAGAAAAACAATAGATTTACTTGGTGATATACAGAGGACAGATGCTTGTAGTGTTTGTCTAAATCTCCTTTATTTTTTAACATTTTATTTACGGTACAGGCCAAAAGTTTGGACACACCTACTCATTCAATGTGTTTTCTTCATTTTCATCATTAATTACATTGCAGATTCTCTCTGAAGTAATGATGGCCACTCGTTTCTTTTAACTTAGCTGATAGAATTAATACTATGGCAAGAACCTAACAGTTGTCTAATAGGGCTGTCGGCTGTGCAACAGCCTGACTTCTGAGCAACACAACTGATGGTCCCAACCCAATTAATAAGACAAGAAATTCCATTAATTAACCCTGGCAAGGCACACCTGAGAAGTGAAAACCATTTCAGGTGGCTACCTGTTGTAGCTCATAAAGAGAATGCCAAGAGTCTGCAAATAAGTAATCAGAGAAAAGGGTGGCTACATTGAAGAAACTAGAATATAAGACATGTTTTCAGTTATTTCAAACTTTTTTTGTTAAGTGCATAATTCCACACGTGTTCATTCATTGTTTTGATACCTTCAGTGAGAATCTACAATGTAAATAGTGATGAAAATAAAGGAAACACATTGGATGAGAAGGTGTGTCTAAACTTGTGGCCTGTACTGCAATTAATATTATATTTTGCCTTACTTCACTGGCCACCACACACACACAGAAGCTAGACACCTGCCATGAGCAAAGAAACAATGGCAAACACAGGGACAGGGACAAAAAAGAAAAAGCACAAGGGAGAAAACTGGCTTTTAGGTTCAAAGGCACTCACTCTCTCCCCATCATCTATTCACTCAGTGTAACAATGGCCCTGGGGGACTGGGAGCTGCTTGTCATTGGTGCCACTCAGTAGGCGGTCAGAGTGAAACAGGATCCAGTGATTGGCCTTATGTTGTGGAGTGGAAAACCCCAGCCAAGAGGCACATTTATTGAAACCATTCAATGCTAATATGACAGATAAACTGGTTCTAATGTCTTGCCCGCTTTGAAACATGGTTTCAGTCTGTATTGAATTGTATTACATTTCATAGCATCCTATAGTATCACATATTCATATCAGTCACATTTTTGTTCACATCTTTTAAGAAGTCTGAGTAAGTGGTTAAATACATACATGTAAAGTAAAAGAATTTAAGGTGCCTAAGGGGGCGGTTATACTCAAGGCTCGTTGCACCAAAGACATCTTTGTGGAAAATGATGCAGGAAGCAAATGTAGGGAGGATCTGTGCCCACGCACATGCAACCAAATAAAATTAGAAGAAAATGGGTTTAAACAATTCTAATATTGTCAGTCTCACTTTGTACTTGCACACACTGCTTAAAGCAAATTGTCACTCGGCTGTTTTTGTAAAAGGACCTTTTCTCTGCCCTCTGTTCTTCATCAGATCTATTCAAAAAATTACAAAAGAACTATAGATTGATCACTGAAGGCATTAACAATCGCTCAAACCTGATTATCGTTCTTGTTTTTTATCTTTTTTTATGTCTTCTTTTGTTGATAGTGACATAAACCAGCACTGCAATTCCACAAGTCTTGAATAAATTCCAATTTTTTGAGGGCTAAAAAAATTTGTTCAGCAGCAGGAACAAAGGTCTGGTAGGCACACTGTTATATTGGAAAATAATAGTTATACTATCAACGCTTATCTGTCAGTGCTTTTCTAGAAACTTGTTGCTGTTTGATCTGCCCCATATAGCTTTTGCTTTAGCAGAGATGTACGTTTGATCACTTGCTATGGTGATGGAGTTATGAACAAACAACGTTTATTCTTGTCTTTAGAATTTTGATGAAAAACTTTCAGCCTGAGATCCTCGATCATGGATTATCTCTGTGATGATTTGGAGACTGATTGAAACCTTCAGAGAACTAAAACCTGATGGGATATTCTAACAGTACAGCCACAAAGCATTTCACTGACTATACCCCAACCCCCACCCCCCAAGTTCTCCTAACCAGAACAAGGTATCAAATAACACAGACATAGAGGAAAGTATCTTGGGGCACTTTAACTGTTCTGAAACAGGATACAGATCTCCATGAGCAAATCCAGGTGGTCTTCTGACCTTTGTTATTCACAAAAAGCACATTTCTCTCTGCCGCATTCAGACAGACGACATAAACTGTACTGGAGCTCGACTGACTCAGTATGTGAGTCTGCATGTGTCACGAAGACGGCATGTGGAGCTGATGGAGGTGCTGAGAGCCCCCGTACCAGTGTCAGGGCTTGTGACTGTTAAGCATTTCTGCTCTTGTGCTTATGTCTATTAATGTGTTACATGTGCAAACACTCTCCATTAGGCACCAAGCAGTCAATCAATCAATCAATCTATTGGTAAGCAATGAGCTTATGTAAATCTCCACCCCTTAGACCTTCCTTTTTTGGCTGAACACTGCTCTTTGTATAACCAGATTAGCGCCTGGTAAAAACAACAGAACCGGTGTGAATGAAACCGCCCCAGCTGTAACCTTAGAGCCTCAAGGTGGTGCTAAGAGGACGCCAGGGGCCCCTCCGTGTGAAAAGGGTCCAGTCAGGCTTAGACTCAGTCACACAGACCACTACTCACTCCATCCACAGTCGCTCACAGCAGGAATGAGGCCATCTGGACTCAGTTCTGTGCTGACAGGGTGGCTCTCAAGGTCCATCTGTACGAGGGCTACGGCCACAGAGGGCCCCAGGAATGTGCCGATGTGGGAGAGAGCTGGGCAGATTTAAAGGATTTAAGGGACCACTGTGCGATATATCTTTTCATGCTGCACACTGGAGAACGTCTTTTCATCAACATCTGGGTTTAATTTGTTGTGCCGGAGTTCAGACAGATGATGTGAGGCACAGAAAAGCAGTCAGATCACATAAGGGTTGTCAGAAATGTTTTGTCAAAAAAATATATAGACTTTTTAAGACCATGTATAAATGCATTTGTTTTGATTTCCCCTGAGTGAAACGGAGTACACATATTCAACAATACTGAATTATTACCAAAGAAAGTGCATCATAAATTTGCAGCAACACTTCAGATCTTCAGATCCATGCAACTGAGACCTTGTTCTCAAAATCTTTTTTTTTAATGAGTAAATCACAAAAACGGGCATCCACCTTTCTGCCAACATCCTTTTAGCTGCAGTGCTTGATCATAGCCACAGCAGTGTTTGAGAATAGTCAGGATCTTGTCTAGACTCATCATGTAAAAGCTTGAATTCAGTGTTTCAGATGAAAGGTGTTATTTGTCCCCAAAAATATGTAATTGGTGGACATTTCTGATTTTTGTGTCAAATGTTTCTACTTGATTTAAGTCAGATGGAGACACTGTTAATAAATTGAAGCCAATTTACCTCTGATCCTGTACTCCCAAACTGAATCAGTTCATGCATAAGTAAAAATGTACATTTATCTTCCTGAAACCCAACAATCCATTTTTTATCAGCTATAGTGAACTTTGTTTTTTGTTTAATTGTTTCTTTCTTTTTTTTTTGGTAATCAGGAGGCTCCAATAAGTTATGTTGATTTTTGAAAAGAACAACTATAGCTTTTAAATAACGTGAAAATATGGGTTTTAGTGGTCTGGCTGATAACATAAAATCATGTTTTAAAGAAGAAAAGGAACTAGTTTGATTTGTACATTTGCACAAAAACAGGCATGTCAAATTAAATTTTCAAAATTATGTTTGAAGTTATTTTTGATTGTTCCAAGGCAGCACGTATCTCAGAAAAACTGAAGTGAATTTTCAGAGCTAAGCTTATCTATCTGTTGTCAACTTCAGGATTCCCTACTTTTTTGTTTCCCATCTTTCCCATGTCCTTGTCTATTTTGCCCTTTTCATCATGTCTAATGTCTCGAGCAAGGATTTGATCAAATAAAATTAACAACTGTGCCAATTTTTGTAGATGCATTTCATGTTGTAGGAAAAACTTGAAACTCTTGTATGCATATGCTCACCAAAAACCAGATTTCAGGCCGTTACACAAAAAACTGTTCAAAATCCCATGGACTTTGAGATAAGGGAACTGCAAGTGCTAAAATGCTTACTTACTTACACATTTTCATACTCATTCCTGCACCACTCTGTTTGTTTGAAAGGGGGGACTGATAGTTTGTTAGTGTTTGTAAGTTATTGTTAGTGTAGAGGAAGCAATGTCGTAATACAGCATTTGAAAGTGAAATAACCTCCTTTGCCTTGCAAGTATGGACACAGAAATTGTCCAATGTTGCTTTTTAAGGGTGATATACTGAGAGCAACATTTTTGATCTCATAAATATATATATCTATATATATATACATATAGATAGATAGATAGATAGATAGATAGATAGATAGATAGATAGATAGATAGATAGATAGATAGATAGATAGATAGATAGATAGATAGAAATGGTAATATGCCATAAAGGCTGAAATATATGTGGGTATCTGCCATATATTTGCAATACACCCAATACCACACCATTGTATATAATACCTATTTACTTTCAATAGTATGGATTGTTGTTGTATTTATAAAATTTAGATTTTTTTAAGGCAATACATATCTTTAATTAAAAAACTTCATGAATGTTTCACAATTAAAAAGTAAAAGTCAAAAAAAATTCTCTAATATCTATTTGTGGAAAGAGATGCCGTTTGATGCTGGGGATTTGTGAGAAAACAAAGTAAATAGTGTTAAGTTTCCCGAAAACATCTTTGAACATTGTTAATAATTTATCACACAGGTAAACAGCAGCTCCTATCAACACAGATCTCAGTCTCTAACCATATAAACATCCTCTGGTACGTTAAGCCGGCTGCACGAGTTAGAAGAAGCTTATATATGTAAATTGATTTAGCCTCTTGTATGAGACCTGTGTCCTGTTTCCTCTGAGGCTGTGATCAATATGCTCCCACTCTGGAGACACTACACACCACATTCATCTTCCATGTAAGGGAACTGACACCTTTTTCTGTAAGCCTCTTTTAATCACATCCCAGGGGTCTCAGCTGTTTTAAAACTGAAGCAAAGGTATTCTTATAAAACATCACTATGAGCTGCATTCATTGTACTGTATATACATACCTATAGCTTCAGTCTTGTGGTGAAGTAGCAGTGCATGCATAAGTGAATTTCATGAACAAATGTTACATAATCCTGCCATGCCTTGGGGATGAAGCTGTATCAGGAACAACAGAGCATCAGAGGCAGCTCCGCCGTGAATCCATCTCCTCGTAAAGCCTTCTGTTCTGCTGCCTTTTGCTCTGAGCTCTGCAGCATAAATCCATTCTCATTAGTGAGCTGGGTACAGGAGCAGAGAGCCTTTGGCCCCTATGAACTCACAGGTCCAATATAAGGACACAGCGCCCCCCAGTGGTGGATCCCAAAACAGTGTGGGATAATGGCCCAAGAAAAAGAAAAGTTTTTCGAGTACGAGGGCCAGTAAATGGAGCTCCCCGTCAGCCAATCGAGAGCTTTCTGGTTTCCCGTTGGCTGGAGTGGTGCTGTCAATCATATCCTCCAGGGCCTGTCTTCGTGTGAGTTCATCAGTGTGGTGGAGGAGGTCCAGGACTAAACATCTTCCCCATGAGAGCCCTGATGCTCAAGGAGCACATGCATCTTATTGTAGAAGTTCACTTGCATGTAAATATTTTAATGATATAAAGAACACACACATAAATCATGGACTAACTACCTGAGAATTAAATCAGTTATTTCAGTAAAGTACAAATAATATATCCAGAATGTTAGCTTTCTCTGAAAACTGCTTTGCATTGAGCATTTTGTATACAAAACATAATTGACACATTTTGCTGTTTACTGTTATTAACATACACGTTTTATACACTGTATTGTTTAGAGTTGATATCATCATAATCATAAATCATATTAGCTGCTGACTATGAACTGATATATTAACAATTTAATTTTGTTTGACACCTCCAGATTAATATTAGCTTTTTTCTGATTTTTATGAATATTCTTATTCCATTTAGAATTATTAGTAATGTCTTTGTAATTGACATCACAACTACTAATATTATCAGTACTGCTGCTTTTGAGCAATTATGGCATTTAATTAAATCAATGGGCCAACAACCTGAGACAAGAGTAAAAAAGGATGAGGATTGGATTGATATTGAAACATCATGAGTACAAAATATTATGTGTTTTATTTACACACACATAGCATATATATATATATATATATATATATATATATATATATATATATATATATATATATATATACACACATACATATATATATATATATATATATATATACATATATGTATGTATAGATAGATAGATAGATAGATAGATAGATAGATAGATAGATAGATAGATAGATAGATAGATAGATAGATAGATAGATAGATAGATAGATAGATAGATAGATAGATATAGATATAGATATAATTACAATACTTATTATTGATGATAGGCTGTATTTTAGTGAATCATTCCATGTTGAGTTATAATACAATGTATCATATTGTACTGTTGCACTGAGTTTTGTTTATATATTACAATTGATTTGCGGTCAAATAAATAAATGGGCACTGGGAAAAAGTTTTAATATTGAGAGCTAAAAACTTTGGTTTCATTTTGCTTTGTGCGACTGTCCTCAGTTTCGCATGGTTTCATTGTTATTGTTATTATTATTATTATTATTATTATTATTATTATTATTATTATCATTATTATTATTATCATTATAAAATTTGATTTAGTCTGTTTAATTTCACTTTATTCATTCATCTTACTTCATTTTTTCTTTACACTTTGAAATTATCTTCATATTTTCCTTTCTTTATCAATTAATTTTATCTCCCATCCTGTATCAATTAATTTTAACTATTTCTAACTTTTTTATATTTTTGTGCCTTTCTTTTTCATTTATTCCTGATGTAGATACATTCATGTTGTGTTTTTCTTATTTCATTTTGATGTTTTTTTATCTTACTTAAATTTCTTAAATTTTACTTGTTTAAATCTATTTGTCTTTACTTTGCTTCATATTATTTGACTTACCATTACTTTATTGATGCGACACAATATTATTTCTTGTTTGATCAAACTTATTTTATTTCTGTATAGTTTTCTGTTTTTTTACTTGATTCATTTTCTGTTTTGCTAGATTTAGTTTTTTACATTTAATCTTACTTGATTTATTCAGCAGCTTCAATGTTTCTTTCATTTAACTTTTGGTTTGTGTAGCTTAATTATGTTTTAAGCATGTATTCTGTATTATTTCTCAGAATAATTTAGTTGTTTACTTAATGTTTTAATGTCATCCAAACCCTCGACACATTGTCTTTTACTCCTCTTTAAAGTGAACATTTTGCTTCATAGTATATTCTCTGACAATCGTCCTTTATTCCCTGTTCATCCAGTGTAACATCCATACTGTTGAAGACGCTCTGACATAAAAGTGTGCAGACTCCCCTGTCGTACCCTCCTGACGCCCATGGGTGGCAGGGCTGTTCCGGACCACTAGACGGCAGAGGGCGGGGCCGGGACGAGCGCACTGCTCTCTGATTGGTCGGCGGCGTGTGCGTCCCCGTCGTCTCCTCCCGGTTTTCCTGGCATGACCTTTTCCCTTGGCAACCACTTCCTCCGAGCATCCACGGCCATCTTTAATTTTAACTCATTCATGAAAAGTTGTTCGGCTTATGTAAACAAGCCGAGCTTCACCGTTTCTCTCACCGAGCTGCGTCTCTGGTGTGGTTTGCCTGCTGTTTGTCCTGTGAAGAGGTCCACACAGAGCCGAGCCAAGCCGAGCCGAGCCGAGCAGCTGTCCGCCGAGACTAAGTAAACACGGAAAGCGTACGTGCATATTGTTCAGAGTAGCGCATCACTCAGACTGGAGTCCTCAGGTTCATGTGTTTTTCTCTTATCTTAGCTCGACTGTTTGATTAAAACACGAGTGTGAGGAGTGGCGTGTTGCGTTCAGGGCTGCAGGAGAACTTAGATGTGTTTCTGGACTTAGCAGCAGGTGGACTGCTTAAGTAAGAGTACACAGCATTGTCTGAAGGACACGACAGAGAGACCACCTCTGCCATGTTTGTTTCGGAGGCGCATCAGTCTTCAGTTCTGTCGGCTCTGAAGGTTCTCACTGAAATTTAAGACACTTTCACTCGGTTTTGCTCGTGTCTGCAGTATCTGCTATACTTAAAAACAGCTTTTCAATCACCATGATGTCTTTGTTGTTTTTGTAAAGGTTTGCACGGGTGCTTGAAATTCTGGAAATTGTATTTACTCAGGATTTTATTTTTAAAAAGTGCTTGGATTTCACAGAAGGTGCTCTAAAGTAGGGATGTCCCGATCAGCATTATTGACCCCTGTTTCTTGATCCAATTTTAAAATAAGTTTTGGCTAATTCTGAACCCGATCCAAGAGCAACGTTTACCTAGACTAGGAATGGACAACTTTGAAGACCGAAGGCCACATAATGTATTTTCCTCATTGCCAGGGACCACATTTTTACACATTTGTTTGACATTTGCAATGGTAAAAGTAAATAAATATGTGCAAACAGAAAATAAAAAGCTTTTTAATGATTTTAATGCAATAAAACAAAAATAAAAAGTGTTAAACCACTGTAAGAGAGAAAATTTATTTACCTGCACAATTACTATTTTCTGATACCACATTAAAGAGATTTTGAGAAACAAACCTGTAAAAGTTAATCTTTCAATAGCACATACTAATTCATGCATGTGTTATATTGTTGTTCTAGGCTGCATTACATTTGGCAGTTCCATGTTTCATTTATTTTAACAATATGTCAATTTTTAGAAATGACTAACAGGCAGCACTGAGTGAAGTGGAGGGGAGGGCTGCATGTTGTTTCCAGGCTGCAAGTTGTTCAAACCTGACAGACAATACAACTGCACACTGTCTTGTTGTGTGTTTGTTTTCTTTGTTTATTAACCAAATCAAGTAAACATAGGAACAAGATGCCCCCCGATTATTTACTTTTAATAATGTCCAACTACAGTTGTAAAACTCTTACTCAGAGTGGTTATTGGACTCTTATCGCTGTGTAAATTAAAAAAAATTCTACACATATGATACGATGCTGCTACATCAAGCAGTCATCTAAGGCATGCATGCTTAAGCTGCAGACACTGATGTAAACAACCAAGGTGAGATGATCAGCATAAATTATGTTCCCTGATTAATAAAAAATGCTCACATGGGATCCGATCCAGTGCTTTTATAGATACTGGTACAGCATGGGGCATCCCTACTTAGAGTGTTTCAACTTGTAGTGGTATTGGATGCCAGTTTGGACGGTTCTTTATGTGAACTTGACAGGGCTAGAAAGGATGCAAAGCCATGGTGATAGAATTATTAAAAAAAAGGACATCATCTATTTTTTATGAGAATGTTGAAAAACAGTTTTCTCTTTATACATTTTTTTTTGTAAATTTACAGTTTACAACTGCTTCAATGTACCAGAAAATCGCAGGAAAACACCTGGAAAGAGCCTGCAAACTGCTTGAATATGACTTCTTTGAAAAGGTCAAATTACATAAAAAATTTAACAGGGAAACAAGCTGGATTTTATAATTATTGAAATATTGATTTTTAATGTGAAAAATAATTTAAAAAGTCAGTATTTAGTTTCAAATAAAACATTTTTATGAAAATGTTGATTGCTTACACATTTTCCTGCACAAGCTACAGGTGGGTTAATGCAATGGACCAGTACTACTTTTGTTCAAGGCATAGTTAAAACCAAGCCACACTTTATTCATATCTATACTAACAGCCACTTTAAAGGATAAGTTTGGTTTCTACAGCTTTCACATTGTTTGCAGAATGAAGTAGAACAATATTTTCACCCAGAAGGCTTTCCTGATGCAAACGGTGCTGCGGGAGATATTAAGATCCAAAATCGAGCGGCGGACATCCGTATTATGGTAGCACATAGGGCATACAGCGCCGCTCCTAAAACTGCATTAATCGTCCAAAAACTCTTTTTTTTCACCAATATTTCATCATGGTCCGCACACGCTACTCCTCCATTACAGTCTGTGTCACTCCAGACATGTCTTTGAGCCTCTGATACCCCTTTTCCACCAAGCTGGTTCCAGGGCTGGTTCGGAGCTAGAGCCAGCTTAGCACCAGTTCTTTGGTTTTCCACAGACTAAGCACCGATTGCTGGCTCTCAAAACCGGTTCTTCCAACTCTTTGCTGGGCCAGCAGAAAGAACCACGACTTACATCAGGATGAAGGTGTGGAGGAGAACTCAAAGCAGAGGAATATGAACATGGAAGCATTCTTACAGTTCTCAAGCGAGTATACGCTGAGAAGCTCATCGAAGGAGGAGCAGCATTAACTTGCTGGATCGCCAACTTTTGCTATCCAGGAAGGCTCGAAAAGCCAACAGCAACACTTGAATCGCAACGTAGTCCTCCATCTTTGTTGTGGCAATTGAATTTGGCGCTAGTTAGGCTCAAAGACATGCGTGGAGCTGGCAGACTGTACATTGAGGAGTAGCCCTCTGGCCGGCACCCATGATGGAATATTGGTGAAAAAAAAGTTCTAAACAGGTTCGGAGTTGAACCAACTGCGAACTGGCTCTAGCACCAGCACTAGCACCAGCCCTGGAACCAGCTTGGTGGAAAAGGGGTATGAGCTGAAGAAGAAGAGAGGATGAAGATGTTGTGGAGGAGAACTTTGAATATGGTGGGTGTCTTTACAGTTTCGAGCCAGAGTTTACAGATGAGGAGCTCATCGAAAGGAGGATGCGGAGGCAAAGAGGGCAACAGCTATCCAGAGTGTACTGCGCATGTGCGCTACACTCGTTCTTCTTCTTTAGTTCAGAGGTCAGCAGAGGCTCAAAGACATGTCTGGAGCGACACAGACTGTAATGGAGGAGTAGCCCGAGCGGACCATGATGGAATATTGGTGAAAAAAATGAGTTTTTGGACGATTAATGCAGTTTTAGGAGCGGCGCTGTATGCCCCATGTGCTACCATTATACAGATGTCCGCCGCTCGATTTTGGATCTTAATATCTCCTGAAGCACTGTTTGGATCAGGAAAGCCTTCCGGGTGAGTATATTGTTCTACTTCATTCTGCAAACAATGTGAAAGCTGTAGAAACCGAACTTATCCTTTAACGTGTTATAGTAGCTAATCATTTTGTTCCACAAAGTTATTCTCACCTACAATTGTTAAAATATGACAAATGACTGTATTACTGAGAAAATACTCATGAACATGGTCATCTAACATGTTTCAGAGTAAATATAACTATCATTCATTAGTTGTTAAGTTGTAATAACACCAAATGGTCATGCAAATCCCAAAGTGTGTCCTGCCACACCATTTAAGAAATTCTGCAATAGACAATAAGTCATAGACTATCACACTACACAGATATTGTTAGTTAAGTGGTGATTTAATTTTAAAAAAAAAGTTCAAATTACTTGTGTACATTTCATTGTTACATGTTTTAACGTCCTTCACTCAAAACATTTTTTTCCAAAATGAAACATACTTTATTCAGATATTGTTTAGAGAATAGCCTTTTATGCTGAATGGCTTTACATGTACAAATGATAATTTATCGGTATAAACACATGGACAAATAGAAGACTTTTGTGACAAGCACCTGTATTTCATAATCTAGAAGATAAAGATAGTTCATCACTGCATATCACCGGGATGTGGGGCCTTAAAATCCGGATACCTCAATGAGTGTCTGTAAAGTTCCTATTTTCCTGCAGAGCTCAGTTTGTCTGAGTCTGACAGAGACCTTCGACCCTCTCCCAAGGCCTAAACTGTTGATTTTCTTAAGTAACTTACCGCATCATACTTATACTGTTGTTAATAATGGCAGTTTCATATATAGAAAAGTATTTAATGTGAGGGTTGAACACTGTTAAAATCTCATTAGAAGTTGTGCAACCTTCTGATCTAATCGTAAAATCACCCTTAGTTTGCACTGTAACAGTAACTGCATGAATGTTGTTATTTTGATTTGTTCATGCTGAGTCCTGGTCAAGACATGTTCCTCATGTCTGTATCTAAATAAATAGTGGTGCTCTTAAAATAACTAATTATAGATTAATCACACACTAACACGATCAAACTGCAGTCAACTATAGCTGTTTGAGGTTTTGAATAAACAGGATACAAAAAATTCCCAGTGCTCTTAAGTTTTAGCACTGTTTAAGAGAAGCTACTTGACTGTATTAAAGTAAAGTGCTAAATAAACGTTAAAATTCAAACAACAGTCCAATTAAAATGGAGAACGTTAAAAATCAACTCAAGACAAGAAAAGGAATAAAATCCAACTAATATGTCTTTATGTCATAAATAGATGACATTGGTCTTGATGGTTTGTACTACAAAACCTGTATATTTTTAATAAATGTTTAAATCACCGGACAGCATGATTTAAAATAAATGTAACTCAAAAACATTTTTTGTTTGCAGGATGAGAAAGAAGCAGACTGCCAAACAGAGGAAGACAGAGGAGTCTACAATTGTCCAGGAGTTTGCGGTTGACAAGATCATCCGCCGCAGAATATTTAATGGAAGAGTGGAGTATTTTCTGAAGTGGAAAGGATTCACAGAGTGAGTTCGGACTCTGTTTCTTTGTTGTTAATGTGTGAACATTCTGTATATTTTGAAGGAGCCCTGCCTCATCAGAATCACATTGGTTTATCTTGTATTAGTGATGTACATTAACTTTTATGAGTGGACACTGTATGAAAGAGATGAGACAAAATAATCTATAATGTTTTCAGTGCATATTTCATGCCTCATATTTCATATTTTATAATCATGCAGCATGGGGCATTATGTTCAAGATGATTAAAGAATAAAGATGAACAGTGCACAAATCAGACCTCACTGCAGATAGTTTTTTTGACCACAAAGACAGTCTACCTGTGACCATATTTTCTCAAAATGGAGAAATGTAGTGGTTTTACAACATACACATAAAAGACATTCATTTTATTTCATATGGAAATATGTCTTGACGCATATTGTACCCGTTAATGTGTCAGGATTGAATCATCAAAGAAAATGAAAGCAAAGCAAAATGTTTTGGAAAATCTTGTGCTGTCATGGAAAGTGATCAAGAAACTTTTTGAATAACAGACTTACCCTAAAAGGGGATGTTGTCACCATTAAAGGCTAAGTTAGATTAAAGAGGAAATATCATGCTTGTTTCTCCTTTTCACTATGCCAGACTAGGATGCCTGTAAAGCATTTCTGCCCTCAGTACAAGTCATTTAGTTCCTTCATTGCCCCACAATAGCGTTCTCAGTATCCTCATTTTAGGCCATTATGAAGCCCACGTTGAAACACTCGGATCTGAGGATGACCTAAAGTTACCTCGCAACGTCACAGCCCTTTGTGCTCTGATTGGTCAGTTCTATTGGGGGTTGAGCCAGCCTGTCCTTCTTCTTCTACTGTATTTACCGGCAGGCTCAAAGCAGCGACCGCGTATTGAGTTCCCCTACAGGCCAGAGCTGGTAATGAGGGAGTGTGAGCTAGGGAGCTTTATACGGCTGCTGGTGGATGTGTTCCTCGGTGAGGGTTTGTGGCTAATGGACATCACAGAGGAGGAAGTGTTTTATCAGATTACTCCAATAAAAAGAAAGGTACCTCGTGTCGTCACGACGTTTGAAATCTTGCAGACATCTCGCAATGACCTATTTTCAGAGGCATCAAATCTCGTTCTAGGATATCAGAAAAAATACAATATCTCATTTTTTGAAAATTAAGGGGGTGTAAGGTCTTGTTTTCAAATTTATTATATTATATGTAAGTATTAAATCATGCATCAGCATGATATGTCTCCTTTAAAGATGCTATGAGGAGTTTCTAAGTAATTACAAAGAAAGTCTCACTTTTAGATATATGCCTGATGGAAATACACACTTTAAGATGAGTTTTATAGCATCAAAATAGGTTATCTATAAATGCTATTCCTTAGCTTCGTGGTCGGGTCGGACAGGGCTGGACTGGCCTGGATACTCAACTTCGGGAACAAGACAATTAAAACTAGAGCAAATTTAAATTACTTGGACACGTCTTAGAGCACCAGGCTGTATGTAGTGATATATAGACGGCTACAAAACTACAATACTAAGTTTTCCAAAAATTGCTTGTTGTCACACATCAAAAACTACCGCTACGTCACTAGAAAGAGATGCATTACCTCGTCGCTTTGCATCCTGTAAGTTGTTGAAGAAAGAAGTTGTAAAGCAATGTACAGTTATGAGGAAGGTCCGAGGTGCATTTATCACAACAAACACAGGCTTTGGCTTGGGTCCCATCTTTTGGTGCGTTCCAGTTGTAGTCAGAAGTAGGAATTTCCGGGTTCCAAGTAGGAAACTGCAACTGGAACGCCCCCCGAAGTCTGAATTTCCTACTGGGAACTCGGTGAAACCTCGCCACCCCCGAGTTGACAATCGAAGATGGATGCCCCCAGTGTGAACAGTTATTTAGCTCCTGTAATAATCAATTTATTTGCACTTCTGACTGGGGTGTGTCGCTCTAGATCAGCAGTATACATCGTATTGTTAGACTTATATTTACAAAAATGCTGCCATAGTAATAATCACATTCTTCATGTGATATTTTTGAACAACGTAGGCGTGCTAACAACAGCTAACAATAGCCTGGTAGATCGGCATGTTTTTTTCCGACTTCAACTGGAACGCCGATAAGTTGGAGATGATGTCACTCCCAGTTCTGAGGTTACTGGAACGTAGCATTACGACAGTCGCCGCGCGTGCTCATGGGTAGCAGAGTCTTAATGTCGTCGGTAATGGATTCTCCTCATAGCACCTTTAAGAATGTTGTTAAATCATGATCCTAGTTTACTGACTTCAGAAATTAAGAAAAGGAAACACAGTAGCAGCTGCTATAGACATCCATCCAATATCTAACCTTTCAAGTGTTGTCACTACCCACTGCATCACAATTTAGCCCTCTTTAGACATCACAAACATTACTCTGAAAACTTAATCTGATGCATGATAACAATTGTGATTACCACTGTTGGCTCTTTGTTCATCTTAAAGCCTTTTTTAAGATAAAATACGGTTATTGAAGAAAGATGTCACAATCCATTATGTAACATACTTGTTTTATAATACAATATAGTGCCATTCCATCTGCTTGTATTTTCATTCTTGTCATCAACAGGTTTTCATTAATTAGCTGTCATGGTTGGACCAATTGACTGTGCACCTTTTAAATGCGACTGCTGCAGGAAAGATTGCACTGGTCACTTCAAAATGTCCTGAAATTGTTCTGGAAATGTATCTCCGGGCAAGAGCAGATACCCTGACGATATATTTTCTCTCTTCAATGTGTTTACAGTGCTGAAAACACTTGGGAACCTGAGGATAATCTCGACTGCCCGGAACTTATTGAAACTTTCTTGAGGAGCACCAATTTCTCTGAGGAGAATGAGGAGGAGCTAAATGAACAAGGGTTTATTCCCAAAGAAGAAATGACGGAGCAAGAGGCGGAAATTGTGAGTGTATAGGAGACAAAGTGGTGGAACGTCTGTGTTTTTTTTTAGTTGTTTCCATTTTATTTAAGGAACTTCCTCAGTCAACTCTGCAAAAAACAAATACTTATCAGATAGTGGTTTGTCATATTTTTTCTGTTCTTACAAATCACTAAAAGTCTTAAATAACATAAGTTTTGAGGGATAGTGTGACATTTTGACATGGGGGTTGTATGAATATAATTAAATAGTAAATACAGTATCCATAGCTGTAGGGGTTGAGATGGGTATTTATACCAGATACCAATATAGCACTAGCAACACATCCAAACACAGATTTAAGTGCATTAGGATCCCATTCATTGAATTTTGGAACCAAAGATGTTTATCCACACAGTGAGCTGTTCAGCTAAATAAGCAGATATCACCGGTAAAAGAAGAAACTTCACATATGCTGTGACATTAGTAGATGCATAAGCCTTTTCATTTAATAATATTAATTCAGAAACTATGTTATGGTAATTAAGCATCAATATTGGATATAGCACAGATGACACCAAATTCCAATATCAGTACTACGAGCTGCAATTTAGTTAATTTAAGGGAAGAACATTTAAAAGGCTGCCTGGGGTTGTTCTCCACGACACTGGACATTTTCATCCACACAGTTTCCCGAAAATGGACACTCATTTTCTGACCCACAGTGAAACACACACGGCGTGCACCCACAACTCATCACAAATGCTCACTCATTTATCTCTTACTACAGGCACAGCAGCTCGAGATCACTCTCTGTTTAGCACATACAAACACGGAGATGATCTGGTAAAAGGCCTGTTTATAACTTACTATCGGCTGGAAACCTTGCTTATCCCCTGGTCAGAACAAGCTACGACAGCCCTGAATCTCTCATGAAACGTCACAGATGGTTAGCAGCTTCAGCTTACCTGTCGAGGAGCGCTGATGAGAGGACAGGTGGATGTTAACGAGGCCGTGAAGTTTCTGTGAGAGTCCATACATGAAAAGGGAATAAATCATCTTTCCTTGAGTCCACCAAATGAGTTCATGTGGCAAAAAAAAATCCGCTTTAAGTGAATATTTGCTGACGTTTCAAAACCAAAACTTTCACTGCGTTCACAAAGTATTTCCGCTCAGCTGAACGCAACATTGAAACCAGAGTTATGTCCACACATTAACGTCGCTTTGTCTTCATTCATTGTTTTTCACAAGTTTTCTCTTTGGAGACTTGGGCGATAGCGTGGGACTCTGGTGATAGCGTGGAGGAGGTTTGTTTTTGCCGGTGAGCGTCTGTTTTGTGCTCCGCCTAAAGGGTCCGTGTGGAAATGTAAATTAAAGCATAGTTCCGCATGCAGACAGGTGCGCATCTCCTGTGGAAGGTGAACTAGACTTCATTTTTTAATTTTTTTTCTGTATTTGGCAGGTGGCCAGCGGTACATACAGTATATGCAAGCCTCCTTTTCTCTAGATTGTTGGTTTTTAATGCCTGAAAACACATACCGGTATTATAGCAAGAAAATTCAAAAATTTTGGAGCTGAAATGTTTATTTCACTTTCTACTGAAATTTAAAAAAAAAACTATATTTGCAAAAAAAAAAATTAACATATACATTTTTTGGAACTCATTTAATACTTAAGATGTTTTTGGCAACTGAGTCCGTTTGAGGACATTTCATCATTTATTTCATTTTATTCATTTGTTTTTTAAGTAATTGGTTGATCATATTGATTAGATAGAGGTATCATAGAAGTATGTATCAAGTGAGGTTGCTAGTTATGCGAAGTGGTCAGCGAACAGGCACATCCCACATACAGTACATACTCCTGCTGGTCCGAGTTCGAATCCAGTCTGTGTCCAGTTTCTTCCCCTACTCCCTACAAGCCCTATCCACTGTCATTCTCTCCGATCAATAAAGGCACAAAATGCCAAAAAAATATATCAAATATGATACAAAAGGCGTTAAAGGGTTAAGACATGAGTGATACATTAGACTCACGGTGTCAGTTTGACAACTCTCACAAAAATGAAAGCTAACAGCACAACCGTCATGCAGGTATTAAACATCCAGTTTGAATCCACTGCAAAGGCACTTTGCCTCACAACATTTTTGAAAGTCTTTTTTGAACATTGAAGGCATTACATTCACGATAACACATAAACATGCCTCAACATGTCTGAATTCTTAATTAAATATGAACTTTCTTCTTTAGCCATACAAAATTGTTTTTGTTGACTGCTTATTAAGTTGAAAATACACACCAGCATACATCTTCTTAACTTTTGCCCCAATAGACTGTGAAGAGAGAACAGGACGGATATGGAAATGTAAAATTTGAAGTTGAAGTATTAGGGATGATGAGGCATCTTGTGAACAAAAGCTGCTTAACTGTGGATGATGGGATTTAAGATGTCAAAATGTGACATCAAAAATGTACAAAAATGTCCTTTGTTTGGGTGTTAACATGTCTTATGTTTTATATAAAATGTGTATCCACATAGGATTAGGAAGGATTTTCTCAAATGACTAAAGCAAGGGACATTTGAGTTGTGAAAATTTTGTTGTCGAGTCGGAGGCTTGCTTCTGTTTTTCTGAGGCTTTAAGCACTCAACATGAAACCGAAAGATGTGAGAAGTGGTGGTTTTGTGAGTGAGATGGCAAAATTCCAGAATTTCACAATAGTAATTTACAGTACAAAAAACAAAACAGCATGGTTGCTTGGATTTTGTTTCTTTTTCTGTTACTGCTGCACTTATATTTCTCCTCATTGCTCTTCCTGCAGTCCTGTCTGCAGTCTCAGCAGCAGACTCACACCATGCAGAGCAATGACGACGTCCTTGAGCCAAACGATGAACAGTCAGAATCCCCCACCGACCTCAGCACTTACCCAGAGCCTGAATGCATCATTGGGTCCACAGACAGACAGGGAGAGCTCATGTTCCTCGTCAAATGGTAAATCAGCTTTGCCCTCTCTGCTGTCCTTGAATGAATGCCAGGTAAACGTTTGCAGTGTTGGGAAAAAAATCAAAGTTGTTGACATTTAAAGATGCACATCACAAATTCAGTCTAAATCAGAGTGTTAGAGAGTTTAATGTAATGTTATGAGCACATTGCATCAGACAAGTTTATCATTAACTAATGAGACAGGTTGTAATTCAGTTAGATGCCACTGGCCTGTGCTGGATTATGTAACATTTTCAATGTGAGGGATAACTGCCCACATGAACATGGTAAATGTGCTAAAGGGAAATGGCTTTGAGACAGACAGTTCATGAGTCCTTGGCAGCACCAAGAGAATGTTGTCTTATGAGGCTCTAAACGAATCTTGCTGGGCCATGAAAATGGCTCGGTAATTTTTTTTAACACTTACTGAAAGCAAGCAGGAAAATATAGGTTTTTATGGTGAATGCACAGCCTTAAAATTCTAGAAAAACACTCTTGCAGAAATGGGGATTGAAAACCAATTCCAGCTGTGAATCAATAACCTCAAGAAACTGAATATTTTTGTTTAACAGTTCCTTTATCAATTCCCTCCACTTTGTTTTGCATGCTTTGGAAAGTAAGGACATCACACTCTCATGTCAGGCAGTCAGCAGAAATAATAACAAAGAGGTTAAAAAATCTGGGCAGATGAAGGGGGGAGGGGTCAAAAATGTGTCTTCATTCGTGACAAAATACGCAGATTAACTTTCTTTAGGCGGAGACACCAGCAACTTGCAGATGCATTCATCAATGCAGCATAGCACTGTACATCAGGAGTGCCATGTGTTTGACATCGCTGCCGCTGAAAGCCTGTGTAGACCTTGTTTTGTGTAGAAAATCTTCATGAATTTAAGGGAATTTTTGGAGAAATTGATCTATTAGCAGAATTGATTAGTATCAATAAAGTCTTATCAGTTCCCGTCCCTACTGAACTACTTTGTTCTGTTGTCGATTTTTCTTCTGTTTTAACGACAGTCATCAGACTAAAGGCAAGGAGACCTTTAGTTTCAGAGCTCCATTGAAACATAAAGGAATTTGAGCTGCTATAGAGGCTTGATAACATAACAGTGAGCAAAATCATAAAACAACTGACACAGTTACACAGTAAAGTGCTTTGTCATGGTATAAAAAGTACTTTTGACTGAAGATACCTTTGACTCATAGAACATTTTGACATGTTTATCGCAATCAAGTTTAGTTTCTAACAAGCAGATAGGGAAGTGAAGATTCTAAGGTTGAGAATACTTCAGATTGAACAATTTCAGTAGAATATTTTAAAAATGAGATTGAAAAATTTACTAATCAACATGAGCGGAAAGTGAACAATTGTAATGACATCAATGTATGCTATTTTTACTTTACAGTATTGATGCAGTTACTCTACCTGTGGGCTAGAATAACCATTTGTACTACTCTCATTTGTATCCAAGCTTAGTTATTAAAATAAGTATGTTCTTTAAGGGAGAAACTATTTAGTCTAAAACATTTTTTGGCAACAACTTTTTCTCAATTTCCAAATAGGAGCCTGCTAAACCTTATCATTTGACTCATATGAACAGTTTCAGCAATCTTAATGGTTCCCCTTCCTCTGTCTGTTTCCCTGCAGGAAGAACTCTGATAATGTAGCCTTGCTGCCGGCCCGTGAAGCCAGCGCTCGCTGTCCCCAGGTGGTCATTGACTTCTATGAGCGCAAGCTGACGTGGCACTGTGGAGACGAGGAGCTGTGAAGTTCATGCATAAACAGCTGTGCTCTTACCTGAAGCAAAGTTTAACCTCCATTGCGCATCCTTCTCCAGCTGACACTCGAGGCAGACGTTTTGAAAAGTTTCAGATGCTGGCAGGTGTGAGATCCTCAGCAGGGATTGGTTTAAAGAGCTCTGGCTCTTGTGGTGCTCAAAACGGTCTGTGTGCCTTTGTGGAAGCTGCAATGGAGACTAAACTTAACCTTGTACGTGGAGCCGCTGATTTTCTAGGTCAGACTAACCTGTAGCAGCTTTGGTTCTGTTCAAGCAGACACAATCACTGTGGACTTGTATTTTTATTTGTACTGTTGTTTAGTAGATCAGTATTTACAGACCTGTTGAGCAACACAGTTATGAACAGTGTTTGCTTTATATTTGTGGAGAAAATGTTAACTAACTACTGTTAAACACGTACCTCCAGTTCATGTAGCGCTAAAGATTGTAGACCCGTCGTTTCAGTGTTTGTTGTTAAAGGTGTTTGTATCTAAGCTTTTACTGTGTGTTACAATGTCTCAACCCTTGTGATTGTTGTTCAGTACTTAAACTTTTGCCCTCCTCATATTTTATGTCAATCAGCTACTTGAGACCAAATGTTCCCTTCTTCTCTGTGTTGAGATAAGGTTTTTAAAAGTTTTAGCTACTATTTGATACCACATTCTCTAAAACAGGGGTGTTCGAACTATGGCTTGCAGGCCAGTTCTAGCACATTGTGCATTTGTTATTGGCCCTCAACAAATTCTAAGATGGAAGGAGAATATTGCAGTATTAATATATTAAGCTTTATTCAAGCTTAGTTCATCAGCCTAAAATTTGAGGTATAGCATTACAGGTGAAATAATAGCAAAATCGTGATTCATAATATGCCAATAAATACAGACAAATGGATTATGACGGTGGAGCAGCACAGATTGTGCTCATTGTGTCGTATTTATAAAGCATATAATGTCAGTCATCCTTAAGCACCAACATCTTTTCAAAGTTTGAACACTGTATAGTTTGCTCTTGTTTTGTGCCTGGATTAGAAGATGAGCCTTCAGTGTTCCCCCTCTCTGCTCTACAAGCCACATTTCAGCTGTTTCTTGTTTTGCTTATTCACAGAGAAAGCGTGTCAGAGCAAACAATGGAATGGTCTTACTAATATCAGTACACTACATGTGAGGTGTATGACAGTGGCTTGGTTCAGCTTTATGTTTTTCTGTGTGGCCCTGAGTGAGAAAAGTTTGGATTTCCCCTGCTTTATCTGGTCACCCCTGTCCATGCAGGCCAAAGTGTCTGCTATTTTAGCTCCTAGAGGAAGTTTTAGTTTGGTATGAAAACTACACTATTATAAGTACAGTAATTGTTTTTCACCCTGCTAAAGAAGCAAGTGTGACCTTTAGCCCACAGGGTTATTAAAGGCAGAATTCAAACTGCATGGGTAGCTTGACTGTAGAAAGAGAGCAGATTTTTAACTCTTATTATTCTAAGGCATTCATGTTTATCCAGAGGGCTGCATTTAAAATGACTGAAAGGTTTGTAACAGGAGCTTTAATGATCAATAGTATCAAATAGTATTGAAACTTAAAAGTATGGGCATTTCAATAAGGAGGTGTTGCCAATGTATTTGTGCAATGTGGGAGTTTTCCTGCACTTTTGGTGATAAAAACAAAGAAACTACCTAATAATGGGTGCTTAGGCCTTATATTTTTCCTGTTGTGGTATCAACACAGGCAGTAATATTTTTTAACCAAGTTCATGGTATCCTTATTGATTTATAACAAGTGTATTGTAAAGTTTCCAATATTATTTTTGGAGCTTTACAAAGTAAAATCCACATTTAGTTGTTTAAAAACAACACCAATCCTAAAACTGATGTTCTAAGATAAAATACACTGTTTCGCACCTTTGATGGCTACAATGATTGTTAAATGTAGCACCTTAGAAAATAAAACTGTCCTATTATGCAAGGCCTGTTTCTTCCAGTAATTACACAGGTCCTTGTTTTTGGAGCTGCACTGCCCTGACTCAACAGATCTGCCATGACTATTACAGGGCTGAACCTTAAACCTCCTGACACTCACCTGCTACTGACATACTGTAACTGTTGACCATAGATCTGTGAAGTCTGTGAATAAAATAACAAACTTTTGTGAAGCTTTTATTTGATTTTTGTTGTCCTGTTTCTCTTCTTACCTGCAAATCTACTGCAGAAGCAAAGGGATCAGTTTCAGTTTAAGTCAAGCTCATGGGCTGATAGTACAGCACAGCCAAAAACAACAAACAAGAGAAGTACTAGTTGGTTGATTTCATCATGCAGGCACATGTTGCATACTTGCCTTCGTCAGTCATTAAACAGGAGAGAATGCTGCTGATTTGATCTTACCATGGAAAGGAGGAGCCTATCTCAGTCTTGTGGGTTTT
Organism: Scarus forsteni; assembly: GCA_036419115.1. Classification (NCBI taxonomy): domain Eukaryota; kingdom Metazoa; phylum Chordata; class Actinopteri; order Labriformes; family Labridae; genus Scarus; species Scarus forsteni. The sequence goes on along the minus strand of JAZDUH010000111.1, from coordinate 12,070,963 downwards.
ATTTTGAAGCCTTTGGTCCTGGACAGTAAAAGTGGCAATGAAAGGTGCAATGCTGAAGTCAGTAGGATTTGTTTGACTTTTCTGGACTGAGATTCTGGATTATTAGACAGGAAATTGAAAACACTGTGATTAAGGTAGGTCTAAATTTCATCCTTATACTGCTTTTTTTTTCATAAAATTACTGTTCATGCAGTGCTCCTTCACTTTGAGTATAGGAGCACTGCATTCCTGGAAAAACAACTTTTTTTCCTTCCTTTGAGCAACTGTGGATCTTTAGAGGGAGTTTCCTATCATGATTCTCGTTGTTTTAGTCACAGCACTTCCTCAAACTGGTGTTAAAAACACTTCCCCTCTCATCTCACAGTTCAGTCAGTTCAGCGCCTTTTTGTCTCTCCTGCCTCCTTCATGTCTGCGATCAGTGTCTGGGTGCGGGACCCACGGATACGCAAAAATGACTTTTGGCATGCCTACATAGACTATGAGATTTGTTTACATGTGAGTACAATGGAAAGAGAAATGTATTCAGTTTTCTGAAACAAACTAGAGCTTGCTCTGATATGTGTGTTTGTGTCCTGTTGTAGACTGACAGTGTGTGCTTTACTAAGAAGATCTCGAGTGTAAGACGGAGATACAGTGAGTTTGTGTGGCTGAAGCAGAAACTACAACAAAATTCAATGTTAATGTAAGTAATGTATTTGTGCACTTTTATCATGTTTCCTCTTGTGGAGGCCTTCAGTGAACATGCATCAAAACATTTTATGTGGTTCATTTTTACTTTAAATAAGTACAGTTTAGTTGTTTTCCCAAGAACCCAACTTATCTTTTACAATAAGAGGAAAACATTTGCTTATTGTGAAAAGGACCTAATTTCACTTTCCTCAAACTAACTCCTTATCAAAAGCTTTGTTATCTCCTGTTATCTGCTTACAGTTCTTGAGCAAACAATTTAAGTCAAATTCAGAGAAAAGCAAAACTCTCTCAAATATATGTCTGCTGAAATCTTACAAATCCCTGAATAACTGAGGGTTATTTTTTTATCAAGGGTGCGGCTACCAGAACTGCCCCCAAAGAACCCCTTCTTCAGCCTCAATAACGCCCAGCAGATCACTGAGCGAATGAAAGGCCTCCAAAAGTTTCTTGAACAGTAAGTTTGACCTCGAAGATCAACATACTGAAGCACAAGATAACAAAATTGATGGATCAAGTTTTCCATGAAAACCACATGACAGCACTTCCCTCATAAACAAGTGTGAAAATAGATTTTACATGGCTGTCTATTTCTTTACTCCACCTACTTCACAGGATCCTTCAGAGCTCTCTGCTCCTGTCCGACAGTTTGCTGCATCTTTTCCTGCAGTCACAGCTCAACATGTCAAAGATGGAGGCCTGTGCTGCAGGAAGGACTCACTACTCTGTGACTCAGGCTGTCCAGCGGTGCGGCCTAAGGAGATTTCACTCTGAGGAGGATCTGCAGAAAGACATTAGCACATCATGTGACTCTGACTCTGACAGGTACTAACATTACATACACCAGCCCTCAAATAAATCACATTTTTCCTCATAAAAATCCATCAGTGGACCAGTTTTCTGTTGAAATTTAAAGGTAAAATTCTTGTTTGTATTTTTGGGTTCTTAACTGGTCTATTTTTAAGACCAGAGCTGGGACTTAATAAGATTTTATAAATACCAATGGCATAGATATCTCTAGAAACCAACTTCCTTCATTGATTCTTTTATTAACACTTATGGCCCTTTTTATGTTATCCTAGTGTGCTGTATCCACAAACTCTTTGGTATATTTGCAGTGTTTCACTCTTCTTTGAAACCAAACAGACATAAATGCTGTCATTGTGTAGGTGTCATTTTGTTTAAAGTGAAGCCACATTCGAGACCATTTCTGTCTCGTTTGCCATAATGACAAACTTAACTCGTCGTTTTTTCTAGAGCTGCCAGCCTAACACAAGAGTATGGCTTTATTGTTTTGTGTGGCATGCTAAACTCACTGGTAGGACTTGATAAAAGAGTTGTTTAACCAGATAAAACTCATTGAGATCAACATCGCTTTAACAAGTTTGGCCCGGCCGAGAGGTCAGAGGTTGTTGAGTATGAAGACTGATCCCTGAAACAAGTAAGAACTGATTCTCTAATTGAACTGAAACCATCATGAGTAATTTTGCCCAAGTTTCTGGAAATTTCCAACCACTGAAATTCATCTTTATTAAAAGAAGAATGCATTTTGGACCTTGGAGGAACATTACAGAACAAAGAGACTGGAAAAGAAAAACATGTTTTTTAAAAAAAAGCCTTTCCGGTCATTTTATCCCCATTTATGATAACAAGGAAATTTCACTTCTCTTCTCTTTCAGCAATCATGTTATCAGTGGAATACCAGCCATAGTATCTGAAGATAATGAAGAAATTAAGCTAAATCTCAAAGAAAACTACAACTACGCAACTAAAGAAACAAAAATGATATATGAATATGAATATATCCATAAATAAAAGTATGAATGTACTTTTTACTACAATCATTTTTTCAGGGAACACATTCTTGACCCATTGTAAGCACCTCCACAACCCTCTTGGGTCTTAACCCAGCATTACGGATTTATGCCTAATTATACAACTCTGATCTATATTTGGCTCTGACTGTAGCTGCAGTCTAAATACTAATACCACTCTAAATACATTTATAAACCTGTTGCAGACATACAGTATGATTACAACAGTGTCACTTGTTTTATTGGACAGTAGAAGGACAGCTTTTATCAAAAGGCCACAATGCATTTTAGGTGATACTTATGTTCAAAAAGGATTTTTGGAGCCATCAAAGTAATCTGAAGTAACAAAAAAAAACCTAGACTGGTTAATTTAAATGTCAGTGACATGGTTAAATGAGATGGATCACTTTGGGAGTGCTCACAAATCGACAAATAATCAAAAACTACCCTGAAAGATGTGATTTCAGTTCATAGGTTGTCAAAGGAAATAATACAAATGACTTGTAGTTGTCCTAGTCAATGCTTTTTTAATAAGTTAATAACCAATAACCTCTTCTATGACCAGTTTTTCTGTATTAAATGAGTTTTGCAGTGGACAGTTAATAAATGGTTTGCATTTATTTTATACTTTATTTTATACCTATATTTAAGGCTTTGTTTTAATAGTGCAGTGCACATTAAGAGCTAACCACGGTTGACTATGTAAATTCAGGTTTTCTGCAGGGCCAGTGATATAGCAGAGACATCCTGTTATCACAACTCTTCTGCTTCTCAACTGAGGACAGGACTGACATGTGATGTCACATGCAAATGGTCTTTACCAGTGACCATTTGAACAGATGCTTATCAAATGGTGTGGTAAGGCACAGCAGTGGGTCTTGAAAGTCCAAGAGTGCCATGGGAATTTGTACAATTGTAAATTACAACTAATTAATGAGTTTGAAATGTACTCCATCCATTATTTGTGAATATTAATTTAGTTAAATGGCTGCAAATTCTGTTTCGAACAAAAAAAAAAAAAAAAAAACGTTCTGCAGTTAATTGATTTGTAGCATTAGCACGGCATTATTGCTTTTGTGTTACCCCTTTATATGTTTACATAGACTTGATTTGTGGCCTGTTGGGTTTGAAAGTGTGTCACTGAATTTATGAAATTTGGCACTTTTTTGAATTAATTTCTCATGTAAAATATTTTGAGAGTAGTAGTCGATCTTTAGCTTTATTACTAGATAAAAATAAACAAATACAGACTGAAAAGTTACAGAAGGTGTGTTGAGAAGCTATTTTAATGGTATAACATGTGCCTTGAGGTTTTCGTGTGATCTTTGGTATGCCTTTTGAAAGCCACAATATTCAGTATACTTTGTTGATGATCAGCATGCTGCTGTTCCACATGGGACTAAGCGGTAAGGCACAAGACATGAGGTAATTTAAAATAAAAAGTGTGCATTTATTTCATGGTTTGCTTATTTATTAAGCAAACTTTACAAACCAAAATGTAAGACCACATCCTACAAAAGAGGTCACTAAAAAAACTTTAAATAAACAAGATTGAAATAAGGTGTCATAAAGCAGAACTAACACAATTAGACAATAAAGACCCAACCAAATGAAACACAAGGGGCTCACTAAATGGACACCACATCTAATTACAGACAAAGCAAAACTAACTTAACCCTAAACCAGCAATTTAGCTTAATCTTAAATGGATAAATGATGGCCAATAAATTTAAACAGTGCAAGACCAAAAACAATTAAAACTAAACCAAACTAATTGTAAATTAAAATAGTTGTGTAGATCTTGTGTTTTGTAACAACGAAATTAACAGGTGTCTGTGACAAACTAGCAAGGTGATAAACAATGTGGTCACTGTTCAACTTCTTTCCCTAAATATACTCTATCACCTGTTTACCATTTCCTCTTGTTTTCTGTCATTCCAGCTCTGAATGTCGTGACCCAGAACCTCGGATAAAAGATTTGGCATTCAACAAATCAGCCAGCACAGCTTTACTTGGTCTCATGGATACTAGCCAGGAGGAAAGTCTCAGCAGCTCCTTTGAATCGTCATGAAAACACTGAGAGGAAAAAATCTACCTGTTACCCTGTCATATTGCACTTTAACCATGTGTATATCTCTTTTAATCATTCACGTATGGAATCAAAGGCTTTTGTATTTCTGTTGAGGCATTTCATGTACAGCGAAATCATTAAAATGCACTTTTTTGTAGATCTGTTTACTTTTCTGTTCTTCTGGGCAAAATCAAATGACCTGAAGATGGCAGTGTTGTCACATCTATCTGAATGATGGCCTTCTGCTGTAACTGTCTATATTTACTTTACAAATGAACATATCCAAAACGTCATGATTCACCTCGCTATAGGTAGGTGAGGACAACAATTCCAGAAAAGGAGTCAGTAGGTCCATAAGCTCACTCAGTACCACAAAACACTATCAATTACAGCTTTCAACCAGAGGTCTTCTTTAGCTGACAGCTTTTTATTTTCCTCTCTTGCTGCTGGTTTTGACTTCCCTTGTCCTTCCATCAAGATAAAGTGAGGGCACTAACTCTCCATATGTGCTCATTACAGTAACATATTTTAATCAGTAATTGCCATGGGCAGTTGCACCAGAAGGCAAAGGTGGGCAGATGTTGGGGGCCTTGTGCACCAATTGGCCTCAAGGCAGAGGCAAAAGATTGCATCAAATGAGGTGTGCACCAAAAATTATTTAAAGACAAGCGTAGATAATAGAAAATATAAAATGTGTAGAATTTTGAGAGTGAAATATATCTACATCAGCTTTAAAAGTGATAAACCAAAGTTACGTACTCCTTTGATGAGTGCTTAGATTACCTCAAGTGTTTCATACAATTTTCAAAGTGAGTGAAATTTTGAAATATGTACCCGGAGCTGTCTTGTTATGATGTACTATCTGTAGAATATTATTATTAACCAGGAAGATTTACACTAGTTTAGATGCTAAGACAAATGCAAAAGAAAAACATCCCATATAAATATTTTCTGTGACCTATAGTTATAAATATTTTTAAAATCATGTATAATTGTGTTAAGGTTATTATGACCATGTTTGTGCATTTACTAATTCTTTATTGGCAAATGAAACTCAGCAGGAAAGAAAGAGATACAAAAGCTTGCAACTGTATCTTAATTACGTCCCTTAAACAAATATAGAATAAGAGCATCAGAGATGACGAATTACTCAAATAAGAATTGTAGAGTTAAGTTGTACTCTTAACTCTTTTAAAAAGTTCAATAACTAATTACCCTGCCTCAAAAGTGACAAATGATCTTATTCTTTAGCAGCATTTCTCAAGGAGATGAGCAGGACCCCCAGGGGACTAGGGCAACAAATGGAGGCGGGACTGTTCAGGACAGGGGTGTGGCTTAATGAAGGTTGTGCCCCTTACTTGGCCAGCACAGGTGCCAATTGAAAATCCTTAACTCTGTTTTGTAAAAGCTTTACACACACATTTAACCGTGTTCCTTATTCTACAAATCTGCAATATTTACAAAGTTTTGTCTCATTGTAAAGGTGATTAATCAGGCTTTCCAATAATATAAAACACAATACCAATTGGCATTATTAAAAGGGAGAGGTAATTGACCAAAATAATGTTTCCAACTTTTTTTAAGGGTACAGATTTGAGTATCATGGACATGAGCAGTATCCTAGTTTTTATCTCAGGATATGGCGACTATGTGCACACAGAGAAATCTAGCCTGTGAGTCAGACTGTTCAATAAAGCTGTCAGAAACCTGGATTAAGGGTTTACATGACACAGAATACAGGTCTGCCAGAGTTCTCCTGGGAGCGCTCACTGTTGATAAGAAATCAGAAAACTGCATTATCCAAGAGTTCAATATCAGAATATGGTGTTTAAATGCACAGACAAAAAAATCAGGATCCTTAATAGCCTGATTACTTCCAGGATGTTGTAGTCCTTATATCAAGCAAACCCTAAAATGTAGATCTATTCATAAAGATAAACATTCATCAGGATGTATTTATGTGTACCAAATGAAATACTTATTTTAAAAAAAATAGGATTTGTGACAGAAGAACTTCTATTACACCTACAGCAAATGTTCACAGTGCATTTACACAATTTTGTTGAACACAGCTCTTTCATCATTACAACATTAATTTGTGAGGACATAATATTTGTTATAACCCACAGTGTGGTAAATGGATTTAGAGGAATGTTAAAGCTTTACGTGCTGCATGCCTCGCACACACAAAGGCAGGCTCTAACACTTACAAAGTATTTATCCTCAATAGTAATAATTGCTACAAAACAAGGGCCTCATACTGCTCTTTGCACTGGGGCCTCCATATTACTGAAACTGACCCTGGTGACAGCCCCTCTGTGGCTGAACTCCCCCTCATAAAGTGTGCAGTAGGAGAGCTTGTCATCTGGTGTCTGCTGCAGCCCTCGGATACTAGAGTCTCTGTAGCATTTTCAAACTGTCAGGTGTGGGGCAGGTAGGAGGTCGTGAGGAACCCCAGAAGACTCACTTCTGTCTGAAAAGGCCTTCTTGCATTGTTTCCAGATGAACAGAGTGAGAGCTGTACTGACAGACCACCTCTCCTTTTTATTCTTACGGTCATATATTTCTAGATATCTGTGTATATGTGCAGAGTGTGTGCTCCCACAGAGAGCAGCAGCATGCCTCTGCAACAGTGATGACCACCAAACAGTGACAGCACACTGACATTCTGCACAGCTAATTAGATAAGCTTTGGTTCTCTGCAGCAGTGTAAGTGTTCCTTATATATTCAGAGCAGACAAAAGGTGATAACAGAGAGGTGACGTCACTTACAACTGCTCTGCCCTGCCCCTGCACAACACTGAACAATAAGAAACTCCCAAAACTCAAATGGAACTTTGAGCTCAAATCTGTATGAAGACGTGTTCATCCAAACTATTTTGTCATCTTTTTGAGTCCTTAACAGCAGGTCAGCAACACTTCAAAATATCAGTCAAATATCAGTAAAACTGTATTTTCTGAACTCAAAGGCATATTTTTGCATAAAGATAACCTGATTAAATAAATTAAAGCTAAATATTATTAAAATCAACAAATATTTTTTAAAAAACATATTCAATATCATTCTATAGACTGTTTTCTCAGATAAATATCAAGTCACTAAATAGTAACTGAGTAATCTTAGAGTCAAAGTGCTGAAGAGTGAGCCTCTGATTATGGTGGCCACGTGAATAAAGTCAGTAAGATAAAAACAGCAACCTGATTTGAAATGGTGAGCAGTAAGAGTTAGCTTGAAAGAAGGGACTTTGCACTGTCCAGACTGTCAGAGGCCTCGATAACCCCAGAAATGTCCTGGCTCCTGCATTATTTGGCAGGTCAGTTGGGGGCTTCATTCAGTAAGTAGCATCTGCATTGCCTCTATCGGAGTTTGCGTGGACTGAGCCTGGAACAATGATTGAAAGAACAGTAGACTGTAAAACTAAAGTGCATGGAGTACTCATAAAAACAGGGGTCTCCTCAGTTAGAGCTTATCCTTTTATCATTGCACAGGCATCATAATGTTATTTTCCAATTAATTACAATTAGCCAAATGGGAAAAACAAGAAAATTATATAATTATTTTAGTATCTCCTGTTCAGTATGAGTCTGGCTTTGCTCAAAATGCCCTGCCTATAAGAGAACTTTTTCCTTACTGTAATTTGGCAGAGTGTAGCTTAGTACTTTGCTAGCAGTAAATTAATGTTGTTACTGTATAGAAACCTGAAACATAGTGAAGTCTGTTCTTCCTGTAAATTGTTAGAGAAAACATTAGAAATTAGTTGGTGTAAAAATGTGTGCTCTTAGAAAGCAGAGTCATCTTGCATAAACAAAGTTTAAGTCTTGTCTTTAGCAGTGTTTTAAGTGGAAATGGCTGTTTCTCAGTTGAAACATAATGTCTAAATGAAAAAAGAAGAACGTCCCATATTGTGTCTTTTCTGCTTAAAAAATTGATTCCATTGATTTGTTCTCACTGGGGTAAATGTAATCCTTTTCAGAATTAATTGCTCAGTGGATGATAAATGTTTTTTAATGCTTAAAAAAACTAATTAAATACATTTTTAAGACCCTAAACAAGGGAAAAAAATCTTCAAACATTTTAGTACAGAACGATCAGCAAGTGACAAAACAGTTTTGTCTTCATCAAAATATAATGCTGATTTGTTTTCAGGATTTTTTAAAATAAAAAATGATGAGCGACTGTACTCAGTACTTCTGTAACAGTAAGATACTTAATCATGTTGCCCTCTGAAATAAAGAGAGTGATGAAGCCACAGTGGAGCACAAGAATGCATATTTACAGCAACTTTTTGTGCATATTTGAAGCAGGCCTTAAAAAGCCCTGTTATGTGTGAAAAAGTAATTTTGGAAGCAATAAAGTCTAAAATTTAAGAATTTACTCTAGCAAAAATAGGACTTTGTTAGGACTTTTTGTAGACCTTAATAAAACAAAATGAAATTAAAACCAAATTCAAACAACGTTTAAAGATTTCTTTAGAACTAACAGGAATCATGGGTAGCACTTTAGATTACAGCCCGCGTCTTACAGTGTAGTTTCCCGTCTCTTATAATGTAGTTTCCTCAACTGTGGGGGTAACTCTCACACATGTACCATGACATTTTGTGGTATCTATGGGGTAGTTACACAGTAAGTAAAGCCAACAAGTGTGCACTTTATAATCCAGCCCGGTTCCAGATGTTGACCAGTAGTTACAGGTAGAGTAGTGGGTAGTTACACAGTAAGTAAAGCCAACAAGTGTGCACTTTATAATCCAGCCCGGTTCCAGATGTTGACCAGTAGTTACAGGTAAAGTAGTGGGTAGTTACACAGTAAGTAAAGCCAACAAGTGTGCACTTTATAATCCAGCCCGGTTCCAGATGTTGACCAGTAGTTACAGGTAAAGTAGTGGGTAGTTACACAGTAAGTAAAGCCAACAAGTGGGCACTTTATAATCCAGCCCGGTTCCAGATGTTGACCAGTAGTTACAGGTAAAGTAGTGGGTAGTTACACAGTAAGTAAATCCAACAAGTGTGCACTTTATAATCCAGCCCGGTTCCAGATGTTGACCAGTAGTTACAGGTAAAGTAGTGGGTAGTTACACAGTAAGTAAAGCCAACAAGTGTGCACTTTATAATCCAGCCCGGTTCCAGATGTTGACCAGTAGTTACAGGTAAAGTAGTGGGTAGTTACACAGTAAGTAAAGCCAACAAGTGTGCACTTTATAATCCAGCCCAGTTCCAGATGTTGACCAGTAGTTACAGGTAAAGTAGTGGGTAGTTACACAGTAAGTAAAGCCAACAAGTGTGCACTTTATAATCCAGCCCGGTTCCAGATGTTGACCAGTAGTTACAGGTAAAGTAGTGGGTAGTTACACAGTAAGTAAAGCCAACAAGTGTGCACTTTATAATCCAGCCCGGTTCCAGATGTTGACCAGTAGTTACAGGTAAAGTAGTGGGTAGTTACACAGTAAGTAAAGCCAACAAATGAGCACTTTATAATCCAGCCCGGTTCCAGATGTTGACCAGTAGTTACAGGTAAAGTAGTGGGTAGTTACACAGTAAGTAAAGCCAACAAGTGGGCACTTTATAATCCAGCCCGGTTCCAGATGTTGACCAGTAGTTACAGGTAGAGTAGTGGGTAGTTACACAGTAAGTAAAGCCAACAAGTGTGCACTTTATAATCCAGCCCGGTTCCAGATGTTGACCAGTAGTTACAGGTAGAGTAGTGGGTAGTTACACAGTAAGTAAAACCAATAAATGAGCACTTTATAATCCAGCCCGGTTCCAGATGTTGACCAGTAGTTACAGGTAAAGTAGTGGGTAGTTACACAGTAAGTAAAGCCAATAAATGAGCACTTTATAATCCAGCCCGGTTCCAGATGTTGACCAGTAGTTACAGGTAAAGTAGTGGGTAGTTACACAGTAAGTAAAGCCAATAAATGAGCCCTTCTTAATCCAGCCCGGTTCCAGATGTTGACCAGTAGTTACAGGTAGAGTAGTGGGTAGTTACACAGTAAGTAAAGCCAACAAGTGTGCACTTTATAATCCAGCCCGGTTCCAGATGTTGACCAGTAGTTACAGGTAGAGTAGTGGGTAGTTACACAGTAAGTAAAGCCAATAAATGAGCACTTTATAATCCAGCCCGGTTCCAGATGTTGACCAGTAGTTACAGGTAGAGTAGTGGGTAGTTACACAGTAAGTAAATCCAACAAGTGTGCACTTTATAATCCAGCCCGGTTCCAGATGTTGACCAGTAGTTACAGGTAAAGTAGTGGGTAGTTACACAGTAAGTAAAGCCAATAAATGAGCCCTTCTTAATCCAGCCCGGTTCCAGATGTTGACCAGTAGTTACAGGTAAAGTAGTGGGTAGTTACACAGTAAGTAAAGCCAACAAGTGTGCACTTTATAATCCAGCCCGGTTCCAGATGTTGACCAGTAGTTACGGGTAGAGTAGTGGGTAGTTACACAGTAAGTAAAGCCAACAAGTGTGCACTTTATAATCCAGCCCGGTTCCAGATGTTGACCAGTAGTTACAGGTAAAGTAGTGGGTAGTTACACAGTAAGCAAAGCCAACAAGTGTGCACTTTATAATCCAGCCCGGTTCCAGATGTTGACCAGTAGTTACAGGTAAAGTAGTGGGTAGTTACACAGTAAGTAAAGCCAATAAATGAGCACTTTATAATCCAGCCCGGTTCCAGATGTTGACCAGTAGTTACAGGTAAAGTAGTGGATAGTTACACAGTAAGTAAAGCCAACAACTGTGCACTTTATAATCCAGCCCGGTTCCAGATGTTGACCAGTAGTTACAGGTAGAGTAGTGGGTAGTTACACAGTAAGTAAAGCCAACAAGTGTGCACTTTATAATCCAGCCCGGTTCCAGATGTTGACCAGTAGTTACAGGTAAAGTAGTGGGTAGTTACACAGTAAGTAAAGCCAACAAGTGTGCACTTTATAATCCAGCCCAGTTCCAGATGTTGACCAGTAGTTACAGGTAAAGTAGTGGGTAGTTACACAGTAAGTAAAGCCAACAAGTGTGCACTTTATAATCCAGCCCAGTTCCAGATGTTGACCAGTAGTTACAGGTAAAGTAGTGGGTAGTTACACAGTAAGTAAAGCCAACAAGTGTGCACTTTATAATCCAGCCCAGTTCCAGATGTTGACCAGTAGTTACAGGTAAAGTAGTGGGTAGTTACACAGTAAGTAAAGCCAATAAATGAGCACTTTATAATCCAGCCCGGTTCCAGATGTTGACCAGTAGTTACAGGTAAAGTAGTGGGTAGTTACACAGTAAGTAAAGCCAACAAGTGGGCACTTTATAATCCAGCCCGGTTCCAGATGTTGACCAGTAGTTACGGGTAGAGTAGTGGGTAGTTACACAGTAAGTAAAGCCAACAAGTGTGCACTTTATAATCCAGCCCGGTTCCAGATGTTGACCAGTAGTTACAGGTAAAGTAGTGGGTAGTTACACAGTAAGTAAAGCCAACAAGTGTGCACTTTATAATCCAGCCCGGTTCCAGATGTTGACCAGTAGTTACAGGTAAAGTAGTGGGTAGTTACACAGTAAGTAAAGCCAATAAATGAGCACTTTATAATCCAGCCCGGTTCCAGATGTTGACCAGTAGTTACAGGTAAAGTAGTGGGTAGTTACACAGTAAGTAAAGCCAATAAATGAGCCCTTCTTAATCCAGCCCGGTTCCAGATGTTGACCAGTAGTTACAGGTAGAGTAGTGGGTAGTTACACAGTAAGTAAAGCCAATAAATGAGCACTTTATAATCCAGCCCGGTTCCAGATGTTGACCAGTAGTTACAGGTAAAGTAGTGGGTAGTTACACAGTAAGTAAAGCCAACAAGTGTGCACTTTATAATCCAGCCCGGTTCCAGATGTTGATCAGTAGTTACAGGTAAAGTGCTGGGCTGTCGCAGTGAAAGTACTGGACAGTTAGACAGTAAGCAAAGACAAGTGTGATCTTAATGGCCGGGTTACTTAAAAGGTGAATTACTATGTGGGGTCTCTGTGTGATAAGAAAGATATTTTATACGTCTGCATGTCTTGTCATTATTTTGTGAAACACATATTCATCAATACATTACAGCATTTTAGTTCATCACTGGTCTACATTATCTGTATCCATACTGATTCTTAAGGGGAAGTGGCACATCAAGGTTTGCACAGCAAAAGCGTATGTCCAGGAAAATTACACAGTCCTGATAAGTTCATGGTAAGACACGGGAAACTACACTGTAAGACTCCAGGACTTTCACTGTAAGATGTGAGCGTAACTACCCCATAGATACCGCAAAATATCATGGTACATGTGTGAGAGTTACCCCAACAGTTGAGGAAACTACACTATAAGAGACGGGAAACTACACTGTAAGACACGGGCCGTAATCTAAAGTGCTACCGAATCATGCAACATGAACAGTCATTTCATACATTTACATAATGATGAAAATATAACACAGGTCACTCCACTGTAAGCAGTCACTGACCAAAATTTAGATGAGTACACATGGCAATGTCTTTCTACATGGTATTTTGTACGTGCTACACTTAAGATAATAATTGTGGGTGCTTTATGTGACAGTTTGGGCATGTTTGGAATAACATGGAACCTGTGTTACGAGATTTTCTAGAACATCTAATTAAAAATACAGGCCCATGTAGCTCAGAAGTGTAATTAAACCTTATGTGAATAATAAGGAAATGTAACCTCAAGTTATTAAAACATTTCAGAGACCTTAATTTAGTTTATGGTCACTGTTTTATGAGCTCGTTGAGGGGTGTGTTTGGGAGACTCATGACCTCAGTATTTCTAAGATGCTGGCAACATTACAACTCAAGGGCAACTAATGTAAAAGGTCAAAACATGCTGAACATGTGCAGTGAGCCACATTAGTTTAAGGATGGGATTTTGCAGGAACTCTTTTGAGTAAATCACACATGTATGAAGGGTCTCCACAGAATTAGCAAATGCTAACCACTCTGTGTTCATGTGTAAGTCTTTGTCTAAGCTGGGCTGAAACATTTACACTGCTGGTTTTAGTCAGACCTGTCCAACACTTATTGACTTGTCCTGTTTTAATGGTCTGTGATTCAGGTCAAACACCCACCACATCAACTGGCTAACAGCCCTTATGGGTGAGACACAGAAGAAGTCAAATGGAGTAAGAGAATAGATTAAGTCTGCTTCCAGCGTGGGTATAAGTAAGATATAAACATAGTTATTTAGTAAATTAACACATTTAAGGGTTTTGCTTGTGTCTGATATCAATCAATCAGTCACTTTTATTTGTATAGTGCCAGCTCAAAACAAGTGTTATCTCAAGACACTTTACAATAAAGCATGCTGCAGACAAACTCTTTTTAAATGGATACACATAAAAGCATATATACAAATCTACACTAACATATATACACAAATACATACATCCAGCACCCAATATGAATCCATGTAGCCAATCATGAATCCCTTCATCATGGCTGCAAGAAAAAAAAACTTCTGGAAATCTTGAATGTGGATCTCAGTCTCATGACCAACAGCCATCCACACTAAGCTGTGTTGGGTGTGTGGGTGAAGGAGGAAAGGTGGGCAGAGACAAGTGGACAAAAGTAAGAACTAAAGTTAGTGACAGATCCCCTGCAGTCTAAGCCTATTGAATCTTAACTCGAGACTATGGACTATGAGCTGGTCCCTAACTGAGCACTATATCAAAGAGGAATGTTTTACGTCTAACCTTAAAAGTAGAGAGGGGGTAAGCTGCCCAGGCTGTGGTTGGTAAATGGTTCCAGAGATGAGGAGCCTGATAACTGAAGGCTCCACCTCCTATGCTACTTCTAGAGACTTACGGTACCATGAGCAGGCCGGCATTTTGGGAGTGTAATGTTCTAGAGGGGCTGTACAACACTAGTCTAAAGGTAGCAAAGGCATGAACTAGCTTTCCAGCATCGCTCTTGGACAGAATAGGCCTGATTTTAGTAATGTTATGAAGATGAAAAAGGCTGTTCTTGAAATTTGCTTGATGTGAGAGTTGAAGGATAAATCCTGATCAAACAGAACCCAAAGATTTCTAACAGTTGTGCTTGGTGTTAGGCTAATGCCATCTAATGCAGTTAAATCACTAAAAAAAAAGGGTTTCTCTAAGGTTCGGGGCCCAACACAATGACCCCTATGGTATCTGAGTTAAGAAGAAGAAATTTCTGGCCATCCATGTCTTAATGTCCTTTAGACATGTGTCTAGTTGAGATAACTGATTTGACTCACCTGGCTTCATTGATATGTACATTCAAGTATCATAAGCATAGCAATGAAAATGAACAGACTATTTCATCATGATGTCACAGAGGGGAAGCTGATATATGAAGAAGAGAATTGGACCCAGCAAAGAACCTTGAGGAGCTCTGTAACTTACTTTAGTGTAGACAGAAGACTTATTGTTCATGTGCAAACTGGTATCTATCAGATAAGTAGGACTTAAACCAATTTAGGCAGCCCCTGTAATCCTGAGTAATTTCTCTGATCTCTGTAAAAGAACTTTATGATCAATTATGTCAAAAGCAGCACTAAGATCTAAAACAAGTACTAAGAGAAGTCCCTCATATGAAGCTGAGAGTTGATTGTTAGTTACTTTAATTAGAGCAATGTCTGTGCTGTGATGCACACTAAATCCTGACTGAAAGTTCTCAAACAAGCTGTTATTTAGAATGATGTCACATAGCTGGTTAGCCACTACTTTGTTGAATATCTTTAAAGTAATAAAAAGGTGGTGCATAGGACAGAATGTTTAACTTTGAAACCATACTGGCAAAAACAAACCACATTACTTCCTGTTTTAGTAGGATTACAGACAAACCAAGGCATCCAATACTGTTTTTTTGGTTTCTGACACAGAAAATTTGGTGGGCAAACTTCCACATTACCCAATATGTTCAATACATTTGCAAAACTTCTTAAATGAAAGTTTAAACACTTTCTGATAACTATCAATTATTAAATCTCCCAAGAAACCTTCATACTTTGCCAATATGAGCACCCACTGTCAATAAAACAGCATATTTAGCATAATTTGATGGAATTGCAGATACATTTTTTTTTATATATATATTTCAAAAGTCAGTTCTAAAACAGTGAACTGTACCTTGCAGATGTTAAAAATGAAAATTCTTCAGTTTCGTTTTGTTTCGTTTCATTTGGTTTCATTTCGTTTCGTATGAGACTCGTTATCTGCAGTATTGCTGTAGTAATTCTTCCAGGGGATGGATTCTTTAAATTCCTCAGTCAGTATTGTCAGAATAAACATTTGTATATATTAGTAATTAAGATAGATATGCACATTGTAGTTGCATTTTTTGTCTTTTTCTTTTTGGGTACCCATTTACTTTTTGTGATGTGTTTCAGCTGGGTTGGGTCACGTGTGTACCTGTATATGTTGAAAATGCGGACTCATAAATCACTTTTTCTAAGAAAGAGCCAGTTGATCACACAGCAGACACATAGACAGACAAGCACTCTCACTTTAACACTAACAGGCGATTTAGACCACTAGATAACCTAACCTAAACCTAACAAATATGGTTTTCTTTTGTGGGCAGAAACTAGTACACTGGGAGAGAATTCATACATGTACAGGGAGAACATGCAAACTCTTCACGAATAGGACCTGACCAACAAGAAGAGTCAACTATGTAATCCAATATATTGAATGGATTTATCTGCAGAAGTTTTCATACCTGCACATACCAACAATAAACTTAATAAGCTATTATCACGCCAATAATGTCATGCATCCCTACAATTTTTCCTGACTGCCTTAAGTTCACCTAAATCTGATTAGCCTGCTTATTGTTTGATACATAAAACAAATAAAGATAAGATAAAGGAGAACTGCTCCTGAGAGAGATACCCATCTGCCTCAAGTCAGCATGTCTTTCTGCAAGGACAGCTCAAATAATAACCTGTCGTCATATCTGTGATCTCATGCCTGTCCTACAATTCCATTTAGTGCTTGTAACTAACAAATAACACAAAAAATACCAGAGGGAAAACCATGTCATGCTTAGTTAGAACCTGACTTCATAGTGACAATATGAAATCCCAATCAAGCTTCGTTTGCTGCGTGGGAGCCAAAAACAAATGGAAGTATTGAGGGAGATATGGTCCAGCAGAGGCAAATTACAGATAAATCAGAGGCTGCTCATGCATTTTAAGTGCCACATTATACAGAATCCATTAGTAGCAATAGGACTTCAGCACCACTTGAGATATTAAATCTCTTTGCTTGCAACCCAGGAACCAGGATGAGTCGATATCAGAGGAGGCCAGCTGCCCTGTAAGCAGATAGAGGCTGAAACCTAAAGGAATGATACCACACAGTAATACAATAAAGGCATTATAATCTGCTGGTATCAATGTGTATAGCCTGTTATACAACAAGAGAATCACATTCACAAGGGGGCACATGAGGGAGAAAAGTAAATGATCTGGAAGCTTTAGGTTAATTGACTTGTTAATAATATGCACCCCAGCTTTGCACATTCTTTAAGGTCTCCCACATTTCATGCCAGTCATGGGTGCTGATTTACAGAGCGCCACAAAACTTCCACAACCTGACAGCCAGAAAAGGAAATTCAGATGTTAAATCTGTCCTTGAGGCTTGTGTGCGTGTCTTCTAATATCCCCCCACCTGCTTGGGATCTGCTGTACTAAAAAACTCAAGGCTGCAGGACCTTCTTTAGTATGGAAGCGTGATGATTTCTCAGCTATCCATCACCAAAACCCTCTTCTTCTGTTTCTGCGGGGCTCTTATACACTGTCGTATTTTGGCAAGAGGATTTTGAAGTATTAGGGAGCCAGTGTGACCACTGTACCAAAGCCAGCAAAAGCTTCTCATCTCCTGGATATCAGGGTGAATCAGGGTAAAAGACATATGGGACTGAGGTGGTAAGAGAAATTTAAATGAAAGCGTTATGTTTTTTGAGATTATCTGGTGTATATACATATGTACATAAAAGGTTTTTCATACATGTTGGTTTAATTTTTAAAACCCTTTTTTCAGTAGTGGGTCACATGTGGGGGCTCAGTGACACTATTATGTAAAGGGGGCCACAGCCATCCCTTATATACAGTTAATCACCCCAGTAGGCCCAAATTCTGATGGCTAAAGGATTAATAACTGGAAACCAAGGCAAAAATGGCAGTGAATGCAATAGTTTAATTTACATTTTTCAATTTATTCTTTCAGTATTATTAGAAATGAGAATGTTGTGTGTTTGTAATCATAAGCTTGTGGAAAATGTTAATTTGTGAAGGAAAAAAATCTTGAACATGCTTGATATAGATAGGGTTCACTAAAATCCCCATGTGTCGATTATAGGACAGGACACATGAAGAACCAAGCCACTGCCACTAAGCCTTTTTTTGGCACAAAAAGTCCCCACCTGTATATGAGAATAAGAGAAGAGGATTCAAGCCACTTAAAACACAAACAAAAAAAAATTCGAAGTTTAAGAAATAAACCTGTGGAAAAACAAATTTTGTAAATCAGTGACATAAAACCATAATCCTGACTTGAATGTCAATATTCTTATTATTCTTTCAGTATTCAGATATCAAATATATAGAACACTGAGATCAGCATCGGCATTCTGGATTTCATCTTTGAATTCTGACATTAATCTCCATATTATGACTTTAATCTCAGAATTCTTACCCTCATCTAACCATTTCATCTTAATCAGGAATTCTGAAGTAAATGCCAGAATTCTTCCCTATGTGCCAGAATTCTGGGATTAAACTGGTTGATATTACAAGGCTTTAATTACTTTTAAGTTGTTCACTGAGCATTCTGGGATTTTGTTTTGTTTTTAAAAGAGCAGTGTCTTTATTTTGTGTTACCGTAAATGCAGGAAGACTCTGAGGTGAGCTGCATTCACCAATGCAGAATAGTGATCATTAGTTTAATTATAATCTTTTTCAGGTAAACATGTTATTACTGACAGATGGTTATGTTTTGACCTTAAGGTCTGCACTTAGGCTTGGCAGCTGTGTCTTTATTCTGCAAAGTTAACCCCCTACCACTCCAAATTGTGAAAATTGACCAGTATAAAACTTACAGAGGATGCCTTTCTTGCTGGGGCTCAGGGTCTTGACTCCTGAAACTAGCACATCTACGGCCTCCCATACTATTGGAAAACTTACAAAGTAATTTTTCATGGCTGAAATTTGCATGATGGTTGATAACACTGTTTTCTGTTGTATTAAAAGTGTTGTTTATGTTTTTCCATTGCCTCACACAGACCTCATCATTTGATTATATTCACAAATATTCTTTCCGTAAACAAAAGCAAAGATCTTATGCTGCAAATTATCCAAACTATATCATAAAGATGAGAATCCTCTTAAGACCTGGCGTACACATACGTGGACAACACATTTTGGGCTATATTACCACAGCTCCTAATTCTGCTTAACTGGGCCTTTTTGGCCACATATGTGGACACTTGCTCTGCCATCTGGTGATATCAGAAGAGTACAACACCCTTCCTGAAAAATTCAAAATGGCGACGAACATGAAGGAAAATTCCTCTGGCCACTTCGAACCTAAAAGCCGAGAAGGAATGAACTCCGGTCACATTTCATGAAATATTCTTGTTTAGATATGCATAAAAGTATTGTCAGTTAGCAATGACACGTGGATTTTACAAAAAAAGAGTAAAAGTAAAGATCGAATATGATGCTAAACGTAATGTACACGCACGGTACACCGACTCAACTTTGAAAAAGTAAACCATTTGAGAACCAACATGCTAGCAGTAGTAGCGTGTGTTTTTACTTGTTTTTATGTTGTGTGTATGCCGATTTTTGGTGTGATGTGAGGGAGAAGGAATTAGAACAGGGAGAGAAAAGTCCATTGCAGCGGAGGAGGAGGGGGGGATGAGGTGAAGAAGAATCCTAGAGTGTTAGCCGAAGACTTACAGAAATCCCTGAAACATGCTAACATTATTGTTGACAAATCTACACCAGAAAACATTACACAAGAATGGAGTTCATGGGAGGACACCACCAAGGAAGCCACTGCTGTCCAAAAAAACATTGCTGCATGTTTGAAATTTGCAAAAGAGCACCTGGATGTTTCACAGCACTACTGGCAAAATATTCTGTGGACAGATGAAACCAAAATTGAGTTGTTTGGAAGGAACACACAACGGTATGTGTGAAGAAAAAAGGCACAGAACACCAACATCAAAAGGTGTGCATCCCAGCTGTGAAATATGGTGGGGGGAGCATTATGGTTTGGGGCTGCTTTGCTGCCTCAGGGCCTGGACGGATTGCTGTCATCAACAAAAAAAAAAAGAATCTCCAAGTTTATCAAGGCATTTTGCAGGAAAACTTAAGACCCTCTGTCTACCAACTGAAGCTCAACAGAGGATGGGTGATGCAACAGGACAACGACTCAAAGCATAGAAGTAAATCAACAATGGAATGGCTTCAACAGAAGTAAATACGGTTTCTGGAGTGGCCCAGTCAGAGTTCTGACCTCAGCCCAATTGAGATGCTGTGACATGACCTCAAAAGAGTGATTCACACCAGAGAACCCAGGAAATTGCTGAACTGAAACAATTTTGTACAGAGGAATGGTCCAAAATTCCTCCTGACCGTTGTGCAGGTCTGATTTACAACTACAGGAAATGTTTGGTTGAGGTTATTGCTGCCAAAGGAGGGTCAACCAGTTATTAAATCCAAAGGATCACATACTTTTTCCACCCTGCACTGTGAATGTTTACCTGTTGTATTCAATAAAAACATAAAACCTTATATTTTTTTTGTGCAGCATTAGCTTAAACAGACTGTGATTGTCTAGTGATGTGACTTAGATGAAGATCAGAACATATTTTATGACCAATTTAAGCAGAAATCCAGGTAATCCCAAAGGGTTCACATACTTTTTCCTGCAACTGTAGGTGTGTTCATGTTTCAAAGGAAAAGTACATTCCTAGTTGTTTTTTTTTACATAGATAAAGCAAAAAGCTTCTTCTCTTCTTGCACTTTTTGCAGCATTTCATATTAGCCTTGTTGTGACTGTTTAATAGGGGCAGAAATGGGATTTCGAGATGGTTTTCGCACTGTGGTGTTCAAAAAATGTTTAAAAATATTTTTTGATATGTTATTAATACATACAGAAGCAGTCAGGAAAAAAAACTGCTTTGTTCAGGTTGGAAATAAATAATTTTGCACTATTTTACACAAAGCTGACCTTATTGTGTTTTATGGAAATTCAGACCCAGTGTCCACATACGTGGACATCATTTTTCTCTAAAACTACATCATATGGAAAGTTGATGCTAATTTTTTTATACTTTTATGGAGCCAATAAGCCCAAATAACAAAGAGAAATAAAAAATGCATTTGAAGCAAGAACTCGGGTCTTTTAAGCAGTCCTTCTGAAACCTCATCCTGTGAGTTTGATTCTCAGCACAGGGGAGTAGCTCCTCCATGTGTCACAAGATCACATAAGAGTAACATCCTCTCCTATCTGACGTATTCTTAGAGGTGAAGAACAAGCACAGAGGGGGCTCTTTGGTCAGCAAGTAGAGAAGCTCCCTATGGTGGCAGAGGGATGACTATAAAGGGTGGAGAAACAAGAGGGGGAAAAAATTGAGGGGTAGAGGGCACCATTCTCCCGAGGCCTCTGTGCTTCACCGCCAGTGTGTGTAAATCAGCTGGCAGCTCACGGCTGCAATGAGGTAGAAAATAAAAAAAACATAAAAATGTCCGAGTGAAATAAGAGGCAAGGAGAAATCTTTTATGATGAGTCTAAATTCTCCTTACTCTGCAGTAGATCCACTGGCCGGCTCAGCTTGTCTTCTCCAGACGCCGTCCATCATCACAGAGTCTGCACACAGCCACAAATTACTCAAATGACCCCACCTGCTATTCATGTAATACATATGTAATTCACATGATCATCATTTATGGTATGTTAATAGGCCCATGCCATGTTCATTAATATGTGTGTAATTGTTGATGACAAAATGTTGCCCAACCAGGGCGATCAAGTCCAAAGGTTTTTAACATGTATCACCATGTCTCTTTTTATATTCTTTTGAACATTTTCCCCAAAACAGGAAATAAGCCTCTTTCTGGTCACTGAAAAAACAGTGTCTGTGGGGAAAAACAGATCTGATTTTATACTTGGGTACTTTTGAACACCTCCTCATTGTCTTTATCGACAGTTTACAGGTTTATTTGTCTTTAGGAAAAGTACTTCAGTAACTAAAGATTCTGATAAGGAGATTTTTTAGGGTCTAATTATTAAAATCTGAGCTTGCACCAAGACGTTCATTCTTTTAACCGGACATTCGTCCGAAGATCTCTACATCCTCTCACTGGATACAGCCTGGGTCAATAAGAGACAAAAAAGTTTATTAAAAGCAAGCACTAAGTGCCCTAGAAGCCCCCTAGTAAAATTTTACAGTATTAAATCAGAGTAGATTAGTGTTTTTTTTTTTTTTAAATAAAGCTGATAAACAAGGAGACTAAAAAAAGACAATTAATCAAGAATCTTATCATATTGTTTTTAAAAGATCATATTTACACCAGAGCTGATGCATTCACTGCCACTAGAACTCATATAATGAGAGTTTGCTTGCGTTTATTGGAAGAAATTTGTGTTATTACAGTGTAACTACGGCTTCAAAATCCAATATGTTTTAACAACATAATAGTACGCACACAAAGCAGAGACAGCTAAGTGCTAAATGACTGACAGCATGTGAGGTTAATTGTTTATGCATCATAAATTTGAAGCAGTGATGACTTGAACACAATTTTGATCTTTTCCCAATTAATGTGACAGAAATCGAAGAAAGTAGAGTCCACCTATGTTCTTTACCAAATATAAGATAAGGCTAAATCTTCAATTTACCTATCCTGGTAAGGAGCTTTTCTTAAATTAATGTCTACATCAGGGATGGGCAAGTCAGGGATGCGGCCCTCCACATCACTAAATGTGGCCCACCATTCATTCCCAAAAAAACAGCAGCGGTAGATACGGAGAAAACTCAGATATCAAATAGAAATATTCTACATAATCTTGACTGATGTTTTTATTGGCTTATGTAAGTTATTTACGACCTTACTTTGCTTTAATAGTGTCTTTAAATCTCTTTCATGAACCCTTTAACATTATATCAAGTATTACTCAATACTATATTTAAAAAATAGCAGCAGCAAAATATTTGAGATTAAAAATTTGAATAACACATAACTTTATTGATTTGAAAATAGCTTCATTGGCTTTAATTCCATGTATGTTAGCTAAATTTGCTTGAATTCTATGTCAAGTTCATTTGATTATGCACAATAACTTGTTTTATGTTGTAATATATGAATACTGGTATTCTAATCTTATGACAAATTTACATTCTCATATGTTTATCCAGCATTCTTTTTCCTTATCAAGAGTTTCTGAAAATTTGTAACAATGAGGCCCTCAGGCTGGGAAAAATGGTTTTATGTGGCCCTCTTGGTAATTAAAGTTGCCCACCCCTGGTCTACATTGTTATACTAAAGAGGTGGAAGAAATCTTCATCGTGTTCTGTTTTGTTCTGCCTTCCACATTCCAAGAACTGATATTTGTGTAATTTTAACTTCTTTTATTTGCTATTCTCATTTGTAAGAGTGTCCTGGCCAAGACAGGCAGCAGCACAACACAGCAGCACAGTTAACAAAATAAACAAGTTTTATTAAAGATTGCAACAGATAAGGCATCTTCAAAAACCCAGAAATCAAACAATGTTTCAGCTCATATGTACTTAATAAGTATCAAGCTTCAAATGCACCAGCATCCAGCACCAAATTAACAAAAATACTGCAACTTTTGACTCTGGTAACTCTGAGCCTGGTCATCAAAATATCAGTGTGAAGAGAAGTGTGAGTTAAAACTTGCAGTAGAGGATTTTTACTTAACAAGTTGACCTATACTTATAATATGTTCAAGGTCAGCTTTAAAAAATGTAATCATGATTTATCTAAATGCAACATCAAGAAAAAAAGCATATTTGGTGAGAAATATCTGGTCTCAAACACTTCATGCTGATACAGCTGTTCATCTTTTTTTTTTTTTTTAAGGCAGGCACATAAAAGTAAACAGAGTAATCAGATACTGTAACTCATGCTTAAGTGGATATTTTGCAAGGTCTCATCTTATGCCTTGAGATTTTGGCTTGATCTTTGCAGTGCGTGTTGATGCCACAGTTTATTATGCCCACCTAAGAGGTTGTGTTTTTACCAGCATGTTTGTCTGTTTGTCTGTTTGTGTGTGTGTGTGTGTGTGTGTGTGTGTGTGTGTGTGGGGGATGATTGGATATGATTGGATTTTGAGAACATTGTCATGGAAAGTTAATAATGGTTTAATAAAGCGATTAGATTTGATGGTGATCCAAACTGACACTTTTCAAGGCTTTGTGAACAGCTCCGGATAGGGAAGTTTTCTTCATTTTGAAATAATTACACAACAGTGCTGAAAATACCTCAGTGGAGGTTTTGCCAATGTGTTTTTGAAGCAGCTCTAGCCAAAAACAGATTTGAAAAAGACAGAAGTATACAGCACGCAAAGACAAATCAAAGATTTTGAAATAGGAACTCTAAGACTTTTTGTGGACTTACAATTCAACACTTACGACCCCTCAGAGGTCGATTATTTCACTCCATTCAACAATCTTACCAGCTGGTCCCAGATGTCCCCTCAAGATGTTTGTAAATATTGTTGCCAAAAGATCTCAGATATTTAAGTTCAGCATGCCTGTGAGCCCTCTTTCTCGGGCTGTTCTGGTATAAGTCCTCATCAATCCCACTGATTACACTGTTTGTTCTTTTTGTTTGTTTTTTTGGTGGACAATTTGAGCACATATCTTGTGTATTTTTCATAACATGTGACCTTAAAGGCCTTTGAAATATCTGTAGGAACCTTGCAAATCAAGTCAGGTTTGCTGGTCAGGACCTGTGTTTGGACACATACCAAAGCTGACATTGCCCAGGACTGATGGCAGCAGTCTGCTATATCCAGTGACTCTGTACGCTCAGCAAGCTCCTGTAACTCAAGACTCATACCTTTACTTCCTCTGACAGATAGAAAAGCTGCTATATTAAGAGAGCTGACATTTGAGCCAGGACTTCAACTTGATGGTGGGTTCATTACAACCAGGGGCGTCTCATCCATCTGTGTGGGGAGTTAAAGAGGGAAAGTGAGAGGGTATCAGTCAGCTGTACGGAGGTGTAAAAGGTACAGTGTGAAGAGGGCTGTAATTACAGTTAAAGCACCTCTAACCTCTGCTGATTACAAACTATCCTCCCAGACCATCCAGGGTCATTACTCACCTCACTAACTAGTAGAGTAAATCAGAGGCAGAGCACCGACCTGATATTAGAGCCTCAGCCGGAGAGTAAACAGGGCCAAAGTATGGAGGCTGGAGCCTTGTAAATAATGTGCCAGGAGCTGGGGCGAGGCGTAGGAGATGTTTATAGCAGGTGGACAAACACCTGTCACTTTGATAAGACTGATTTATCCTGAATGACATGTCAGCACATAGCTCTCCTCCCGCCTGACGGCACAGACTGCCAGGAACATGAGACCTGAATGAAGCAGCAATGCAATGCAGTTAGTAAGAGAGATGACAAGCAACCCTGCAGCGACTACATCTTCATCAGTTTAGATACTGTATCTGCTGTGTCTTACTGGCACAGGTTTGAACCCTGTGTCAGTAAAGGCAGTCCTGTGTGGACTTTGTTTTTCCCATGCATGGATGGCTGGTGACTCTAATTGCCCTTAGATGTGGTTATGAGTTTAAATGGTTGTCTGTCTCTTTATGTGGCCCTGCAATTGGCTGGTGACCAGGCCAGGGTGCACCCAGCCTCTAAGCTAATGTCAGCTGGAATAAGCTCTTCATAACACCAAAGAGGATGAGTGGTATAGATAAACGATGGATGGTTATGAGTTTATTTATAAATGCTGTGTCTATAGATTTCAATTCACATTCTCAGTAGTAAATATGGCTGGTTCTCAGTTTGAAAAGTTACATTTGTTTCCACTAACATGATGATTTTCTGGCTTTGAGTAAATAATATGGGGCCTTCACTAGAACATGCTGTTGTTTCTCATGGTAATGGAATAGACTTATTTCAACACGTCTTTTGAAGTTCTGGGTATTTAAGGATTAAAACTAAAGCTATTTAGCCATTATGCTTTGAAATAATAGGGGGACTGAGTAGCCTAAATAAATATAGAGACCTGTATGTTCAAAAAAGAAAAAAAAAAGAAAAGAAAATAGTTTCAAACTTTGTATGTCTGACTTTACCTACTTTTAAACAACAGCTAACAACAGTTAACAACAGCTAACGTAAGTATTTAACAAGTTTCAAACCTGTGTGACAATGGCACATTACTCTGGTCAGTTTTAATCTAATTTGGTCATTTTATCAAAAGTTAGGTAGCTAAAATACCAAGGAATGTATGTCTTTTACGCTATAGTTTTGACATTTGCAGGGAAATATACCACTAAGTGTAAGCTGTTGTCAAGTAGGGTATAATGTCAACAGTTTGTTTCAACTTGTATTAAACCACCTTTTTACACCTTTGGATATTGTTATACATAATAATTAATGCTATCAACACATTTAACTACGAAACCACTTAGATAAGAGGCAATTACAAGAAAATATCCTGAATTCCCATGTTACTGCAGCAAAACAGCATAAAATATAATGTAAGAAAATGTTTACTTTAAGCCTTCATACTGCACTGACTTTTTTATTTGTCCTTCTTTTTCTATTTTTTTCCAGGTATAAGATAAGATATACCTTTATTAGTCCCACAGGAGGAAATTCCAGTCAAGCATTTAAGACATACTTCTGTTTTAATTCACAATTTAGCACACTAAAGTATTTGTGACACACTTTTACACCCCAAGCCACAAGGTAAGACACACTGGCAAATATTCTTCATAAAGAACAGATGCATAAGAGTGTGAAAAAAGGAAGAAAAAGTCATTGATATTTTTGTACCTCACAAGAAATTTGCAGGTATAAATTATGCGTTTTTCTCTAAGAAATTTAAATTAAACATTCTAGATCATGTGAAAAATAAAAACGTCAGTAAAATGCAATTAAATACCCAGTTATTCTCTGTTCATTGCATTAATGAAGTTCCTAAACTGATGAAAAGTTAAATTGTAGAAATTACAGCCATCTAACAGACTCTGCCTTGAGTGTCCTACAATTTGTAGCAATCTGCCCTCTGGCAGTTAGAATAAAACTAATGTGTCCCTTTCAGTTACTCAAGTTTCCCTGCCCTGCATTTGATACTAGTGAAACATTTTAAGTGATAAAACTTATTGAACCCTCGATGCCCAAAATTCAGGGAATATGACTTTCTATGTCATTCATTTCTTTGCTGGCTTTCACTTTAAAACACCATCTCTACTCACGATGTCATAAGCTACCAGAAGAAAAATAATCTTAATTTGTCAGGTGCCATGAGTTATGTTAACAGAGAGTGACCTCAATTAAGAGTGACTTGCATTTAAAAAGTGTCTTTATCAGATTTTCAGATTTAGACCGGGGGGAGAGGCTTTAATGGAACACTGACAGAGGGCCAGTTGGAGAGGTAATACATTTCCTGTAAAATGCCAGGGGATACCACATAAATAAAGCAGTGTTATTCCTGACAGAAACTCTGTATGAAGCCATGCTGTGATCTATGGCTGGGTGACCCAGTTAAAGAGCAGAAGAAACAGCTGACAGCATGATCAGGATTACCTCACTAAAGTGGTATAGATCAAGTCTTAAGCCTTCTCAACAAAACTCAGGACTGACATGATGGTGCCCAACAAAGACGAGACATCTGAGATTATCATAAAACATGATGTCTTGATGTGTATAATGCAGAATGCATGTATTAAGGGAGGATTAAGATCGCAGTGTTGCACTTGATAGGTGTTAGGCTGTGTGGGAAATAATACCCGATCAATAGTGTCAGACTTAAATGACTTTGGATGTGGTCTGTCAAACATTTGTTTTATATTTCTATCATCTTATTAAGCAAATCCAATGTTATTTATTGTTACTTAGCTGCTCCATCTTTATATATTTGGCTGGTAAAAGTGTATTTTTATGGTTGCAAGTATTAATTAGTGATATTCTGGTATCATTAGTGTAATTTAGTGCTCCCCAGATTAATGGCATGGTGGCATTTATCTATGAAACATTATATCTTGATGTTAAATTGCAATAAAAGAACCTGTATTTTCTGAGGATATGGCTGTCCACATCTGAGAAGGGGGATGGGGGTGTAGTTGACATCCATTAAGGAAATCCTTTATTGGCACATAAAAATGAGAGGCAATATTTAGCCTTCCTTGCCTTTGGCAACCTAACCCATAGCCTTACATTAAAGGGAGGAAACACTCAGCTATGTCAGCATTTAAGACATACTTGTGTTTTAATTCACAATTTAACACACTAAAGTATGTTTAAGTGTCGACAATCCAACAGCAGAGCTGCAAATATACATTAAATTTGTCAGTAATGTTTTGAATGCTTTCACATCCCATTGTCTCCCTACATCCCTAAAATGGCATTTCCTCTCTACATCAACATATATATTCAATAACTAATTATGGTAATTCATTACATCTCCAATTAGCAGAGAGGCTTTATCGCTGCACTGTACCATAAAGAGCAGGATTTATGTTGGCTTTGAATGTCACCCAGAGGACAGAGGACGAGCTCATCACTCAGCGAGAACAAAACAGAGAGACAGGACTGACGGAAAAAATAGAGGGAAGGGAAGAAAAAGATACAGTGAGTTATTGGTTAATGATCACATTTTGCTTCCATTTTCTCTCAACCTTGAAAGAACCTTCACAAACCTCTCTTTTGTCTTCCAAAACACAAAACAGCCAAATGATATCCATATAGATGGAAAAATCATACTATGAAAATTTTGTTTCATGCCAGGAGATGGTAAAAACAGAGATATCTGCAGTGTGTGTGTAACCACTGTAGAATAAGATCAGCAAATGCAACCTCTCCTGCTGTCAAACAGCCCCTCAGAGGGCGATAAGCGTCCCTGCTATCTGTGAGGGAGGTTGTCTTATTAGTGCACCTCAGCCATTTCAGTCAGGCACGCAGCGCAGGCAGCCATCTGCCACACTGTGATCCTCTGCCCAGCTCAGTCTCTCTGGTGCCATAAACAGGAGCCCAGCATCCCTGAAGCCTGGAATCAAAGTGCTGACCAAATGAAGAAAGTCTTTTGAGGAAATAAATCAAATGCTTTTCATTTATCCAGGAGGTCATGAACATAATTTGTTGAGGAAAAATGGGGATTTTATTTTTGAGGAGGATTGGTGTTTACCAAAAGGCAGCTAATGTGAGTCATTAACTAAGGTGTTTGACAATTCCCCTTGTTCTTAATGTCTTCACAATAAATAAATAAATCAACAAATCTCATTGGCCCTGCTTTAAAAGTGAATCTGCTATATCTCCGTTTCTCCTCCTGTTCTCTTCATGTTTGTCTTTCATTATTTCAGCCTTAAAACATTATTCAAAAAATTTGGAGGCACAAAAACAGAAAAATAATGTGAAATTATATTTCTGCTATTGGCATCTCTGACCTCTGAAGAGACTCTGCTGCCACCTTGGGGTTTAACTAGCAACTTAAATCACTCAATGAGAGGTTTAATGCAACATCTAGAAGTCCTGTCTCTCAGGTGTTGTTATTGTTATTGTTGTTATTCCAAAGCAAACCTCCATCACTCCCTTGGAAAGGAACAAAATACTTAATCTTAACCTTTAAGGACTTTTTCATATTTAATAGTTTTAATTTGATGGAGGATCAGGATGTTTGCTGCTGGTGAAGTAAAATTTGGAATTAATTTAACAAGACAAAACTGACAGAGTGACTATATTAACAAGCTATTTTGTTTAAATCTCATCTAGTTGTTCCTTTTAAACTAAACGTTTCTGCAGTAGTTTGAATAGGGAGAGAGCCTGTTTTTGCCAATCAGTATTTAATACTTCAAATATCACATGGAAGTAAATCAAGTCTCCCAATGCAAAAATGGAAGGCCTTGGATGGAGTAGACCAGTAACTCAAATTTAACAGTCTCATTTTTCAGTCGGTTTACACTGAAATCCACTCAGACATTGGATTTTAACATACTCCAAAACCCCCTCTGTTTCAGCCCTACTCAGGAATGGCTGTTTTGTCAGCCTACAGATGGTGA
The DNA here is from genome assembly GCA_036419115.1 of Scarus forsteni. Lineage (NCBI taxonomy): Eukaryota > Metazoa > Chordata > Actinopteri > Labriformes > Labridae > Scarus > Scarus forsteni. Next base: position 12,041,133 of record JAZDUH010000111.1, on the reverse strand, counting down.
TGTTGCTTTGGCTATTCGGCATTATACAAACCCCCTCTCCAGAAAAGGATGCGGCTCTGTGCTTTAATGTTTACTGTGGCTGCAGAGATATGCCTGGAAACATTTACAGTACCAAGGCAGCCTTTGTTCAAACGGCAATCCTGAGTAAAACATGTTTGGCTTTACTAGAATGGAAGGCCCAAAGAAGTTATACACCGGTTATTTTAACCCTTGTAAATTAAATACAGGATTTAAAAAAACAAAACTGAAAATGAAGGTGTGTTTCAAAAGCCAGGCGGTCATGTCCATGCATCGATTTTACAAAAAAGCTGATGCTTCAGACACAGTCAGCATGCACTTTGAACCCAGCCTTTTCCCTTATTGCTTGTCTGTCCCCACTCTCACACCACAGCTGACTATTCATTGTCAATTGTATATATGCGATTCATAAAATAAGATGAAAATTAAAATGACCCTGAACTGTTGAGACTTGGGACACTCCTGGTAGACAAACATGGAAGAAATACTATTTATGATTAATGTTTTATTTATCTGCAGTTAATAAATGATACATTTAAGAAAAACAGTGTGTGAAATGTTGATGTAGAAAATAAATACAAACAAGCAGCAGAAAAATACTTTTAAGTTCAGTGTTCAGTCATCTACTCCTTTACTGCTGTTATTGCAGAAATTGCCATATCCTGTTCAATATTTTAAGCATTTAGTTTTGTACAAAGTAAGGAAATGTTCAAAATGAAACCTGAAATATATTATGGTCACTCAGACAGCATGTATTTACAAAGCATAAAGCTCCATTAGGTACTCCTTAGGGACGATTCCGATCGCTCCGTTCTTCTCTCCAACCCACCAGCCAAAGTTTTGGTATTCCTAAAGACAGGGTTAGAGGGAAGGGGAAACAGAGAGGATGATACAAGTGTGGTTAACACACAAATCTTCACTTAGTTTATTCCAGATAGTTATAAAAATACATCTATTATTTAGCTTTCAACATTTTGTCTCAAGCCACATGGCTAAAGTTTCTCTTAAAGATCACAGATTACGCAAAGTACACTTTTAAAATTATTTTTACAAACAAGTGTCCAGGGGAACTGGTGTGGCAGAGAGGGCTGCAGCATTACACCTGCCACATGTTGAGGCTTTTTGTCTGGGCTGCCTGGCTTTGAATCCAACCTAAAACAAGGATGCTCAATCAAGATTTTCTTGGCCAATACCAGTCACCATTAACCTGTTTGTGAAATTTGCCAATAAAGATAGCAATATCGATTATGCTGCAGGATTTGTTTTAACAAATGATTAAATGTGTTTGCTCAACCAAGCAGTACAAAAATATCTCAAGGATCGTTGCAAAACGTATCCTATTGCTAGGACATTGAATTTACAAATAAATAAGACTTGTTTATTATTTGTTTTTATTTATGTGAATTAATAAAATCATTAACAGACTGAAAAAAACTCTTTATTCAATCCAACAGGCAAAACAGTGCAAAAGGAAGGCAATAACTCAAGAAATATTAACTTGGCTACAAAATATAACTGGTAAGAAAAAAAAATCATAACTATTAAATGGACTTGAGCTTATATTGCCCTTTTCTAGTCTCTTCAACTACTCAAAGCAGCTTTACATCGCAGGCCACCAGTTCACACCCATTCAGTCTCACATGCACTCACTTATGTTTCAGAGTTTGTATGCAGTCCATCGCTTTCACTTAACACATCCACAGAACGCACCAACATCCCTTTCACATTATGTTCTTGCTTCATCAAATACGCATCACACCAAGTCAACCTGAATGCAGCACAATATTTCAATGACTAGACCTCAAATGTCTCACTGCATGGGATGTGCTGAATAGCAATGTGTAGCTACTTAAGTTTAGCTGATTAGCTTTTATCCTGTTGGTCTCTGTGAATTTCAGCACAGGCTTCAATACTGGATTGATATTTTGAGCTGAAAACAAAGTTGGGGGATTCAACCACAGTTTATTTAAGAGAAGGACAGGGCAGCAGGAGCAGCTGATGAGCGAGCCAAGCAAATGACATCCACCGGTAAACATGAGGTTAATCCACCAGTGATTGGTGTTAGTGATTACAGGCATTGATATTAGCCAAACGATCACGCTTTGCTTTTTGTTCTACAAAAATTGGCTAAACTGATCAAAAGCCAGTGTATCTGGGCAACTGAAGTTTATATGCACGCCAAGTCAAATACATGAGGAGGCTGGGAAAGAGCCTTCAAAATTATGTTATGTTATGACATCTGGGCCCAATGTAAACTTGTCCAAAAACAGTATAACGTGTGATCGCTGAAATTGTAATGAGACATGAGGGTAACTTATATCATATTTTCATCTCTCCCTGCCCCCAGAGATCCTCTTATTTCTCTGCTACTGCCAATCTGCTGAAAGAATAAAATCCCTATATTCATGTCCTAATGTTCTCTCCCACTCATTCCTCCACAACAACACACATCCTCACAACTTCACTTCACACCATGCATCTCTCTCTCTCTCTGGTGTTGCTTTTGAGCCTGCGCTCACTCCCCTCCTCTCCACACAAAACCCCCCTCAGTGTGCGTCCAGAGCACATCATACATAAATCTGTCACAGCATGACAAGTAATAGCTCCAAATGGCTGTCAGCATGCTGAGATGTGAGGAGGAAACTGGGAGGAGAGATCTGAGACCAGAGGAAAAACCCTCTCTCTCTCTCTTGTTCTATTTGGCCAGGAGCCTGACCTCACATCAAAGTCCTCTGTTGACATGAATCATTACTGGAGATCATGTTCTGACAAGGATAAAGAAAAAGGTACCTGCACAATGTATCAAATCAATGCACAATCTCAGGAACCAGGAGAGAGCACATCTGAGTCCACTTATTCCCCGGGGAGAGTTATGGATGTAAGTGATCATATGAAGTTATTAGAGGGACGGGGATTGTAATAATAGTTATGGCTGACATGAACAGTTGTCTGCTGATTGGACCATTTATCATGTCAGAACATCAAAATAATTAATGGCAAATTCACCATCAAAGAAAACAAACTGAGAATGTCTGATCCATTTGAAGAATGTGTCACAGCGTTTCACAGGCCCCTGAGGGATAATGTAGCACATCCACATGAGGTGTGTGTACGAGAGTGTGAGACCAGAGTGTGTGCGCACGTTATGACTTCCTGCATCAGGCCTTTGAACAGAGCAACACCTCATTGTGTAGTTCTGGCTCACAAAGAAGTCGTGCTTGAGTAAATCAGGGACCCAGCATAGATACACTCAGAGAGCTGTAGTAACAAACTACACATAAATACAAATACACAGTAAAAAGTCGTATTTAACAGCCAGAGATGGAAATAGTACAAAGGTGTTGCAGTAAGTTAAAAGTGCTGTCAAATTTTACTCAAACAGTAGTGGCCTTCTAAATCTACTCAAGTGAAAATGAAAACAACTAAAAAAAAAAGTACTGATCAAGAGGACACCTTTCTTTGTCCTGAAAAAGGGAGAATCACTGGAGTAGGATGTGTCAAACATTACTTTTGTTTTAGTTTTTAAAAGGGTATTATATGACATTTAACCTTGGTAATACAATGACACTTTTAGTTAGCAATTTGTTCTTTTATCTCTGAAGTTCAATATTAAAGATATCAATGAAAATGTACTTAACATCTGACCAAATAAATTTAGAATGCTGCATATATGAATTCAAGTTGGTCACATCACTTAAAAGAAGTTTGTCGTTATTACATTTTAGCCAATATCCAATATGTAATAATTTACAGCATTTTAGCCAACACAGATATTGATATATGTACATTTTACGTTTAAAAAAACGTACCTACTTCAGAATTGGCCTGTTTTTTAAAATATGACAACCTTATTTGTATAAGACAGAAAACAAACAAGACAATGTTGGATTCTATCATATAGATAATGTATTCTGTAGTCTCTTTTGATGATAGAATTTTTCCGCATGGCAAACAAAAGGAACATTTATTAAACTAAATTTCAACAAACCAAAAATGTTTTTTAACAGTAATCCTGAAAAGTAGAGCACAGTTATTCATTTAAACATTTTTCAAATTTTACAGCTGATAAATGCAATGCACATGGCTGAGGATGGTAAAATTTGATTTTCAATATGGGCAGAAATTGTCATATCTGTCAAAACATCCAGTGTTTAAAGCTATTATCTACTCACACCGATGTAATGCCAATAATGGGATGTATATCTACCCTAAAAAAACAAAAACTTTTTGTAAATATATAGTTTTATCCTTAATGTTGTCAACATTAATGTTGTTAATGTTGACATGAACTTCACCTCAAAAATATGGAAATCAAGGAAATCTTGTTCCTGATCCATTATGCATATTGGGTAGACATTATCAACATATTGAGTATTAACACATAATGTTTATTCTTTACGGATTGTTGCAATGTTGAGAACCATGGTGCGCTGAATAATGCTGACTGTGTTCAGAGTTACTTTTCAAAACTAAAGAGTCTTGATCTACAACTAACTACTTGAACAACTTACATTGGCACTTTTGTTCTGATTTTAAGGTGAATGCTTCATAAAGTATTGTTTGCATATTTTTTCCTTATAATTCAAAATGTTAAAAAAAAAAAAACGACAAAAACATTTTTTATGGGAATGCAACAACTTATGCTCAATGTGGCTCAGGATAGAAAAAAAAACTTTGTAATATGAATTAGCTTTTTGCTCCAAGTGTTACTATTGATGCATCAGGTTTTCTTTCAAGCTGCCTAAATTTTTATACTAAGTGTTTGATACTTTAATTCTTCTTTAAAAACAACTATTTGAACAAAAAAAAAATCCCACAGAATGTTACTGAGAAAATATGTCTGTATATATATGTCTATATATATATATATATATATATATATATATATATATATATATATATATATATATATATATATATATATATATATATATATATATATATATATATATATATATACACACATATGTCTATATATATATATATATGTCTATATATATATATATATATATGTATATATATATATATATATATATATATATATATATATATATATATATAGATATATTTACACATATGTATATATATATCTATATCTATATATATATATTTATATATATATATACATATTTTAAAAAGCTAAAAAGGGAAAAAGAGCAAGATCACGGTGTACATTTTAGTGATCTGTGTGAGAGTATAACTTAAAAGTGTGAAAAGAGTAGCCTGAAATTATAGGTTATTTATGAAATACATTTTCAAATATTGGGTGCCACAGACCTCCAGTTTTAATGCCATGGTATCAAACCAGGTATTGTTATATTTTAAAATTCACTTGGGTGGTATATGTTCTCAAAACAGCCCAGACAGTCCAGTTATTTTGTTATTTTGCTCGTATGGCAATTTTCAATCAAAATTTGAAGGATTTACTGCAGCAACATTTTTGGCACAATTTTACATTTTATCAACTCATCAAGCCACTTAATTTAAGTCAGATTCTGCATTTCCCACTTTATTTTATGTGCTGTGACTTACAGAGGTGGTGCGCTGCTGCAGCATATCTGGACACCACACTCCCTCACTCCCAGTCAGACCCTACAATCAACACCCAAGTCCTGAGTGGGGGGTCTCCCAGCTGTAACGTTACAACTATTTCTGGACTGTGGAATGGGGGAGGGACATGGGGAATGGGGAGAAAGGAGAATGAGGGAGGTGGGAGAGATGGGAGGAGGGGGAAGGAGCCGAACGTCTCTTTAGCTGCAGCTGGCCGCTGCAGTCCAGACAGGTTTTATGGTCATTGCCCTCGCAGCGGGCCACAACCCCCAACACCAAGGTTTCAGCTAATGGCACTCCCAGTCTGAGTGAAAGGGCAACTTGATTCTTGGTCCTTTTACATGGAGAAGGAGTCATAAACAGGCATTTGGCCATTGAGCATTGACGGGTCTGTCTGCTTTGTGCATTTGTTTCCTTCCATTAGTGTTGGATCAATGAATCAATACATAGCTCAGCAAACTATAAACTATTTCAAAAATACAGTTTTTTTTTCATGTCGGCTCTTATCCCTTTAAATTAGATTTTTTTGACAAATCTTTACATAAGAACATATTCAAATAACATTACATTTATAATATTGTCATTTATATACATTAAACATTAGTGTGTGAGTATGTGGGGAAATATATTTGTGATGAAAAGTTGCAGCTGTAGCTAATGTCCCATGCTCCACTCTGAAAAGAACATTAATTCTTCCTCCCCATCTGAATGCAGGGTTTTTCACAAAACAGGCACCATGGCTTTCAGTTGCCACAAGATGGCAGACTTGAATGTGAAAAAGAGCTGGCTGGTTGACAACAATATGTCTCAGTTGACTTCATGCTCCATAGACACCAAACCAGACAGGAAATAGAACTGGTCTAGATGGTGTACATGTCACACTCCGACTTTACACAAACCACAGGGTCCACATTAAACTATAAAAAAATGTATATATTCTTTGACCAATTTGCTGTGGTATGTTCTAAGACCAGTTAATTAAACGGATCAAATCAAAATCCAATTCTGTGTTCATTTGAGGCAGCTGAGTACAAAAGGGCTCCTGTTTGGTTACATAATAAAGGTAAAGAACGGCCCCTCAGTCCCCATTAGCCGGCACCCACACCAAGGTGACAAGCCTCGGAAATTGTGCGTCCCCCACACGTCCTCACCTGCTCTGAATGGAGTGGTGGACTGAGCTTGAGTTTCCTGAGAACACACATTCCTATTTGGCAAGGTGAGAGAGACGCCTGACAGGTGTGTGGGCTGCGGGCTGCTCAGCGCCTGGCATGGCGGCAGCAACGGCGTGCTGAAACTGTCCAGATGGAAGTGATGGAATGGCACCATGTGCCAGTGGGGCCTGGCCTCTGCCAGCAGCACTAAAACAGTTTCCGTTGTGACACAACTAATCCCCATCACAGTGCCAGAGAGAGCCGAGCACAGCCTGCCTCTCACCATCAACCGTCCACCTCCAGGCGGGGCGCCAGATGCTGCCAGTAAAGGATGTGAACCGCAAGTTTCTCGGTGGACCCTCAAATAACTCACTTTAGGTGGTCTCTGGCTATCCTCGAAACTTTTGCTTTACAGTTATTTTAAAATGATCAGGACATTTTTTGAGGGGTCCGTCTTGGTGTTTTTTTGTTTTTTTTTGCAGGTTTAAACTGTTTGGGATACAGGAATGATTGTTCATGTTATCTGTCCCCCATAATGGATCTACCCCTCAATAATGTTACTGTTCATCAAGTTTGTTGTATTTTTTTCAGAAATTAAAAATGTAATTTGCAAATGAACTGGCTCAAAGAGCTTCCTTTCTGCTCAATTATAGAATTGGCTAAATTTGGCTGATTTAATACAAGTAAAATTAGTACCAAACAATGACCCATTTTGAGCTAAAAGAGCCAGCTCTCATCACTGAGCTGAGCCAGATGTTCCACATCTCCCCAAAGAGCTGGAAATCCCATTGCTAAAGGGAAAAGTAAGAATACAATAAATAAAGAATACAACTAATCTACACCTCTCTTGGGAAATTCTTGAAAGAAACAGATTCATGTTGTACTCAAACAAGAGTCCCTCAACATACCTTGCTCAGGATGTAGATGGCGTCTCCACGTTTGAAGGACAACTCGTCAGGCTGGTCTGCTACACAGTCCCATAAGCCCTGGTAGTAGTTGGGATAGTCTGTGCTCTTATCAACTGGAAGAGAACAGAGGTAAAGGAGATGAGAACAGACAAGGTGTCAGGAGTAATCTCAAAAATCACATAGAGAAATAACTCTGTGTATGTGTAGAGGTGTGTGTGTGTGTGTGAATTTGTGTGTGCAGAGCGTAACAGAGAGGTGGAGGCAAGAGAGGGAGTTGGGGGCTCATTTGACCTTTTACCTCCACCCACTAATGCAACAGAACTGTTCTGAGCATGTAGCAGATGAGTTATGTTATGGCGAGGCATTTATCGTGTGCATTTCAATTTAATGACATTTATTCATGACTTAATCTATCATATAAATCAAGTTCACAGCAGACATTTTTTGCTACCTTTGCAAATTTGAACTTTTTGTTTCAATGATGTACTTCAAGAATTTCTGCAGATTTTATTGAGAGTCTGATTCGGGATATTTTGATACAGTGTGTATCACTTCTTAACATTAGAAATGACTTCTTAAAGCCTGCAGGGACAGGCCTCGAATTTTTTTTAACTATAATATAAAATTTGTGTTAAATGTATCGTTAAAGGTGCTATGAGGAGAATCTATTTCCAGCGACACAAAGACTCGGCTACCCATGAGCACACGCGGCGACTGTCGTAATGCTGCGTTCCAGTAACCTCGGATCTGGGAATCGGGAACTAGTAGTGACATCATCTCCAACTTATCGGCGTTCCAGTTGAGGTCGGGAAAAAAACATGCTGATCTACCAGGCTATTGTTAGCTGTTGTTAGCAATTTCGACTTCGGGGGGCGTTCCAGTTGCAGTTTCCTACTCGGAACTCGGAAATTCCTACTTCTGACCACAACTGGAACGCACCAAAAGACGTGACCCAAGCCAAAGTGTGCGTTTGTTGTGATGCTAATGAATGCAGCTCAGACCTTCCTCAGAACTCTGCATTGCTTTACAACTTCTTTTTTCAACAACTTACAGGATGCAATGCGAAGAGGTAATGTATCTCTTTCTAGTTTTATAGCGGTAGTTTTTGATGTGTGACAACAAACAATTTTTGGAAAACTTAGTATCGTAGTTTTGTAGCCGGCTATATATCACTACTTACAGCTTGGTGCTCTAACACGTGTCCGAATAATATAATTTGCTCTAGTTTTAATTGTCTTGTTCCCGAAGTTGAGTATCCAGGCTAGACCAGCCCTGTCCGAAGCCAAGGAATAGCATTTATAGATAACCTATTTAGATGCTATAAAACTCATCTTAAAGTGTGTATTTTGATCAGGCATATATATAAAAGTGAGACTTTTTTTTAATTACTAAGAAACTCCTCATTGCATCTTTAAGCATCCTTGAAAATTTCAGAGAGAAAAACATTTTTATGCATAAGTCAGTGATTTTATGTAAAAAAAACCATTAATAATTGCATCTGAGAAAATATGTAACCTATTACGGACAGTTGCAACTGGGTTTACCATGTCACGAAAACAAGAAAATGTATTTCAGAAATTTGTTAAAAACTGAAAATGCTTTTGTTATTGGACATACATTTTGGACAGGAATGTTGGGTGTAAAAAGGTAAAACTGAATTCCCCATTTTTTAAACCTAAATTTGAGCCAGCTCACTAAGCTTCAATGAGAAGTCGGCCATTACTCAAGCACAACATTCAACCCCTAAAACATATGTTTCTGCTAAAGTAAATAATGATTACATGACATCTTAATCAATAAATAACCATGTGCTTTCCTTTTCTAACAGTAAATTTGGAAATTCATGGATTTAGATAGTTATGTAATTTCAGGATTCAAATATAATTTGAGTTTAAGAGCCTCTGCATCTTAGTGTAATAACATAAAAATGATTTTAGTAATAACCAACACTGTAAATTTAGGGCTGCAGTGGCATTAACCTTACACTGGATGATGGTCTAATAAATTTGTTAATTACTGTATTTCCCTACCTCAGTATTTATCAATACATTCACCTTTCAAGCTGATATTTTAATTAATCATTAATTAGTCCCTGTGCTCATATTGTTTGTGACATAAAGCCAAAAAAATGGGGAAAAAAATCCTATTCATAAAATCTTTCTTCTCACTGCAGTAAAGTAAGTTGTAATAAAAGTATGATCTAGTTTGTTGGCAGAAAACGTTACCATCTGTTGGATTGTCTACTGTTCTAAAAAAAAAAAAAAAGAAAAACACTTCCTGTGTCGCTTGTTTGAGGTTGGGAAAGTTTCCATAGACTTAGCATATAGAGACAGATAGAAGGGTGTTTCTGTTTCAGTACAACTTCTATTTATCACTTGTAAAAGGAAGTTGCCTAAATCAGCTGAAGTTATTTTCAGCACTGTGTTAACTGTTGGTAAACATGGTCACTGAAACTTCCTCTGTGAACATCACTTCTTCTTAACTGTGGCTGGGAGCACTGAGTTTTTTAAGAGACAAAAACATATTTGATAAAATGGCCATCAGATGATCGCTCTACCATCCAGTGTGTAAACTGATTTTGGTTGGTTTCTCTCCCCAAAGCTCTAATAAGTACTCCTATCTATGCTGTGACCAGACACACTTCTGTGTGGTGTACCTGCAGCAGTAGGAAGAGGCGGGGCAGGTTTGCTCGCTGGATTCAGCTTTGGAGGTGGCTTTGCTGGAACTTCATCCTCTGAAAAATCACAAAACATATTTATAGTTGAGTGTGCTGCTGGTTGAAGCTTAAACTTCTCTGTTTTATAAGAGGATTGTAAAATGCAATTAAATGTTTGTCTTTATTCACTTTAACATTTAAGATTTAACTAAAAGTGTTTGTTTATAATGCAAATATGCAAGACCTGTACACAGGAGTCTCTTAAATTAAGTGAGAAATATGGGGAAAAGGAAAATATCAGTAGAAAACAGGGCAGTTACAAATAAGTGAAATATGTACAAATTAAACATCTGTAGAAATATTCATATCTGCAGATACAGATAATTAACTCAAGAAATATTTCTGTTGATTCTGATGTGTTGTTGATTATGCTGTAAATCCTTCCTTAACAAGCTGTATTTGTGCAATACAGTGGTCATCAAACAGAGGGTTGTTACCCCCGAGGGGGCTGTGGCAACATGTATATGGGCGTGGCCTCTTGAGTAGGTGTCTGGTCAACCTTGTGGCCTGGGACCTCTTGCATTCTGTTTTGTTGTGTGCCAGTCCTTGACTGTTACAGACTTCAGACCAGCTTATAGGTTGTTTAGCGCACAGTCATTTTCTGCCTTCTTAAATTGGTAACACCCCACCTTTACCCTTGACCGCTCCCTTTATAAGACAACTGCAATCCTGGGTACAGAAGGCAGTCATGTTCATTTGTTATTTAAACAGTGTGGGTGCAGAGTGTGAAGATACAAGAAAAGACAACAACACTGCATACCAAAACTTTTTGCAAGGGGCACACGATTCCTTCCCATAGCAAAATTGAAGCTTCTCTTGGAACATTGTTTTTGCTTTTACTTCGGATAAAAAAATGAGCCCTTGAATGACAGAGTGGCACAATTTTCAGAGACTGAAATTCATTTTCATTGTTCTTGAACATGTTTAAGTTAATAAGTTGTAATAAGTTGCCTTGTTTTTGTATTTAAAGTTTTGAGTGGGGGTTTAAAAAAACTGAAAAGGCTGTTTGCCCTGTCAGGTGGGATTTATGTTAAAAAAAAAAACATAAGTGTTGACATCGAAGGGAGGATAAAGCAAAAAACAATTGAAAATAACTGATGCCATTTATGGCAATAGCATCAATTCATATCTTTTATTGTCCATGATTCTTATTGTCTTCATGGTATTAATGTTGGTTATTGAGGTAACCTAATTGGAGATGCTTATAAATTAGAAGATGTTCTGTTGGACCAAACAACTTGTGGCAAGGATAATGAGTGTGTTCTGACCTGGTAGCACTTCGTAGATGTCTTCTATGTCCACATCGTCATACATCTCCTCGTCTTCATCTTCTTCTTCTTGGATGATGCCACACATATCTGCAAACTCACATTTTACATGATCACATGTACTGACCCACACAAATAACAGAATTTAAAATAAACTTTTTCACCTTCATTAAACCACATTTTTGTGCAAATGGTGAAAGTTTGTTAATAAAAAGGAAACTATTCAAACCTTTGATAACAAAGTCAATCTTTTTCATCCAGTCGACTGCCTCTTCCACAGATGACGCACAAAACTGTGAAATGAAAGAGAGGAAACATGAAAACTGTGGTCAGTGCAGCATGCAGCCCTTCATATATTAATTAACATAAACAAATAATACTGTGTTTATGCATATTAAAATGTTCCACGTGGAAGAGCCTGGATGTTTGAAACACTCATTTAGACTTCTTAAATTATGCATGTCAGGTTGAGCTGGTGCGGAGGCAGCCATGTCAAATGAATGAACGGGTTTCCTTCAACTAAAGATTTAATGATGTTAAAGTACAAATAAACCTTTACAAGCTTTGAACATGTAATGTTATGATGGCAATTTTTAATTTGTATTGCGAGAAGTTATAACTGAAAATATAACCACCTGATAGACCCGTTTGTCTTGAGCCGTGATCTCAAAGCAGCAGTCTTTCTTGGAGTCTTTCCGTAACGTGTTGTTCATTTTGACTGAGTAGCCCTCAATACTGAACTCGCCCTTCTGCTGTTTGTCTGTTAGAGCCAAGTAAACATCATTGTAAGAGCACAGACGTATGCAATGACATTGACAGAACACAGTATCACATATCCATCAATTTAAGTTCCATTTACAGGAATGCAAACAAGAGGAAAAATACTGTTATTGACAAAAACTGAAGTACCTTTCTCACTGCCGTAATAGTAGAAGGTCTGGTGGCTGAGAGCACACCAACGCTTCTGCCACTCAGTACCGAAAAAACTGTGATCTATGGAGAGAGGAGAAAAAAGGCATTTTAAGTAAATATGAAGCGTTTATTTTTAGGGAATATAGACAGAGATTGGAAAAATGAGCAACACATTTACCAGTCTTGAAGTTTTAATCCAGCATGTAAAATGTCTGTTTTGTGTTTATAGGTGTGGATGCTCTGGATGATGTTGCCATATTTTACATACATTTTTAGAGTTAATGTATTATTTGACTGTTTGATATTCTTTGAAGATGTGTTACATAGCCACAGTTGGAGCAAACATTCAAACATACTGTATCTGCAGAAATTTTCATATCTGCAGAAACTGATATTTATTACCTCCACCAGGAGGTTATGTTATTACCAGCATCTGTTTGTTTTTTTGTTTGTTTATTCGTTTCTCTGTTAGCAACATAACTCAAAAAGTTATGGACAGAATTCGATGACATTTTCAGGAAATGTCCAGACTGGGACAAGGAACAAATGATTAGATATTGGGAGTGATCCTGATCACCGTCTGGATCCGCCATGACGAAAAATGCGATTTTCATGAATAACTACTGCTACTTGTTGAACAGCCCCGGAAGAGCGACAGGTAAGATATAAGCATTACAGATTAATCTGTTTTCCATTTCTGAGATAAAAAAAAAGTTTTGCAGAGATGAGAGATGTAAAAAAAAAAAAAAAAAAGAGAGACAGATGATAGGATATACTGAATGCTTTGTTTGAAGATTTTAAGTCAAAGATGCTATGAGGAGTTTCTAAGTAATTAAAAAAATAGGTTATCTATAAATGCTATTCCTTAGCCAAGTGGCTACAAAACTATGATACTAAGTTTTCCAAAAATGGCTTGTTGTCACACATCAAAAACTACCGCCACGTAACTAGAAAGAGATACATTACCTCGACGCTTTGCATCCTGTAAGTTGTTGAAAAAAGAAGTTAAAAAGCAATGCAGAGTTCTGAGGAAGGTCCGAGCTGCATTTATTAGCATCACAACAAACGCACGCTTTGACTTGGGTCACGTCTTTTGGTGCGTTCCAGTTGTAGTCAGCAGTAGGAATTTCTGGGTTCCGAGTAGGAAACTGCAACTGGAACGTCCCTCGAAGTCGGAATTTCCTACTGGGAACTCGGTGAAACCTCGCCACCCCCGAGCTGACAATCAAAGATGGATGCCCCCAGAGTGAACAGTTATTTAGCTCCTGTAATAATCAATTTATTTGCACTTCTGACTGGGGTGTGTCACTCTAGATCAGCTGTATACATAGTATTGTTAGACTTATATTTACAAAAATGCTGCCATAGTGATAATCACATTCTTCATGTGATATTTGTGAGCAACAACGCAGGGCGTGCTAACAACAGCTAACAATAGCCTGGGTAGATCGGCATGTTTTTTTCCGACTTCAACTGGAACACCAATAAGTCGGGGATGTCACTCCCAGTTCCGAGGTTACTGGAACGCAGCATTACGACAATCGTCACACCTGCTCATGGGTAGCAGAGTTTTAATGTTGCCAGAAATAGATTCTCCTCATAGCACCTTTAACATTTACTATATTTTATAAATTTAAAAACAAATACATTAAATAGACATTAGAAAATACTTAGATAATGAGAATAGGACTATTATATGGGCTAGTGGCCTAAAAACGAATACACTATTTTTTCTGCATCCATAATCGGATCACCACAAAAATCGAATCATTCCCTCTATGTGCCATAACCAACTTCCCAAAGAATTTCATTATAATCCACAAGGAAAGTTTTCAGTTATTTTGCAAAGCTGGTCAAACGAACAAATTATATTATCCTGACCATGTGTGTACTAAGTGTGTTCAGATAACTCCTCGAAACATGTGTAACCGAGGTGTGGTTACAGTAATTGTGGAGGGTTGGTTTGGGCTATGGTAGTGGGCTGCATTATATTGCATACTTTACCTGGTGGCACCCCTGACCACAGCTTTATGCATTGTTACTGTAAAGCAGAGCACCTACCCTTTCTACGCTTCTCCAGGTATCCCATTTTAAAGACAGACGTCAGGTCCTGAGCTGCCACAGGTGGAGACTGCTGAGCTCCTGGAAAACAGTTTAGGAAACCCCAAAAAGCAAGGATCAGTGTTTTCAGAACAGAGGTTGTCACAGCACCACGTTAAAAGTTAAAGTTCATTATGATTCAAGCAAAGAAGAGTGTTCAGTTGAATCATGGCTTAAATTATTCTTTATTAAAATACAACTTTGTCCTGCCTTCCTATGCCAGTAAAATTAAAATTCAAGGTATTTGAACTGTAAAACACTTGAACTTAGAAAAATTAATAAAAATGTTTGTGCTGCTGTACAAAGGGAAACAAGCAAAGGTGTGCTATAACATTTTCTCATTATTATTTTTGTGTATATAAATGTGTAAAAGAACACAAGTTTGCTAAAGTGAGGTTGATATGTTGTACACTGGCAAGGATCTGGTAACACACTTTGTATAGCGATACAGGGATGATGAAATAATACATCACAATATATCCAGATAGCATGTGCAAGCCAGACTAATCTGGTTTGACAAGCTTTTGATAAGAGTGCATTGTGGCAAAATTGTTATTAATTTGTTTCTTCAATATCAACAACCATAAAGACATACAAATACTCAAAAGAAAGAGAAAATATACAAATACTGATGATGTTAGGTACCAGTAGTAGTCGATGGTAATATCAAATGCATTTTGTTGATACTGATAGCCAATGTAAGACAAGATCATAACCAGTATTATTTTGTATCATTTTAACAGCCTTTTAAAGATTTTGTATAATCTTCTCACACCTTGCTGTGGTTTTGTCTTTATTCTCTCACATAGATTTTGCCTAAAATGAGACTGAAATTTATTGAATAAATAAATTTTCACAAAGTATGTTGTTTTTGCTTGTTTGTTTCAAATAAGAAAGAGGACAGAAACAAGGGATTTCATCCAACAGAGACCATGGAGGGCGAAGCTTGATTTGGAAACCATTTCAAAGAAGAAGAAGCAACATTTAGTTTGCAACCTGAAAACTCATTTAATCAGCCTGGCTTTTATGTAGAACTTTATAACTTTAATGACTATCAGCCATTTATATATTTATGAGTATCCCTTTACCCTATTTTATTTTTTAATTTTATCTTTTAGCGTTTTGTTATATTTTTATTATTTGTTTATATTTCTTATAAGGTTTTTTTTTCGCACTTAAAATTTCAGATTTTCTTTTAATCAATTTGACATCTTTTGTTCATGTATTTTTAGCTTTTTGTTTATTCCTGTCTGTTGACACTTAGTTTTAATGCTTTCATTTACTCCAGTTTCTTTTCTTTACACTTTTAACAGTCTTTTTTTTTTGTTGTTGTTCTTTTTTAAATTGAAGCTATTTTGAGGGTGCATAGTGCAAAATCCCTTTGACATCTTCATTGCAAGTACAGTACAATACTAATTTGTGGACCTCTGCTGAGTGTTTATTATAAGTAAGAAAAATCCATGATTATTATCATTTTCATATTTTTATCTCTCGTCAGTGATTTTTTGCCTCTATGTGAAGCCCTTTGCAATCACATTTGTACTAAATGTGCTATGAAGATAACGTTTGATTGAACGCTCTACTTTGACCAATGGAAACCAAGTAGCGTGGCAGCTCTAGGCCCTGACTGGGTTTACCTCTTTCTGGAGGGGATTCCTCTTGCTGTGTGCAACTTCAATGCAAATGTTCAACTGCTGTGTCAAAGTTGTTTTGTGTGAAAGAGCAGCCATAAAGCTGGCAGCTGCTTGCAGCCAATAAACCCCAGACAGAGCCCTAAACACCATTTCACAAGGATTTCACTGATCCTCTACTTAACAGAGTGATTAGAAAATGTAGCACAGATACCAACAACTGAGTGTACAGGGTTAAAACTCCTAAGTATTAAAGAATGTTATGTTTCCTTCGAACTCCAGCCACAGCAGTAATTTTCAGTCCCCAGACTGTGGCTGGGGGTAATAAAGCATGCTCAGTTTGTCAAAGGGGTGGGGTAAAAAAGGGTGGTGGGAGTAGCAGTTGTGCCCCTAAACTGCTCCTTAAGTATGTTGCCAAGTTACAGCTGGAATGTCTCCTTCATTGTACCACTCAAAGTCACTTTCTACACAGAGCAGACCCACACATTTGTATATTTTCATGTCAAGATACCATTTTAAACACTTTAATCTGCAACGATTGTAGTTACTGCGTCAACTTTGAATGTCTGCCGAGTGTTTTACCTTCACAGGCTTCGTCATCTTTGTCTGTGCGCTCTGACTGCAGTGACTCGCCGTCGTTGCTGTCAACCTCCTCCTCCTCATCTGAGTCATCTCCGCCTGCAGGAGTAAACAGTGTCTGGAGATAATGGTGCATGTTATGGTGTAACATAAAGTTTCCCAACTCTGTGAGGGTGTCTATGAGTGCAAGCGCAGCTCATCTGAAGAACTTTAAATGAGTAAGGAGATAAAACTTACAGGTATATAAAAACATAAAGAAACAAACAAGAAGAAATAAGCAATGAGAAAACATAAGAGAAAGAAATGACTAGGATTTATTATTCCCCTTTATTTGTGTTGGTAATAATTATAGTTTTGGACACAACTTACAACAAATGATTAATAATTATATTTTTAATTCTTTATTTAACTTTTGATTTTTAGTTAAGCTGGACTTGTAACTTCTAAAATCCATGTATACCATATATGTGTGAGATCCAATGCCCTGCCCCCAGTTTTGTACCAGCAGTGTCATTTGCAAAAGACAGAGAAAATATCACAAAGACAAGCACTCACTTTTGTCCTTGAAATCCTGGGGGGAACTGTAAAGGAGACAGAGATGCCATTACGAAACAATAAATTAACAAAAGCTTAGAAAAGTTCACACATGCACAATTAGAACAAAATAAAATACATAAGTAACACAGATGGATATTTTCAGCAAAAGAAGATCATCTGGGAGCTCCAATTCCTCACTGGGGGGAGGGGGAACTTTAATTTATTGATATTTCTTATTGATATCTGCAAATTATTTTTGCCTTTCACCTCTTCATATCCTGTGTTTTTTTTTACTCTTTGTATTATTTCCCTGACGGGGTCTTCCCAGGGAAGTTCTGTATAATCTAATCTAATGTAAGGCCTTTAACCTGATGGTGTTAACATAAAAATATCAAAAAACACATATCTGACATACAGTAAAATGAGTATTTTGAGACCCACAGTGACACCTAAAAATTATCCAGGATCCTCTAAAACCACATTATTTACTGTTGTCTACCAACAATTAGTTTGCTGCTACATGCTCTTGTCATACTCTTTTCTGAACAGACTTTGTGATCCCAAAAAGCTCTCTACCAGTATCTTTGATGCATTTAAAGGCACGGATAAATTCTTAAAATCCAGAACCAGGCGGTGTAGTGAAATATTTAATCAAACGTTCCTAGTTCCTTTTAACACCAATTAACACTGAAATTGATTCTGTTGATCGGAAAATGTAGATCTTGGGTGTTCAAACTGTGACCCAGGGGTCAATTGTAGCCCATGGTTCTCTTTAAGTTAGCCCATTACAGGCTCCAAAATTAGGGAAATTAGTCCCACATGAGAACTTAAGCTTTACAAACTTATTACAGCATATAGAAGCAGCATTAATGACTTCCATTTGCTTTGTTATCTTTTCTATTTCAAGGTTCAATTTACAAAAAATATTGTTCTGGGGATCTACAAACAGTTTAAGCCCCTTTGAAGTTTGTTAGCTTTGTGCAGTTTGCTCTTTTATTGAGTGTGAAAGTGTAGATGAGCCACAAGCATCTCCACTGCCTCATAGGATAAATCTTATATTGGCCAGGGGTCCATACAGTTGTATCCTGAGATAACGAGAGATCCCTAAAATCTCATTAGCTACCCCAAAATGTTTTATCATGAGTGACTGTTTAGCTAGCTGAGGCATTATTGGAAAGAGATTCCAATTAATTTTCAGGTCACACTGACTTATGTTTTACAATAAATTCCATGTTAGAAATAAAAAAGGTGTTTCTGTAGTTGCCCATGTCTGCTGTGCACTAAGAGATTGGAGTATATAATTTGACACAAAAATCACAATCAAATGTCGATAAGATCAATAGGTCATGTTCTTACTATGTTTGTATTGGCTGATAAAAATAATAAAGACACATTGCAGACAACCATAAACAAAACTAAGGAACAACAATAATGCAGAAATAGTTTTTTTTATTATGAAAGATGAAGGTAACACAACAGGCACAACACACTGCCTGCTCTGTCAGGACAAAGAAAAGACAGAAAGACTGATATATGACAACAACAACGTATTGTGCTGGGTTTACAACACATGAAGAAATGAAGCTTAAAAATATTTGCATCGAGATGGATTCATGGACTTTTGTGGTTCAAATGCAAGAGAGCCTTTTGGATTCCTATGCTAGATACTCTATATCCTGTTACTTTGCTTTTTCTGGATGAAATAATTAATAATAAAGGTGACAATCCCTTCAATTTTGTTGTGTTTTTGAGGTTTTTATGTTAAAATAATCATTGTAGCCATATTTGCCATAGCTGCAGATAGTATCACGGCATTATAATAACATTTTCACAATCAGACAAACATTTGATAAGTCTGGGACTGAGGGTGAATCCCAATTCTACCCCTTAGCCCTGGTCTTACCCCTAACCCCTTGGTTTGCGTGTTCACATCTCGTGAAGTGGTTTCTCGAATCTCCGTAAGGCTAAGAGGAAGGGCTAAGACGAAGGGCTACACAGCCCTTGAAATGAAGACAGACTGGGACCTCACTTGAAACCAAGAGGTAAGAGAATTTCCCACAATACACCGCGCCTGCCAGAGGCAGATAAATGTAACTTGATTAGGTTTAATAAGAGGCATACACCACAGTCAAAATACAACCAGCAACATGCCAGATATAAAAGGAAGCATATTATTGGAACAACATCAGTATTAGCAGATAATTGAATAAGGATGTGATTATCTTTTTCAACATTTATGGAATTCTTTGCCGTATTTACAGATTATATTTTAGAAAAACTAATTGGACAGACATCCCAGGAATTGGCTGTATAATTGGCATAATGTACAAATGGACCATCATGGTTTACCACACCATCACTGAATGTCCACTTTATTAATCATGACTGTCATTAAGTAAATCCTTATATTCTGTTTCACATTTGTTTCTAACACAGACAGCCAATATAAAATAAACAGGTCCATTTAGCTTAAGTGGGGGTTTTGAAATACATTTTGGATGTCACAACAAATCCAATACTGTGCACCCCTACAACTATGTGTAAAAATACTGTGATGAGAGGAGGACCCTAGTCCATCATGTTTACCAGTGAATCAGGATTATAAAACATTATAGGAAGAGGTTTTCCAATGGATCATGGTCTCTTTAAAGCCTATCCCCAAAAGTTTACCAAATATGATGACACACACCCCATTGCAATGTTCTGGGAAAAAAACATGAACTGACCAAATATTTCACACTGTACAGGGCAAATGCTTACTCCACTTCTTTTCCTGAAATTCAAATACATAATCAACTGAAAACAAGATTTGTTTAAAAGATATGAGGATAATTACTTTGTGCCTTAGTGAAATGTCTACATTTGTCAGATGATGAACATGAGTGATTTTTGTGTGTTTGTTTGTTTAGTTTTTTTAAGGAACTTCACAACATGATTAAATTTCATCAATCAAATATGAACAATGAAAAGCCCTGGTAAAAAGTCTTACCTGATTTCCTCATTTATATGTATTTTTGACTGTGTTGTGCTGATTATGACCTAAGGTCTAGTGTTTTTTAATTACTGTTCAGAAGCTTATATCCTTTGTTGTATAAGTCTTGTTTGAATGTCTATAATTTAAAAAGACAAATTGTGATTGAAAAATATACCTAGTAAAAGTCCTTCCAAGTCAGGATGCACAACACTGTAAATCTGTTAATTTTTGATATGTCAATATTTCTGAGCTCCTTATTACCAACACCAACATTGATACTGATAAAAGGCATTTTTGTGAAGAGTGCAAAGCCTCCTCTATATGAAAATTGTCTGTGTTCTCTCATGGTAATCTTCTATTTGTGTTAGAAACAGACGTGAAGCAAGAAATAAACTTTTGCTTAAACAAATTACACTGAAAATGGTAAAAGTGGACATTCAATAATAAAGAGGTACAAGCCAGCTTACAGTCTTGGCTGGGCCCAGGGGAAGATAATCTGAGATCCCAACAACCAAGCAGAATTTTATTTTGAGGCCCCCCTCCCGATCTCCCAATCAAGTCATTTGAAATCCTGCTATAAACCTGGCTCAACATACTATCACCAACTGGTCGATAATGAACCACTCCTTTTTCAACTGAGATGAATGTATATGCAGTGAAATAGATAGTTTAAAAAATGACAATCGGGACCATAGGGAAATTTAATCTCCAGTCCATATCTAGACAGAATTATCCTCTCTTCTATCTCATTAATGCAGGGTAGAAGCTGAGGTGTTCATGCCGCACACAATTTTGCCTGATTTAATCTCCGCCCACTGAAAACAACTCGGACACCCACTTTTGGGCCAGGTTGAGAACCACTGCACTAGCAGATTGTATTTGGAGCTTGATTCTCCAAAGACTGTTTTTATATCATGGACAATACGTGATATCTCAGGATGAATTAATCATTTAGAAAACAGTGAGTGAGTGAAACAGAGGGTCAGAGCTGGACTGATGAAGAACGTTGAGTTTTGATTCATCAAAAGGCTGACTCAACATTTTTTAGTCTTTGTGTTCACTTCAACTGTGCACATGAGTTATCAAGACACCCTTTGATTTATAAAATCATACAAAGTGGCCGATGATCCCTCACTGTCCCTATCGCGAATGTGTGTGTCTTTACGTTCACTGGCACATGAAAGAGCGCACACCCAAAGTGTTTCGGGAGGCATTTAGATTAAATGTTCACATGCATCAGCTGCACTGTAAAATGACAGACAACAACAGTAATAGCCACAATATAAATGGAAAATATCGGGCCTGTAGTCCACAGAGTGGATCGTGGCTGACTGAACAGCGGACAATGCATTTTCTTGCGCAAAATGGGGCCCCCCACGGATCATGGGGCTCTTTGCACAGTGCGTGTTTTGTATTGGGAGGGGCGGCGCTGCCTCTCTCGCTTCACCGTGACTCTCTCTCACTCTCACACTGGTAGTCTGGCTCTGAGTCTGACCCACTGCTCTGGGACAGCAGACCCCTCCCACATCACCGCCCAGTTCTGGGCTCCCCCCTTACCCTGGGCCTGGGACAACATACCCGTTTGTCCCCGCTAGGGCATGATGAAGTAAATCATCAAGGTAAATGTGTATATTGTGTCAGTGTTTATCCAAAATACTAAATATAAATGACCAATTTGTCAGAGCAAATATTGACAGTAACTATTGTAAACATTTTCATTTCTGCCGATACCTATATAGTTTTGATGATATTGTGCATCCCTACTTCCAACCTTGCATTCATGCTTAAAGGAGACATATCATGCTTGTTTCTCCTTTTCACTATGCCAGACTAGGATGCCTGTAAAGCATTTCTGCCCTCGGTACAAGTCATTTAGTTCCTTCATTGCCCCACAATAGCGTTCTCAACATCCTCATTTTAGGCCATTATCAAGCTCTCGTTGAAACACTCGGTCTCAAGGCTGACCTAAAGTTACCTCGCAACGTCACAGCCCTTTGTGCTCTGATTGGTCAGTTCTATCGGGGGTAGAGCCAGCCTGTCCTTCTTCTTCTACTGTATTTTCCGGCAGGCTCAAAGCAGTGACCTCGTATTGAGTCCCCCTACAGGCCAGAGCTGGTAATGAGTGAGTGTGAGTTAGGGATCTATATACTGCTGCTGGACGAATGTGTTCCTCTGTGACGGTTTTGTGGCTAACGGACATCACAGGGGAGGAAGTGTTTTATCAGATTACTCCAATAAAAAGAAATGTACCTCGTGTCGTCACGACGATTTAAATATCGCGGACATCTCGCAATAACCTATTTTCAGAGGCATCTAGGATATCAGAAAAAATACAATATCTCATTTTTTGAAAATTAAAGGGGTGTAAGGTCTTGTTTTCAAATTTATTATATTATATGTAAGTATTAAATCATGCATCAGCATGATATGTCTCCTTTAAGTCAAACAAACATACCCAGACTTGACATCTTTGATCCTCTTGATGAAGATCTCTCTTTTTTCTTTCGCCTTCTTGCTGAGAGTTTCACCTTTTAATCCATCACAGAGGAAATGTTCAAGATCTAAACAAGCAAGACAAAAACAAGAGCCACTCAGTGGATACTACTGAAAGATGCCAGATACCTCAGCAGAACTTGAGACTTTTTACAGAGTTTAAACTCAACAACAGTCAGAAAGTTAACAAAAATGAATCAAAGAGCTCATTTTAGCTGGGATGGTAGAGGGCTCAGAGTCAGTCATCCATATTCCGTGTTTCAGCTTCCTCTTTTTAACGGTCTGCTCTTGCTGCAGATAGATGAGATGAGAAACAAAACCACTCGATCAACATCACCAACAAACCTCATTCATGAACATTTTACCTAAAATAAGCGCGACCAGCTCCTCGGAAATGGGTCTCATGGCTCTCTGTTCTTGGGCAGCAGTGGACGGTCCAGCTGAAGAGGAAACTTCACTAAACACGGAAGCATTCAGACACGGAAGTAACAGAGCTAATTATTTATCAGTGACCACTTATGTTGTGACACCCACGCTGACTGACGTTTACGGCTCCAGCTGACTGTGTGCGTCTGTGCGTAATGGCGATGATTGGAAGCTTTAATGGAGCTTTACAGACTAATAAAGTAGATCATTTTGTGTGATTGATTTCAGCTAATATTTCTCTGGCTCTGTAACTGACTCACTGAACATACTGGAGGTGTCCTTTTTATTTTACAATGATGCTGGCTCTTTGAGTTTATGAATATGTCAACACTGTAAATCTAAACAGGGGCCATTAATGATGAGAGAGGCGCTTATATTGCAGCTTGTGGAGGCTCCTGTGCCAAGATTATTCCAACAACAGAAGATACTCTCATGCACATATTTATAATTTTAATTATGATTTAATAACTAACTAAAGTCACAGTGGGGAAGCTCTGATTGGCATTGATAACTAACTTTCACTGGTTTTGTCCAGAATACTAAATAGCCTATAGGTTTCCTTAAAAACATGGTCAGACACAAGTCAAGAAAATATAGGCCTACACCAAAACTGTTGCGGGCAGGTATGAGAAAGAAAGGTTAATAATAAAACAAAATCCAAATCTGAGTGAACTTTTAGGTATTTTACAAAAAATATATTTCCTTGAAATATGTGGTGTTAAGGAGCCAACATTATGCTTTTGTGAGATTTATATATTCTGTAGCGTCATCTAAATGTTACCCTAGAAAACTTCTAGTCACAAGACAATGGATCACCACTAACTTCTGATTGGCCAGGTGCCACCATAGCCAGAGTAATAGGGCCCTAATTTCATGGCGCAGGGTGGTGCAGTGCAGGTGTGCCGCGCCGCGCCGCGCCTGCGCCTGCGCCTGGCCTACAAAATTAGAGCTCATAGTGTTGATGTTTATCCGACCCCTTACTAATGACTGCCTCTTATCTGCTGTAATATTAGCTTAATCAATCAAAAGAAACATATCATACATGATGTGATGATTATCTAGAGTTACTATAATGAATTTGTCATATTACTGTCATCCCTTTAAAGTTTTTGATATTGGTGCATTTTATGCAGTAAACACAACTTTAGTCACACTGTTAACGATATCACAGTAATGGGGGTGCTGGTTTGGTGGAGTGGTTAACAACCAGGCACCCCATGAACTTGTTTCTGCCAGTCCAGGTTCGAATCCCGCCTGTAACCAGTTTGCAGAGTGTCTTCCCCTACTCTCTCACCCCCTTTCACAAGCCTATCCACTGTCTCTCTCCTATCAATAAAGTCACAAAATGCCCAAAAATACATAAAATCAAAAAAAAAGATATCACAGTAATTTCACAGTAAACTACTGGCCAATAATTGAAGTAACTTAACAGTGTAGTAGAGTTTTTCACAGCAGCATAAATGAAAATTAGAATCAGTTGTGTTTTCAAAGCAAACAGTCATAGATTAACAGAAAACGGAAAGCGTTTTATAGTATAATATTGTGATTTGATAACACTTTATTTTAACAAGTCATACCATTACTATGAAATTCCAGTCAAGTGTTGTAAAATCATAGCATTATTCTGTAAAATTACTGCACAACACTAAAGATTTACAACAATTTGTTGTGGTTGTACAACACCTTACTGAGATTTTACAGTAATTTGAACGTGCATGACCATAAAATCTCAAAGTTCTGTTTTGATATAACAGTTTGATGCTGTCTAGAGCTCACAGTAGTCATTTGTGATTCAACATTTTTATTGAATAATCACCACAAGTTGTAATGAGTGAATTCCTGTGAATTTACAGTATGCATGCCTCAATTAAACGCTGTAGTTTAACATTTTTCCCATCATGCATGACAAAAGCCTCATAGCTATAATTCATTGTGGAAACTCACTAAAGGGACATGTGAAAACCTGTGGATTTTTAACAATGTAGGAACTTTTATAGCAGTGAGGTGTTTACACTAGACAGAAAACAGGGAATGCACTCCCAGTTACATGCCTACTGTGGGTGGTGATGAAGTGCAGTCACTTTTAAAGCTAGTTAGGCTTTTAATTGTCACAATGGGCAATGTGCTGTGTTGATTTTAAAAAATGCAGGTGTTTTACTTGAAGAAATTTACTTGAGGAATTGTAAAAGGTCTGACACACAATGGAAAGCTGTGTTGGTTCTGCATCAACCATGCTCTGACATTCTATAGTGTGAGTTATGACTCCTTTTTCTAAATGGGAAATTGCTCATTCTGTGATTTTTTCTGTCCTTTAAAAATAATCCCACCCCCCAAAAAGAAAAATAAATTTCTAGCTCTTCCCCCTGCACAAGGCAAGAAGTCTGCAACATCAGGACTTCTCCCGCTCCACCTATACAGTACCAGTAGCTGCCTGTGTTTTTGCAGTGACTGTAACTCACCTCGTGCGTAAGGTGAGTTACACCACTTGGAAGTTCTGATAAAATACTTGAAGGTTGAATGTTTTAATGCAAGAGCTTAAAATAGATATTAGGAGACTTAACTTACATCTTATTTAACTTTTCATCAGTTATTTTGCCTGATAAGCAAACCCATGCGCAGTATCTGGTGTTGAATTAGGAGGTGTCCTAATGAAAAGCTCCTTTCCTGATATTTCATCAATGACTTTGGAAACAATGTTATCCGAAAAGATTTCTCAGGGTAACAAGTAAATAGTAGAGTGGTCTTTTCCCTGAGGGCGAGGACCCTGAGAGTCTTGCAAGAAAATATGGGTGCATGAAAAACAAAGGTAAATGCTTCACATTTCTTATTATCCCTTCGAAAAAATTAGTTTCTTCAACTGTACAACAAGTATACTTATTTTATACCAAATCTGAGAAAGGATACTTGAAGTTTCCTTTTTTTATATATATATTTAATATACTTTAGAGTAGTGTAGTGAAATATACCTGGCATATACTAAAAAGTATAAGAAAAAGTTGAAGACCTACTAAGATTTACATTTATACTTAATAATAAAACTGACATGTACTTTAGTATCCTTTTTATTTCTTTCTGCCACAAAGTACTTAGTATATTTTGATCCATGTACGGAGTAAAGTCAAGTTATTGTGCTTATATTTGATTAAGCAGAATAAAAATGTTTTTTTTCACGATACACATTTGCTTTAAGGTATTACCCCTGTTGTAAATATACATTTCCAAGATCATATAGTGCTGGAGTTTAAAAGTTTACAGTAAACAGTTTGTGTGCTAAGCTGCATTCTCTTTATGTACCTTACAAATATGCACATTACAAACACATAATTTCAAGAAAGACGGACTTAAGTATACGTGTTTTATAAAGTATATATAAATTATAACAAGTAAACTAGTAAATAGCAATTAAAAAAGTATTTTTGTTCATAAATGTATACTTCAATAAACTCAAATGTGGACTGGAAGTATTTACCTAGTGGACTTGTAGTACATAGAAAAGAGTACTTGTATACTTGAAAGTTTCATTTTGTAAACTTAAAAATGACCTTATTAAGTATACTTAAGGTATTCTTTTATAAACTTAAAAATGTTCCAATTTAGTCCTAAGAAGTTTTGAATTACTATACTTTCTGTTGCATCACAAGTACATGGTCCATAGAATATCTGCTATACTTATACTAAAGCATATTTAATAAAGAGAACTTCAGGTATATCACTTTTTGCAAATGGATTGTTTCATGAAGGTTTTGTTTTTTAGGCATCACATTGGGCTGTGGCATACTGGCGTTTAGGAAAGGCTAAAAATACTAACTGATAGTTTTAAAGTGATTCATTTACAGCTGAAAAGTCCACACAGGAGCTAATACTGGTGCCACCAGTGTGCATGTAAAAGCTTAAAAAAGCTCAAAGTGTACCTCCAGGTTCATTCAGTCAAAATAATCCCTTGTCATATTGTTTGCAGAGGTGTCACTCATTCATTACTCATCTTCTGACAGCCAGTATCAACTGTTCCAGGTTTAAAGAGCAAGCCTTTGAACTATATACCCTGTTTTTGTTTTTGAGGAATGAGTCAGAGATGTCAGACAGGGGGATGTCTGAAGAGCTACAGCTTTAACTTGAGCTGCAGATGGTGGATGTTAAAAGTTTTTGAAACACTTGAAAGTTTCTGCCCTCATGATTTGTGATGCTATACACCCATAAATATGTTGTAAAGGGTCTTCTTTGTTATTAATCTCTGCAATTTCCTTTGAGGGGGCTTTCGTTAGATGAAAAAGAAAGCAGTTGATACTGATGCCGTACTTGACATGACCTACAAACATGACCAATGATATGAAGGTTGTTAATAGTAATTCATAATGCCTTAATTCGCTGCCAGGTGACAGTAAAACCTGTTACCTTTAAGAAGGTTAAATATTTGTGGAGTTTTTGCTGCCATTATTATCTTAGATTTACCTCAAAGCTCACTTTAAGTTTTTACAGTTATTACCTCCTCTTTGTGTTTTCTTGGCCACATTCACAGTCTTTCCTTCATGACATTAATGATTTTCTATACTTTTCCATGGCTGTTAAAGCACCTTTTTTATGATGTCACTTCCTGTTCAAAGATACCTAAGTAGCCAATAAATTCCTCAGACTCCTCTTGGTCATTCAAAACCTGACCCCCTCCTGACCTGGCAGCAGTTCCTCCCAGTTTGGAGAGGAGAGGAGAGCTGGCTTGACCTTTTTGACTTGTGGGTGAGAGACAGAAAGATCTGTTGCCACCATGTTGCATTTTGTTTCCTATAAAGTGTCAATCCTGCCATTTTCCTACAGCTGTATAACAAGCAGAACATGTGCAATCTACTCACTGCATGTCAGCAAACACTTTAATGTAATAAATATTTTAGCATGGTTATTTATTGGCCCTGTGTGGATTTTAGCTGGTGGTAATTTGGGCCAAAATTAACACTGATGTCTCTTTATGAGTTGCAGTTGGAAACAAAACCACCAAGGACAAGTTTAACATAGTAATGTTTTGATGCACTAATCCAAAGTAAAGGTGTAGGTTTGAGAAAAAGTGATAGACACACGGCCAAAACAGATGTTCTTAGCAATTTACAAGAAACAGATTTTTGATATATGATACATTTCACTGTAAAAAGTGCAGGGTGAAGTATTTCATTAAAGAATATCTGTAGCTTTTCTTTATCTCCAAACCCATTTTTATAGGACTTGTTGAGAAATAACAGGTATTTGGTTACAAAATCTCTTCATGATAAATTATGCATATCCTCGTTCTCAGGCACAAACTTCCTATATACTACATTATCTTAAGGAAACAAACAAAACACTTAACTAATAAAGGAATGAATATTGCAATTCATATTATACATCATTTATACATATTATGCATGTTGTCCTGATCACAAATATTTGTTTTGTACTTTGATTTGGTTAAAAGTTTATAAAAGCCATGCACCAACATGGTAATTGACCAAGAGCACTGTTTTATGAAATTAAAAGAAAGACTTGAAATATGGATGTAGTATGTTTGTGCCTGCAGCAATAACATTACAATTACTGATGATCACATCTGTGAACAAGGATCTTTTTTTTAAAGAAATAATATAACTTTCTTTTTACTAGGGATGGGAATTGAGAATTTCCCAATTTTTGGGGAAGAGACAAAACCAATTATCTTTATGCTCAACAATACCCTCATCAATTCATTGGTCAAACTTCTACAGGCCTGCAAAACAGTGCTATCAGGCTGTCATTGCAAACGACAATGAGTCAAGGAAGTAGAGCGGATGACATATTTCATAGGCCAACCAACAGTTGGCATTGCACTGGTTCCCTCCATTAAAAGTCTATGGGTCTTTTTAACTGATCTTTGATTACTGCTAATATTATGTCTGTAGTGAAAATAACATTCATAAAATTTACAAATGTTTTCATCATGGTTAACTTCACAAATATGCCCAACTTTTAGTAAGTTTTTAGACTGAAACATAGACAGTGAGAGTAAAAATTAATCGATTGTGGAACGACAACACTGCAGTTCAACTTCAAACCTATTACAGACAACACCAAGCTGTAATCTCATGGCTGTAGGGATAAGTTTTACTGTTTTTAAAAAATGAATAAAAAATGATGATGAGTTTGTTAGCAACCATACTTTTCAAAACACAATGTGGCTTTCAAGGGAGGCACCAGTAGTAGTTCAAGAGAGGCTATATTAGAAGCCTTAAATGTTGTAAAATAAAACCTTCTATGGATGTGTTCATCACCCTAATTCAGGCATTTCTTGGAAATGCTAATCTAAAATCCTGTATACTTTTGGCTGTGGGAACCACAGGTGCTGAAGTGTTAACTGGCATGAATGTCTGGCTGTGTAATTTAGCAAAAAGTGGAAGTACCAACAAAATACTTGAACTTTTTGTCAATGCAACATTGCATTAAACATCACAAGTGTCATGTGTTTGACACTGTTGACACCAAAAACACTATGTGAGCATAGGCAACACTGTATCACAAAAAAAATCCATAAAATATCAGTAGGACACTTTGCTAGGTATTTGGATTTATAAGCAGAACTGATTAAAGTGCTGATGTCGACAAAGTTGTGTCAATTGATCCACCTTTACTAAAATATGTTATAAAGCATTTATAACTTTCTTGCAAGATATGGTTGACATTACAAATGTGCATAAAGAATTTGTGTTTGTAGCCTAAAGACTGTGCTGGTCATCAGATTAAAAAATGGCTCATTGGGTTCTGTATTAAACCAAATCTGAATGCTTTTCTGCCTCCTGGGCCAACAATTATTTTCCTTCTTAGTCCATTAACTCCAAACAGCCCTTGGTGAAAGCCTTCATCTCTCAAGTAATTTACTAGTTTAATTCAGCCATACAATGTTGCTGCAAGACTCTGCAGATTGCAAGAGCAGCAAGATTAGAGAAGGCAATGTAAAAACATTTTATTGCCTGCTCACTTGGAAGAGCCAAATGAATTAATTCAAATGTTTGCTTTTGATCCAGGGAAATGCATAGGGGTGAGTTTGGGCTTTAAAAGAACAATTATCCCTCATGTTTAACATTTTGTGCAACGAATTGGTATGTACCACTGCCATTTCTTTTGCATGCCGTGGAATAGGTTGGTCGCCGTGGACACTTAAATATGTCTGAGCGCGTGTATGACAGAAAACTATCTCAGAAAAACAGTTACAAATATTGCTAAAATTATTTGATTACTGGATAGAGGAGAAGCTATCCTTGCTTCAGTGTCTACGTAACAGAGAAAAAATACATCTGAAATATTTTCTTACTTACAGTAAGTCTGCTGCTCACAGAATTGCCCTTGAATTAATTTCGCACATTAAATAAAAAAAACAAAATTACTCTTAAGTCCAAATGACTGTATTGCACTGCGGATCAGGCTATTAACAAGCCCCCCCAGTGCTGTGAGTTTTATGAGCGATAAAATTTAATTAGAGAGCCAAAAAAAGTCAAAGCTTTTGGCCCGGGATTTCCTACAGGCGATCTTTTAGCAGCTTCTTGTTTTTGTTAGACAAAACAACTAATGAACCTTTAATTGGTCAGATAATTCCTGGGAGTTTTATAAAAGAACAATAGGGACATTGAAAATAGATTATTTTTTAATAAATCTTAGACGAAAAACAGTAGACATACCAATACAACTGAGTGTGTAGTGTATTTCCGCTGTGTTGAAAAGCCTCTGTATTTATGAGGAATTCTTTGGGAAAAGCCTGAAATGTCAAATTCTGCTACAAAGAGAGATATAACAGATCTGTGTTCTGTAAAATTGGGTTTACTGTCCTTAACACTGCTCTGTTTCGGGTTATCAAATATGCATTACGCATAATTACGCACGGCCATAATTTATCTGGCTGAGGGCAAATACTCTTTCTTCATGCATTATCCTGAAACTTATCAACTCTTAAGATTACAGTCAGTGAATGAATACATATAGTCTCTGATGGGTTCAATCAAATGTTAGATTTATTTGTAGAAAAATATTTTGCTCAGCCATAAATGTAAAAATAAAATCTGTGAACGTTCTTTAAAGGTTTCATAGCATTTTGTTTTTTTCAAACTTACCTTATTTATCACATACATTCATCCCATCATCGTTGCTACACATAAAACTATGTTAAAAAACTGAGATGTGTCTGATGTTAAAATGATTCAGCTGAGGTTATACAGGTCGATTGTTGTGAGAGTTTCTGAGAAAAGATCAAAAGTTTCTGTTAAAGTCTGGGGACTCTGTGATGAGTCTGAAAAACTGTGTGAAAAAGAAGAGGAGAAAACATGAAGGTCCTGTAAACAGACGTCCAGGCCCGGGGAAAGTCCACCGCTGTCCGGGCCTTTTGTCGACGCGCAGATTGGGACTGCAGGAACTTCGTTGGGGGGATGTTGCTGGTTTTTCTCATTACTGTTCAAATGCGTAACAGCCGGACTTTGGAGCTCTCCGTGCGCAGTCTGACAGTGTTGTGGAGTCAAAGTCTTTTGCTCCGAGTGCTCCAAAAACCCCTCATTCTCTTCTTCATCGTCTCCGTCCAGTCCTGCGTATTTGCCCTCGCTGTCCCTGTTCTCCTTCCTGTGCGTCTGCCTCTTATGTTTCATCCTCCGGTTCTGAAACCAAACTTTCACCTGCTTCTCGCTTAAATCCAATAAAGCAGCTATTTCCACGCGCCTCGGCCTGCACAGATATTTGTTAAAGTGAAACTCTTTCTCCAGCTCCAGGAGTTGGGTGTTGGTGTACGCGGTCCTCAGCCTCCTTGATGCACCCTCAGGAGCCTCTGGTGAGTCTAAAAAAAAAACAAACGTCAGATGAAACCTCAGGCTTTCAAAATAAAACATTTCCCAATATTGCTGTTTGTATGTGGTGAAAGTTGTGGCGAGCAAAGCGAGAGCAGGAAGATTTATGGGCCCCGGTAGGTTATGATGGGTCTGCGTGGACAGGAGGGTGAAGATTAATGCACGTGCCAGCTGCTGGCCCGTGTAAGAATCATCTATCACCCTCCATTACTGTCAAACATTTACACTCTTGTACTGCATCACAAGTCGGTGCGTTACTTGATGAGATTAAGCGTGTTTAAATCAAAAATCCTGCCCCACGCTGCACAGGGCCGGTGGCAGTGGACGCAGCGCCCCTTACTCTTGCAGACAACGAGGAGCCTTCAAACATGGAGGGTATAAATCATTATGTCTTGCCTTGGGGGGAGAAGTACGGAGGCGACTTGTCAGCGGTGGTGGCAGAAATCTGGCTTCTCTTGATGCTCTTCTTCTCCTTCATCCACGGGTACTCTGCTGCTGGAGACGAAGCCTGCGTCGGGCTGCTGAAGCCTCTCACAGCCGCCTGCTGCTGCTGCTGCTGCGGCCGCTGCTTCGAGGAGCGGCTGCTGTGGCGTGGGTGGACGGCCGAATTCAAGCTGGGGATGCTCTGCTCAAAAGGAGGAGGAATCAGTGTCGAGTGTGAAAGCGCCGAGCTCTTGATTGATGAACTTTGAAATGCATCACCGACAGGGTTAGGGAGAGATGTCAGGCACTCAGCGAGCGACGGCTGGCTGTTGATGAAACCACTTTCTCGCCCAAATGCGTAATTCATCTCCTCCTGGATGTCTGGAAGACTGAGAGTTTGATCAAATTATTAAACAGTTTGTGTCCATAAAGTCATAAACGGGGTAAAGTCGAATAAGGAGACCTGTATGCCATAAAGTATTGCTTTCATGAGGACATGGTTGGAAATAGACCGTGCTGCTTGTCACATGATTTCATCTGCCCAATGACAGTTTGGCTTTTTTCTATCAAAAGGAGCCACTGTCCCCCTGTGACTGATCGAGAAAGTCAGAGGGGTAACGCCTCATTCCAGGGGTAGGGGCTGCATTATTAACGCATGTTGGGGGGTCAGCTTGTTCACTACTGCCCCCTTTCTTTTTGAGAGTGTATCCAAAAGAAGTGCTTTCTCTCTTTGCGATGACTAACTCCCATTTTCTCAATGATGTATCGCAAGAAAAACGGAGCCAAAATGTTCCTGTGCTCATGTCTGTTGGCTGCTAGAATGATTTGTACTTAAATACTTGAAATATGAAAAGAATAAATAGAAATGAGAGCATCAAAATAAGTCAGAACTCTAAGCCTGGCACATTTAAAAGGGTTCGTTAAGAGGGGTTGTATGAGGTACATGCACAAGCATGAATGTATGCCACAGTGTCACAGCTCAGTTCTCTCTCTGTTCTGAAAAAATCAGGACAGATGCTAGTGCTATATGTTGTTGTACTTGGATCCAAACGTTCTGGTAACTAAAAGAACTATAGGTGAAAACAAGACACAAAAATAGCGTGGGGTCATCACACAGTACAAGCAACCTGTTTAATATGAGCTCGATTTCCAACCAAATCACTTTAATTAAGCACTATTTTGAGGCATGGCACAACCTGCACATCCTTCTGCCACTTGGGTGGGAGGCTGACAAATGGTCTTGTCACTGGATAAGGAGAAAAGCCAGCTGCTTTGTATATTACTGACACACAGCCTCTATTTTCTGAAGGTGTACTTCACTTGTTGTCTGAGATATAGAAAGCACTTTGAGTGTGTGGATGCTGGACCGCTGGTGCATCCTCTGTTGTTGCACTGTCGTAGGCACCCTAATGTGGTGCAGAAATGTACATTTTTAATTTAGATGTTTATTTGCAGTTTGAGAAACATTTTTTACTCTCATGCTTGAACAGAAAGTCAAATATCAAGTATGTGTTAAACTTTAAGGCTCGCCACAGCAACATGTAACAATGCAGTACATGTAGACCAAAAGAAACAGAGTAACTTGATTAGTAATCATGCTATTAAACTTATTTTAGATCAAATCCCTTGTTTCATCAATAATTAAATAAAGTCAAACTATTTCATAATAGATTACAAGAAAAAAAGCAGCTGCTCAACGCTACTGAAAATTCTACAAATTGTCAAATTTTGGCACCACTGGCTTGCCATACAGGTGTAGGTCGCTGTGTGGGCTCTTGAGAGTATGTTGACAGTTATGAGCAGAATGGCCCCCTACAAATCATCTCAGCAGTCACATTTGCGTCTCATAACGACGCCCAGTCGTTATCTCGAGACTTTATTTGAGTGGGGGTGAGGGGGATACTTGGAGAAGCAGGGCTGCACCAGACACATCCAAGAACACGCCAAACAACCCCTCCCCCAATATACACACATGCACACCACAAAAGAAAGGAAAAGAGAAACACAGATATCAATGTAATTTTCAACAAGATTTTTTCATGATCCCTTTTTTCCGTTCCGGAGGAAAATCTAATTAAGCGGTCAAGGTGAAATCCCCATAAAACCACGTTTTGTGTCCCTGTATGAAAGTTATTTAATTGGTATTTGTCGCCGTTTAAAAGCTTACAGCTCACTGCCCTACATCCCATTTCATTTAGTTTATTTGGCCTGCAGGG
Source organism: Scarus forsteni (assembly GCA_036419115.1). Classification (NCBI taxonomy): domain Eukaryota; kingdom Metazoa; phylum Chordata; class Actinopteri; order Labriformes; family Labridae; genus Scarus; species Scarus forsteni. The sequence goes on along the minus strand of JAZDUH010000111.1, from coordinate 12,006,415 downwards.
AGTGTAATGATAAGCCAAGTCATCATCCACACACTTCAGCATTATTGGCTCTAACATGGCGGAGAGGGGAGAATGATTTGCCACTGTAGTGTGAGGCGGTGGAAAGGTGGGGATCTGAAGGCTGTTTATTGCTCGCGCCCCCAAACAAAGAGCCCTGGTAGCCTGCGCGTGATCAATCTTTCTCGCCAAAAGGTCTGACAGCTCCACTGCCCCTAAGAACACATTGAAACCATCCAACACCCCTTTAGATCATACACGAGCAGGAAGAGGACGGATTCAGTGGGCAGAGCTGGAGGAGAGATGGAGGATGAGACGCACGGCCATTACGCACCAAGATTTCACTTTTAAAACGCTCAATATTACTCAAGTAATATTGTACATCAAACTTCAAATCTCTGATTTTTTTTTATCGTTTGCAGAAAGGACTCAGTCTAAGAGAGGAGAGGAACTGACTTGGTAAGATGTTAAGAAAGGAAGGGAACAGCTTTAACACAAGATCAATTGTTTGCAGACGTGAGTGGGTGTTGGCATTCGGCGAAATCCCATTCAGTCTGAAACCTTTCGAACCCAGACAACAGGAGGTCCTTTAAATCCTGGGATTTTAAATTAATTATTTTTAACCCTAAAATGTACATGTATCATTTTACTGTATAATTCTGTTTCAGATATTTGATTTGCAACCTTTATACTATGCATCTTAATATTTTGTTTTGTTTTTTACAGCGAGAGTAATCTGAACGGGCGTCATATTTGTGAGATTAACAGGTCAATAAAGTTGATTCTGACCATTCATGTATTTGTAGGGATGTTCTTTTGGATAACGACTGATCTGTCTTGTTGTAGCCCATAGAATTGAATAAGCTCGCTCCGACTATGTAATGACCCTATAAAGCGTGTGCTGCTGTCTGTCATGGCAGGACACTTTTGCAAATGAGATTTTTTTTTAAATGTCAGTTAGATTTTTCTGGTTAAATTAAGGTCAGTAACAATAAATATTAACAATTTAAATACAGTCCAATTAATCTAGCCCTGTTTAAGGTCCAAGTTAATTGACAATAATTAACCACATATTTGCAAATATTATCCAAACTTTGCAGTTGATTGCATATAAAAATAATAGCTGTTTTTTTTTTTTCAAAAGAAGGTTTAAGGTGATCCGATTGCAAAGTTTATATGGATGCAGGAGTGGAAACAATAAGAAAGAGTTTTTTTTGGGGGGGGGGGGGTTACGGGAAAATAACGCACACCCTGTACTCTAAATGTGTTTCACTTATTTTTATACTGCTTCTTTGTTATTTATATTAGCAGTTTAAGTCCAGATCTGCATATAAATGCCACATTTGCAGCCTTTTTCTCATCAGACTGACAGTCGACGGTGTCTGGATGAGCACGGCACACGAGCGCGTGGCGCGTTTCCCTTATGTTCTCAGGCAGTGCGAGACATCTTGGAGGCACGAGGGTCCAACAAAGGACTGGCAGGATATTTAATGCCAAAATTTTATTTCATTTAGGTTGTGCAGTTTAACTTCGTACTGTGGAATCTCCTCGTCCATTTGTTTACAGAAATACTTTATTTATACGGTTAAAGGTGATAATCTTCATTTGTAACGGATATTTTCACTAACAGAGACCTTGTGCTTATGCAAATTTTAATTCTAAATATTTCATATTTAATAAGCTTTAGCTGCATGATACTTTTGTTGCTGTGAAATATTAATAACCCGCTCTTGAGTTGCTATTGTCTTATGTGGGTGTCTTAATCCTGAGAGGTGTGTTTGTCTTTTTGGGCGACTTTTACGCTTTAAAACCAGAATGTTGTTCTCATTAAGGTGAAACATTATATTCCTCTTGTAAGTGTAAACTGACATTCAAGGCGTTCCCTTCCATGTCCATTTTTGTAATGCAGCATTAAATAAACAGATAAACTTACGTGTGTCCAATTTTGTTGTTGCTTTAGTACAAAAAAAGATTTTTTTAAGAGCATCTAGAAATTTGTGTTACTACACAATTGCAATACGTGGATGTTTTTTTGTAAATTTTATTTGTCAAAAGTCTTTATTAAAGTGTTTATTGCATGCTTTCTTACCCACATTAACACTATTTTATATCATATCACATCATATTCAGCTGTGTGGGAAAATATCAGCTTGTAATTCATCTGGAAATTACATTTACAGCTGTGTGTGTGTGTGTGTGTGTGTGTGTGTGTGTGTGTGTGTGTGTGTGTGTGTGTGTGTGTGTGTGTGTGTGTGTGTGTGTGTCCTGGAAACAAAAGCCTCGTGTTCCCGTCAGGATATTCATTTCATTTTACAGTTTTATTTATTGAGCCGCGTGGAATCATGGGAAGATTTGACAGACGTCTGCTTCAGGCGCATTAAAGAGCCGCAAATCAAACTGCAGCGCGCGACATGTGCAGAAATAGCTGCACTGATAACTTAGAAACAACAACAAATCACTGATACGGTCATTCTGGGACATGTAGTCTTGGCTGTTAGAAAATCAAAGACGACATGATGATAAAAAAAGTGATCACAGGGAATAAAAACACAGGCTCATGTCATTCATGGTAATTTTTCAATTCGGCACAAATGTGCTGCAATCGCCCAGTGAGTAAGGTGAAAATGAATATTTAATTGCGTTTGGGAGGGTTTAAAACAAAAAGCATGTTCTTATATTTATGTGAGAATAATGAAAACTTCTGAGACTGGAAAACTGTTTTGGGATTTAATTTCCCTTAAAGCTGCAACAAGGAAATTGAAGTGTCTGAATTTTGGAAACCCTTACAAAGCAGCTCCTCTCAGATATTTTCTGTCCTGTTTGCTCTTGTGCAAGACTGGGAAATAAGTTTTCAGGATGTGATTAAGATATTTTATGACAAAGCTAAGGAGACTGCAGTAGTTTGGTCCACAGGTTAGCTTTTTAACTACAGCCAAACCATGTGGTGTTTCATGTATTTATCATAACATATTTTGATACCGTATTGGACCAAATGCCACGCTCACAGAACTATGAACTGAGAATAATTTTTGTTTTGTGTTTTACATTTAGTTTTAGTGATTCACATCAATTTCCCATGTGGAAGTTGTTTTGGTATAGAACGTTTCCAGGTAGTCTGTTGTTTTGTAATTGAACATCTACTATAAAATGAAATGTAGTAACTTTTATTTGAGCCTATGCTCAGCTTGCTAGCTAAATCTGTAGTAGATAGCATTAAAACTATTTATTAAACATGTCAGGTGTGGATGCTTTCACACTGCTCTTGGGGCTGGTTGTCACACATTATAGTGCTTATTCATTTTTTTGTTCTTAACTTGGCTCGACTGCATGTTTTGGATACCACCTCTGTCTTTTGTCATTACAGTGCACAGTGTCACTGCCGCTTTAAGGTAGGTGGACTGTCATAGCCTGGCTGTACAAAACTAAGGTGGCATCTTAACAAAAACAAAGTAGAAAATAGAGGGGATAGAGCTGCTGACCCCTTTGTGGCTTTCAGTAACATAGATGATTATTTTTTCTGAAGACGGTTGTAAGGAGTAAAACAACATGCTGTTTAAAGCAGAGAAGCATTTGGAAAGTCACTGACCATAACAGAATCAACAATGGGAGGTGTTTCATTTCTGCATCAATACCCCAACTTATGGCAATACTCTGACATTCAAAGGTCATCGGTGCCTCACTTCACGTTGTGTCTCAGCTCAGCTCACTTTTATCCTACTGGAGGTGATGTGAAGAACTGCAGACACTTCGTACAGTCCCCAGGAAAGGAAAACAACAGAGAAAATTCGAGCCGAGCAAGTACTATACAAACTGGAAAAGCCCCATAAGCAATTCACATGAAACATTAATTTACTTACCTTAAATGATAATCTAAGAAAAATGTTTAAGCCTCATTTAAAGCTCTTTATTGATGCTTTTGATAACACAAACTATACTGTCTTAATCAACACACACAACTATTCAATGATCACAACTTTACATTTTTACAGCGATGGTTTGATTTGATTTTAAAACCTATTTCACATCTCAAACTTACAGATGAAAACGATTTTATTTCCTTATATTTTAAAATCAAAAAACACTTTGTAAAGGGCAGGGACAACAAACCTCGCTCACTTTGACTGGTTGTCATCAGACAGTCTTGATGATAAAAATGTTAGAATAGAAGGGAACTAATTTCACCACAAGAGCTTGATCTTCAGTGAAATTTAGGAGTAATGATCATGGATGTGTTGATCTTGAGTTATGAGCATGAGAGTAAAAAGTGTGACAACCATTCTCGGTCTCCCCTATAAGTTAGGACATCACTTGTAGACATATGATTTATGCTGAGTTTTTTTTTTTTTTTTTAAAGTCAGGACTGATAGTTGAAAAAAACAGTTTACAGTAGGAGCAACAAAAAACAATTAGCTTTTCTACCACACAACAATCTATTTGAAATGCTACTTCTGATAGATTATTCTTATTGTGTAATATTTGTAAAATTCAAATTGGAATAACTTTGATTTGATTGAGTGACATGGTTTCATTGTTGTGTTATTTTTCATGTTCATGTAGACACTGTGCAGCTGCTAATAATAACAGTGTATGAGTGATATTTGGCATTCAGCCCATCATTAATCTCCTTAAAGTACAAAAGGGAGATAAAGGGATAAGTAATATAACAGCACAAGCTCATGGCTGGAACAAAAATAGGATACACATGGGCATAGAGAGTATAAAAATGATACATCTACAACATTAATGATCACATGCCAAAACCTCAAGATAATGTCTCCTCTGCAGTCTGCTCCAGGCTGAACCACCACTACTACATCCCACACAGCAAAGCCCCACTCAGCTTAAAATATTCTGTATGATTTTGTAATGTGAGCACAGAAAATCTCATCCTGCATTATCTTAGAAATAAAATATCTTACTTATTAATGATCTATGCCACCTACAATGTAAGCTACTGAACAAAAACATCCCCCCATCTTGTACCTGAATGTCTTGTTTCCTTTTATAGACTAATCAAAAGCACAATTACAGTCTGTTTTATGGCCAAATACAATCAACACACAGGAGCTGCGGGTATGTATTTGTTGTGAGGACAATACTGGGGTCCTTTTGTAAAATATGCCACAGAGCTGTCCTTAATACACAGAAAATAATTAACCCTTAGCAGCAAGGATCACTGGATGAAACTGCTCTTCCTGCCTGCACTCCCATGAACGTCTCCTCATGAGATCACTTGGGGCCTCCTCTCTCACCAGAGGTGTCATGAGGTTTGATGTATGAGGGGTTATAAGAGGTCACTGAAGGCAACTTTCTGTTTTCCTGCTGCATGGCTGCTCACACACATGCTTATATGAAGGCTGGACAAAAACTGAAGGTAAGAATACTACCTTCAAACAGTGCATTTTTCTGTCTAAATATCACCTTGCTGTCCTCTTTTTCCAATTCAGTTATGTTGTGTATTGTCATGTATTCTTTATGTCTACTATATAACCCCTGATGTTTATCAGGGGTGTCTAAACTATGTTCAGTGTGCAACCTGCAGCCCATGACCCATTTCTATTCTGCTAAACAAAATCAAATCAAAACATAGCCCCCATTCCAATACAGTTTTTGCCTGACTAATTAGTTTGGACAGTAGGCTTAAACTGAGACTGTGAAAGGTGAACATTTGAACAAGTACAATAATGATTAAAAAACAAACTTTGATTTATTGTGCCCTGATGAATGAGGACAAATAGATGATGGCAGCAGGGCAGCACAAATTTTGCTCATTCACACCATCTCAAGGTCCAATTGCACTAATCATCCTCAAACAACACGACTTAAAAGTTCGGCAGTTACGCCATTTTCTCTTGTTTGTGTCTGAATATACAGATAAGTCATCAGCGGCTGCCCTGTGTTAGAGTCAAGCAGGAGAAACCTTATGAGAGTAAGAAGATGGCTGAGTGCTGGACACCTTTTGAGCCCCTAGATGGTGAGTTCGACCATCTAGGGGCTCCAAGTTATCAGCGTTCTAGTTACAAAGTCAGAAAAACATGCCAATCTACCAGGCTATTGTTAACTGTTGTTAGCAAGCCCTGTGTTTTAGTTCACACATACTACATGAAGAATGTAAATAACACTATGGCAGCATTTCCATAAATATAAGTTGAACAATATTATGTATACGGCTGATGTACACTAGTTAGAAGTGCTAATAAACTGATTATTACAGGAGTTTCATAACTGTTTACACTGGGGGCAGCCATCTTCAGTTGTCAACTCCCTTGAGTTCCCAGTAGGAAATTCCAACCTCGGGGGGCGTTCCAGTTGAAATTTCCCACTTGGAAATTGAAAATCCCGATTCCCAGTACAACTGGAATGCACCACATGTCCTACTGGCTGACCACTTCCTAAATCTTTGGAGAGTCCTTATGTCCTTATACTTTACTCCCGAAATATTGACTTGATTTTTATCATATCAACTTTTTTCTTTACAGTGCATGATAATAGCATCCACCTCCTCCAAATATTTTTTTCCCAGAGCCTGTCCCTGATAATGGTGCTGTTCCCGTCTTTGCCGTTCTGAGTGTAACTTTGGTCCTGACCAGCAGCAGCAGTCAGGGCTGAGTAGGGCCTGACATCTGATCGAGGATCTTTAAAGGCCAGTGACCAACCATTTGCCTGGTTGAGATGAAGGGAGCTTGTTTTAAGCTTATTTAATTATTTGGTACACTTGATCTTAAACTGGACTGATTCTGCATACTACAAAACCCTAAAGCAGGAGTGTAACAAAATGGCCTCATACTTTTATTTCCTTTGATCAGCCCCTTTTGTATTATTTCCTCTATCGCCCTGTAGTTTACCTTATTTAAGATCATATATTACATTTTGTCATACTGTACTTGTTTGTCAGATTTACCATGGGTCATATAGTTTGTCGACACATATGCATTTACTGTATGGTATCAGGTATTGTAGTTCATACTGTATCCTAGTGTATATCATAGCACACTGTATAGTATTGCACTGCAGTAAACATTATTCATTATATATTATAACATATCCCATAATAATAATTGCTGGACCGACTCACTGGTCAGACGAGGCTTTTATCTGCTTGTTCTCCCTGTGCATGTTTACAGAGTTTTCTCCAGGGCCTCCTGTTTCCTTCCACAGAACAAAAAACTGCCATTTAGGTTGACCGGTGACTCTTAATTGCCCTTAGGTGTCTTTAGGTATAAAGGGAAGTTTGTCTCTTTGTGTTGGCCCTGTGATTGACTGGAGACCATCTCAGGCCCTCTTATCATCAAATGTCAGCTATGGGCCCAGCCTCCAGTGACCCTGCACAGAAATAGATAATAAACAGGTGTAAATGTTGTTTAAGTTGCATGTTTTTCTATCACAAATTATGTGATTTGTATTATTCCATACAACTTATAGTATATCCTATTCTGTTTCATTTTGTCAGTCATTTGCTGTTGCATCATTGAATATTCCTACTGTATATCCTATTATTCTGTGTCATTATCTATATTGTATTTAATGTTCTGTTATTTTGTGCAGTATCTCTTACAAAGTTTATTTAAAATTAATGAATCTTCTTGCATACAATACTGTATTAAATTGGATATCTTTTGAGTTGTATTCAATATCACCTCTACTGTATCATGTCCTATGGCATATTGTCTTATACCATATATTATACCGTACACATCATTTATCATTTTGTATCACATTATATTGTGTATCACACATGTTTTTTTATACTGTCTATCAAACTGTATCATATCTAAATGTGATTGATACTGAGTTTCACAGTGATGCACTGTAACATAAAAAATGTTGTTTATTACATTGTAGTGTATATTATATTATTGTAAATCATATAGTGTATCATTTTTGTATTACATTGAAAATCAAAAATCATTTTGTGTTATATTGTACATCATGTTTTGTATTGTGTTGCATTTTATTGTTGAGGGGTCTTATTGTATTGTCCTGGAAGTTGTTTGATAGATAGCACTGTATCATACTGCATTAAAAGCATCATATGTCAGAATTGTTTTTTACAGCACATTGTATGATTAATGTTACTGTGTTGCATCACTTTATTCTGTGTAAAAACTTGAACATCAGGTGCCAGTATGTCAGAGTGGTAAGAAACCAGTCCAAACCCACAAAATAATATAAGTGTGTTTTATCCTGGATTAAATTGTATGTTATATTGTTGTATATCATGTTAGTTTTAATTGTATATCTAACATATTTTATTTTCACTATGCATGTTGCATTGTTTAAATGTTGTTTATCATACTATATCACATTATAGGCTGTTATACAAGAGTGTTTTGTAAAATGTGTTTAAATGTCTGATACGTCAAATCATTACATTATGTGTGTTGAGAACCTTTTCGTGTTTGTTTGTTTTGTAAATTAAAATACAACTAATTAGGAAACATTTACAGTTTCCACAGACAGGAAAAAGGAGACCTAATGAGCTGCATGTGTGGGACCTCTGTGTGGAGGAGAGGAGTGCAGGGGTGAGGTACATGTGGAGGCGCAGGGAAGTTGAGGGGCGTTCAAGGGGAAAAAAACAGGGAGGCAGGGGAGGTTTTGGGAAGGGGGAGTCACCCCTCACTGTTTAGATCCCTTTTCAGATGTTTGTGTCTTGTGAGGGAGGGTAAAGATTTACCTCGAAATGCATGTTGTTTAAAATATGTTTGTGTAAAAATGGTGTCAGTCTGGGAAGAGATTTGAGGTATTACATTTCTAGAATATAAACTGATATTTAATATCATATTAAATGAAAAAACATATGAACAAAATATCTGTTTTTCAAGTTCCTTTACATACACTAGTGTGTTCTCGGCATGCACTTATTCCAAAAGCATGGTGGAGGACTTTGATTCACGTTCTTGTGCTTTCTTCAGGCGCAGCAATAAAAATTGAGGGAACCCCTGGCCAGACTTTAATGAAATAAGAATCCTTCAAAATTAATTTATACCACAGAAGACGATAAAGTCAAAACGAAAAGGCTACGCAGCAGGGAGCGATGATCTACAGCGGAAACGACACTAAAGGTGAGGGTCTGTTGTAAGTGGGGAATGGTTCATAGTGTGCCCTGAACGCATCATCATGCAGTGATGACTGTGAGATGAGCCGCTGCCTCCCCCTGCTGGTGATCAGGGTGACGCAGCACCGCCCATCAATAACATGAGGACAGGAGCCCTTTAACTGTGAGGCAGCCGTTTTGGTTTTTTGATTGATAATGAGAATATGTACACTTTGTTTGGACTCACTGATGTTTCCTGTCACTTTTTCTCCTAATGCGGGCTGTGTGGTAGAGTTTTGGCTTTTTTTTCAGTGTGTGAGATCTGCAGTGCAAGTGTGTGTGAGTGTTGGAGGTTATCTGTAAATAGGGAGGCTAAAATGCTCTTCAAAAAAGCTCTCAGAACAAAACTGATCAGTCCAGGTTCAAATTATGGGGTGTTTTTTGTGGGGTGTTTTTTGTGTACGTGTGTTTTTTTCGGGGGCAGTTATTTTTTTATTATTTTTTTATTTTTTTTCTCTTATCAGAATTTTTGGATGTTCAACTTCCACAGTATCTAATACAGGCTTATACTCAAGTATTTTAAAAATAGTTTTACCTCATTTAATTCTGTCATTTTAATTACAACTAAATATTAAATATTTTCATGAATAGCAAAAAATATATGTTGTTACAAAGTAATATTTTAAAGATAAATCGAAGCTGGAAGACTGTTGCTACAGTGCAAATTGGTATTTTATCAGTTTTCAATCCAAAGACATACAAGATTTTTGTTTTGCCAGGTCCAACCTCCTGCTATTTGGCAGCAGGCGTTCAACCACAAAACTCTCCTTCAGTCTGCTACAATTATTATAGTTTCTGTTACAGGGACATACAATAACGAAATCCGTGTTGGGACTTTACATACAAACACTGAATAGAAACAGCATTTTGTTTGTCCAGTAATTTAAGTTCTCAAAGCTACTTTGGGAAAAATAAACTATTTAGAGGAAAGAAATCGTAAAATATCACCCTTCCATTAGTAATGCAACATATACTGTAATATTTCACATTGTTCCCCTGATATCACGTCAAGAATTGCACGAGGCCTGCTCATAAACTCCCCAATTAACTGTATTAGCTTTACAAATATTGATGCATTATTGTTGGTTAATTAAGCAGAACATTTCAGATTACTGTGTTTCATTTTAGTATTAATATTAAAACAACCAAGCTTTGAATCCCTTACCTGCAAAAACAATAAGCTGCATGATGTCATAATAATAAGACGTTTGCAAAGTTAAATAAAATCGAAAATGAAAAAAAAATCTTAAGGTGTTCGTACCCCTGTCACTGATGTTCCAGGGGTGTTGAGGTGCATTTCGGACAGATTTCAGAACTCCTGTTGAAGCCTTAAATGCCTGTAGTATAGGCTACTTGTGGAAAAATAAAAATTACAAATAATTCAGTTTGCATTATTTTCCATTTGAGGACCAATAACTGGAAAATCTAAAAAATATTTTTAGGAATTTTATAAATTCTGCTATCAAATTCATTGAACATTGCGACTGAACAAAGTGTGTTTTTCTCATAAATCAATGACATTAAACTTCAAAAATGTTGCTTCTGATAATATAAAATAATTTTGCCAAATGTTTCTACAACAGAGATCTGCGTTAGCAGAACAAATCTCAAGATGCACTGATGGTAAATGTTCCTTCGTGCATGTGTGTGTGTGTGAGTGTGTGTGTGTGGATGTGTTTTGTCCTCGGAGCTCAGCGACAACACAACAAACGGAGCATCCTGCACAGAGACACAGAGACAGTCTAATTGTTGGCTGAGGGTTGTAAAGCCATTAGACTTTTTAAGACAGACCCATCTGCAGCCCTGCAGAGCCCACACTCCTCTGGGTGTGTGTCTGACAACAGTATCACATATTTGAGTGTCTGGCCTGTTGGAGGAGCTGCCTGAGTCTCTCCACGCTCTGCTGTTTCACACCTTATAAACAGAGCAGCCTGTGGTTTGTTTTATTGCAGGAGGGCATCTCGTTTGTGGGGCGTTCAAAGGGCCGAGAATGTCGTACGAAGTAATGATACACAAGCTACAATTAAGTGCCAAAGGATCGATACGATAAAACTGTTTCTCCGTGTAAACTGCTTCATAGCCACGCTGAACTGAGAGTACAGAAAAATAACAGACCCTACCTTGAGCCTTTTATTTTTTTAGATTTAGCTATACAGCTAGCCGACATGATAATACTCCAGTCAGCTCAAACGCACCGCGGCCATTTCCCCCTTAGCTAATCTTTGCTAATATTTAGCTGAACAGGGCGCCCTGAGAGCTTAATGAGTTATATGTTTCCTTTGTTTCGTTATAAAAACAATTTAAAATGAAGCTATAGGAAATAAATTGACACAATTTTACCTTCGTGCTAGTGGAGCTGAAAAATCCTAACATAGGGAAAAACACAGTGGACAGCCATCCTGACACCTCAGGTCGAAGGTGACAAACCGGAAATCACGAGTCTGTTATACATTCAAAATAAAAGTCAAACAGAGTAAAATATGCACAAAGACGTAAACCCTTTTCATCTTATATCACTTTTTTTTAACAATCATGGGGTTTGGGAAAACTCTTTAAGTTTAATTTGTCAAAACAAATATTCAAATAACCTTTTGTAAAACTGTCATTTATAAAAATGTTCTGACACGTCAGTCTCAGAAAAAAAGTTATTTAAATTAATGAAACATGTTAAGCCTACAATGCCTACTGAAAAAACAAAGCGACAGTAACTCACATAGGTCTAGTTTCTTTCCAATTTTTATGGAAGGATTTTGGTTTGATTAAATATGTAGGCTATTTGTCATAATATCAACCTAAATTGTCCTGAATAAATAAGTTGATGAAAAATAATAATAAATTCCCCATGTTCTACTGAACTACTCTTTATTTAATTTCAGATGAAATCAAAAAGGAGGTATTTGAAGTGTGCACACTGTTTCCACAAATGGATCAAAAAATCTAACAATTAAAAAACAGTTAAATTTACAAAAACAATAAGTTAAATATTACACCAGTAGGTAGCTGAGAGACATTCAGGTAGTCGAGGATGTTTGCATGCAGATAACAAGTTTTCTCAAATATTTTACAGTTAGTTTTCCATGTTTGTGCAACAAATAGGCCTACAACATCACAGCTAAATTCTGACGAGACAAACATGAAATACTACAAAATAATGCAGCTTTGTTTTAACAACAGAAACTTTACAACAACATGTGTAAAATGTCAGGAATATAGAGAAGAGACTCCCTCTCTCTCTTTCTTTCCTCCTCAGGCTCTCATTCAGCATTAGTTCAAAATCAGAGTTAACTATTTCTCCGCCGGTCTTTGTTTTCTTTCTTCATCTTCATCCTGCGGTTCTGAAACCAGATTTTCACTTGCCTCTCTGTCAGATTCAGAAGTCTTGCTACCTCGTATCTACGGTCCCGGGGGAGGTACATGTTAAACAGAAACTCCTTTTCCAGTTCGAGGATTTGGTGCTTTGTGTAGGGGCAGCGCTTTTTTCTGGTGGGCTTTGCGTGCAGCCAGTTAGATGAAGGGTTATCTGGAAACAGGGAGGCCACAATGTTCTTAGAACAGCATTCAAAAACAAGATAGGTAAAATGAGCTTGAATACTGGAGCGCGTGACTGCAGTATCTGATTGTGCTTTTCCAAGAATCTCACAAAGTATGTTCAATTTTATATGTAGCCTACATTTGTTATTATAAAACTCTCGACATTATCCCCATGAGCTGCAACAATGCTGCTCCTGTCCATTCAACATGCCATTACGCACCGTTTAGCTATGCCATTTGCAAAACATAACACAAGATCTTCAAACCATGCATGAAATATCCTCTAAACTCTATGACTTTACAATAAAAATGGAAACACTGCTTGGCTTACTAGCATCCGTGTCGGTCTTGTCCTCTGTTACTGGGCTCTCCTCTTCCTCCTCTGCAGATTTTATAATGGTTTCGCAGGGAAGCTCCGCCAGCGATGCTTCGTTTCCAATGTCAGACAAAAGCGGCGTGTGCGTCTCCAAAGTTGTGCATTCAGCACTCCCCAACATAGGCTCGGGTTTGATCTCATAGTGCATGGCTGTCGATGGTAATCCGGTCAGACAGAGGGACGCGGACACCGGATCAAACGCCCAGGAGCGCGTAAACATGCCATCACAGTCTCCGCTCGCGTAAGGGTGATGGATGTAGGTCGGAGCGGCTGTGTTTGGAGGGTGAGCCGAGACTGGACTCCAAGATCCACCAAATATAGAAGATTTTGTCTGCAGAGGGCACGACTCCTGTCCGCCATATTCGGTGAGCATCGCCTGCTCCACCCCTGCAGCTGATGAGAATCTGGGTGTCATGTCTTCCTGCTCGGACAGAACAGGCGGGTCGATGTAGAAACTCGTCCCCAGCGTCGACATTGTTCCAGAAATGCAAGAAAATAGCGCGTTAAAGTCCAGACAGGCGGAGGAAAAACGAACTCATTGCATTAAATGTGCCGTGTTCCTGCACCAGAGAGGGGGATCAGTGCGTCCAGTAAGTTGAACCTTGCCCAAGCCTGGATAGGGCGCCCTGAACACGTGACCGTGGGACAGAACAATAAATAATAAATCAGCCTGCTTCTCAAGTAAATGGCCACCATTTTCCCCACCATATTTTAATAGCAAATCCCACGCTTTTATTGGGGAATTTTCCGTTTTATAAGCAATAAACATTATGATTTTTGTCGAGATCTCACGATGGCGCAATCGAACACAGACGTGATAAAGAGGTGAACAATGGAGAAATAGTTTTTTTAGCCTGTCGTTTTAAATCAATCATCAACATTTTACATAACATAAAATATCTATAAAATTAATGGATAAGACTTTGTATCTTTGAAAAATAAAAGGGGAAACGTCAAAATAACGCATATCCATAAATCTACTCTAAGAGAGTTAAATATGGTTCCTCTCTGTTGCTGCCAAATACAGCATTTTATCACTATTAAATAAGATTAAAAAGGAGGCTCTACTTAAACTACTAAATTTCACAGATTTATACAAGGTATGGGACAGCGTCCAAGATGCACATTGCTGCGTCTGCGGGCTTTGAGGTTTGACTTTTGAAGGCAATCTAAAACGGAAAGCAGGGTGAGGTTATTTGGGTGCCATATAACAGTCCTTTTATCACGGGCAATTGGGGTGTTTTTCTTCAAGTTACAACCTGGCTGTCTAAGCTAAATATCACCAATAAAGCTCAGCCTTTGTGTCCTTTCTCTGGCGCAGGCAGACGCATCCGGCATTTCCTACGGCGAGGCAACTGGAAGGCTGCAATGATCATAACCGAGGCCTTGTCTGTGCTTTTCCTCCTCTGCTGGATACAAATGAGCCTTAATCCGAGCATTCTCCGGCCTCTAGCTTTCACTTACTGCTCTTAAAGACAGACAATGGCTCAAATATCCTCCAGAGAGAGTTTTGATATTAAAAAACACAGACTTTAAACATTGTAAATGCTGAATCATCACGTAAAACCAATTTGTTGGACACAAATGATCCTTAATCCGAGCATTCTCCGGCCTCTAGCTTTCACTTCCTGTTCTTTAAGACAGAGAAGGGCTCAAAATATCCTCCAGGGAGAGTTCTGATTTAAAAAAAAAAAAAAAAGAAAGAAAACTTTAAACATTGTTAATGCTGAATCATCACGTAAAATCAATTTGCTTGTACAAACCAATTTAACATTTGAGTGGAAATTAATTTGAGACAAAATTCTTCCTTTTTACGCACAATTAATTAAAACTTATCTGTGCGTTTTGGGATACGATCTCTCTGTGTGTAGAGCAGCAAGATTAATAAACCTGAGGTTCAATTAATTAAAAGGGATTCACTAAACACGTAGCGATGAGTTTTACTGAGGTAATCAAGGCAGTTTCTTGTTGTGGGAGAAATATGATAGCCCAACAACATGAGACTACCTAAACCACTCAACAGCCCGCTCTCCATTGCAGATACAACAGTAATGATTCCAAACAGTTATGCACCACATATCTTCTCTTCTTCTGCTGTTTTATATGTATATATAATGATTCTTAATAAGCAGAAATTATACAGGGTCGTATTAGTTCTATCTGGATGCAGTTTAAAACAAGGAGATAATTTGTTTTTGTCTCAGGATATTTAGCGCGCAGTATCTTAAACTGGTTGCATATAGACATGACAAGAGATGTGAAGACACTTGCATGTTTTAAATGATTTTTTCCTTATTTTAATGATTTTTGTTTTTTAAGTATAATAGAATAGCATAAGAAACATTTTTTTGAATTTCTGTGAATCACAAAAATGCAAACAAGTGCGCACTGCAACCAGACATCCATTACAGGTCTAAACTTTGAAGGACATCACCCTCTAGTAGCCTAAGCACAGCCGCTCCAAAACACAGAGGCATTAGCACCAGCATGCACAGCTTTGAGATTTAAACTGCTCCAGTCTGACTCTGAATGAAATAAGAAGTCTGCAGTTACAGGGATGGTTTTATTCATTTGACCAGCAAAAAATGTGCAAATTTTCATCAGACCTCAGGGCTTTCTTTAGCTGACACGTTAAGGCCTTTACTTAATCTGTAACACAAGTATCCCATGGGTGTGCCCAACATGCAAGGTCCAATGATTCCCCTCAGGTTGAAAATACAAAAGTACAAGCCTGAAGCTCGGACACATTGTGGTCACAGTCTGAACATTTTAAACACAACGATACAAATGGAGCCATTTATAAATACAACAGACATGAACACAAGAAATAGCAACGATCAATAAGTTAGCAGTAGGGTCCTGTACTTCCATGGACATGGACATTCTCACAGTTGGATAGTGGGGGTTCTACTCAGGCGCCCCGGCCATGGATGGAGGAGGCGGACACACAGAGTCTCATGAGAAACCGAAGTTGTTGGAGAGCTCTCGGATCCTGTTCTCTCGGCTCATTTTTTTCAGTTTCATCCTCCTGTTTTGGAACCAGATTTTGACTTGCCTGTCAGTGAGGTGCACACTGCGGCTGATCTCCAGACGTCGCTCTCTTGTCAAGTACATGTTGAAGAGGAACTCCTTCTCCAGCTCCAGAGTCTGGTGTTTGGTGTAGGGACAGCGCTTCTTTCGGCCACTCTTCGCTGTCAGCCAGTTGGCCGTGCTTTCTATTTTCCCCTCTCCTGTGAGAAAAGAGACAGAATGTCATAGGCAACAGGTGTCTCAAAAACAAACATTTTACTTTATTATTATTATTATTTTTAGATATAGTGGTCAAAAGAGTTAAACTATGAAATAAATATAATCGTGACATCCTTCTAAAATGCTACAATAAAAATGTACAGTATCCCTTTAATGGTAGGCTAAGGATAATCTCTAATTTGAAGTGGAACCATTAAAAATCCCCAGATATCTCAAACCACATGACCAGATCTCAAAACTGTGACGCTAGGAAAAACAAAAAACACCAGATCCAGAGCCAGATGGGGAAAAACTTCTTTAGTGTTGCTGCACCCATTATGTGGAATAATTTCCAAATGACTGCTTGGCTGAATTACTTTGTATCATGTGCTGTTTTAAAAGCCCTAGTTTATGAACTACTTTTGCAAAGTGATTGCAGCGACACTAAAATGAAACTCATTAGGTAGAGCATGGATCTACACGAATGAGTGTGCGTTATGAATGCATTTGTATTTTTCAATGTCATATTTAATTACTTGTTCTGTCTTTAATTGTATGATGAAGTGCACTCCTGGAAAAGAGATCTCGGTCCCAGTGGGGTTTCCCTTTCTTAAAAAGAAGGAAAACAAAATATCCGATTAAAGACTCCAGATTAATCTAACAATTAGTACTATTTTACGCACCGCTACAGATATGTGTTGGTGCCGAATACGGTTGTAATTCAGCATTTTACAACAAATTATTTTTTTTCTCTATTAAACAGCTTTACCAGCAGCAGCCTGCAGCAAAAAGCACTTTTATTAAGACATAAAACACAAGCTGCACACTGTGCTAAAATTATATAAAGGCCTTTGATGCGAGGACAACTGCAGGACAAACGGGGCAGACATGACTTGTTTTGTTTTGAATTCAATGGGTAAACCGTGATATATTTATTCAATGTAAAATTTGAGTGCATTTGAAGATATAAATCTCAGGTCGTTTCATCTGAGCAAATATTAAAGGCCTGTTTAAATAGAGCTGTGATCAGACGACAATTTTGCGGTGTATTTGTTGTCAGAGCAGCTCATGCAACACAATAGCTGTGATTCTCGGCTCTGATTGGTCACGTTCAATTTTGACCCATGTCTAATAAAGCTGTAAATACCCGATAAACGCGCACCTGAGACCATGACCTACATTTATAAGGGTGGAAAAACAGAAGTCACGCCTGGCTCCCCTTTTTGGCACAGGAAGCTTTTTAAATACATGTATGGCAAATAATTTAGTTAATTTTGCAACATCTTCTCTCTTCACCTTTGCTGGTTTTCTCGGGGCTCTCCACACCGCAGGTCTCAGCTGGCTCAGGAGAGGACGAGCTGTCTGAGGAGAGCCGGCTGTCCTCCTCTCCGGCCGGGGCGCAGGGCGCAGGAACAGGCGCCTCCTCGTGGCTCTCTCGCCTCTCCGGTTCAGCAGCAGAGGCAGCCTGGGAGGGCTGGCTATCCGTGCGCGCAGGTCTCTGCAGACTAAAGTGGGTCATGTTTGGCTGGACATCTTGGTACAGCCTGGAGGAGGATGATGTGTATGTCTGAGACAGACGGAAATAGCCGGGGACCGGCAGGCTGCTCCCGGTGACCGGGCATGATGCGCTCGAGTAGGAGATATCTTCTACCGGTGCTCCTTTAGGACATTTGTCTGGCTCGTAAAGGCAGTAGGCGCTCTCCTCCTTTATGCTCGGGGAGAAGGAGCACTGAGCCAAATGCTGGCTGCTGGGCTGATCCACCCGGCACGACCTCGACGTCTCCAGCCACGTTTCCATCCCCTGAACATACGGAGCGGAGGACGGTACCACGCTCTGGCTGACCGGCTCGTTATTACGCTTACTGATCCCCGGGAAACACGATCCACCGGACAGTCCATATGAATATTCCGACGCCGGTGGGAGATACACGCCGTTACTTTGGTAATAGGAACCAGTGTCGGTTCTCACGTTGATTAAAGAGTCCACGAAGAAGGAATTTCCAGCCTGATTGTTGGGGCATGTCATCGTTGTGGTGTAATTTGACGGAGGATGAAGATAGCCCTTTCTGGCTGACATTTCTTGTGCAAAACATTGCTGAATAATTACTGATACTCACGCTTCTCACTGTAGCCTGCAGCCAATTAAAACAGCAGGCGAGCAAAGACTCCTCCCCGTCCGAGCAGGCTGCTCCTGTGAGTGTGTGTGTATGTGTCACAGATTTAGTTTAAAGCTAAAGTAAAGAGAGGGCTGCGTGCAGGGGAAAATGGTGCAATAGATGGCATTTTAAACTTCATATCTGGAGCCTTGATCAATCATTTTAAACCCCGAGCAGCATAGGGCCTATATGTAAATTCAGAACAACAGCCTATGTGACGACCTTAGTTGTTGAAAGCTGTCTCTAACATTTATGTACAATGCAGAGCTTTATGGCCACTTTTACAGCACTGTAAAAATGAAGGGTGCCTCTGAGAAGACCAGGGTGCATCAAAATCCAAAAGGCCCTTTGTGGCTCTTATTGTGGAGGCACTTTTAACCCTTCTTGTGCTGCTCTGGGAGTTATTATTAGATTAATTTTAATATTCCACGTGGGCTGACAAAGAGATCTCAACAATGACCAAAAGAGGACAATGCTGTTTCTCCAGGGACCATAATTATATCTAACTGTGGTGTGAATATTATAGGTCACAAACATCATGATAGTGTCTACCCACCTGTTACTACAAAAGCTGTGTTGGCCATTTTTAAGGTCACACACACACGCACAACACACATCCGCACCAGGCCTGCTGAATTCAGACCTTGGGCTTCGTTTGTCCAGATTAAAGTCCAATATATTTTAATAAATACAGGAATTGTTGAAGTTTCTGAGCAGAAATCGACTTCTCAATTACTGTCGTTTCAAACAAAGAACCACGGGGAGGGTGGACGCAGGCGCGTTTAATGCACAGTCTGATAAAATGCAGGCCAAGCCCTTTGTGCGCCTGGTCCTTAGATTTGTTTTATTTTTGATCACGATCATTTTTGTAGATAAATTCAATATTTCTATTATTTGTTAGCTGTTTTCAAATCTTAAATTAAAACACTTATTCTTTATTGAAAGTCTTAATAACAGGGAAAATAAGTAACCGCATTCCAGTCAAATTAAAATGTTTCGCATAATCAGATAGATAGATAGATAGATAGATAGATAGATAGATAGATAGATAGATAGATAGATAGATAGATAGATAGATAGATAGATAGATAGATAGGAAACTGCCAGTCCTCATACATTTTTAGATTTAGAAGGTATCTGCTGGACGTAACATTGTTTAATTATTTTGCTCACTTGAACACGTAATTTGTTGCACGGTTCTACGGTGCAAATGGAATTAATCTAAATATGATCAGTAGGTCTTCATTTGCCGTACACCTAGTAAACACTTACTTGGTCGTCTGCTCTACTTCAGGTTTGAAAATAAAATGTTCCAGCGGCATCCCAATTACGGATACATTGATAAATCACCAACAGGGTTAAGAGTTAGTACCTCAGACCTTCAGATTTAGGTCGTCTGTAAAATATCTCTTTAGGTGAGTTAACCCAGATATAAAACAAAAACTAGGCCCGTTTTCTTCTTGGTCAGGAGACTCTGAGTCTAGGATTTAAAGTTGTGTAAGACATATTTAATATTTGCGGTCAAATGCTCTGCAGCATGAATGAATGAGGAGAATCATTAATTCCATCAGACACTCCCTGTGATGATGTGTCAGTGCGCACTGTGGGTGAGCTCTTCGTGTGTTATTAGACTCATAAAACAACTTTTTTGTTTTATTAGACAAATTCGAATTTTGAATGTAAAGAGGAAATTAATTAAAACTCCATACTGATGTCATTTTTTTAAGTTTATCTGAGGAGTTATGCCGGCGCGTCATGTTTACACTTTTTTTTAATTTGAGAAAATAAGGATTTTTAAAAGAAGTGAAAAATCCCAAATTAACAGGATTACAATTTTTTTAAATCTTAATTTTAATCACTGTTTGTTAAATGCCATTTAGTTTTTTTTAATGGATGTAATGTGGGTTATAGTAGTTCGTGTGAAACGCAGGCCCTGCTGATCTGGTTTCCCTCGCGCATTAATCTCTCCAGACTTTTGCTGGACTGCAACCTGATAATCTGACTTAAACTTGATGCTCAAGAGACATGTATACAGCTCTTTTAACTTTTCAACGTCTGTTAACATGAGGTAATAGCCTATTGACAGCCATGCTTCACTAACGACAGAAATGTGCAAAGTGAATTAAAACTTTAATATGAACTTCAAAATATACACTCTGGTCTGGACATCAAACACTAAGCAGTCACTGAGTAGAGGTGGGAAAGGTGCATGCTTACCTTGATGATAAGGTCCTGGGTTGTAGACTTATATTTAGAAGCTGCCGAGCGTCTACTCCAACTTCTTTTATATCTCAATTCACGGCAATGACATTGATCTGTGGAGCGCCACCCAGTGGACGCAAACACCCTGAAGCGGCCTACTTTACCACGGCACAACACAACCCGCAGAATATTCCGATCACGGTAGGAAGCAGAAACGAATGACGCCGCGAAGGTTCGTGGACGCAGGCTTTGAATGCTCCCAGCCGCTGTTTTTCAGCCCCCTTAGTCACAGTTAATAACCTTGGTCCCAGACGCTTTATTGCACTCCACTCCAAATGCTCCAGACGAATCTGCGTTTTATGGCCAAGTTACTGGAGCAACTGGGAGGATGTGCAGCAATCAAAGCGGAATTCCTGGGAGCTTCACAGGATCCATAGAGTAAGGAAGGCATCAGGGCCCAAACTAGCTTATGGCCGGCTATTCAAAGTTGTTTTCAGAGGTCTATGCTGGATGCAACGCCACCTGAGACCAAACTACAGATGTCTTTTTAAGCACGAAACTGAACCATGTTCCACTACAGGTGAAAATAAAAGCCACTGACCCGTATATTTATAAACTGCAAATAGTTGTATTAAAAATGAATTTAGTGACTGTGGATTATAAATAAATAACCATATAGAATGTGACCATGATCTGGTGTTGTTAGCCTCTGTATTTACCCTGTAGCGTCACCGACTGATGTAGGACGACGGATACGCTTTCAGCAAGTATTTAATCAGAGAAAACTGACGTAAACAGACTATAGTTACGTCTTTTTGCATTCTGACTATATTCAGTTCAAGTCAGGTCAGGAATAAGCCTCTAACGCAAATGAATAACGCTCGTGTTATGAATATCAAATAATAACCGCAGCGGATCCGGTTTCAAGTCTCTGAGGACTAAAAGGCTTCAGGCCTCCTGATCACGGTCCAGATATGACTCGCGTACTTAAAAAAACTAACTAAATATTAAAATAAAATAAAATAGATAGAACACAATGATACATTAAGGTTCGGCCTAATCCAGCGTTTAAACAGGGATCAACAATCGCTGCCTCAGAGGGTCAGGCATGTTAGATATCAGATTTACGCACGAACTGGTATCAGAGTATCATGCCACTCATTCTCGAAGTATGCAGCACTGACATAATTTTTTTCAGGGCACTAGATGTGCGCCAGAAGTGTCAGTTGAGACCTGATGGTGATACCAGAAGACACAACACAGAAAGGCCTTTAGTTTCCTGTCATAGGAGCTGTATTTGCACAATAAAATAAGGAAGGGAACAAAAGAGGGAGTCAAAATTGTCAAGATTTCAGGCCACAACAGTTGCGTGTGTGCGTTGTTTTGGGGGGGGAAATCAAAATTAAGAGGAAAATGTTCAAGCTGTGCAGGAAAGTCACCATGTGCTATTAGATTATAATAAGGGGATTCAGACACATTTGGTATTATGCGCACGCACAGTACATGCGCAACTTCCATATTTTAACGCAAAAGGAAACAGACAAAAAATAAAACATAACAACAATGATAATAATAATTATAATATTAATAATAATAATTGTTTAATGACAAAATATTGTATAAATAGAATTCTTTATGAGGTTTGTCACATTACAGCTTGCCATTCTGTCCTTGTAGAATGTAGGTTTTTGTTGTGTGTTTGAACTTGTGCATATAGAGTCTCTGTGCTGCTCAGTCTTTATAGCAGAGGGTTTGTGGTGTAGTACTGTAAACGGTCTCTGTTCAGTTTCTTCTCCTTCATCCTTCTGTTTTGAAACCAGATTTTCACCTGGCGATCAGTCAGATTGAGCATCCTTGAGAGCTGCAGCCGCTTCTCCTTGTTGATGTAAACGCTGAAAAAGAACTCCCTCTCCAGCTCTCTAATCTGATACTTGGAGTACGGACACCTCTTCTTGCGTGTTCTCTGGCCACCTGAAAAATGAAGGCATACAAGGAAAAGGGTCAGCCCTGGAAAGAATTAAATCATGAGTCTGATCTCCTGCCTGGTGGTCTGAGCCTGAGCTGCAGCCTTTTTGGAGTTCAAGTGTCTTCCTCCTCTCGGGGCCTGCAGATCTGTAAACAAAGCCTGGACTTGATGGAGGGGCACGTGAAGGATTGCACGTCGGAAGTTTAGTGCAAAACTTTCAGTAAACCCACACTGGTTTAGTTTTTTAGGAGTCTGGGGGTCTTAAAGCTGTCATGGGTATCATGTATCTGATATGCTTGTACTGTGCGTTTTTGATTTCACTGTGCGTAAAAGGCGATTGCTTGAGCGCGCCTGTGGGTAAACTGCCAGGGAAAGCAGTTGTTGAATTAAATCCTCGCAAATCCAGTGGATGTGTAAATATTTATCTGGAAGTAAGCAGCAGGGTTTGGAGCTAAATCTGGCGCACAGTCAGATTGAGATGCCTCAGCAGTTCACATCAGTCAACTGAGAATAAACAAAATAAAACATCCAAAAGTGATTAATGTAATGAGAAATACTGTCAAAAAGAATGGTTATTTACTCATTTACATACAGTAGGGGAAATAGGATCAAACGCTTTGTTTGATTTTTAATAATACTTAAGATGAGTTGCTATTACATCACAAATTACATGCGTGATAATGTTTGTGCTATATGTTCTAATATTTGTTTAAACGTGTTAGATTTGCTTTTAATTGTCAATTATCATTTTCCTTATTTGTTATTATCTTTAAGAGGCAAAATGTACTGCCTGAACAATTAACTGACCCTTAGATATACTCATAAAAGCACCCCTTCGCGCTAAAAAGCATGTTTACGTACAAATCTGGTGAGAAATTCAGTTTAATTTGGTAAAAAAGTATTGCAAGACAAGCTTAAAGCCAAAGTCTTCACGGCCAATTTCAAACTCAAGCACGTGATCTTGTCGTTTCTAACATAGTTTAGTTATAGGGGAAATCTGCAGGCCATCCATAAACCTTCCGTGCTTATAAAACAGCATATAAAAGTCTTTAAGAGCAGCGCATTCAGAGTTTCTCCCTCCTGCTTTACTCACTGCTGCTCCTGCTCCTCTTCTCCTCGCTTTGGCCGGAGGAGGATTTGGGGCTGAAGCTCTCCGCCGTGTCCGAGCCTGCGTGTGCCGGAGCCGGACTCGTTTTGGCCGCCAGTCTGTCCGTGTCCGCCGCCGCTGCTGCTGCTGCCGCCCCTTCTGCCGTGGGTGTAGAGCCGGTCTCTACGCCACCGTACGCAGTGTCAAAGAACTGGTCGAAAGCCTGCGGGAGGACACCGTTCCTGCCCACGCCGCCGTAGAAACCTCCCGGCGTCGGGGTGCTGGAGTGGCTCGCGCTGGAGCTGCCTTTCAACAGGATGTCTCCCCCTCGTGAGGTCGGGGTCGTCCAGCCGTCCCTGTGCGTAATGTCCTCGGTGTAACAGTGCGTCAGGCTCCCCCTGCTGTGGTGCCATTTACTTGATGCATCAATCCCATAGTCCCTGAACGCAACATCTCTGACGGACGGGACCTGTGGCAGCGCGGAGGACTGGTAGGGGTATGTGACGGGGCAAGATGACTGGCTTTGAGTTAGATAGTGGGGCAGACCCGAGAAATCAGCTCCGGAGACATAATAAGTGCAGCTCGGTAAATACATATTAGAGGCAGAGATCCGTTCATCAAAATCCATATTCTGCTGCAAGGAAGCAAAAGAGAAAAAAACGCTCCTTAT
Source organism: Scarus forsteni (assembly GCA_036419115.1). Lineage (NCBI taxonomy): Eukaryota > Metazoa > Chordata > Actinopteri > Labriformes > Labridae > Scarus > Scarus forsteni. The sequence goes on along the minus strand of JAZDUH010000111.1, from coordinate 11,982,108 downwards.
AAAAATCCGCTCATAGTTCCTCCGCGCGCTGCGCTCCAGTCACTTCGAGACAGACTGCTGGAGCAGAAATCCTTCGACGTACAAGCTGACGTGGGGATCCATCTCTATCCATTCCTAAGGGCCAGAGCCATGTGACCACTGGCACAAAATGACAGCTCGAATACGCCTCAATGTGTAGGCTATTAGAGTCAATGAGTTTATAAGCAGACGTTTGGCTGCACGGAGAGGGAAAAATACAGCCAAGGAATTACGCACAGACGCACTTTATGCTATTTTGACAGAGCTCGGTATTTAAAGTAGTTTTTTCTTGGTAGGCTTAATTTTAACTGACTGTGGGTAATCATCGTTAAAGCAGGCCTACCATGTTACGAGGCATAACAAAAGAGAGCGTTGTATCCAGTTTTACAGCTGCTTTATCTGCATTTTTCTGACTTTTAGGTCGTTTTTGGAGCTAACCCTCACCTTAACCCCAACCTTAACCTCCGCAGAGACCTTTCAAGGAGCACATATTTAGGCAGAAAAACCCTACGAGGCCTGATCCTCTGGCACAGAATTACACCTGATTTCAAACAGACAAATTCATGAGTAAGTTTGGACATTTTGGAAGTTATTAAGAATAATGCTAGAAATGATGTAACTGTTGTATTAGAGGTAGTATGACTTAAACTGAGCGGCACAGCTATTTTCAAACCAATGTGGTGTGAGAGCGATGGAGTAAAGCGGGTCACGGCGCACTTTTGTCAGACATCAGTGCAGTTATCAGACCGAGAGACAAAGACAGTGACCTTAATGGAGGACCGTCAGTTGTTTTGTTTTTGTGCTTTTGTTTTGGATTCGTAAGTTGCTGGTTATTTTGGTAATTTTGTTGAATATTCGTGTTCAAGGGTTTCTGAAACAAATTATCTTTGTTGATTTAACTTTTTACAATCTTTCTTTCCTTTTTCTAATTTGTAATCATCGCCAATGTATATTTTTGTATTATTATTTGTATGCAGTACAGGCCTCTCGGGAATGCATAATTATTTGAGCGATTTAACATTTTTATTTTTTGGTTTTGTTTGCTTTGTTTTTGTTGTTAAGCTTGAAAGTTCATAAGCCGTTACTAATAGAACTTTCACTAAATAATTGTCATTTATATATTGTATAATATGCATAATGAGCTCTGATAAAGACCTTCATGTCTTTGCATCTGTGATGTACTGAACTCTTTAATGCTAGACAGTCAGGGAACTTTAGAATAAGTTTCTTTGGAAGTAAAAATTCAACAGCCTTTTTGAATATATATCAGTGACTACTTTGTTTCCATCAAGGTCCGTATTCAGAGTAAACACGCGTTTTCATACAACTTATTGTTTCTTCTTATTTTATGTAGTGTTGTCTTTTTATTTAGGCCTGAGGATCTTCCAGCTTCCTTTAGTATCCAGGTAATTCACTAGTCTTATTTTTTATTAATTAAATTATTAATTTTGATTGTTTTTCTTTTTCTACGTTCCCTTTTTTCAGAATTTACTTGTTGACTTGTCCAAATATGTACATGTAAATTAGGTGGGTGGTCCTTAGGACGGTTGGGTTTAACATTTCCAAAGCGACCCTTAAGATTACAGTCAGGACTTCACATTTCATTTACGCTTCAACTTAACATTAAATTTAAAAAGAGTAAATGTTACAAAACTGAGGAAAAACATAAATAAAATAATAAATGTTAAGACGTAAAATGTCAAAGTGACAACGGCTTCGTTTCACTAAATAGATTGCTTTGTGTTCAATGGGGCCATACTTAAATAATTCTTTTGAAACAACTGATCATGAAACACAAGTTAAAGACACTCATGATTTATTAAAAAGAACTGTACTCTTTTCTTTATCGATATTATCTCAATTTATCTAACAATATCGTTTATAAAATATAATTTTCTTGAAGACGTTAAGCCTTGAATCAATTATTTGTTTCTCAAAAATTATTGCATTGCATTTTTTTTATTTAATTTAGCAATCACTTGTCTGTCACGGTTTTATTGTTCATGGCCTCAATCAAAAATCTTTGTAAATTTCTCCAAAGAGTGCTATTGATTCATCATGATTTCGATTATAGCCTAATGCTTAAAACGATAAGCATTGATAAAGCAAAACTGTTTTATATTTTAATATCATTGCAGTGACCCATCACGCATGCCCCTAACTAGAAGTTTGGATCACATCTCGAGGGACCCCGGAAGCTCCGAGTTTGATCAGCTGATACAAACACAGTCACGAAGAAGCGACAGAGCAAGCGCACACGCAGTTGTTTACAGGCCCAGATAATGCAGACATTTAGGGAGGGGGGCTACTCTCCCAGGACACGCACTGTTTCCCACACTGAAGTCCATTTCCATTTGTCATCAGTCCACAGTGTGAGTGGGCACATGTGTCTCATATCTCTGACTCTGCTTCCCAGCACTTTCCGAATTTAGTTTGAGAGCCAGAGAAACCTGTCTCGTCAGGACAATATGGTTTAGTAGTCCCCTCTGCACAGGTGATGTGATGCTCATGTTCTGAAGAAAAGTGACTTTACATGTAATAAATGAAAATATAAATGTCGCACGAAGGCTGCAGATGGGCCTTGGTATCCCCCCGTCAGTAACAGTTTCATAAAAACACAGAAAGTGTCTGAGGCTCTGGCGCGATGCCGGTCTGTACATGTGCGTTAATCCAAGAATATATGAGACAGCAAACATGGAGGCAAAACAGAAACTTTGACCTCCGGCTGCTTATCCGGCCAGAAAAAAAAACATTCACCGTTTATACTCGAAAGCGTTTCAAGAATAACGAATTAAAACAGCATCTATGAAAATGAGATGCCAATTATGCTCTTTTAGAACAGCACAGGTTTGTAACATTAACGTGGCATAAAAGATTCAATTGCAGTATAAGAATATATCTGTTTTATGCGATATATTTTATATCTTCAAAGTTCTCAGGATAAATGACAGGAATATTAATTATTTTGGCCTACAGTTAAACCAAGCTGTCCCGGATTTATCAAACTTTTACGCACAAACTTGGTTTAGTTTACTCCCTGCACAGGGGTACCTATAACACTCAATTTCGTCAATAGAAGATATATTGCCACACTTCTTTCCTTCTATTATGTTTATCTAATTGGTTCTACCTTTTGTGATCTATATTTGGGGTGGCCTCTTTTATTTTTTTTACCTTATTATTCATTGATTCATCCCCAGAGTCGCGCATTTACTGATCCATCTATTCAGTCACTCTGTGTTTCTACATTGATTAAATTTCTGGCAATATTTGTTTCTGCATATCTACATAATTCAGGAAATTACTTACCAGTATGATTATTTATTTATTTTAAATTAGGCATTCATTACAATTGCGTACTCATATGTAGATTTCGGCATATTCTTATGATTTTATTTGTGATTTTGTCCAAATGTAAATAAGGTGGGTGGTCCTTATCGAAAAGTTTTAGGCTGAGGAATAGGACCGCCCCTTTCACTTCTATTTATGTCTTCACAAAGCATGGACAAATAAATTCACATGTGAACATGTTGCAAAACTGAGGATATCGAAAATAAAATAGGCCTAATAGATGTTAAAAGGTCAAATGAATAATTAAATGAAAAGGGTTTGTATAAATAGACAGACAGAAAGACAGACAGAGTCTATAACAGTCCAAAGAAGAGGGGAAATATAGAAACAAGTAACCACAGTCCGTTAGAGTGAAATTGAGATAGATAGATAGATAGATAGATAGATAGATAGATAGATAGATAGATAGATAGATAGATAGATAGATAGATAGATAGATAGATAGATAGATAGATAGATAGATAGATAGATTCTTAATATATTATTATTTTAATTTGTTCATCTATATAATTACTCTAAAAACTCTAATTTTTCCTTTGTTGACATTTTTGATCCTTCATACAAACACAAAGCAGAAGTTTTATACAAGTTATTATTGTGAGACACATTTGCTTTGTTTTTGTTTTTGTTTTTATTTGAGAAGGAGCGGGTTTTCTTTCTTTTTCTGTCAAGTTTAAATGGTTGTAATTAGCATGAAATTATGCTAACAGTGATAGTGTCAGTCATGAGACATCATCTCTGTCAAACTGAGGACATTTGTAATATCCATCCATTATCTATACCAGTGGGTCTCAAATAATGTGTCTTGAGGTCGAGGTGTTTGTTGTAAGATAAATTTAAAACACTACAACTAATAAATGAGTTTATAACTGCCTCAAACGATGGTTCATATATGTCCATATATGGCATAACTGCCAATTTTGTAACTTTAAAAGCCCTTAAAACACATTTAAAGTGATCTTATCTTGTATATTTCATAGAATTAGATGATGAAAGGAATTATAACCCTTTTCTGCAGTCTCCTTTAAATCAGTTTACTAAACCTACAAATCTTCTTTGCAAAGTTACATGTGTAGACTGATGTAGCCTATTTAACAAAAAACTGAAGCCATTGTAATTTAGTCATTTTTTTCACAGCCAGCACATTGGCATTTTTTTTAAATGAACTGATTAAGTGATGTAACCTGTGTTTTAAAAAAGGCTATTCTGGATCTAAATATGTTGTGCCATGAGATTTTGGCTCAATCTCAGGTGTGCCTTGGACAAAATAACTAAAACCCACTGATCCAGACCACTCTGCCATAATACTGGGCTGCATGGCTTGACATAGGGTGAGGGGCAGGGTAGTCTTAAACTCATTGCCAGACAATCACAGGGTTAACATTTAGAGACAGACATCAAAGTTCAAGGGCAGTTTAGAGTTATCGATCAAACTAATGACTTAATGTATGTTTTTGGTCCAGGGAGGAGACTGAAGCTAAAGTGTAGGTTTTCTCCCTGGTGGGGGATTAAACAAAGCAGCCTGGTATAAAACGGCTTTACCTTTTTCACAGCAGTTTCATTATTTAATCGCAGCTGGGTCTTTTGTCATTCATGGGGAGAGTGCTATCACTGCTTCAGTTTTTTTAAGGAAATATAAAGAGACTGTCTTGCCTCAGATTCTTTGAAATATTCTAATGTATCTTCTCTCAACATGAACCCCTGATAAAATACGTAACTTTTTATTTATCTGGTCCGATGCTGTTAATAATTCACCAGCTGAATATTTTGAATTTAAATATCATTTCAAGTCAAACAAAGAAAGTAAAAAAGTCTAGCATTTACTAGAACAGTTGCCATGCTATGGATCAATGGTTCTCAGCTGTTGGTTTGGGTCATGAATGTACCTGGAAAATGTACTCTATGAGGTGCTCATTTATTTTTTCTGTTCTGTCTTTCAGTTTTGCCAACTTTAAGGGTGTAATTGCTTTTTAAAAAGATAAGATTGGTGGGATGTTTTCAGAAATTCTGGTCCCATTGTGTCAGTAAGGAGCTGAGAGTGAGTCTCAAGTCACGGCTATAAAACCTGCTTATAAACAGTTGCATACTTTTGTTTGGAATTTGTTCTAAGACCTTTTTAGGGATGCTGATGCACCAGTACTTTTCATCATAGTCCTCCAAATAATCATTTGGAGGTAGCTTACTGGATTTTCTGAATATGATTTTTTTTACAAAGTCTTTTGTTTAAGATGCAAATACACGAAAATTCAGTGTGAGGAATCAGATGAAAAGTCCCCCCATGCTGAATTAATGGCTGACAAAAAACAAAGCTTAGTAATGCTAAAGAAAGTTGTTAAAGTGAGATGGTATGTATCCCAAGACCCTTTACCTTAATATAATCCGAGTTTTTTAAAATGACAATTTAAAAATTGATAAATATCTAAATCTTGGAGAATTTACATCAAACACAAAATCATACATTATTTGATAAACAAGGGGAAAGGTGGTTCCTTAAAGGTTTGATTTTACTTTAAAATAAGTGGATCAAAACATATTTTCACCGTCATAACTGCCAATAATCTTGCATTTACCACTCCAGACTTCATTCATTAAAACTACAAAAGAAATTCAATCTGTGTGATCAAAATAAAATAGACACTTTATTGATTTGTGTTGTATGCAAGTCTTATATGTGAAAACAACAAAAGTATTTCAAATCATTTTTTAAGTCATGAGGGACAATGAAGGAGAATATGTCACAATTGCTCCTAGTCTCCCCTATTTGTTCACTTCACCTTCATGTCTTCAAAAGAGGATTAGTTTGTATGACAAATTACTACAGTGAGGATATTGTGCAATAACTTTGAGTTAATCCATACTGACAACATTATTCTAACATTATCCTAAAGATTATTCAAGTGAATTATGCTGCAAGGGGGATTATTGTAATGCTGCATGTGTTTGACAACTGGTCTAACATGAGCCAACTAAGTTCTTGTGAGTGCACTAATGTTATAAAAGTGCCTTTAATGACAAGACCAGGGTTTTCTTTTTCTTTTTTGAGCTGTAAATCTCTAACGACAGCAGGATCTCTGTTGTTTGGTATTGAAGCTCAGACTGCTTTTGTGCCTTCAGGATGAACTTCACCAAGTTTTTGAAACAGAGCTTCCAGCGTTCAAGAGTTTTAGGTTTAGCTCTATTGTAGAAGCAGTTTGCAGCACAGCAAATTTATTAACACATTTTCACTAAGTTTTCTGTGCCTTCATGTGTTTTTCTTTTAAAAAAATTTCATTTGATTTTTTTTTATGTAATTATTTTTGCAGAAATTTAACCTGACTGTTTATTGCACTATATATTTAAAAAAAAATACACTGAGGTAGTTTATTTGAAAGACTACACTGAGGTAAGATTGAACACACAGAGTGACACACTTTCTGTCTGTGCTGAATCTGTTAATGTGTTTCATATTTTAAGGTTGTTTTGGGGTTGGTTGAACTGTTAAAGCAGCAGCTGGAAAAGAAATATGTTTGTGTGTGTGTGTGTGTGCGCGCGCGTGTGTAAATATATATTTATATGTGTGTGTGTGTGTGTGTGTTTATGTGTGTGTGTTAACCTTTCAGCAGCTGCTACAAATTGCGATTTTGGGTATGTGATGACAAATAAGACATGGTAGAAAACTGTAAACAAATCTGAGCGAACATAAAGTTTAACGTGTCAATGAGCTTTAATAAAACATCAATACTGTGGAAAAAAGTCTTCTGGTCAACTCTGTCTGACTGTCGTTTCATTTATGTGCTTGTTATTCTAAGAAAGCTGGATCTTATGAATGTTTGAAAAGCATCACTGATAGATATCAAAAACAATCCAAGCACACAGCATATACGTAGATTTTTGGAGCTGGGAAATACATGTAACTTTAAAGATATGATTTTGAGCACGATAAAGGCTAAGACAGTATTGTTAAAGGAGTGGTATTTAAAGTTTTTTCATCAACAGACATATACAAATAAACACAAGAGACGGCCCCATGATTCCGCCTTTTGTAAACTGAAGTAAAGGAATTTGGATGGCTAATCATGATTTCAGCAGACTCTGGTCAGAACAAGAGTAGTGCTGCATGCAGCATAGCAGCCATGTCTGCATTTAGCACACTTTGCAAAGCCGCTTTACTTTGAATGAGCTGAAAGTTAGTTATAGTGGTAAACTTTGGAAATCCAATCTTGATACAGTGAAGATCAGGGAGAACATTAGCATGTACTGTGTTGTTTGCTACCTTAATCTATTTGACTTCAAGCAAGGCTAAAAGTTTTAATGCAAGACATATTTAATAATAACTTTTTGGCCTGTGCTGAGGAAGGATCAAAAATGGATGGTGGCCCCAGGACCCTAGTTTGGGCACCCCTGGTTTAAAACTACATCATTTTGTTGATTCATAAGATGTCATAACACTGAGTAAGATGTTTTCCAGTAAGAATCTATGACAGTAAAATGTGTAGAAAGAATAGGATAATCAATATGGAATGTTTATCTGGAGATTTATTTATCCTTGTTTTCTTATTAACGCCGAAAGCAAAGAAGATTTACAGCAAAATAACTGCAGTAATTGTTATGACGATCTTGATATTGTTGACGCAAAGTCAGAATAGGACTGTTGAAAAGTTACATATAGCATCAGAAAAACCTATGCGTGTTCAGCACAAATTAAGGACAAGGAATTATTACAGTAGAGAAAAAAACTTGTAAATTTGACCTAGTTTTTCAGGTACATTTCTAAAATGTGACTCTCAAAATGTCTCTTTTAATAAATGTCTTGTGGCAAGATCAGGGAAATTTGGAAAATATTTAAGAAGTTTTCCTAAAAACTTGCATGAAAAAAGTTAAGTTTTGTCAGGCGTGTGTCTTTGTTAGAGCTTTGGAAAAACACAAGATCAATGGGTGTCACATTCTGTTTGCATCAGTGATGTATTAAAAACTCAGATGGTAAAACTGGCAAAACCAGGAGGCAACATCACTTCAGAAGTGGACAAGTCTAATAAAATATGGAACATTAATTGCAGCAGCCCCTGATCCCTTAATTGAATACGACAGTATTAAAATATTTTCCTTTATTCAAAAGTAGGTTATTATTTTTAAGAAGAATTTACAATATTAATGAGAATTAAACAAATAAGTGGGTTAAACTGGTGAAATGCCCCTTACTACTTGTCCACATCTGATTTATGAAGAAAAGATGCTTGTCAGGAATTTTGATGTCAAATTTATCAGGGTTTGTTTTTTTTTGTTTTTTTTTTAATTTAACAGTCTAAAGCATGGGTAGACAACTGGAGGCCTGGGGGCCCTTTTAGCTCACCCTGTGTGGCCCACCAGTCAGTTGTAAGCATTGAAAAACTACAAACATGGAGGTGAAAAGTCTGACTTGCCACGATGACATGATGTACACTGCAGCTAAAGTGCATTTCAACATGCAAAATGGAAAATATTTAAAAATTTCCCTGTAAAACTGGTTGTATTTTAATCCAACAGAAGGAGACTGAAGTTACAGATTTGCAGACTTAATGATATCTGTAAATGTCTTCAGTGAAATATTTTTAATGCATTTGGAACAAAAGCCAAACAAACTTAACTGATGTTTTTACTCTACATTAGCCCTGGTTTCATTTGCAACAGAAATATTCATTGTCAATGGGACTTGATTATAACAAAATACATGCAAATCAAGCTGAATTTAAAATATCTGTATTTACTAGTGCATTGCATTGCAAAAGTACTTTTATTGACTGTCATTTTATGGAGCCCATCCCAGCTGACATTTGGCCAGAGGTGGGCACACCCTGAACTGGTCACCAGCTGATTGCAGGGTCACGTAGAGAAACAGAGAACCATTCACACGCACACTCAAACCTAAGGCCAATTTGGAGTCACTAGATGACTTAACAAGCATGTTTTTGGTCTGTGGGAGGAGCCAGAGTGCCCAAAGAGAACCCACACATGCACAGGGAGAACATGCAAACTCGACACAGAAGGCCCTGACTGATCTGGGGATCAAACTGGCAACTTCATACTGTGAGGCATGTGCACTACCTGTGCACTACCTGCTACGCAACTGTGTTTTGTTTAAAGCTAAACAATATAAATACCAACTCTGACTTAAGAAAGATAATTATCAATTTGTCTAATTCTACATATTTCTATTGTCTTTTTGGCAGTAGCCTTTAAATTTTTCAGAATTTGGCCCTCGGAGTATATCATTAGTGTTGTGACCCTTGTGACAAACACGGTCGCTCATCCCTGATCTAAAGTTTTGGTACATTAGTTTCCCTTGCTGCTCCGTTCTGATGCATTTGGAACTTGATTGCCATTGAGTACTGATAAGCTCAACATTTTTTGATCAGGTTTTTAGCAATACCAAGCAGTGATGGTTTCAATCCTTATTTTAACATCATGACCATTTCATATATATATATATATATATATATATATATATATATATATATATATATATATATATATATATATATATATATATATATATATATATATATATATATATATATATATATATATATATATATATATATATATATATATATATATATATATATATATATATATATATATATATATATATATATATATATATATATATATATATATATATATATATATATATATATATATATATATATATATATATATATATATATATATATATATATATATATATATATATATATATATATATATATATATATATATATATATATATATATATATAAAACAGATAATTTGCTGCTCTGCAAAAAGACCTGAAACTGGATGAGCTTCTATCATTGGACATTTTTAAGAGGATGTTAAATTATTTAAATACTGAGGCATCTGGCTGCAGATGTGTTGACACATGATCTTGCTTCCTTTAATAATCCAGCCTGTCAAATGTCTTTATTTACTGTACATTAAGTGTTTTACAGGTCTGTGTATTTGTGAGTAATGCTGTTTGTGAATTAGAAACTTTGTAAATTGTGCTGCTGCCTATCTTGGCCAGGACACTCTTGTAAAAGAGATTTTTAATCTCAATGAGTTTTCTTTTCCTGGTTAAATAAAGGTTAAATAGATAAAAATAATAATAATAAAAAGATAATTCATTTGAGGACATTATTCTCATTTTATTCAGATTTTTTTAGTAGTTTGTTGATCATAATGATTAGACAGAGGTATCATAAAGTATGTATCAAATAAGATACAAAAGGCATTAAAGGGTATTGTAGATTAAAAGCTAAATCTTCAGAGGTGGTAATAACACATGATTGTGCAGATGCGTTAGAGGCACAGCTTGACTTTCTCAGTCACACCATTTGAGAACCACTGACTTGGAGGGTAAAGTTGACTTGCCCAGAGTCCTCATATTCCTAACATAACTGATCAATGAAACTGATTTGATCTCCAGTCAAATCAAAGTTTACCTGGCCTTTATTTTAAGGCTGATGACAAACATTTGTTTTATAGGTCACAGAGGGCTCCTCCTGGTAGGTTATAATTCAGATAAAATAATGAAACTTGATTTTTGATCCACATTAACCAGTCACAGACTCTCAAGTGATCAAATAACCAAAATAAGCCTGCACATGGACACGACATTTATTTATGCATTTAACTAGAGGACTTTATCCAAACTTCATGGTTTTTAAAAATTAAAAATCCCCATTCAAATTAAAGATTTAAATTCAATAATCTTTACATTATTATGTTTTTGGAATACTTGTAGGTTTCGATTCAACAAAAATAACTCTAAATACTGTGTTTTTTATTTCTGCAGGCCTGCACATACAGAGACAGAGGGGGACTGTGCTTTTTTGAGGAGGAGCAATACTCTGAGTGATTGTTAGGGGGCGCCATTACACAGATAAACTTCGGGGAGGCGTAAAGGGAAAGATTTCAACAGAGGCTTCATGAACAAGCGTCTGGAGGCAGAACTGTGCATTAAATCAGAAAGGCAAACTGTTCACCTTTCTCTTTCAGTTACTGAGAAAGATAACAATCCTGTATGCATAGATATGAAAGAAAAAAAGGTTCTGCACGAAGAAAACACGAAAAATAAATAATTATATTAGGACAGTTTGGAGATCAGCACACAGGATCTGAGTTTTAAAGCATTTATAGGCTCAGTTACATTTCTGAATCTATGACATATGATACATCTCACAGTGTTTGTGATTAAATGCTGTGATAACTCTTTACACAATATAATCAGAACAATATCGGTATCTGCAGATAATTGTCTAAGAAGGTGGTTGTCCTTCAGGTAAAGAAAAATCTTTGCAGATTTTTTCAACCAATATTCCAGCAGTTCAAACTGACCATGTAAAGTGTATCCTTTATAAGCTATTGGCTATCATTGACTTAGTGTAAAAATGCAGCATTATGGTTCACCCCATCCTCAAACATTGGCTGTTTGTATAATCAAATGTGTAATTTATTGAACAAGAAAATTTTGTTTTTCTTGCTTCAAGGCTGTAACACAAACACTGTCACCATGAACAGGTCAGTATTAGTGAAGTAGATGCTTTGTGCTCTTGACAAAAATATCGGTATAAAGATCTGCAATAATGAGGTCATAAATATCATCATATATCTGCAAAACTTGAAAATCGTGCATCACTGTCGTTAATCATCATTAGTGCGAGATTTCATTATTTCATTTTAAAAAGTAAAAGACAAATGTCAATAAATACTCAAGACTTTACAAAAACAGTGTGATGTTTTTTTGTGTTTTTTTTTATGATGACAGTGTGTTTTACAACACAAAAACCAAAAATGTTTCACTTTCCCCCTGAAGTTTCTCGATAATACTTAAAGTAGTTTGTGGATAAAGAAAAGATTTGGCAGATCTTGTTTACATATTTCCAGTTAGTGTGCTTTGTTAGTTTTTGAGACTTCCCTTATTATTTGTGATTTTATTCATTTTTGAAATAAACAATCCTAAACATTATATATTTTTTAAATGAGCCGGATTAAAAATGGATTGAGTTGAGTTGGACTGAAGGTCAAATTCTTCCCTTAACGTAAATAAAACACACCTCACGCGTTTGATTTAGAAGCACTGAAATTGATTAAATGAATCAGGAATTATAAATAAAACAAGCATGATATAGTTATTAAAAAATGAAAAACGAAAGTCTAGAGTTTTTCTTCACAAAATCTGAAGAAAATACAGAGCAGACTGAAGATCAGGCCGACTTCAGATGAAGGAGAGCACGTGCCTGAGGGTTTGATAAGAAGACTGAACTTTAAAAATAGTTTCAAAAACTTCTTCATAACAATGTATGACCTCAGACTCTTTGGATTTGTTTATTTTTTAATGAACTATACATTGATGAATGACCCAATTATGAAAAAGTAAAACAAAATATTAAAAATTTAAAAAAATACAATATTTGAAGAATCAATTTAGATGAAGTTAATTAAAATATAAAAGATATTCAACTCCGTGTCTAAACGCGAATTAAGTCAATCTCATTTTATCAGCGAGGCAAAATGTAAGTGTTTAAAATCAGTGCTATAGATATGTTTTGTAATATTTTGTAATAAACATGTTTTGTAATTAAAGGTGACAAAAAACCAATTTGATCTGAGGAAAAAGGCTGACGTGTTTCTTAAACAAAAATGTGACAGATTAATCAATAAAATGCAGTTTAGCATAATCACAACAGCTATAACACTAAAGTGACACGAAAAGCAAAGTCATTTTAAACAAATATTTTTATGCACCAGATATTCAGAAAATCGTTGAACCTTGTCAATGAACAGTTGAGCTTGTGACTATAGTATTTGTTAAATAAGAAAACTAAACAGAGTACAAAGACGATTTTTTTTTCTTGACTAACGTCACTTTAAACTTTTCAAACTATCTTAATTAGTTTTTAAAATAGTTTAACACATTAATAGATATTTTTTTCGTATCAGTGATGAGGATTACACTGAAGAAATCATAGAAAAAGCACGATCATCCAGAAATAACATCTTTAACTCCTTTATATTTTTCAGTAACTGAGTAAATATGTATCAAGCGTGTTATGAGTGATTTCTACATTTCTGATCTTCCGATTTGAGAGACACTCAAAAGCCTCACTTCTGGTAAAAACGATAGATGTGGAGTGACAAATCTGACTTGAGCATACTGGATATGGGCAGTATGTGAGTTATGAACATAATCAGGTGTGTTTACATCTACAGGAACAATCCTGGTAGTCTAACTCAATGCATGATGAATACAAGCAGCCTATCCCGATTTCTTAAACTTCTTATTAGCAGTTTTACTTCCCCTTTGCGTCTTAATTAATGGCGGAAAGTTTTTTTTATAAAAATAAATAAAAGCTTATCCCCACTACCCTGGTCCCCACCAAGGTTCTTCATGAAGTTAAATCGGATTAATCGAAGGCAGGAAGCAGCAGTATAAATCGGACCATGGTGTTCATATGTCCACATAAAATGGCTTAGTTTAATCTAATCAGAGTTAATGCCGGCTTGTCATCTGACATTACATACCACTGCAAAAAAATATATATATAAAAAAGGGCCATATGAGGTTTCTAAAAGTCAAACACATTTAAGATACAGTGATCCAGATTACGGTTTATAACCTGAGCTGAGAGTTCAACGATGGGCGCTGCCAGATATGGCAACATGAAAATGTGATCTGCAGTTTCTCAAAGCAGTAAAGCAAAAACTAACAAATTAATGTGACGACATAAGAATGATGGACAGCTTATAATTGTTTCAGACAAGTTTCTTTTTCTGTTTAAAGAGACACTTCAGACAGTGGACAAAATTCAGCTGAAATAATAAAATAAGTGATTAACTAAACAGACTTTTCTGGCATTTAGACTACTTTAAGTATTTAAAAAGATTTTATTTATCGTTTATCCAATCCTCAAGAACTTATCTATACCTGTGAGAGTCTAAGCTTTTACAGAGTATACATTGTCTTGCTCTAGAATCTGTTTTTTAACGGATCCAAACAGACTCAATTTGCCATTTGGCACAGCAAAAGACATAAACGAAATTAGTACAATTGAAATAATGTTCAAAGGGGCTTTTTTCAACTTAAAATAACTTTACAACAGTTAACCAATGCAAAATGTGGATGAACATTATTTCTTTTACAATTAAGGACAGGAGAAGTGTGGAAATATTGTGAGGAGAAAATAGATCTTTAACCCTATAAAGCCAATTGTATCACATTTGATACATACTTTTATAATACCTCTATCTACTCAATATGATCAACAAATTACAAAACAAACACCGAAATAAAATCAGATATATGATAAAAATGTCCTCAAATGGATTATCATTGCCAAAAAAGCTAATGTATCAAATGAGAAACGAAAAATCTATATGTTGAATTTTATGGACATTTTGATATTTTTAGGATTTTAGCAGAAAGTGAAACAAACATTTTAGCTCCAAAAAAAATCAGAATTTTCTGGCTATAATCTATGGTCTTGGGCCTTAAAGGGTTAAAGACATATGACAAAAAGCTGATAATTGAATAGGCCTATGTAAATAACTGATAGTTAAGTTTTTTAGGGGTCTATCAGTCAAAGGATCGTAATGTACCTTTTGTCACTACCAAACAACACCTTGTCTTGAGAAGCCCTGTGCTGACAAAGTTTCACCACAAGATGGCCACGTTTTCTCTTAAAGCCCTAATCCACAGAGGCTCTATGTTCAGAAACAGGCCTGTTGGCCTTTTCATGTAAACACTGCAGTCATGTTTGATTTAACCACGGCATCGTGTCCGTCCAGTTACGTCAAACTTTTCTTCAATTAATAAATGAAAATGACAAAATTCACCCTGTGTCTCTCAAACATTTATTGTCAAAAATATCGGCTATTGCAGTCAAAAATGGAGAATAGATAGTGGCAGTCAGAATATTTACATGTTTAAATATGACAGCAATCCCCTGCAAAATCCAGAGATATGTCAGACCGGTAAGACAGGAGTGTTAATCAAAGACTTAAGCGGAAGGAAAAATAGTCCCCGAACGGACATAGTCACTGAATGCTGAAAAGTCAAGGTTGATTAGACGATTTAAATATTTAAAATATAATAACAGAGAAAATGTCCGATGTAGGACTGAATTAACCAAAGCCATGGACGTTTCAAGCTTTCAGATGAAGGTATGGAGTTTATCTGAAGAATTTACGCAGAGACTCACCAGATGTGAGAGCGGCCAATTAAGGAACACAACTGGTTGATACTACTTAAAATACTAAAGCTGTTTGTGAATTATTGCAACAAAAAATGATCTGATATTACTTGATTATATTATACAACTGTCACTATGAGGAGATGAAAACAGGCAGCAAGTTAGAAGTAGTTGTAGTTATTACTTAACGCACACCAGCTTTAAATTCGGGACTTAATTCGGTGATATAGAATCTCAGGGTCACTGTGTGTCTGATGTCTTCAAGGCTTCATGTCTAACAGTTTGATCGATATTTAGAGGAACCTTTTCAGACTCTCCTTGGTCAGACCGTTTCCGTCCTCCTGTCAGCAGGCCGCACCGACTGGTTCCAATTAAAATGTGAGGAAGAAAATGTGCAGGTCAAAAAACACAGAGGCCACCAAAAGCTTGTCCATATCATGGAATAAATTATCGCACAGTTTTGGGATGAAGGCACATCCGTGTCCCGTTTCAGAGTTTTCCTTTTTTTTCACAGCTAACTGGAGCTCTTGAATTTATTGACCACTTTTTTCTCCTTTACGCGCCGGTTCTGAAACCAGATAGTCACTTGTCTCTCAGTCAGGTTTGTCTGCGCGGATATCCTCCTTCTTTTGTCCTTGGTGATGAATTTATTGGCGGCGTACTCCCTCTCCAACTCCTTTAGCTGGATCTTGGTGTATGGCACGCGTTTCTTTCTCCCCCGGCGGATAGAGCTGTCTCCTCCAGAAACAGAATCTGTTGAGAAAAATGACATTTGATCGGATTTGATATTATATTTAAACTGTTTTTAATTTACTGATATTTTTACGCACACTTAAATCGTGCCTTCTCAAAATGGCACTGCTCTTCCTTTTACATTCATTTTTTTTCACATTTTACAGCACATTTCCTGGCACACTCAATACATCTGTGTGAATAAACCATAAAAATACCTTGTAGCGAGGATTTCCACAGAGGGTTTGACTGTGGCTGCTCCTTGGCGCAGTAAACTTGACCACTCCAGCCATTTGTGATGGTCCAGGGCTGGTAGGGCTCCATGGGGAGCAGGGATTCGTGTCTAGGCTCAGATGGAGCACTCAGCGCAGGTACCACAGGTACATCCAGGTAGCTGGGTTGGTAAGGACCCGAGGAATAACCCTGATAAAACGCAAACTCCTTCGCTCTGCTGGAGAACTCCTCACCAGAGACGGATGAGTCCATGTATTTGTCGCTGTATCCAGAGGGCGGCTGCGCGCATGCCTTGACGCTGCTGTGAGACATCCTGCACGGGTAATAAGTGCTGCCAAAGTATCCATAGGGCAAAGACGCGTTTGGAGAGCTCTGGGTGGCAGAACAGGGGCTGCATTGTTTTCCAGGCTCCCCCATGCCAGATACTGGCACCTCACTCGCAGTGTAGGTGGTGCTGGGAGCCAGCGAGGTTGGATGCGCTAAGAGATTCCTGCACTGGTTAGCAGCGAAATTCCCTCCTGTAAATCCCTCCATGTTCTTGCTTCTTTCATCCAGGCTGCTGTCGTAGAGGAACATCACCGGGTCGATCCAGTGCGAGTGGAGGAGTAATGAGGCGGTCATAGCATGTCCCACATCCAGCAAGCAGCTCTTTTTCTAAATCCACTCAACTGAGCTGACACAAGGACTCCGGCTCAGCACCGATAGCAGCACGCCTGAGTGCTGAAAGATCGCGAGGTTATTGGCCAGGGCCAAGCACGTGATATGCAAAGGAGCTGATAAAGCTCTGGACATCAGATAAAACAGATCGAGCATGTTTGGAAAGATTTATAGAAGAGGAGGAGATCTGTATTTTATGTTTTAAAAAAGTCCCTCTGTTTGTTATTGAACAAAATGTGAAATATCAAAGTTAGTGTGATTATTTTAAAACACAGCTTTTGCCTTGTAAACATTTTCAACAAGATTAATGAGCTGTGTGGAAAAGCGTGCGCGGAAGAACTTCATTAATGCACTTTTTTGGAATGGAGTTGATGCGTAATTACGCGTGCCAGTTTGGATTCTCGCTCACAGAGTGAAAAATGTCTGTCTTCTCTTAGTTGTCGATGCATTATATTTCTATATGAAGCACCTTTTTGTTCGTTGAAAGAAAACATTAAAACAGAAAACAACACAGAACACAGATTTCTTAGAATAACAGTGTTGAATGCACAAATTACAGGCGGATACAACAGCAAAAAGATAAATTATGATGTAGCCTAAATTAAGAACGCATATTCTAATCTATGGCTAAGAAAATGTGTATCTGATTTGGCACCACACTTACCAAATGCAAACACGAGTTAAAGGTGCACAAAAACAACACAGGTACGCCACATTTGGCTGTGCTCCTTCTCAAAGAGGTTAGACGTGGGCGGAGGCCAAGGTCAAGTTGAAAGTTGCACTCCGGCCAAACAGTAACTTTACAGACAGAGGACCTGAGGAGAAAACGCAGCTGAATGTCAAACAGGACATTTCAGTGAGTGAATGCATATAGCGCAAAATCCTCACCATAGTTCCTTTTAAATATGACCTCTACATTTTGTAAAAACATAACAAGTTTATCTCCCCAACCTGAAACGAGTGTTTCTGTTGTTTTGATGAGGGAAAATCAGACATTAGAAATAAAGGTCTCGTCGGCATGCCAACATGTTTGTGTGTGTGTAAAAAAGTCTCCACGGGTGGTCTGCTGTTTACCTTAACAGATCTGAAGGCAGTTTGAAATTTGGGTACAAGAACTTTGAACATTCATAATACTCTCTTGTGAATCACAAAATGAAATCTTGTTTGTAGTCTAGAAGACATTTGTCACAAAGTTTGAGATAAATAAGGACCTGACAGCGAACTTTGGTGTCAAACACTTTTAACACCAAGAGTTTGTTTGTGTTGTGCATTTCTGAAGAAGGACCACAGACGCAGAGTAGTGAGTGTACCCTTCCTAAATTTGAGCACCTTTTTATTTTTAATAGAGTTTTCCCACCTTTTGAGGCTGTAAATCTTTATGGGCCAAGTTAGAGCTCGTAGGCAGGGAGAGGGCTGAACATTTCAAGAGGAAAATAAATGTTGGTGTTAGACTGCTGGACAGGTTCAAGTCGGATTTGACTTATAATGCATTGCTATTGTAGACCTACTGCAGTTTTGTTGTTTTTTTCATTGAACAAACAGACAGTACATCATGGAACAAAACCCCCTCTTTGTTGTCCCTGAAGGAGATGAAGAAAACACGAGATCGGCTCAGACGCGCCCAGACATCAGGGGCGACTGGTCGCGTAAAAACACACAGAAGCTGCTGCGACGTTTTCAATGCGTATTCGGCTCTGTAGCTTAAATCAATAAACAAAAATAATATGGTGAAAATGAAAAACAAATGGCCTGATCATAATTCGGGAAAATCTCTTTCATTTTATGTTTTAATTCCAAGCTGTCGTCAGCACACTAACACACATTCTGAGCAGACCCACATCCTGACTGACCCGAAAAGACTCAAGACTTTTGTATCATTCTATAAAAAAACGAAACAAAAAAAAAAAAAAAAACAGCAAAACGTATGAACAGAGTATATGGAAGCTATTAATAATAAAAGTGGAAAAGGCAGAGTCAAGGGCTTTATATCTGATGTGTTTGAATTTAACATTATTAAATCTTCTGAACCTGGAGACACAGTATTTTCCGTGGTTTCCAGTCTTTTAGCATTTTTATTCGTATATATATATATATATATATATATATATATATATATATATATATATACATATATATACATATATATATATATATACATATATATATAAATATACATATATATATTTATACATATATATATACACACACATATATATATATATACATATATATATATATATAAACATATATATCACGATTACACAGATTATGATGAATTTATATGCGACTTATAAGCTGGTACAAAGAATTTTTGCTATGTCAAACTGAACAGGGAGACTAAGATTAGGGCCCTGCTTTGCTGTTTTTCCGAGTAGCCTATTGTAAATGCTTGCTTTTTTATGTTAGAACTGTCATACACTTAAAATGAGAAAAACCTGAGTTTAAGCCTTAGCAAATGTATTAATGCAGCATGTTCACATCATGATGTATATCAAACATATATCAATACAACATGTGGTTTTTCACTCGAAGCTATTAACCATTTTCTTAAAATTTTAATATGTATTTGACTAAATTCAAGTAAATATAACACTATTAAGAAAAGCCGATATTCTTTTCTTTCATTTCATTAAGAATCTAATAGTTCAAACAAGATAAAATACAAAAACATTTGGTGATTGGCATATGGTGTGCAGTTATTGAGACGCCTTTATGAATTTTACTGAGGCGTTCATTCACTGATGTTCAAATCCCTCCGCGGGGAAAATGAAGCACTTTGCCCGGTTTGATAAAGCGGGTCGAGTAATTAATTCCTCCTAACTGAAATGGTGTTCATATGTGTGGCTGTGATATTGATTTAAACATCAATTTAATGATGTAGTAATTTGTATAATAAGGAGAAATGTGTTGGTGTTACAGTGGGCCCCAGTCTATACAGTTTATTTTCAGTTTGAAGCGTGGTACGATTCTTTTTGAACCTTTGTTACAAATAAAAGCGCAATACCCTCCAAGGATAAATAATTGGTTGATTTTTTTGTCCCGTTTCCTTTACTTTGCCACTTTTTTGGCGTTGCTGTTTGTTGCAGCTACCGGTGTACGTCGTGTGATTTTAAAATAGGCTATGGGTCTTGGCAAGTAATTTGCGTTTACCTTAAATGTAATACCCATAATCAAATTAGCTCCATGAATTAAATAGTCCGCCTCCTCATCTCTTAATTATTCTATCGTCATATTTGTTTTAAAGGGCCTTGAGTCTGTCGGTGAAGTATCTGTCTGTCCACTCCTGAGACCTGACACGTTAGCGCACTATAATGTGTCTTCGAGCAGCAGTAAAGTTCTTAGTACGTGACATGTTGTTGTGACGGCGGAGTCTTCAAAGCTGTGGGATAAAACGCCGACATTTTTTGCTCCATTTCAGTGTTCGTCATTTTAAAAATATATATTCGACACATCTAGTCTATTAAAGCGATATCTTAAGCGTCACCGGATAAATAACTTCAGCACAAATATGGCGGCGGAGAGCTCGCGGACAGCAGGTTCCGTATAGAGTGTCACCGTGAGTAGGAGGCCTGTACTCGCCAAGCGAAGCTCTGTTTGTGAGACCTATCAGTAGATGACAGCACAGCTCTTACTCTACTGTGCTTAATGGACTTTTTATGGCTTTGTCTTGTGATCACATGACCTCTGGCACCTTGGCTCTTCAGTGGCTCTTTGGCAAACTAGATCAAAAACATGCCGCCATCCTGGTCCAGACTAAGTGGGGACAGAACAGGATCCACGTCCAAAAAAACTACAAAAAGTAGATTACTGAGACTTAGCCTGCAGGATGACGAGGAAGAGTGCACAGACTTGTTAGTTAGCTGAGGAGTAATGCTGACACAGGAAAGAAAACTGCAAAAGAAAAATTTACACATTCATCCCTTAAACCCTTGGGACACTATAACCCTTTGTAAATTAATCCAAAAGAAAATGGATGTGTGACAAAAAAGTCAATCTGTGCAAAGCTCTCATTAAAAAGTGCTTAAAGCTGTTTAAAAACTTAAGACATCACAAAACCTTTTTTTCAAACACCATGAGAAAAAGTTAAATATAAACTTAAGTTGCAAATTCAGAATTCAGGAAGTCACAGACATCATACTCTGTCTTTATTTAAACAGGATATGATATAACACTCATCCCAAAAGTAACATTTCTATTGTCAAGAAACAAACCCAAGAACAAAAAAAAGAAAAAAACAACAAAAAAATCAAAAACAAAAGATAAATATGGAGACTAAACTGTATGTTGCATTTGTTTAGTCGTGAAAAACAGATGATGAAATATCTTGTGAACACCGAACAGCTTAAATCTGTCACTGTTAGGAAATACTTTAGATCAGCTCATTATCTGACAATTCTTTTACTTCTAAAACTAAAAGGAGTGTAGCATCATTTAAAAAAAAAAAATCACACAGGAAACTTGATTTCCTTTGAGAAATAAGTGCACACATGATCTGGCACGCCGTGCTGAAGCTCTGTAGGCCTCATGTCGTTTACAACCTTGCAAAGCAGAGCACAGTCCTCAGGGTGAAGCACACCCTCATGTCCCGTTGTTAGTCCAGCGCAGGGCCTGGCACGGCACAGCTGTGGACCGGGTGGAGGCTGAGGTTACTGGCCTTCCTCTTCACGCAGGAACTGAAACACGGAGGAGAAATCTTTAGTGGCGTAACCGCGGGCGCACATCATACGGTAGATCTGATGGGCTAAAGAGCCGAGTGGGACTGGAGTCTTTGTGTTGGTGGCTGTGTTCTGAGCGAGGCCCAGGTCCTGGAAAAGAAAAGCAAACATACATTAGAAAAACCAACGGGGCTGAAAATTAAACACTTTAACCAAACCACAGGTCGACATACCACAGAGAATTTTTCTTTATGATGTTACAATATGGGCCTGATTCCTTTTTAAGAGGAACGTAAACTCGACAGTTCACTGCTTTATTTCAAGTGGTCTGAGCCAAGATAGACATTTTATAACACTGTAAGTTAATCCACGTCAGACGCCTCAGAAAGTATTCCCTGATCCTTCTGTGTACCTACTAAAAGATATAAAAAAATGAATAAAAAATTGAGACCACTCCAAAATCAGTTCATCATAGCTGAGTGAGTTTGTAGATAATTATTATTTCTTTAATACACGTCTCCCAACTTTCCTAAATGTTATTTTCTTAGTTGTTTTTTTTTTTGCAGAGAAGTTACCATTTTTATATTACAATAAAATAAAGTATCCTATTAAATTCTAAACCACATGATGCTAATGTTGGGCAAGTTAAACACGACATTTATGGGACATTTTTCAATGAACAAAATGGCGATGAATTGGGCTTAAACACACCTTTACTTGTGCATAGACCTTAGATAAGGTATAATTTCAGTGTGTTTTCTGTGTTTTGGAATAGCTGTATATCACATTTTGTCACCCCCCTCCCAATTTCCTTCAGTTTAGTTTTTAAAACATATTTGATAATTATTCACAGCTCACTTCAGGGGAAAAAAAGCTGAAACTTAAAGACAGGAGTATTTAAAAAAATAAGCTGCATCAATTTCATTATTTTTTGATTGATAATCACTGTATTTGTAAGCCTTTCTACTCCGTTGATGTTTTCCCATATCAGCTAAAAAACATACAGTCAGATTAAGTTACACAATCAAAGGAAACAAAGTTTACTTTCTATTAAAAGACACAAAAGGGAAATCTGGGTAAAATCTTTGTCACCGCAGACTCATTGTTGTCTCTGCAGGGGATTTTATAGAAAGCAAAATAATAAAACTTCACTGCATGCCCTGGAAATAATCAATGCCCTGTTTAACACATTATTAAACCAACCTTGGCCATGAGCTGTGTACCGAAGCCTCCCTGGTAGTTATTTCCAGAGGGGACTCCCTCCATCACTCCAGGCACGGGGTTGTAGGTGTCACTGGACCAGCACCGACCTGAGCTCATGTTCAAGATCTTTGCCAAAAGTTTTGGATCCAGACCAAGTCTGTAAGAACAACATTTTAACTGCACAAAATGCATTGTTGCTGCAAATATTGTGAAGACGTTAAGTGAATTATTGTGGGGGAGTTTTAAAAATTGAAATTTGTTCACCTGATTCCCAAATTCATCGTCTCCGAGGTCCCGATCATTCCAATCGCAAGTAGCATGTTGTTACAGATTTTAGCTGCCTGTAGGGAAATCAATAAAGACAGTAAGTGGTCACATTTTAAGCTCCTTGACATGTAAAAGACTGATGCATGATTGAAGTTTGTGGAGAGTGGGAAACATGTGCTCACACCTGTCCAGTCCCAACCTGACCACAGTACACCACGTTGGCTCCCATGCAGTTCAGGAGTTCTTGTGCTGCAGTAAATTCTTCCTCTGCTCCCCCGACCATAAAAGTCAGTTTACCAGAACTGGCAGCACCCACACCTGGGGAGATAAAATCACTCTTAGACACAATGAACCACATGTGGGTGGAGATGTTTGGTGTTAAGTTTTTGTTTTGGTTTCTTTAACCATCATTATTACCTCAGCCAAAGGGTTTATGTTTCTGCCTGTGCTTGTTAGTTTGTGCACACATTAACCAAAAAAACGAAAGAATGGATTTGAGTGAAAATTTTAGGGAATGCCAGTCATGGTTCAAGGAAGAACGGATCAGATTTTGGTGGTGATCCAAACCTGAATGCAGATCCCTAATTTTTTTTTAATGATTATGTTCTCAACTGACTTTCATGACATGGTCAGGAAAAGTTGCTCATGGCATGATGATGAAGTGATAAGATTATGCTGTTGATTTTAATCAACATGCAGATAAAGGAATTTTTTTAAGTATTTCTGAACAGTGCACTGCAGGGCAGTCTTTCACATTTTTCCTCCGCCAATGAGGTCAGGTTTTTGCCTGTGTGTTTGCTTGTTTGTTTGTTTTTGAGCAAGATTATGCAAAAACTACTGGACGGAATCTACAGAAATTTTCAGGAGGTGTTGGTATTGGCCAAACATGAAAATGAGTAAAGTTTAGTGGTGATCTAGATAACGGCAATTAGTGAACGATCTTTTTTGTTCAACAACTGTCTAATTTTGATATCAAAATGATTCTGAGTGCTAAGTGTGGGTTTTCAGGGTCAAGTAATCATATTACAATGGTTATTTCATCATGGAACTATTGCTTACAGATCTAACAGCAATATGTGAGCTACTTTGAAGGATGTTTGCTCTCTCTAATAACAGAGTTAATAATAACTTGCTCAACAAAGCTGGAAAATGCCTTGACAGAGGTTTTTACAATCTGGGCACATCTAGTTAGTTCCTATATTTGAGCAAGAAGTCAAATGCAAAACATTAATTAACTACGACAGAATTCTATTGCAAAGCAGTGATGTTACAGAAGCCTAAGTATCAGCTACAGTCCTTTCAGGTGAGTTTTGCTTTGAACAATCTTAAGATTTAATTTAAACCAAAAACCTTTCTTTGCCATTATGTTCTTATATCCTTGGTTAAAATACAAAAAATTTTAAACTCAAAACTGAAGATCTAAATTCTTTAGGGTTCCAAAATACATAATTACAATACATTCTTTTTCTCTATATTGCAAACACAGAAGCATCACTTTCAAGTGTATAAAGATACATAATTGATACATTATTTACTTTTTCCTCATTATATGCATTTATAAGCTACAAACCTGCATGTATTGTTTCCTGCTTAAAGGTGCAGTGTGTAGAAATTGGAACTTAAGCATCATAGAAGGTTTAGATTTTGGAATTTGCCCGTCCGTTACTGAAACATCACATCACTAAGTGACGAGTGCCGGTGAAGACAGAGCATCATCTACAAGAGTTACAAGATTAAGGTTTTTTTTCATTCAAATTTGTAACTACTATTTTTATTGGAAGACTAATATTCAAAAATCGGGTGTAGCTCTTTTGTCCCTAAAACCCACCAGTGGACAACATGGCGGATCGCTAAGTCAGCCTTCACAAAAGGGAAACACATGACACATAAATACAAAAAGCTTTTGTTAACATAATAAGAAGAGAACAAAAGTTTTATGGGATGATTGAACACCTACTTCGACAGACTTTATGTACAAATTGAAAAATTATGTCTTACATTCACCACAACTGTTGGGTGAAATGCTGCCAACTTCAGCACACTACACCTTTAACAGTGCTCTCTTTCAGCATGACATAAAAAAAGAGACTCAAAAGTCAGTGTCTTTAATAGGGTTGGGACCATACGCTCTTCTCCCGATTCAATTTTTTAGGTGCCGATTCGACTTAAATTGCGATTCTACGATATTGCAGATTATTTTTCAATCTTTAGTTTTTTTAACACCAGTGAAAAAGGTGAACAATGATGATGCCTCCAGACTATATCAGGAAAAAATACACATCACATGTGAGTCCATTTTTTTGATTTATTGAGCAATATATTTTAACCAGCTGTTTATACTCTCTCTTCAAAGGCCTGGATTGTATTTAAAAGTGGCTTATTAACACAGACTAAAATGAAGCATTTACATTTGGGGGGGAAAAAAACGATTTTTGAACAAAAAATGGATTAAAAAATAGGCAAACAAAACATCCCGATACTTTTGTGAATCGATCTTTTCTCCCACCCAAGTCTCTAATCAAACAAGTTCACTATTTGTTATCTAATTTCCTGTTAGATTACTTCTGATGTGCTGTCAGTCCAACAAACATTTGTGCCTTGTTGAAAGCTGCTGTCACCGTGTCTTATTTCCAACATTCACTGATCCTCCAGGGGCTTCAGTGAATGTCAGAAATATTTCATTTTCAACACCTTTACACTAGTTCCAGATGTGTTGAAATATTTTTGATATTTTTGGCACAAAATCACTCAGATGTTAGCCTTTGGAACTCCTGCAAAACCCTCTGTTTAAGGCCTGCTCAGAACAGGCTGTTATGATGTTAATCCTCATGAGCTGTGTCCGACCATGTCCCTCTCATGAAGTTGGTGTGGCTTTGGCTTAAAGGTGCTATGAGGAGAATCTATTACCGGCGACATTAAGACTCTGCTACCCATGAGCACGCGCGGCGACTGTCTTAATGCTGCGTTCCAGTAACCTCGAAACTGAGAGTGACATCATCTCCGACTTATCGGTGTTCCAGTTGAAGTCGGAAAAAAACATGCCAATCTGCCAGGCTATTGTTAGCATGCCCTGCGTTGTTGTTCACAAATACCACATGAAGAATGTGATTATCACTATGGCAGCATTTTTGTAAATATAAGTCTAACAATACTATGTATACAGCTGATATAGAGCGACACACCCCACTCAGAAGTGCAAATAAATTGATTATTACAGGAGCTAAATAACTGTTCACACTGGGGGCATCCATCTTCGATTGTCAACTCGCGGGTGGCGAGGTTTCACTAGGAAAGTTCCCAGTAGGAAATTCCGACTTCGGGGGACGTTCCAGTTGCAGTTTCCTACTCGGAATCCGGAAATTCCTACTTCTGACTACAACTGGAACGCACCAAAAGATGTGACTCGAACTAAAGCGTGTGTTTGTTGTGATGCTGATGAATGCAGTTCGGAACTTCTTCAGAACTCTGCATTGCTTTACAACTTCTTTTTTCAACAACTTACAGTATGCAAAGCAACGAGGTAATGTATCTCTTTCTAGTTACGTAGCGGTAGTTTTTGATGTGTGACAACAAGCAATTTTTGGAAAACTTAGTATCGTAGTTTTGTAACCGGCTATATATCGCTGCTTACAGCCCGGTGCTCTAAGACGTGTTCGAATAAAATAAATTTGCTTTCATTTTAATTGTCTTTTTCCTGAAGTTGAGTACCCAGGCCAGCCCAGCCCTGTCTGACCCAACTGGAAGGCTAAGGAATAGCATTTATAGATAACCTATTTAGATGCTATAAAACTCATCTTAAAGTGTGTATTTCAATCAGGCATATATCTAAAAGTGAGACTTTTTTGTGATTACTTAGAAATTCCTCAGTCCCTTTAAGGCAGTTCTTTAATGTTTACTGCAGTGCACTGATAATTCTAGACATGTTCCTTCATCTGGAGCCAGATGTGGGCAGAACAAACACAGGTTCAGGCACAGTCTACCATCAGTGGGAGTCGGCATTATCATCCACTGATGTCAAGGGGTAAAGATTTTTAAACAGACTGTGTTTGGCTTGCACAATATGAGGAAGTCATGCTTTGTACAAAAACAATACTCAGTATTGCAACAATGGTAATGATTGTGACCATTTAACAAAAGATAAAGGGTGCATGTAAGGTAATGTGGAGTGAGTAGTGTTTTCCTTGTTTTCTACAACATTGGAGCTGTAAATGATTTCTCTGACTCCAAGAGGAACCTAAGTAACTTCTTCCCAACTAAACTATCACAAATAAATTGAAATGTAGCTTGTTACCAACTAAGGCTTCAACTGACTTCACCAGAAGGTGCCGAAGCAGATTTTTTTTGCATGACCACATTAAAAAAAGCTGATTGTACTTTTTTCAATAAACTCTGATTGTCACAATGTCTATTGCATATGCTCATGTGTGATAGTAATAAAATCACATCTAACTGGGTCACCTTAGTTAGTGCACATATTTTTTGAAGATGAAGCAAGTAATAAGAGGGGAGATTTTTCTCATGTTGGAGTGGAAGGGGTGTAAACAGACCATGTACATATTTTTATTTGAAAAATGCAACCACTAAAAATGTATTTTGCATGATAATGAACCTTTGGAAGCACACAGGGCTGGTTTAATTATGGATATGGCAGACCTATAAAGCAATTGTTGAAACAGAATTACAGAAAGCTTTAGTCACTGAGGAATACTGCTTGAGACAAAGTAGAAAATAAATCAATTTAAATTTGCATTGAAAAAGACTTGCAAATTGATGGTGATAAACATAAAAATACACAAGTACCTCCTTAGGCTCATAAAGAATACCGTATATTATACTTTGACAAACTATTTTATTACTATTATTAAGAGAGTGGTTACATTTTACTTGTGTTAAGTCATTCAAAAGTCTTGAAATAAAAGCTGGTTCGCCCCTGCCACGTTCTAGGAACAGCTGTTTCATGATCAGTTTGTAGCTTAGTAGTGCATTTGGGTTCCCATGGGGTTAAGTTCACAGTCACATACCACCAGGTGCAGGCCACATGGGTGCCAAGAAATTAACCAAACAAGAATTATAATTAATCCCCGAGTTTACAGGAAGTCGGTGGAAAGAGGCCAAGGTGGGTGTAATGCTTTCTCCTCCCTCATGGGTGTGAAGCCAGCAGCATTTAGACCAACTGGAGTATGAGTGTGCTGCATCAAAGAAGTACAAACTCCACAAGCCACATTCAGGAAAATGAGGAGAGCATAAGCTGTAGTGTCTTCATTTAATTTACTGCCAAGTATAAAAAATTCAGTAAAAGTACATCAATGAAAATGTTTAAGAGGTCAGATACAGGCTGAGATTACATTACCAAAGCTTTGACCTGTATATGGTTAAGGATCACATTAAAACATTGCTCAAAAAAAGGGCTGGACGCCTTGCAGTTGGGGATTGTCCCATATAAAGAGACCGTCTTCTCCCTAGAAGACAACCTGGGCTAAAATATGACATGTTTCCTCATTCTCTACCCCAATTTCTAGCTCAGCCTGCTGTACATATAATTGCAAAAACATAATTAAAAAAACACAATAGTTAAACAAAAATGACCCAAATCTGATAAGAAAATATGAGATTATATTTACTTAGTAAGTTCTTGAACTGCCCCTATAAGGGAAGACAATGAATACACACACGCATACCTTTTATATGTAAAAATTAATAAATAAATGCTCCATTTTTTTTCACAATGATAACAGTCACATAAGGACTAAGATATCTATCAAGCACCATGTCTGCTTTAAAGTTCTGAGTTTTAATCAAACTGAATAATTGGGCATAAAGATGTTTATTGGATTAGATGCCTGTTAACATACGATAAACAATACAATATTTGTTTATTAGTTTGTTTTATGATATAATTAATTTTACACTTTAACCTAACCTCCAGTTTTTACTCATTTTAAACCTTTAAGATGGTGTTTCCTCAGTATGTACTAGGTACAACAATGTTCCTGCTTTATCATTGTCTTTTATTCATGATGCATTTTACCATTATTGGGTACAGATTGTGGGGTGGGTGGGTCCGGGGTCTGGGTAGAGTGGATTTGGGTCATTATTCCTACAATCTTATTTTAATCATCTGTCTGTTTGTAAAGCACTTTGTGCTGTATGTTTTGTATGAAAGAGCTATATAAATAAAGTTTGATTGATTTATTGATGGATATGATGCCTGAGTATGGCACATTACAGTGCGTGCACGCTGCCAGTCTGCCAGTGTTTCTCGCTCACATGGAGAAAAAAATAATAATAATACAGAGCCTGTCTGAACCTGCTAGAAGGCACAACGTGCGCACAGTCCACTCTGGTCATGCTAGAATGAAACTGACTTAGAGAAAAACATGCAATGGAACAAAACATATGCTGCAATTTCTTGGTTGCAATTTCTTGGACTCATGTTGTCTCAAGTCAAGTCTGGAGTCATTGTCCACCAAATCCAAGTCAAGTCACAAGTTTTTACCTCCGAAGTCCAAGTTTGGTTGCAAGTCGTCAAATCAGCAACACGAGTCAGAGTCCCTATGTCTTGAGTCCAACTCTTTGGTTCGTTGCGTAAAGTACTTTCAATTCCTTCACACATCCTCCCAAAACTCGGTTATCTGACCATATTTTTTCAACAGAATTCCTTCCATGTTCATTATGCCACTCTTCCTAGGATATTTCCCTCCTTTGCCCACTTGTTGTTTACCCTATGCACAAGGTTGATTTGCTTCATTTTTCACCTTACATTGGTACAACATAGAGATCAGTCTTTTGACCATGCCTCTATATGATATACACGAGGCTGTGGTTAGAGAATTACGTTCACCTGGGGAGATGTGGCATAACATTTTTATTATAATCTTTAACTTGCAGAAACATATACAAATCTTTGTTTTCTAAATCCTAATTTTTGAAAGCTTTTGATTTCTCCTTTATTATCTTAAACCTTTGGTTTAACAACCTTTCTTTAAAGTTTTCATCATAGGCCATCCATTTTAGAATCATTGTCTCTCTATCTTTATGCATCTGAAGTGTTGAATATTTTATTCTTGGTCTATGTCTGTCCAAATATACTGTTACTTGAGTTTTTTTGTTCTTTTCTTGGAATTATGACGAAGGGAAAGCAACTGGCAAACACTGAAAAATATAGTAATCTGGGTGGTATATTCATCTTCATGATCTCAATCATTGAACCGAAAATCAATCTGATCATCTTTCCATGTCCCCAAATAGGTCCTCATTAAGAGGTTTGTAATAGAGAAGCAATTCTGAAAGTCCTTTACTGATGTTTATGCCTAAATACTAAATTTTTTTAATCCACATGAAATTGAACTTTTGCTGAATTCCTGTTGGAATGGTGAGTAATTAAAGTCCAAATCTGTGTTCTCTGCATATTTAGTTTATAACCTGAAAGAAATCCATATTTTTTTAATAATGTCATCCGCTTTGCTATACACTGATTTGGTTGTTTTAAATAAATGAGCACATCCTCTGCAAGAGCCAGATTTTGCGTTCCCTCCCACTTCAGCTCCCTTTATCTCCTGATTTTGCCTCAAGGTTTGGGCAAGAGGTTCTATAAATACAGAGAAGAGAGGGTGGGAAGACGGCAGCCTTGTCTTGTAGGTCTTTCTAATTTAAATTCTTTGGTTAGATTACCATGTATTTTTATCCTTGCCCTTGGAATGTGATAAAATGCCTTAATTATATTTACCAGGTCTTGTTGATCCCAAATTTCTCTGAGCAGAAGTATAAATATTTCCATCAAATGCTGTTAGAAGCTTTTTCAGTGTCCAATCTGTTTAATAATAGTTGTATTTCTTCAATTACATTTTGTGTCCTTATTATATTATCCTGTGTCTGTCTTTTCTTTATAAAACCTGATTAATCTTTATGAATTAGTTCTGGTATTAAGGTTTCAAATCTAGCACTCAGAATTGATGTGTATATGTTGTACTGTCTATCTAATATTAGAATTGGCCTATAATTTTTTTTGGTTTTCTTCCCTTGGGGATCACTGTCATCGTGGCCTCCATGAGGGAGGTAAGTCTGTTAAAAGGTTTGATAAAGTGATGTAAGAACATAAAGTAAAATCTTGTATGACTCAGGTGGGAAGTTATCACTTCCTGGGACTTTATTAGTTAGATTTAAGTTTCTTTATAGCCTTTTCAAGTTCATCTTCTGTAATCTTTGAACATGTATGTGCATTTTGAGTCTCCCCGATTGTTGGTAAATCCAGTGATTCTAGAAAATTTCTTACAGCCTCTTCTTCTCCTCATTCAGGCTGTGAATAGTCTTGTAATTTCTCATAAAATACTGGCAATAATGTTAGAAAAATAACATAAATTACAGAAATTCAATCAGGATAAATGAAGTTATCTCTTTAAGTGTCAGCATTTAGATGGTAAACTTTGTGTGAGGTAGAATTACACCCAGGTCCATATTGAAGCCATTCGCATCAAACTGCAAATTAGTTTTGAAAATGATACATGAATGTCCTGCTTACAGTTTCTTCCCATTTCACTCCATTTTTTCATCTTCTAAACTCCTGTAGCTTTTTTTATAGCACCGCTCTATTCTGTTACTTCCCCGGCTTGGTTCCATGGAAACACTCTTTATAAACGTTCCTCTATTGAGTGGCCCACCTCGGCCTGTTTAAGCTGCACACCGACGCATCTGCCTTTAAATTCTAGAAAGTTCATAATAATGAATCTTGGGGATGCGTTAGGTTGGGGTCTCTCCCTCGTCGCCTGGTGTACATATTGTATCTGTAGGTCATTTTCTCCATTAAGTGCCAGTTCTTTCTGTAGTAGATCCTCCACGAATTGGTGCATTAATGCTGCGTTCCAGGCGACCCATAACTCAGATATTTCCCAGTTAAAATCTCTGAGTTCAGACCTGAAAGCGTTCCAGGCAAAATACGACTTTTGACGTGAAACAGAAGCGGGGGAAACGGCTCATAATGTTACAGAAGCTTATACTTAACAGTGTTTGTCATTATTAAGAGGCTGCCTTATTGGTTAGGCAGTGATGTGACGTCACAAGTCGTAACTCGGAGTACATCGATCTGGTACGAGTTCACGGGTTGGAAGTAACGAGTTCGACTGACGTTCCAGTGCATTTTCACGAGTTATGGGTTGCCTGAAACGCAGCATTAGTCCCCCTCTATTCTTTCCTCAACCTGAAGATGCAAAGATTATTTCTTCGTGACCTTCCCTCTAAGTTTGTCCCCTTTTCTTTTAGACTCTTCTGTTCTTTGAGCGCGGCCAGCGGGGCTTCTTCCGCCATGTTCCATTCTTCAAGTTCCTCGATACCAGTTAACATCTTTCACATTTTGCTCTTGCTCCTGCAGTTCTTTGTTGCTGGCTGACAGTTTTTGATCTACTTGTTCTCTAAATGTACTGAACACCTGTATGAAGTCAGCTTTGAATTCTTTCTTTAATGCTATGTCTTTTTTTATTTCTTGCTTGAGCAGGAAAGACTCAGATTTCATTGAAACCTGAGACTTTACCTGCTCTTCTGGAGTTTTTGGGTCTGTGGTCTGATGTTTTTTATCCCCTCAACTCATTACTCATAGTAGATGAAAATGTATGCGCAGATTTTTTGTCCTTGACTGACTGGAGCCGCACGTTGCCATCTCTTTAGCTGCTAAACTGGATGTTCCAATAGCACTGTTTTATGAACACAAAAGAAAATTACTTAGAAAATAGAGATAAAAAGGTCCACTCCTGACAACCACGATACACAATTCAGTTTGTACAAGCTAAGTGGCTGCCTGTGGCCACACAAACACAGATTCAAGTTCAAAAGGGAAGTGGACTTTAACTTTAATCCATATGCACTACCACAGAACAGAAGCCTATAAATCATTACTAAGCTGTTAGGCCAGGTTGTAAAAAAAAAGCCAAGATCAGTCCGAAGAAAGTGTCTCTGCTGACACTGAGGACTTCAAACAAAGAGTATGTCTGTATGTGTGGACCTCAGAGAAAGTCTGGGAGGACACACTACGACCAACACTTATGCGTTGGAAGTTGCTGCTGCTCTTCTTTCTTTTTCTTACTTAAACACAGGAATGACTCATTTGCCACCATGTAAATATGCAGCAGTGCATCGCTGAATTAAAGAGCAACAAGGCAGCCAATTAATTGGACAGCAGGTTACAGCAAGTGTAAGTCACCCCCCTGGGTTCAACTCTAGCCTGATTCTCACTGCCTTTTCAAGGTGAATATT
Organism: Scarus forsteni; assembly: GCA_036419115.1. Classification (NCBI taxonomy): domain Eukaryota; kingdom Metazoa; phylum Chordata; class Actinopteri; order Labriformes; family Labridae; genus Scarus; species Scarus forsteni. The sequence goes on along the minus strand of JAZDUH010000111.1, from coordinate 11,948,561 downwards.
CACCTTGTGATGTTTCGCCTTCACTTTGAATGTCCTGGAGACCAAAGAGGGACCAACGGAGTTTGCCACCTCCTTTCTCCGTATCCAAAGGTAGTAATAGACACCAGGAGAAAGGAGTGTATATATATATATATATATATATATATATATATATATATATATATATATATATATATATATATATATATACACACATATATATATTTTTGTTGCCTATGTAATCTGATTTTTCCCTGATTTCTATAAGAAGAAAAAGAACAAGGATGAGTTTTAAGTGGTTCTACAACTTGAGAGACATAAATTCAGATCCTCAAAGATGGTAGACCTAAGTTCAAATTTAGAACATATGCTTCATTTTGTAGCTTGTCTTCTACCTTGAACTGTGCCGCTGCTAACATTACCCAAAGTGTATTTACAACAACTGTCAAAATATTTAGGCCGTATCGATTCTGAAGAATCCGTATCGATACACGTATCCCAAAGGAGTGCGATACGATATTTTGCCACATCGATATTTTGAGCACAGGCCTAATATATATATATATTTTTGTTGCTTATGTAATCTGATTTTTCCCTGATTTCTATAATGAAAATGGAAGTTTATTTATTGGAGCTGCCGGTAAGACAATATCACCAGACTAGGATATAACGATTACCGGTAAAATGGTAAACCGTGGTAAAATTTCTCACGGTAATCATTACCGCGCCCTATAAAAATTATCGTTATACCGTGTCTGTTAACCACAATGCTTCAAAAATGCACCGTGATGCTGCTCTTTGCCTGGAAATGCCGGAACCATGAGTCTCTTTCTGGATGAAGCAGCATCATGAGAAGCGCGCATCACAGTTTGCACTGTTTGGCCTGAGTGAAAGTTAGAGACAGCGGAGATTTCCCTCTGGAAACGGACTCTTAAGTCTGGTTAAATTTTGGGATTTTACAAGGTTGCAGAGGGGAAACTGATAGAAGACAGTCACCCTGTCTAAACAACTCCTGTCTAAATAATGTATAAATCTTGTAAACAGTAGCATTAGTATCATTCTGGAGTGTGTTCTTGCCGTTCTTTTGCCGTATTTTGAAATTGATCGTCTTTTTCCATCAAAGTTTGTGTTTTATGGATTTAATCGATCCTACTCTGGAAAGATTAGAGGAGAAAATATCTGCCATGGAGAGGGGAGTCCAGAGGAGAGTCATTAAGGGGGCTAACTGCTTCAGGGACTATCGGCCTGGACATGGTCTAATATGACGAGTTAAAACATGGACACTAATGCTGCAGGCAAACAAAAATTTGTGAGTGTATGTAAAAAAGGTTATTTGTTGTTCAATTACAATTGTTTCTAAAAAGTATCCTGTTGAAAGTTCAAATCTGTTGTTTTCTTTTCTTGTAATTGCACACTGTTCAAGCATTTATAACATAATAATGACAAATACTTGCTAGAATTGTTTACTTTTATTTCTAATGAAAGAAGGGTAAAATGTACTCAAAGGGCATTTCTAGACAAATTTATTGACAAAAAAGAGCTGTTAAAATTGTAATATTAAGGGGTTAAATTATTTCAATTTTGTGTTAACGTACATTTTGAACATTTTGAGCACACTGCAACAATACCGTGATAATGATAACTGTGATAATTTTGGTCACAATAACCGTGATACAAAATTTTCATATGGTTACATCCCTACACCAGGCACTCTAAAAACTTGAGTTTCTCTATTCTTGAATATAGAAAGCAATTTTTGGGGAGTTTATTGGTGGTTAATAAGTAAAAAAAATATTCATACAGTAGTACTGCTTTTTGTTGCAATATTTGAGAGGATTTTAAAGTAGGTAGCTCTGAGATATTGCTACTTAAAATTGTTACCTGTACCACTGTAATCTCAAAAAGCTTTGGAGTGAACACCGGAGTTTAATTTCACTGATGAAAAGTCATATCAACTCATCTCAGTGTTGTTACGAACACTAAAATTTATACTTTAGGGTCCAGTGACCAGAAGGTTGTTTTCACACTCAATTTGACGAAAACATGTCAACTTTAAAAAATAATGACCTTCACTGAAATAATTACAAAAGGCAACCTGATAATTTTCTGAACAAGCAAAGGTGTTGTTAATTTGTAACTGTATTGTTATTTGTTAAAAAAATATGGTAAATAAAAATGAATACAGTACCTCCTGATACAGGTGCATCCATAAAAACGGCCCCCATCTTCTCAGCAGCTGCAGCCATCTCTTTGGAGACAGCTGGGTCAATGGTGCTGGAGTCAATGAGCAGGGAGCCTTTCTTCACCTTTCTGTTGAGACATGTACTCAGTTTAGACCAGGCAGCCCTCTTTGGCATTTGACTGTTCTATGTAAGACTCATCAACTCTGACAGTTTCTACCTTTTATACTATATGGATTCAGACGTGGGATGCAGGATGTTGGAGTTTTGCTGATATCCAATTTGTTAATTTTTCTAAACACTTTATGGCCAGACCATTTGTTAGAAACTGATGCAAAACAAGAAAAAAATCAAACCACATATGAAACATTTTTCTTATAAAAGTGAACATTGAGTGGTGATGAGGTAAACCATTATTGAAGATTTGTATGTTTTGCCAATATTAAAGTCAGTCTATTGAATATAGAGTACATAGGCAATTTGAAAAACTAAAATATTGGCTGTAAATATCTCGCAAATTTTCATACTGGCAGATAATAAAAACAAGAAGAACACATTTTATTTAAAAGCATCTTTCAAGGACAATGTACAAGTTCACAAGGTCATAACAACAATATAATCAACATCAAATCAGCAAAAGCAACAGATACTCAAAAAGGGAATGGTTTCTCTACTAAACAGACAATGGGGACAAAATGACCTACTTTTGCCATCAATGTGTTCATGAATCTACAGTTCTAGCTTTAATAAAATGTAAAATAACAAAGCCTCTTCTCTCCTAAATTATCTGGACATCATCAGGGCGGGCTGCTGAGTTTTTCCACTCTGACTTTACTCAGGTAATCCTCACATCTCCCTTGTATTTCATTCATATAAAGTCCAATAAAGTCATGTCTGAATGCTGCAAACAACCGTTGCTGTTGGAATAGCTTATCTATTTAAAGTCAAACGTGTGTCTGGACATTGCAGGAGTTTTTTTCAACAGCACATAATCAAAGATCTGTCCCAAAATAATCACCAGCAGGTCTTTTACACAACCAGAACCACTGTTGAATACAGAGATGAAACCCTGCAGCTATCTTTCCCTGTTGTAAACGTCATGCATGCAGTGATGATGCTTCATCATCACTTCTGTGTGCTACAGTGCTGCTCTCATCCCTTAATTGATGCTGTTCATACAGCTGTCTGGATACAGTACTGATAATATCAGGGTTGCATGTGTGAAAAGTGCTATAAACAGACTTGAGTTATCCAGACATCAATGGTAACAGTAAACAATCACACTTAAACACGAGGTTACATAATAACAAAGAATGTAAAGCTTACTTGAGAATGCCATTGGGTCCAGTGTACACATCTATTACATTGGGACTAGAGGGAAGCATGGTTATAATGCGGTCAGCCTTGTCTGCAACCTCAGCAGGGTTATCAACAATCTGGAAGAAAAAAAAAACAGTGTGAGGAGACGACACAAGGGGGATTTTAACGGCATATGTTCATTTTTCACCCTCACCTGAGCTCCCAGCTCTTGCAGCTCTTTGCAGGATTCCGGGAACACATCGGTAGCAATGACTGGGTAACCGTGCTTCAGCAAGTTCTTTGCCATCGGATTTCCCATATTGCCCAGACCAACAAACCCCACCTGTGTCTTTGAGGCCATAGACCTCGAGGAGACTACAACATAATTGCCAAATTGGATCAATGTTAAGACACATATGTCCTGTTACAAGGATGATCATGGACAATAACAAACGATCTAAGCAAACATTAATTATAATGCATGAATTTGAATGGATTGAATTGCTTACTTTTACAAGGTCAAATGAAAAGGTTCAACTTTACAAGGATTTTGAAATGATGGATTATATGTTTATTAGTTTGAGTTTCTTATAAGTATTCAGTTTATTTACACTCTCCCTCTGTGTAAATGTCTCCAGTTGTACTGGTAACCAAGCCCTTTCTAAATATTTACTCAATTCCTACAGGTTAAGACTGCATTATAACAAAAATGTGTGAATCAAAAGAAATAAGACAAAGAGTATCTTACTCCTTGAGTTCATCACCAAATGAATAAAAGAGAGAAATCTTGACCGATAATGTGAACACAGTGCACCAAAACAAAATCAACGAGCTGTGCAGATGAACGAGCATGCGCAAAAACAATAAATACGAAAAACTATGTCCGGTAAATTAAGAACAATACATGTGAATTTTATGAGGCCTTAGTGGCGACACATACAAACTTTCGTCAATGATATAACCTGACCAAGCACAGTGGCATCACACAGGCTAAAGCGTCCTAAACAAAAGTCAGAGTACAAAAGGACACAATACTGACTTTGTTCACCCTTTTTGTCTTAAAATATTGAGCTCGAAAGCCACCGGGTGCCAGTTCTTTCCTCGTTCATGCAAGATCCCGCCAAACAGACAATACATATTATGAACAGATATGATTTTTGATGAGTAGACTGTGGGGATAAGACTGTGCACGAGAAGCTAGCGAAGAATAACTCAACTTCTCTTCAAACATTTAATGCTGAAGTGTTGTTCGCGTGGCACAAAGACGCTAAGACTAACAACTGGCGCTTTACAGTGGGCACAAAAACATGCGCATGATGAACAGTGTGTCAGTGTCTCGTCCTTACCGAGCGCAAACCCAACATCTCTGGCACACCTTCCTGCTAGGTACCGAGACCCTCTCAGCACGGCGGCCATGCTTCTTTCCTCTAGACCTGCACGTGACGTAACACAATGCAGATTAATGGCGGCCGTCCCCTCCAATCAGATCACAGACATGCGCAGCACGGCCTCCCGTTTTCAGCCACTGAGCAGAAGGGGCGGGTCTTACATTTATGCCATAAACACTAGTGATAGTGCTATAATTATCAAGGATGGGCAACTGGTGTCATGTAAGTCCATGAACAATACCTGAAAAATCGAAACGACATCTATAAAAAGAACAATATTTCGTAAATATGATGCCATATTTTGCAATAGTTTTTTTCTGATAAACTTCCCTGTTATGCATTTACCAAAACAATCTAAAAAAAAGTGCTTTAAAACCATTTGAAACTATTAACAGAAAACGCTCTGTCAATAGGACCAGAAAAGTAGCCGAAACTGTAAGTGTTTTTTAAGTGACTTTATTTCTGCAATTAATTTGTCTCTTTTTGTGCACTTCCAATTGGCAGTGTAGATGACATTAATACCACCTCCTTACACACAAGTTGCCCAGCTCTTTTCTCTATTATCCAATAATGAGTATTTAGTAAAACAAAAGAAACAAATGCTACGCATTCCACATTATGCCAAAGAAGTGTTAAAAATCTATAGGAATATGAATTTGGTTTCAATTCAATACTAGAGTTCAAGCCAAAACATAAATTAGGTTGACCATTTTTTTTTAAATAATCACATTTTGGAATCAATTGAATGAATGAAAGGGAAGATATGTCTCAAGACATCACAACTTGGTGTTTTTCATCTTAATGACCCTTGCCCTCATTTACCTAGAGATTTGTTTTATGAATTTACAACAATAAACTAAAATATAAGTCAAAACTATGGTCAAACGTCCCTCAGGGCGTGTACTTGTAAAAAAAAAAAATAGCTTGATGTCGACAACAGCTTGACAACAATGCATAAAGATGCTAAGCACAGTGCATAGCAAAGAGGGGTGATTTATCGACAAATATGAGGTGGAGGTATTAATTAACAAATATCTATGTGATGATATTTTTGCAATAAAATGCTATTGTCTTACATAGCTATATAAATGAAGGATTGATAGAATCGCAGCCTTGTTCCGCCTCTGGTTGATAGCAGACATTCAGCCACCTTACACTCTGTCTTTCTGTTACATTTGTTTTACCCTTTCTGTTCTTTGGATAACCCAGGATGCACGGACTTATTGTAAAGGTTTTAATGCAAATACTTATAATATATTTATATACTTCATATAATTCGGTGTTATGGATTTTATTCTTTTAAATGAATTCAAAAATACTGTTTTGCTCAGCCTGATTATAATTCTACAATTTAAGAATAAACTGGATATTCTACAAGCTCTACAATTATTTATTCTACTACAACAAGTTTGACCGTGCATTTCAACCAAGGAACCTACGAATAGTTTACACTGAATTCAGTTTTATGAACATCAATTTTCAAATTGATACACCTTCCTAAACCAAAAAGTCCTTTGTCATAGTTATTCCTGACTTTATAACATGTTCGGCTTGCTATTTTTGTCCCTTAGGTTAATCACGAGCATGCAAATTACTGGTTTTTACCGCAGGTTTCGGTGTTTTGGTGTGATTCACCGGCCCTGGCAGCAGGGTCTTTTTCCGGAAATGACGTAATGTTGTTATTATTCCAGGAAGAGGGCACGGGGGAAAGCACTGAACTGCGTCAACAATTGTTTCTATGATCCTCTCTTATTTCAGCAGCAATTCAACATGGCAACAGGGTGGGTTACAGCTTGAATTAATTTATCAACTTATTAACGAAACGTCTGTAGATGTTGATGTCTGATTCATGCTTTCGGTCCTCAACTGTTTACGTCGACTAACCTTGTCCTCTAGCTGATAGCACTGCTCTTCGGTTAGCTGCTCCGGTTTCGGTAAGAGCGTTTTTAATCTAACCATCCTCACGCTATGGGTGAAACCTTACTTCGGATTTCTCATGGTGAATTTTGCATTATATTTAAAAGAATGTCCATTTGTCCCGAGGGGTGTGTTTCTTGTTGAGTATGGTTCTAACGATAGCTCGTTAGCTCTGTAGCTAACATAGCAAGATATGATCTCTGTTTTCACACAAGGCCTCGCCTCAGAGCGTTATGTTTTCCGTTTTCTTACCGTAATTACTGAGAAAAATGAAAACGTTCACTTTGAATTTTTAACTGTGTGAGTTTTTGTGATCACCGTAATCGATAGCAATGTCCTGGGCACAGGATCGCCATGGGAAGTATTGTTGTGGCTGTAGTAGGCCTAATTACGTTGTTCTAAATTATGTCTGCTGAGGCCCAAATGGAAACTTAAGTGTGCTCAGGGAGCACTTTTCTAACTTTACTTTAACATGAAACAACATGTTAATTAAACCGATATACTTGAATATGAGTCATTAAAGAAATCAACACATGTATCAAACAACTTTGTCTGATATTTATAAAAAGAATATGTTTCAGGTCTGGTTAAAAGTTAGATTATTTCCATTATTAAACATATATTTTTAAAGTTTATTGACTTCTGAATGACTTGTTTGAAATGTACTCACCACATGGGTAGATATTTTTACACATTTTTTCCCAAGAGCATTAAAACAGTTGTTTTATATTATGTCATATAACATGCATATGCTACTGTTGTGAAGCTGTCCATCAGTAAACATTTTCGATATTATATTTGGCCCCTATTGATTTTACAGAAATACTTTGTATTTACATCTCTAAAAAAGTTGCATTTAACAACATGTTTTCCACTCAACTAAAATGCACACCCTTATCATTTTTGAGCGCATCATCTCACCCATTCCTGTGGTAGTACATGATGTCCCCTTAATTTATGTATTAAAGTAAAGGCCCTATTATGAAAAGTCAGTCTAAGCTGTTTTTGTTTCTATTGCTACAAAAATAATCTTTTCACAGAAGCTGATTCAAAATTAAGGTAAATAAAAGACATTTGAAAGAACCAAAATGGAAAGAAAAAATTGAAAGTGAAATGTCAGCAATATTTTTATCTTCAGAAAATTATGGGAAGTGCCAGTGTTGCTTTCAGATCATAAAACATTCTGAAAGACTGAAATTGAAGATAAAAAAATGTTAACATGGGAGAAGCATCTTGAAGACTAGACTTTAAAGAGACTGTGAGGAGTTTTTAAGTAATTACAAAAAAGTCTCACTTTTAGATGTATGCCTGATCGAAATACACACTTATCGATGAGTTTAATAGCATCTAAATAGGTTATCCATAAATGCTAATCTTTAGCCTCCTGGTCGGGTCGTACAGGGCTGGACTGGCCTGGATACTCAACTTCGGGGAACCAGACAATTAAAACTAGAGCAAATTTATATTATTTTATTATTTATATTACACGTCTGAGAGCGCCGGGCTGTAAGTAGCAATATATAGCCTGCTACAACTATGATAAAACTTTTCCCCGCATTGCTTGTCGTCACACTTCAAAAACTACCGCTACGTAACTAGAAAGAGATACATTACCTCGTGGCTTTGCATCCTGTAAGTTGTTGAAAAAGAACTTGTAAAGCAATGCAGAGTTCCGACAAAGATCCATGCTGCATTTACCACAACAAACAAACACACTTTGGCTTCACGTCTCCGGTGCGTTCAAGTTGTAGTCAGAAGTAGGAATTTCTGGGTTCCGAGTGGTAAACTAAAACTGGAACGTCCCCCGCAGTCAGGATTTCCTACTGGGAACTCGGTGAAACCTCGCCATCCCGAGGTGTCAATCGAAGATGGATGCCCCCAGTGTGAACAGTTATTTAGTTCATCTAATAATCAATTTATTTGCACTTCTGACTGGGGTGTGTCGCTCTAGATCAGCTGTACACATAGTATTGCTAGATTTATATTTATAAAAATGCTTGCCATAGTGATAATCACATTCTTCATACAACAACGCAGGGCGTGCTAACAACAGCTAACAATAGCCTGGTAGATCTGCATGTTTTTTTCTGACTTCAACTGGAACACCGATAAGTCTGAGATGATGTCACTCCCATTTCCGAGGTTACAGGAACGCAGCATTACGCCGGCGATAAATTCTCCTCATAGCACCTTTAAGTAGAGATAGTACTCTTAATATTTATAATCTTTTTCAATACAGTCGCGAGTTAGCAGTCAGCATTTCAAATCAAGTCAATATAACATAACCCAGTCAATTAGTAAGACAGTCAAATTGCTTTTACTCAGTACATGAAATATACTGAGTGAAACGCCATAGAAAGATGGAAATAACTTGGTAATTTTTTATCTTTTACAGCTTTAAAGTTCATTTCAGCTTGTGCTGAGATGGTTCTTTGTTTTGTTTCGCAGTGTTTGTTTATCAGATGTTGGATGTGACTGATGGTGAGATGCAATGTTATCCTCTTTGTTAAAATACATCTTAGAGCTTGTTCTGTAAGAATTGTCATTAACTTTACTGTTTCCTTGTACCGTGGCTTGATTTGCCATATTCCAGGTTTGTCTTTCTTTGGCTTTCATCCACCTTCAACCAATTTCTAGAGAGGCAAGTTTGACTTTGGGGCGTTGGTGGCGCAGTTGGATAGTGTGCTTGGTCAGTGATCGGAAGGTTACAGGTTCAAGCCCAGCTCCGGGCGACACATGGCAATGTGTCCTTGGGCAAGACACTTAACTCCAAGTTGCTCCCACTGCTGCGCCAGTGGCATGTAAATGGGTATGAAAGTGCGTGAATGTGTTAGAGATACTGACGGATAACTGACATAGAAACTCTGAACCATCAGTGAGTGAATGTGAGAGTGAATGGGTGTGAATGGGTAGGTGTGACCTGTGGTGTAAAGCAGCTTTGAGTAGTCCAAGACTAGAAAAGCGCTATATAAGCTCAAGTCCATTACTTTGTTGTGCTGTAAGGCAGATTTGGCAAGAAAGTTGAGGGTGTATGCTGTAATACCACTTTCACACTAAAATTAGCGGGTCAACGCTCGCTTTTTAAATGTGGGTTAACCCGCTAACAATCAGCAAGTGACTCTTTTTCCACAGCCAGCAGACTGGGGTCTGATTGCCAGCAGTCAAGCTGCGTGGCTGTTTTTTATCCTCTGGTGCATCATCATCAGCGCAACAAAACACAGCCATGTAAACAATAGAAAGGAGCATGGAAGCCATTGGCATTGTTTTCTTAAGATACAGACTGAGGGGGCGGGCATGTTGTTATGCCGTGGGGATGTTACGCTGCTGTAATCTGTAAATTAGCAAGTCGACCCGGGTGTGATGTTCCCCCTGGAGCTGATTGGAGGTGAGCCAATTAAAGCCTGTGTAACTTGCAGAGCGAGTCGATCCAGGTCAGAATGCACGTTAAACCCTTTCAAACTGCAGCTTCGGTCATCTGCCAAGTAACATGTTAGCCTCTTACCGTGCTCGGTTTGTTATCCAGACAAAACTATTCGCACAGATTTGTTGCCCGAACTGATTTGTTGTCCAGAAAAGAAACTCCTGCATCTCTGTGTGTTTATTCATCATTGTTGTTTGTGAAAATGTTTTCTTCTTTGTACGTGTGTTGTAGCAGCGCTGCCTTTCTGCAAACCTACACTGCCATCTACTGAACTGACATGCACACTACAGTGAGTTCTCAGTCTCCAGCGTCGTCGTCTGAACGCAGAAGAATTTGAAAATGCAAAGGAAAAATCTTTGCATCTTTAAGTCAGGAGTTTCCGTGTAAACATAGCCTGAAAGGGGTGTAAGAGAAGTGCTGCAGCAGCTACATTCACTTCCCTCTGTACCTCCTCCTCTCCAACAAGAAAGATTTCACATCAGAAGAACTCGATGGAAAATTATTCTGTACATACATCCTTCATAGTGAAAATAGTAGAAAAGAAGCTCACTCAGATCCACTGGGGATTTAAACATGGCTCAGTATGTTGTTTTCTTTTTAGCTGCTGTAGCATAGAAGCAATAATTCTTGCTATCAGTAGATGGACTGCAGTGTTTTTAGCTCCACTCATTGGAGATTGGCTTGGTATGCTCCACACCCCAACAGATGGGTGTTAAAAAAGAGGAATGTCATGGGTTAGTTATCTTGGTACTTTCGTGTATTAGACAGCAGAAGCACTTATGATTGCGTACCATACAGAGCTTAACTAAAGTGGACTGTTGCGGAGACAGGCAGCTCACTTTAAACTTTAATTGGCCAGTAATACATGTTAAGACAAAACATTTGTTCTGTCACCCTCCTGATTTTCTTTAAAAGTTTTACCTTAATCACTTCTGTGGATGTTGCTCAGATGGACTTGAAATATATCCGATGAACATGCGAAACAGTCCATCTGGTGTGTCAGGTACTGCTTTAGTTTCCCAAGTACAATTCTTTTTTTAGTCATCTGATAGAAATTTATGTGAGGGAAACTTTTTCTTACACATATTATCATGGGCTCCTACTGCCATTCACAGAAGACACATGACAGCTCAGCCGCATAAATGCTTGTGTTGACCATCGAGACAATGAATTCCTTCAGCTTAGTCATTCCTGTCATGAGTCAGTGAAGCATTTGCTTCAAATGGTACTTTATTTGGTGTTTGCAAGACCATTGACAACAAAGTTCTAAATGTCCTCAATGCTTATGAAACGCCTAAGTAAATAAAGTATTAGTTTGCATGTGTGAGTTCATTGAGAATGTTACAATAAAAGTTCGAACGTGTGGTTTGGAAATCATTTTGATCCCCCTCAAGAGTAACATATGCCTTTTAAACCACCAACCATTGGTCTGCGATGGAATAAAAAATGCTCAGTCGAAGTTGAAAAATACATATTCACACTAAAAAAAATGTAAAGTTATAGTAGTTCATTCCTGCTAACTAATAGAATACAATTACTAAAATAATTGTGATTTTATTTCTCACTACACATAGCAGTTAAAGTTTACAGTTCTCACTGCAAAATCCATTTCTGACTTATAAATCTGCTTTGATTTGCTCTTCCTACAGGTTTTATTGTTTCTAATCCTACTTTTCATTTCCTGTTTGTCCCTCTACAGCCACTGCTGAATAATTGATGGCACTGTTCCTGGATGGGGCTTTATTAAGTAACAACATGGACACATCAAATTTTGCCCACGTCATCTTTCAGAATGTGGGGAAGAGTTACCTTCCCCATGCTGCACTGGAATGTCACTACACCCTGACGCAGTTCATCAAACCCCATCCAAAGGACTGGGTTGGCATATTTAAGGTTAGCAACACTCTTCGCTGTGTAAATAAATGTTTTCCTGGTATTTGGGGAAACCAATTAATTAATGAAAACTTTCAAATGCAAAACATGTTTTCTGTTCAGCTGTGTCATTTGAAGTGGGGCCATGGGAGCTACATGGCATGAGCCCGAACGTCTGCCACAGTGTCACTGCTCAGTTTTTTCTCTGTTCAGAGAAACTCGGGATAGATGCGGACACTTCACATTGTTGTACATGGTGCCCTATTATCTGCTTAATTAAAAAAATTGAGGGAGAAAACAAGCCACGGAAACAAGAATGGGGTCACCACACACTTCAAATGCTTTGTTTCTGTCCACTTTATTTCCAACATGCCATTGTTTGATGAGGCACTATTTTAAGACACTGCTACACAAAAGTACCGACATATTGATAACATTTAGAAAAAGGAAGAAATATTTGGTTTATAAATTATGGCATGTTTGTTTATATTTTGTGTAATTGACCCTCCTTTCATTTCTGTCATCAGCTGTGTAGTCATGATTGTAGGCCATGGCACAACACAGTTTTATGGCTTGATGATTATCTTATCTGACACAGTGAACCATTGTTACAGTCATATATTGGTGTAGTTCAATATCAGCAGAAAAAACAACAAACATTTCAAGATTCAAGCTTTTGTTTGTTTGAGCAGAGATGAAGGAAGAGAGTGTCTCTCTTGTCAAAGTGTGAAAAAATATAACTGAAAAATGCTCTAAACATTTGCTGGCATTCAATGACTAATAACAAACTGAAAATCCATGCTTTGACAACCCAGCCCACCTTAAGGAGGTACTAACAAAGTCTTTGCTGCAATGGAAAAAAAACATGTCACGCGGCACGCCACTTCCCTGCCACATCCCAGGCCTGGCCAAGCAGATAACACAATTTGAAATTAACCATCAGCTTATGTTAGCAGCAGCGTTTTGTAGGGTAGGGGGTGTTCAATAACACTAATTGACATATAAGTGGTGAAATAAGACAGATGAAACCAAGACTGATACTGCAATACTGCAATGCCAGTGCTGTTTTACTAATCAATACTTTTGGTGTAACTCCCCTACAAAAACATTATTTTCTCTCATGTTTGATCATGATTACAGTCCAGATCAAAGTTTGTCCAAACAACCAGTTCCCTCTGCCCAATAAAAAAAATCTTCTCTCAATGAGCTGCTCTGTGTGCTGGATTTCAACATCAAATAAAGATAAAAGTTTGATACTGATACAAGTTCATTCCATATTCATTTGCCAATAGCCAGAGTAAGAAGGGCTAATGCTTTACAGTACAGATGTTCTACAGGTGCAGATGTGCATCTCTAGAAATTAATTCATAGATCATGTTGTAAGATATTGTCCTATCTCAAAACTACCTATCTGTTTCTTTTCAGGCCTTTATCATCAACAAGATACCCATGAAACTAGCAGCACGTGTAGAGATAAAAGTATTCTTGGTTTATGTTGAAGATGAAATATTGTGCTGACAAACTCTAACTATCTTGCCCAGCCTTGTGATGAGTCAGTCAGAGGTCAAGATAATTGTGAATGATTAATTTTAAAGTCAATATCTAGTTTACTTTTTATAACTCCAGTGAATGGGAACACCTACTTGACTTTACCACCACAAAGCTAAGTGGTGTATCTTGTTATAAGAGTTTATTAAAAGCAGTACAGTAGCAGTCATTTATTTTTGCCTCTCCTGTCATGACTTTGGAAGGAGATAGACATCTACGCCAAAGAAAAGCCCCACATTTATTCTGTGTCTGAGGAAAACATTAACATGATTGACTCCTTGGTACTATTCGTATAAAGTTTGTGGAGTTGGGATGTGGGGGAAAGTGGAAACAGGTTGTGGTATTTCCCTCTTTGAGAAATGAGGTCGTGTCAGGCAACTGGAGGTCGATCAGGTAATGTCCGCGGGCTGTAAAAACCCTGGATTCAGCACTATGTTGGAGCTGGGTGCCACATCACATTGTGTTTAGCCTGGAGGAAGGCACCGACCGGCTGTGCAGATCTTAAAATTACTAATTTGTTGAGCCTCTAAAACAGAGCTGAGCTGGAAAAAGTCTGAGTCCAGGGCTGTAAATTGTGTGAATGTTCCTGGCAGTGCTGACAGATGAGGAGTTTGATGCCAAACTCTTGCATTCATATGGACTGAGAGACCTAAACAGATGTGCATCAGTGTCAGGCCCTTAACACGTATTTTGTCACTTTTGGCTGAGGCGTCATCAGATGGTGTGTCAGACTGTCACTAAGCTTAGTCCAAACATTTTAATTTTGAATTATGATGACCCATATATTTAACGGTCTGACGTCTGATTAGTAGAGATCAACAGATGAGAGGGTGTTCCTCGCACTCGTAAAGCAGTTTTGCATCGTTAAACATTTACTCTGCCTCCATGTTGTCTTGCAAGTTGTTCAGGGCGTCATAGAGGAATGCTGTTGGGACAGGTTGTCAGAGCAGAGGCAGAAAAAGCAGCACTGCTTTATAATTAACCTGTTTCTGGCGCAATGTCTCAGTGTGATTCATGAATAACTCATCCACTCTGATTTTTTTTAAATGTACAGTGTGACTGGCTTTGAGTCAGTATGTTTCCTTCAGGGGCCATATTGCTATTTGAGTATAGCATTGGACTTTTAGTGGACGCTTAAGTTCTGTCATGTCAGATTTAACAAAAATGTTGTATCAATGTTGAATAAGTAGGCCAACAAGATTTTTAAGAATGGATGGGGGTTGCCATTTTGTTTTGTTTTGTTTTTTTTTGTAGAATTTGATCAATAATAAACCAAAACCCAAATTTCTCTGGCCTGGAGCTGAGTTATAGACCTGGTTTAAGGAAACATCAATGCAATTTTTAAAAAATCGGAGCAGTAAGTCAAAATTGTTGATTTTTGATACTGTAAATATTGTTTACCCCAAAAAACAGTCCAAAAGTTTTGTGAAGACACTGGTTATCGTAAGAACCAGTGACAGTAATGTGTGTATTGACCACAAATAACAGCAGTTGCAAACTGGTGGGCGACTGACAGTGGAAACACCCACAATTGTGTAATGTACTGAGCTTAACTGAACCAGACTGCTCTGTAGTAACACAGCATAAGCTGTTTTTCGTTGGTCTTTAAAGTGACTGAAAATTTGTCCGATTTTTTTTGGATGCATAAAAGCATTTAGTGGACAAACAACCATACTTTTTATTGTACCCTGTTCTTCTTTGGTAACAAGTCGATTTCAGCTTAAGTTTAATAGAGATGTAAACACATTTTTCTCATTATGTTTCAGGACAACCAAGCTTTTTTCTTAAAAATGACAGGGCTGCGTTTAGAAAACTCCAGAGTGTTGTAAAGAGGGAAATGGGATGAAATACAATGTGATCCTTTTTGGAAATTTACTTGAAGTGGTTTGTAACATTTTAAGAGATTTAGACAGGTCATCAGTCTGGTCCAGTAGAGTACCACTGTTACGCAATACTTGAAATTTTAAATCTAGAAGGAAACTTGTGTATATATTGTATTTGCCTGTAATAACATCTAATTTAGATGTTTAACACTTTATTTTAAAACCTTTTGTGGGCCCCATATGATGCAAAATACAGTAACACTATAAAGAACAATGTAATTCTTTTTTTTCTTTGTTTTACTGCAGTCAGGTTTTAAAATATGAACCTGTATCAAATCATTGTACAGCAAAATCTCTTAGCTGAGCTAAAAACCATGCAAGGGTTTATTTTTTAATTCCCTTGTAAACATATTTCAGCACTCATTTTGAGCCACATTCACATACATTACATTTTGGACAAACAGTGCTATCATATTTATTACCTCCGCCAAGGAGGTTATGTTTTTGGGAGAGTTTGTCCGTCTGTCCGTCCGCCTGTGAACTAAATAACTCAAAAAGTCATTGACGGATTTGGATGAAATTTTCAAGAAATGTTCAGCATGGGAAAAGGAAGAACTGATTTGATTTTGGTGTTAATCCGGATCAGCGTCTGGCCGCCATGGCGAAAAATGTGATTTCTGTGAATAACTACTGAACTAAAATAGATATCACTACGAATCCAATTGCTAATAAAATACTGACATGAAATAAAGGTAGGAGTAATATTTACGGTCAAAATGACAATATGGCTGAGGACTGAGGAGGACTGGCGGAGGTCTGCGCTCTCCGAGTGCTTTCTAGTATTCTTTCTGTAAACATAGTTAATGTTAATTGTGTAAATTCCTTGGCCTTATTTGTAGTCTCACTTCTACTTCGTTTTCTTATTTTACCTTCATGAGGATGTTGATGTTGCTTAAAGATTCTTCAAGTTGCAACCTGCCCACTTTTTTTTTTCTTTCAATTTTTTATTTCTTTTACTTATTTCAAATTTATGGTCTTATCCATGTTAATGTCTTTAGTTGATATTTCCTACTACTATATTGTGTATAGGAGCAACTGACACAACCAAATTTCCCCTTGGGGATTTATCAGGTATTTCTGATTCTGATAATGAATATAGACAAATATTGAGTTACTCATCTAAAAAAAAAAGTAAGGCCTGATCAGCAGACACATAATACAACTGCCCTTTTTACTTTTTAATCTTTATCCCAGCTTTCTTTTCATTTGACAGACAATTAAAGAAGTAACTAAGAAGCCTATGAAGATAGCTGTGTATCATATTGGTCACTTTTCAACACAGACATTCAAAAATTCTTTATGTACATTCTAGGGATGTAACAGTATGAAAATTTCGTATCACGGTTATTGTGACCAAAATGATCACGGTTATCATCATGATCGCGGTATTGTTTCAGAATGTTCAAAAAGTACTTTACCACACACTTTAAATCATTTAACCCCTTTAATATTATAATTATAACAGGTCTTTTTTGTCAATAAATGTGTCAGGAAATGTCCTTTGAGTATTTTTTTTACCCTTTTATCAAAAATGTAAACAATTCTAGGAAGTATTTGTTATTATTATGCTATTAATGTTTTAAACTGTGTAATTACAAGAAAAGAAAAAAACATATTTAAACTGTAAACAGGTTTCTTTCATAAAAAATTGTAAATGAACATGTTCAAAGTTTTGTGATGACCAATAATAAACTTAACTTATTTTACAAACAGTCACACATTTTACTTTGCCTGCAGCATTAGTGTCCATGGTACAGCTCGTTCAATATTAGATCATGTCCAGGCCTTTTTTTTTTTTTTACTGACGATAGTCCCTGAGGGATTTCCTGACCAGTTAGTCCCCTTCCATGACTCTCCTCTGGTCTCCCCTCTCCCTGGCAGATCTCCGCCTCTGATATTTCCAAATTACGATTGATGAAATCCATGAAGCACGAACTGACAGAAAGAGACGATCAATTACAAAATACGACAAAACGAAGTACAGCGAAAAAACTGCAAAAGAACTGCAGAAAAACACACTCCAGAATGATACAAGTGCTATTACTTACAAGATTTATTCATTATTTATACAGAAAATACTGATAAATCACCTATAATTCCCTTAGGTATGGCTCACTGAATCTTCTCACTCTCTATGGCTCAGTCACTCAAGGCGTTACAGTAGCTCATGCATGTCTTTTTCTTCCGCTGCAGCTTCGTGTTTTTGACAGGGTGACTGTCTTCCATCAGCATCACCGTAGGTTACTGACACAGTGTGCTGATCTAACTCGGTAACTTGGTAATTAAAACGGGGAATGGTAATGATAACCGTGGGGAATTTTACAGCGGTTTACCACTTTACCGGTAACTGTTACATCCCTAGTACATTCAGCACAATTGAATTATTTTCTTGTCTAGTGTTTAAACATTTATTTTTATTTCATTTTACTCAGAGATGTTATTCTTGTATCATTGGTTTTGTTTTGTTTTTTTTTAAAACAGATTGATTTGTTTGTTAAAAGTAAAATTTTTTTAATGTAGCAGGACTTAAAATTCAATATCTGTAAATCCGATAAAGGTCAACTATATTTAGTGTCTGACTGACATTGTTTCTGTAATTTTGTACAGATACATTTCTAGATATATCATGTCTTGCCATCCAAATTACAAATATGAAAATATCCCTCCTCCCTAAGCCAATTATATCAGTTCAATCAGTCCCATCCAATCAGGTGTTTTATGGAGCCTCTGCAGTGTCCCTGCCTCCTCCCCGTACATTCATCCACACTGCAGAGCCGTCTGTTGTAGGTGAAGTGAAAGAGTTCCTCTCAGAGTTTACGCCAAGCACCACCTCTGCTGCTCTAATGAGTGGACTGCTGAGGGCTAAGCCTTCAGTAATGACACCCACTAACTAGGTGCAACTTTTAATTGCTTCCTGCTCTTTACTGCTGGAGGCTGGAAGTGCCCTGGTAACAAGTGGGGGTTTGGGAGCACCAGGACCCTCTATCTGTGGCTCTCATGAACACTTGTATTGTAGCTGAGGGCTGTTTGTGCACAGGTGAGAAAATAGACTGCAAAAACATCTGAAGCAGCTGCATACACCGAAACCTGCTCCGTCCACTTTTAAATCTAACTTGGATAATGTTTTAGGGACGTTACATAACTTAATCTCTGTTTCGTGGCATAATCAGCTATGTTACATGCGTCTCATTGAGGGTGCATGCGTGTGCCTGAGCGTGGATGCTGAGAGCCAGCCCACTCAAAGTGACTCTGATTTTGTTTGACAGTTTTATGGCACCAGGCTGACGTTATGGATGTATTTTCTGTACTCAGCCATCAGTTAACAACACATAAAACTACTTAGAATTACATTTTGGTTTTCATTTTCAAGGCACCTATGTATAAAATTTTCACCTATTTTCCATTTCCTGCTTGAATTGAGTTGTAGCTACAGTTCCACCTCTTGGCTTGTCCACAACAAAGGCCAGGCCTCATGCTTAGGTGACCTTGAGGAAGAATTGATGACAGGAAGGGAAAAACTCCCAGTAGGCAGTAACTGACACAGTAAGAGTAAAATATCCTAAGATTTTAAAATTTGATTTATCAATAGTTCAGGAAGCGGTAGTGGAGTAAAGGAAGTTATCCATTACTATTATCCTACACTGATGTGATGAGAAACTTTGCTTCAGTGGATCCCCTTCAATGTCTTCCAGGTTGGTTGGAGCACAGCGAGGGACTATTACACATTCTTGTGGTCGCCGCCCCCAGAGAACTACGTGGAGGGCACTGCAGTTAACAGAACAGTGGTCTTTCAGGGTAAGATCATACCACATTTTTATTTCACTTTGACACCTTTTAATAAGCAGATATCACAGGAAAGCTCACACGACTGTCGAATACCAAAGCTAATGAGAAGTTTTCCCCGCAGATGTTTGGTGTGGTGTTAATGATGTTTCAGTTTGTGTTTTTTAATACTACTTTTTATCAAGAAATGGAAAAGAAGGGGAGAATATTGTCCCATATACTTATCTTTTTATCTACAAAACCATGCAGTGTTTCCCCCAGTGTGTTCTGGGAGAGGTGGCTCACCGTCCCAACATAACCCCGAACCTCTCCAGATGAGAGGCATGAATCTTCTACACTAAGCCAATGGAGCATGAGCTTCTCATCTGCATTTCACTGTCTCACCAATGTTCATGGCAGGTTTATATCCTACAGTCATTCGGACTGACACACTGAACATCTTTTTCAGTTTGTATCAGAAACAGTGCTAAAATACACAGTTTCCTTTTTCATTATCATCTGGAGAGATGCAGTAAGGAGTCCCAAAATGCTGGAATTAATTCACAATTCTGGATCTCTCATCTCAAAGTGTTATCCATGAATAGTTTTTTTGTAAAAATGTCTGAAATACCAATGTGAAATTTATCTGGAGTTGTCTTACTTGTGGATTTTAAAAGCTTAATTGCTTAAAGGGACAGTTCAGTTTTTTTGAAGTGGGGTTGTATGAGCTTCATATGGCCACTAAGTACATTAGATACAGTAGAAAGTTCTCTCCTCTCCCTCAGTAAGCCACAGTCTTGTAACTGTTGGAGACGAAAATAAAGCCGTTAACAGGAAAGTACCATACCAAATTCAAAGGCTATTTTCTTCGCCTACAAGAACTCAAATCAAAAAATAATACCAGAGTTTAAGAGTATGCTACACATGACTATTTTTAAGTGCATAGACATTTCGGAAATATAAAGTTTATCTTGACCTAAGCCAACTATTAATTTAGAGGAATTATGATTCACTAATTTAATTCATTGTACTTTTCAAAAATTTGTGGCTCCCTCGCAGTGGAAATGTAACAACTATGACATATTTTAAGACTCAGGTTCCCCATGTCTGCTGTACATGATTTAAAGTACAATAATGTTAATGCTTTTTGGGGGGTAACTATTAGGCTGCTTTGATTCTTTGTATTTCTGAATGGTGATTTAATTCAAATAAATCAATATCTCCCCACAGCATATTATGTGCCCAACGACGATGGCGAGTTCTACCAGTTCTGTTACGTGACCCACAAAGGGGAGATCCGAGGAGCCAGCACGCCTTTCCAGTTCCGAGCCAACAGCCCTTCAGAGGATGAGCTGCTGACCGTGGAAGACGAATGCAACTCTGACATCCTGGTTGTCACCACCAAGGCTGGCTTCCTGGAGGTACTGTCTGCTTCAGCAGTGCCACATAATATATATCAAGCTATAAATAATTTCACTGTCCAATCCTTTAAAAGAAATAACAAAACAAGGTTGAACATACATATTTGGATCAGTGTTTGTGTGGTCTGGAAAGAAATCATCACTCAAAAGACTCAAATTTCCAAATCAATTTATCTGTTTGTGCAGCAAAAAGTGGAAGAAGCCCAAAGAGAGAAGGACGAGTTGGTGAAAAACCTGTCCCTCCTGAAACAGGAGAAGCAGCAGCTTGAGGCAGAGAAGGAGAGCCTACAGAAGGAGTTTGAGCAGGAGAAACAAAGCTGCGCCCAGCTAAGAAGAGAAAACCAAGTGAGCTGAAAAAACCTTTACTTAATGGCTGAGAGGTGGAGAAACATACTGATGTAAAAATGTCAGGCAAATGAATAGCTTTGCCCCTCTTTTTATTCTAGGTTAATATGCTAAATGTCTTTTTTATTTATTTGTGTTTTGTAATTCTTGGTGTTAATTCTAGTACAGTTTTCTGGTTGGCCAAGCAGTCTCGTAGCCCCCCCTAGTGAAGGACTATAAATCTGCAGAGCTCTCACTCATGGTGCTGTAAAGTATAAATCACAGGCTGACAGATGTGGATGTCTGCATTATCAGAGTTGATATTTACAGTTTTATAGAGTAACATTAAGTCTTAAAAAGCAGTGTAAGTAATAATTCATACAGCCTTCCTCTGTAATAAATTTTGCTCCTTTTTAAAATGGCTTTCAGATGAAAACATGATTGTAGATTTTGCAGCTGTTAATTTTATGACTATACTTTTATTTGATTTTTTTATGTGGTGTGAATATAAAGATTCCAAAAGTCTGCCTTTAAACAAACTGTAAAAAATAATGTCCTCTTGCTTTTTAGATGTCATCTTATAAGTTTGACAATTCATTAGAGAGTTTGTTTCTGTGCAGGAAATTATTCTCACATCAATAAACTCGACAGTTTGTGTATTATTTCACAAAAAGCCAGTTGACTTACTGTAGAGCAAACCTCTTTTTCTAACATGGTTAATGACAACATTATAAATTATTGAGGGCTTATTCATTTTAAGATACATATATAAAGCACATATGGAGCCACCTAAGGATTATCTTATTGGTTTTATTGCACTTGATTTTATTTTATTTTTTTGTTTTAACTCAAAGGAAGTGCAGAATTCATCCCATGCCCTCCAAGAGGAGAAAGAGGAAGTGAAGAGGAGGTTAGACGAGGCCACAGCCAGAGTCATACAACTGGAGGAGGATTTAATCGGAGTCACTCAGAAAGGCCTTCAGAAGGAAACTGAGCTGGACAGGTGAGACTCTTCAAAATACATAAAAACATCAGAGAACGGAATAAAGTCAGACTTGTGTTTGGTTTTTGCTTTTTTATTGAGGCCAAAAGTCGTCCAATATTTGTGGGCAAATGAAAACATGAGAAGTAAATTCAAGCTTTAGGCTGATATGCTTAAAATAGTAGATATTTTTACTTATAAACTGCATGTATTTTGTTCTATTGTTAAGAAGAGAAATAAACTTTATTAGTTTTAGCATTATTTAGGGGTGTTATTATAGACTCAGTTTACAATTTGCAAATGATACTGGGTACATTGTTCAGTTTTATCAAGGTCTGAAGAGTAGTTTCTAGAATATATTTTACTTAGAAAAGTTGCTCCTGTAGTGTGGTGCAGGGATAAGCAATTTGGTTTGCTAACCAGTAAACTGGCATTGTCAAGCCTTTCCTTAGTTGTTCTTTTTCACAGTTCGAATATTGCTTAGAATAATGGTGCGTTCCATTTTATCTCAGAAGTTGGACTGTTCAAGCTGCATACTAGAAAAGTCTCCAAGGACATCTCCTTTGGTCTGAATTTTCTTTTAGCGAGTCAGGCGATCATCAGATAAACCGACTTCGCCAGCTTGTAACTGAAATGTGTTTAACCCGAGATATGACATTTGCACACAATGAGGTAAACGGAGTGCACCATAGGATTTTACAGAGTATGGCCATCAAGATAATTCTTACAAATAAACTTTATTGACACTTATCTGAACTCATCATTTTTGAAGTGTAAACTTAATTAAAAAAGTAAAAACACTGTCAGGCTGTGATGGAACCACAGCAAGGCTGCCTTTTTATTGTCAGAACAGCTGAGCTCCAGACCTTTATTTCACTCTCCAACTCTTTAAAAGACTTCAGTAATCATATCACCAGATCAAGTTTGTGCAAAGTGCTGTGAACGTAACATCACTTTTTGAGCGTATTAAAAACAATGGCATTTAACCCTTTCATGCATGAATTATTAAATCCCGAAAGGGTTACTTTTAAAAGTTTTTTTTAAACTTTCAAACAAGTTAAAGATCATGTTGTTCCTAATATATTATTAACTTAGACGCAATACATACATTTAACCTGTCTGACTGTATGAGAATAGAAGGCTTGAACATTTATTCGTGAAGGGCGTGGTGTCATTCACCCTTTGATGGCCATTTTGGATTTGTGATGCAATATCTCGATATGACAAAAATATGCAAAGATAATGCTTTTCTGAAACTTGGGACAAGGGTTTGGAAGTTAACCTCCTGGGAGTTGGACATGATACTGCAACGTAAAAGATAGAAAATGTATTCCAAATGTCTGTCTACTGTAGTGGTCACCATGCATGAAAGGGTTAATGTATCTGAGAACTCTATTGTCCTCGTTCTCGACCTGAAACCAACCATTCTTTGTAAGATGCAATAATGGAAAGTGGGGAATGTCAGGGTATACTTTTTGTTGTAGGTAACTGTAAATTTCATATACTTGTTTTTTCCTGGATTTTTTAAAGCATTTTAATGAAAATTCATTCAGATGTCATGGAGACTTTAAGGCAAAGGAACCAGATGTGTTGAAATTCCAAAACATTTAATTGCATGTTGTGCAATTGTTTGGCTAATTTGAATTCATTTATCTCTCTTTAGTCTTAAGGACAGAGTGAAGAAACTTACAACAGAGAAGGATGCGCTTGAATCACACCTGAAGAATGAGAAAGATGAGAAGGAACTGTACAAGGTAATGCCTGTGCACTTTGAATGTTCTTCTTGTATCTGTTAAATATTTCACTCATAATCTTATTTCTGTCATCACCATTCAGAGATTTTATGAGCTCACATTAAGTTTAGTAACACATAAAGTATTTTTTAAGACTTTGGTTGAAAACAACAAGGTTCTGCCATATCACATGATATTTCGTCAGAGGGGTGGGATTAGCAGTGGTTTTGCACACTTCTATTTTAGATACACTTTCACAGTCTGTGCATATGATGCCTCAAAATTGGAGGTCCAGTTAATTGACTTGGCCTGTCTTTTTACATTTTTTACAACCATGATAATTTAGCATACTCTCACCCAAACACTTAGTCCAAACAGGGCATGTCTCAATCCGTTTTCTTTTGGTCCATCTGGTGTTTTGGGGTCTTTGTTGTGGTGGATGCCACACAGGAACTGGGAGCGCCTCATGCTGCACTGTCGCCACGGAAGTGGAGTCAGAGCCCATACCTAATTTTACTTGCTCCCACTGAGGCTTTTTACATAAAGACAACTTTATGGGCCTATCGCAATCTCTGTTTTGTGATTGAGGTCATGCAACATTTACTTTATAGTCATATGCTCTTCGGTTCATGATCGTGATTGGTGTTGTATAAACGAGGCAAAAGCCTGTGACTATGTGTTTTATAACTTCTCCTGTCTTTTATAACTTCTTCTGTGTGTGTGTGTGTGTGTGTGTGTGTGTGTCAGATTCACCTGAAAAACCGAGAGCTTGAAAATACGAAGCTGAGTGCAGAGATGCAGATGCTGAAGTCTGTTGATGTGAACAAGGAAAACACCATTGCCCAGTTTAAAGAGGAGGTGGGACGTCTGCAGGCGTGCCTCTCTGAAAAGGAGAAACAGAACAGAGAGATTCTGGCCAAAGTCCCCCCGATGGTAGGAAGATGTGTTGATCAAAACTTTGGAATTCACAAACTCTGAATACATACATAGTATTTCCAAACAGTATTTTCAGAACTTAATAAAACCTTCAATGAAAACGTACTTGTTCCTGGCAGGGTGATATTAAGGCCCTGAAGGAGCAGTTGCGGCAGAAGGAGGAGCAGCTCCAGGCCAGCCAGCAGCAGTCGTTGCTGTTATCCGCTGAGCTGAGGGACGCCTCCAGCACCCGAGACCGTACTATGTCTGAGCTCTACCACATGAAGCTGGAGGCTGATGCACTTCGCCAGGCCAAAACTGAAGCTCAAGCACACTGTGCTCGCCTGGAACGCCTGGTAGAGCAGATGAAGACTGAGGCCAAGCATGAAGCTGTAAGCTTGACATCTAACTAAAAATATTTTAGATTAATTCAGAGGGCTGTATCACAACATGAGATCAATACACTGACTGCTGGCTCAAAAAGCTTAAAGCTGAACTATAGGATGTTTCACAAAACTGGTTATGACCTTTCCTGGTCAACTTTGGGCTTTCTGCGTAAAGCAGTTGCTTTCATGTAGAAGTGTTCAGTCACATTTTACAGCTTTTTCTGCCTGAAAAGGGAGGGCCAGCAACTTTCTTACTTTGTTGTCTTAAAATATATAGACACGATGAGTCCCAAAATACTGTCATAAAACACATTGCCGGTTTTAATGAAAAAATAGGCACTAACCATCCAAACATACATTATAATAAAGTATTTTGTACTTTACTGCGTGACTCAGCTTGGTTTTAAACAACTGCACTGCGTGACTTGGTTTAGTTTTAAACTTAGTTTTTGAAGTTTCTGATAGCCTTTAAAAGAAAAATCCCTCAAAAGTATGTTATTTCATATTAGCAGAAGGCAGTAGATAATTTGTAGGTATAGGTGATATTTTGAAATAACCTTACAGTATTGTTTCACCCTAAACTATAACATTTAAATGTGATTAATTATAATGTTACTTTTATATGTACTGATATTTCATGTTTTATTTTTGGTGAAACTACAGTGAAAAAATTCCAGTTCCCATTACAAGGGGCTGTCGCTTGTTTTTCCCGAAAACGCAGATGTTTCTATTTTTGAAAACCTAACTTTCAAAATAGGATCCAAAGCTAAGAAAACCTGAACAGCGCAGTTTCCTTGGGCAAGAGATCACTCACACTGTGACTTTAAATTGATCCCCATGTTTATAATGCATCACCAGGTGGCTCCTGTTTAACCATAGAATAGCAGCCAGCTTTGTGCATGATAACTTTGAATCAAACTTATTGTGGGAAAGAACCCTGTCTTTCTCTGTCATCACTTGAATTATTGTTTATGCATTTCGTTGTGTTTTATGGCCAGGCTAAATTAGAAGAAGAAGCGACCATGGACCCCGCTGTTGTAGCAGAGCTGCAGAGAGAGGTGGAGGACCTGAAGCTGCGGCTGCACATGGCTGCAGAACACTACAAGGAAAAATACAAGGAATGTCAGCGCCTGCAAAAACAAGTGTTGAGACTCTCTGAACAGCAAGGGGTAAGTCTCACCAGATACCAGAAGACATATTATACACTTCTCCAGGAAAGCGAAAGAACAGAACCTGTGTTGGTTTTTGTGTCTGCAGTTTACATTCCACTGTATACATCCCGTTACTGGAGTTATTACTTTCATGCCCGGAATTAACTATGAAACACCCAAAGCTTAAATCGGTTCAAACTTGTCAACAATTATGTGTACAAATATGTCTCTTTGTAAATTTACACCAAAATAGTTCTGTGTGTATCAGGGTTTCATTTTGTGGTCCTCTGTGTACCAAACTCGAGCTTTAACTGTTTCTATAGTTGTGTGATTCTTTTTTCCATTCACACTAGAATTGATCCAGCTTGTCTGTTTGTCTGTAGGACCTGAAGAGATCCTCTACACATGAAACCACAATAATCCCTGCATCAGGGAGTCCAGACACATCAGTGCCAGGTACTGTGCCAATCTATAGCACTACAAACAAGTGTGAAACATATTTTCTGTTTTTAAAATCAGTTATCCATATGTACATGCTGGTCTTTAATATGTAAATATGTGGTTTGTCATAACAGCTGTATGTTTTATTTGCATCTTTGTCATTTAAATGACTGACAGATGAATAAATGACACATACCCATGGTTGCGTTTGTCCATTTTTTATGTGTCCTTGTAGGGAGTCCAGGCTCAGCTGATCCCATGTTGGAGGCCATCATCCAGGAGAAACTCAAAGGCATTAGCAGAGAGGCGTCTGACAGGAATGACAAATACAGAAAATGCAAGCAGATGTTAACGGTATGAAACATGTTTAAAATTATAATTTTTAAAAATAAACCTATTTCCAGAATTTATATATATATGTCGTGTCATAAGATAATCATATCACATTACAGCAATTCTACTATGATTTATATTTTACAAAACAATAATATAATGAGGCATCACAGTACCTGGTTTATTGAAGAAAAGGGAATATATTTATGTACCGTGTCACTAAAATTTACAGGCAGTTCTACCCCTCATCCATTTACTCTTTCACCAGAGTCTGACAAAACTTCAGTCATCATTCTTCTCTTTCTCCTTTGTCTCTTTTGAATTTTTACTCAAGGAGTAAAGGAGTAAGGAGTAATGAAGCACCAGAGAACTCCATCAAAGGGTTTCATTCAGCCAGTTTTAAACAAAATATTGGTACCTGGCATCAGTTATAATTATGTCATACAAGTCAAGATAGTAGTCTATCATATTTTCTCTTATACTTGATATTCAGTATGTGTGCCAAGAGAGGGATATGATTGAAACAGTGTTGGTTTATGGGTCGATCCTGACTACATGTGACTTTTCTGTCACTGGGATGTTGGAGCCCTGATGCTATAGTCAAAGCACGTAAACTGAATTTAACCAAATGTTTGTACTATAGGTTGAAGTCTTTGGTTGATCAGCTGATCAAAACAGCAAACAGATATTTTTTCTTTATCTATTTCATCCCCTCTAATGCTGATACACTCATGTTAGGGCTGGACAATTAATTGGATTTTGATCGTGATTTCAATTTTGCCATCTGACAATCATAAAAACATTATCATTGAAGAAAAACGATTAATATGCCACAGTGTGGAGTGCCGTGTATGCAAGTTCCTGCACTTCATAGCGCTTCTGTGTTCCACGTGCAGCCACAGCGAGTGTGACTTGTGTGGATCAGTAATACTGTATGTGCCACTCGCTGGCTCTTTAGAGTTGCTTTTAAATCAATACTGAAGTTTTTAAATAAATAAATAATTGTGTATATTGATTGTGATTTCAATATCTTATTTTTACTGTAATCGTCCAGCCCTAACTCATGTATTGACTTCATAGCTGTCTTTCTTTCAGTGTCAGTCCAACATATTTGCAGTGTGATAATAAAAAAGGAAAATATTTCTGCAGTCAAAATATCTTTAACTATAATTAGGTGGAGATGGAAACTCATTTCGTATTATTTTTCTATGACAAGTTGAGTCTACCAAAAAATATCGTCCACCTTGTGAGTTAATTTTTACCCACTCCATAGGAAAAAATAGATACATTTAAAATTTATATTTGAAGAGCTCTTTTCCAAAATGCTATAAATCCATTTTCATTTAGAAAAAATAACATAATTTACCCAGACCCACCATTAGGTTGGCTGGGGAACTGAACTTTTAAATATAGTTTAAACAGGGATGTATAGCTTTCTGGCATTAAATACTGATAGGGCAGGTAGTACAATCGGTATAAAAAAGAAAAAGCACTGAGTAATATATTTTTTTAGTTTTGGCTTTTATAGCATTTTGGAAAAGAACTCTTCATTTATACATAACTTTACATCATTTTTGTCAGAGATTCTGATGACCACAGAGAGGGCAGAGACAACTTTGTCCATCCTCTACAATAGTACGTACTGTTTATCTGTATATCCAATATGGAAAGTTACAGCGTGTTCTGCTCTTTGTTTGACAGAGGTAAATCACAGTATTTACAAATCTCAGCTTGTTATGTGTAAGTGTTATATTTGTTTGAAAAGGGTGTTTTATCTTTTGGTAAAAAAAGCTATAATTTCCCCATTAGCTACACAAACCTGTAGGTGGAAGATCAGTTACAAAAGGCAGCGTGATAGTGATAACTTTTTAATGATTAAACATAATAAGAATCAGCTTTATTGGCCGAGTACGTTCAAAACATACAAGGAATTGGGTTTCAGCAAGTGGTCTCATTCATGGAATAAGCAGCAGCAAATCAGTCTTAATCCCAAATGGTTTTAGCTTTCTTCGAGATGTAAGCAAATTCAAGGTCACCAACAGCCAGTGTTGACCTGTCTTGTCCTCTCCTCTCTCTAGGAGGAGAAGGAGCGTAGCTGCATGTTTGCTGATGAGCTGGCAAAGATGGAGGTGAAATACAAGGAGCAACTGAAGACCAACGAGAACCTGAAACTGCAGTTGGCAGCTGAGGAGGATCGCTACAAGGTCAGCTCATCAAACAGAGTGTTCAGAGTGCAGAAACTTAGCTCTGCCTGCGTTCACCTCCAGCGGGTTGTTACCTCTGAGCATGGCTGGTCTAACTCAGGGTTACAGCCTTTGATGCTATCTCTCCCCTTGAACACGGTCGCTCTGACAGTGTTGTTTATGAGCAGGCCTATCTGCAAAACGACGTTTTACTGCTGTTTATGTCAAGCCCTGCAGACGAGCTCAGCGCCGCTCTGAAGAGTCATCTCCAGTTGCCGGGCTAATGCTGTGCTTGGCTCAGGTCAGGCGGATATTTGCTTAGTGTCTCTGAGGAATTCAAACAGGTTGTTTTGCTATGAGAGATATTATACATAAATCAGTCGTCTGCTAAGGGAAGCTTTTTACTGCTGCTATCAATTAACGTCAGCCTCTGAGGCCTGAGAAAATTCAAATGACGCAGTTTTCAATCAGCATGTGAGATGTTGGAAGATTCAAATGTTTGTTAATTTCTTTTTCTTTTTGCACTTTAGAGCCAGGTAGCTGAGAAAGGACGGGAGTTGAAGGAACTGAAGGACACACTATCACTTGTTATTAAGGAGAAGGAAAAACTAGAGGGGGTCAGTGACAGCTTTCTTTTCTTTTTTCTTTTTTTTGCTTTTGTTGACTTCTCCAACTCTAAGAAAAATCTAAAAAAAAAATGCAATTTCTTTGCCATTTTCCCACTCTGTGTTTAAAACACCTCTAATTGTAGAAGAGAAGTAAATGAGTTCATATTTTCCATTCCATTACTTTGGACCGCAGGAAGGTCCTCACTGACCTAAAATATTGCTCCGAGGTAATGCTGTTACTGCTAAGAGGAGCAGAATGGCCCAATTTGAGGCTTAGACTGTAAATTAAATTGGCGTCTGCAGCTAACCTCAATAAAACACAGAGTCCCATTCCCTTTGAAAACCAAAAGAGTCTCTGCTTTAATGAAGGCGCTAATTAAACTGTTTGTGTGAGTGAGAG
Organism: Scarus forsteni; assembly: GCA_036419115.1. NCBI lineage: Eukaryota > Metazoa > Chordata > Actinopteri > Labriformes > Labridae > Scarus > Scarus forsteni. The sequence continues at coordinate 11,918,435 of JAZDUH010000111.1, read as the reverse complement.
AAAAAAGCAAAGAGTCACAGTGCTGGAGCGGCTGGCAGATTGGAGGCGATGATTCTTAACTTGCTCTCTCATATTGGAAGGTCTAGATTAAAGAAACCAGTTATTGTGCTCCTCAGATGTCACGCCGATTCTCTGAGTGCTTGATGAATGTGTAATTGGGCTCTATTGTTGTGAAAAGTTCTGACATTTTGCTGTTTTGTTCTCTCAGGATCTCCAAAAAAGCAGGAAGGGGGATCAAGGGCCTGGCGAGAAAAGTAGTGCGGACATCACCCAGTCCAGTGTGCCTTTATTCCTGCAGTACCCGGTCCCTTATGCCCAGGATGCCCCCACCCCCCTGTTGGTCTCTCAGAGCCCCAGCAAGCTGCATTTTGGAAACCCTTACTTCATCCCAGACTCAAAAGGTCAGTGAAACCCTCAAAGATACATCTTGGGGTTACTGAAAGTTACTCACTTAGTAGTGCGGTGGTTACTGTTGAGCTTTTGTTGACAGAAGCTTCGTCCCTGACTTTTCTCCCTGCAGATGAGGAAGACGAGGAGTTTTCAGATGACCAGCTGCTAAGGCTTCCCCCTGTGGGTCCACCTTCCTGGGACAGTAACGTGGTTTGTATACAACCCACCCGCAACCCCAGCCGGCCAGAGGGACATGAGGAGTCAGAAGAAAAGCCAAACAACAACAATGTAAGCATGATTTCACCTTTAAAACTCCCAGACGACTCATTGTACTAGTCAAAAATGTTTTGAGCTTTCACTTTTTGACTTGTTGAACTGTTGAAAGTTCTCTTTTCCTTGGGTAACCTCATATCACCTCAGTAGGATATAATTTTGATTTTTTCCATTCACCTATTCAAAATGAATCCTTTTAAAATGGTGTCATGCCCAAATAGTTCCAGTATAGATACATACAAGGTGAACAAGCGCATTAATGTTTACACTACGTAATAATGCTGCTGCAACCTTTTATTCCTGTCTCTTAGCTAGAGGGACATTTTTGACATTTACTGAGCAGCAAAGGCAGAAAGTGCAGAAAAGTGGCCCAAATCCAATTTTTGCCCATATGAAATCCTTATCTGATTCTTCTGTTACAGTCTGAACGGCAAAAACACAATTTTTAAAAAAGTCACAGCCTATCCACTTTGATATGTTGTCATAAATCGGACGCTTGTCTGATACATTTAACACCAACCTCATTCTGAACTGTCATGTCTTATCACATCTGAATTTTTACATTGCTGAAGTGAGACAGACGTTAAAAATCTGTGATAGACGAGGCAAGATGCAGCAGGATCCACTGTTAAAATGGGCAAAACATTTATGAACTCTGTGTCAGTGAAGCCTCTCGTGTCACAATCCCACCACTCCTGGCTCACGCTTGGCAACCACACATACCTCTGTACAGAGGTGCAGCCAGTGCTCCACAAAAGGCCGTCATTAAAATGTGTGCTCTCTTTTTTCTCAGCCTTCTTCTCCTCATCATAACTTTGTCTGCTTCTATTGCACAATTTCAGAACTGACACACACACAATGACACGTGCAGCATCCATATTTACTTCTGTAAACACAGCACTCTGCATGTGACATCACATCTCCTGCACATGCTTCAGAGCCATAGATGGTTTATACTGAGATCTGATGACAGTCACATTTAAATTATAATGTGAACAGCCACACAAAAAAATGAATTTAACAACCAGCATTAAGAGCTGCAGTAGACACCAGATTCTGTTGTGATGTATTTCAGTAGTATCTCTTAACCAATTCCTGTTACCTGCAGTTTCTAATTTTCTTTTAAAGTAAAAACATGATTTATCCAAACAGGAAGTAGAATAAAAATCAAGCACAGTTTTATAAGAAAGTCTTATTAGTACATTTTGTGCAAATGTGCAACTGTGAGGTTCAACTATGACTATGTCTCAAGACATAATATCAGCAGAGGAAATCCCAGTGTTAGCTCAATGTAACTGACATTCACACACAGATGGACAAACACACTCGCAGTCAACACAACGCTGGCTTTGTGTGCTCCTGTCTCACCTCTGTTGCACTGCTATTACTACCTCCTTATTAGAAACAGAGAAGGGGTCATTTCCCCATTCTGCCTCTGCGAGATCCTCTATAGGGATGAAATGTCACATGACAGTGTCATGTATTTGCTTACCAAATCAATGAGATGTTAAGAATTCATATTGTCAATATGTTCTTAAAAACTGGGACTACAGTGGTTCAGTTTGGAGAGAAGTCCATTTGACAACCAGAGGGTTTAGGGTATGAACTCAGCCAATGAGGTTCCATGCCACACGTCATATGTCCTCGGGCAAGACACTTTAACCCATATTGCTCCCAGTGCTGCCCAGTGGTGTGCCAACCGATATAAAAGTGTGCTAATGTGATGATCTAATTATGATTCACAACTAACATAGTAACTCAACATGAGTGCATTTGGTGTGAATGGGTATAAAGTAGGTGTCAAAAGCAGTGTTCAAAACACTTTGATAAATTCTATGAACTATTTTTAGATGTGAAATGTTGAACAGTTACTTAAACGATGATTAATCCTGATTAATTATCATAGTTCAGCAATTAATGTCAGTATGTATATCCTTTTTTTTCTTTGACAGCCTTTGTTTCTCAGTTTCCCTGAAGGATTTTTTTTTACCCAAGGGGATTAATGAAGTACTATTAATCTATCTTTTCTTAATGGCAGACAGAAAACATAATATATTTTTAGTGGTTTAGGTCTTTTAAAATTGTTGTTTGAGCAAAGTGCTATTAATTTCTTTATTCAAGCACATGGCATGTATCTAGGCCATATGAGTTAGATTTACAGAAAAAGTGGTCCTTTTGTCTATTCTGTTTCAAAACAAGCTAAAATCGTCTCCCACAAGATCTAAGTCGATTTTTAAGCCTTATTTTTCTTTTTGTTTTCAGGAAAATACCAGTGAACAGCCAGCAGCGACTGAAACACACAGCCCATTTGTGAACGACGGACAGACCGCCTTCTGCTTTGATCCCAGGTAACACACCCTCACCCGAATTCTCATAAACACAGTGAAAGTTTGCTGCACCCTTCATTTTCCTAACCTGTGCATTGTGCCATGTGTAAAGTGTTTGTTCTGCTGCACAGCCCCCTTTTGTTGGAATCAGTCAGGCAGCAGGCCACCCACATCGCCACAGACAGATGCTCTTTATTAGCCCGCACTCCTGCTTTGCCCACATCATCACTTGCCTGCTATACTAACCAGAGCTCTCTCTCCCCCAACTCTTCTCACACGCAGCATGGACATGAAGCGCTGTCCGCTCTGCGAGGTCATCTTCCCACCCAACTACGACCAGAGCAAGTTTGAGGAGCATGTTGAGAGCCACTGGAAAATCTGCCCCATGTGCAGCGAGCAGTTCCCACTGGACTGCGACCAGAAGGTGTTTGAGAATCACGTGCTCACTCACTTCGACGGCCACCCGCTCAACTTCGACTAAAGAAACAGTAAAGGAAAAAAAATATCAGCACATCTGGTCCGCCTACTTCCTGTCGCCACTGAAATCAATCACTCTGCACTCTTTTCTGCATGTAATGGTGTGAAGATCCAGTCTCTAGGACTAAACTGACTCTCGCTTTGTTTCTTTAACTTAGAGAAACACCTTAAAGTGGTGTGACGTTTGAAAATAACGCTCTAATTCGATGTTTTGGAGAAGGGGCTTCTTAATCCGTCAGCAGGTCGGAGCATTTTTTTATTCTAGTTGAAAGGTTTACTGTCATTAAATTTGAGACTAACTTAGGTGGATAAGACTGTTTTAAGAATAAATACTGACTATAAATTAACTCAGCTGTTAGACTCCAGGATACGAATCAGGGAAAGAGATAAGTGTTTACCAAACTTTCATTCAACACATCATACCAAATGGCTCCCCTCAAACATTACCGTACACATCATTTGCTCATTCTTTATAGGAAGTAGCCTTGGTGCACCGTATGTATGCAGTCAGGGAGAAATCTTCAGTGATTATACAGAAAATCATCAGATCATCTATTTTAGAATAATTAAAGCCAATGATATTGTGAAAGCATTGATTCTTTGTGTATGATATAGGTTTGTGTTCCGTTAGGTTTCCTTTGTTTGGATTATTTAATTGGGCTTTTGTGTCCTTAATAAACCTCCTCATCATCAGCTATTCAGTGCATGCTGAGCTTTCTGTTAATTTCCTTCTTTTTGTTCCTCTTTTACAGCGTTAAGTTATTTTACGCATTAAAACCTCTCATTTGTTAAGTGACTTTCATGTATCTAATATAAACCAATAAAGTCTGTTTGAAACTGACTTTGGAGTGATTATATTTTCACACAAGGCAACAGTGGCCCCTGAGTAAGGACCCGTGTTGCCAGGTCTGCTAGTTATAAGCTGTTATGAGATTGTTTCATTGAAAGTAATCCATAGTATAGGGTTCAATATGACGTCGGTCCTCCCTCTGCAGTTTCAACTCTTCTGGGAAGGCTGTCCACAAGGTTTAGGAGTGTTTATGGATTTTTTTGACCATTTTTGTGTGTATACAAACACACACCAGTATTGCATATATTGATAGTCCTAGAACTTTGGGGCTAAATGAAAAGATATCAGATTGAGCCCTATTCCAATCCAGTGCTGTCCAATTTTACATCTCAAGCATGTTTGGAGCAAATTGTTTAATAGCACGACGTAACATCCATTTTTGAATACACCACAGTTACGTTGTTTAAATACAGAAATAAATTCCAAACAGTGGAGAAAACACACTTCAGATGAAATTTTAGGATAAATAGGGAACAAAACTACACTAAAAAGAAATGTTCAGCATTTGGACAATTTTGAGCATTTAAAACATACTTATGTATCATATAATCACTCTTTAAAAGATTGAAATTTTATGAAGGTCATACATTTGTCTTATTGTATAACCTATTCAGAAATGCAGAATATTTTAACATGCTGTTTGGTAACACAAAAATACAGAAAAAAAACAAAACAAAAGGACTTTTTTTGATGAGAATTGTTATTTTATGTGTTAACAGAGGCAAAAGATGCCTGATTTCTACTTTTTTGCAATTAAAAACAGTGATACCTGTTTTTTTTTTATCATTATATGTGACAAAAGAACCAAAGCTAATGCATAAAAATTTAGATTTAATTTACAAAACCCAATGACTGAAACAACCTACTGAAATGCATGACCTGAGCAATGCTAGCTCAACGTTTACCTGCCCGATCTGAGAATCATGCATGAGGTACATGAGAGCGTTTAACCTGTTCAGCCCCAAAGAACCCAATTTCAGGTACTCCAACAAAAACGTAAGTAAAAGTGTATTCATGTAGAAATAGTCATGATGCATACCAAATTAAACAGGAAATTTTCACCTGCACAAACATATAGGCCATTTTACACACACCAAACGCAATGTCAACACCAAGCAAATGAATTATCAAACAACAAAATCCGTTTCACTTTGATTTGAACCTGGGTTGCTTTGTAAGGATTTCTTGGGATGAGAAAATGTAAAGAGTTCTGGTTGATTTTTTCCAAAAAGAAACCAAAAAAAAAATCTTTCTTTTTGAAATATTTCTTTTAAAAAAAGTCAAACACTGCCCCAGATAAGCAGAAGAAGATAAAAACTGCTGGAATTGGGTGTAATGAAAAAATATGTGGCATAAAAGTAAAATATATAAAATTGGTATATCAGTAATTTCAAATGGGACTAATGGTGCCAAAGTGTGCCAAACTGCCAAGAACCTGCCTGACCACTCTGTAATAAAACCTCTCTAACTTTGCTCTGCATCACTTCATCAGACTCAAACTTGGCAGAAGTGATGTTCACATATTTTGTCATTCATTCATAGAATTCTAAAGCTGCAACTGCATCATTCCAAAGAGATATTCAAATAAAAACTTTAGACGAGGATGAAATTTTCAAATTATTCTGACTTATATCTTCATTTACTCTGTCCCAGTAACACATATACTGATAGTTCCACATGTGGACAAATCTGTCAAGTGCTACTTTTATTATGACACTAAAACTATTCAAATAGACCTCGTGGTTGCAGAGATGCACATTTTTCTTCATCAGTACGTCATTTTCAGGCAGCTGGGGCTGAACAGGTTAAAGAAATGTAGTAGAGTTAAAAGTACATTATTTGTCTACCGATTGTGGTGTAGTAAATGTCAGTAGTTTCCAAAAAAATAATAATCAAGTAAAGTACATATACTCAAAAGTCTACTGAAGTTCCTTTCTAAAGCTAATCGGTTTTGTTACTGTCCACCCCTGGTGATAAATAATAACATAATGTGAACTTAAAAAACATGGAGTTGATTAGATATGATATGAACACAAGGCTTTGTTCTGTTGTGGCATCAGGTTCAGTTTTATGTAATCTTCTTTGTCTGTTAAAGTGTCAATTATTCATTCTGCTTTCCTGATATCAAATTACAGCTAAATTCATCCAGGAAAACGACAAAATCCTGGCTTAGTCCCCTACATTTTATGAAATATCCCTTTGTATGCAAAGGTTTGTTGCTGTTGTTGTTCCACATACAGTATGTAGGTTGATATACTGCAGCACATGGGTTTAAAGTGGCACAGGTTTTTCTTTGGTGACCCTTCTTATGCTTCTATTGTATTCAATTGAGTTTCGGGAAGATGGGGGCTTGAAAATGTTATCACTCCAAATTTAGCAGCAGTGGTGGGCATTTGGGTTTGAAGATCAAGCAACATCTCCTCATCTCTGCCTGCTCCTCCACAGCGAGTTTTTCCTTTATTGCTGTCGCGCGCTGTCCCTCTTGGACGCGTGCTGATGATGCAGCGGACGGACCTGCTGGATTTGGTGGCTTTTGAGCTTGTGTGACTTTTGAGGCTTCTCACCTGAGACATTAGTTTCAAAATTAGAAATGCATGACTGCGCTTTATTTCACACTCATTATCATCAAGGTGGTTATTATCTTTGGTTATAGAATAAATTTGTCAACCACTCATTTGCATCACCAATAACTTCATTTACATGGATAGTTTGCTTTAAACCACGTCTGTAAACTGACAATGTTGGCAGAGATTTAGTCCTATGAGTTTCTTTGACACTGTTGCTATCTGTCATGCATTAGGCCTTGGATTGTTAGTTTTAGGGTAGATACTTTGTTTAAGTTGGATTTTTTTTTTTTAACATATCATTTTTATCCAACCAGGCTCTTTTTGCCAGTGTAACCGTGCGTTTGACAACTACACAAAACTTCAGGGTCATTCTACAGAAACGTGGATTTTTAGGATGGCAAACTGTCTTTTGTTTTATTTCTTTTTTTAACATTTAACCTTCAACTACATTGTTACATATGTCATTGACTTTATGAATACACATAAATGAAAGCTTAATGATTTTTTGGTTTTTTTGGTACATTTATCACAAAACACCATTTAATAAAGTGTATCTACACATCTGATTGTCACTGGTGTTACTGATTGTCACTGGTGTTCCTTATTGTTACCCATAGGAAAGGTAACACCAGTGACAGTTTCGCAAAAAATACCCTTTAACAAAGTGGCTGCTGCAGAGCATGACACAGCATGTTACTAATCTTGATCTATTCACTAAATTATGTCTTCTAAATACATTTTTATTCAATTGTTTGCAATTCACTGCCAATAAAGTTGGTTACACCAGTGACGTCAACTAAAAGCTTCATATGAAATCAAGAAATAAATGTTAATATTTCTGAAAACTGAAAAAGGACAATGTTCTTACCAGGGTCCCTCTTCATAGATCTTCAAGAAAGAGGTCAAAGGAAGTCAAGTGATGTCATCAGAGTGATTTCTTTTTCCAAAATAAAAGACTTTTGTCACATGGTAACACCATGGATGTATTATAAGAACTGTTTTTTTACAGTCTATGGGTAACACCAGTGACATGACTGCAAGGGACAACTACTTTTAAATATACTTGATAACACTTATTTGGCATTTTGGTTTAAAATATAATTTATATCATATACTTGATAATTATTTATACATTTTTGTACTTTTTTTTTTAGAAAAACATTTTTAAACTCAAAATACACCACTGTCTCTCCATCACTGACTGTGGGTACGAGTACTTTTGTTGTGGTTCTAAATAATTAATTTAAACGCAAATATTCCCAAGCTGATGGCTCCAAATAGTGTGATAGCTGAAATAATATGGTTTTTAAATAAAATACTTTAAAAAATCTAACACAAACTGTTTTCTTCAGGAGTAATATATCTCTTAAGGCTAGGGACAGAAAAATGCATGTTTCTGTAGAATTGCGGTGTGATTTATTATTGTCTTTTATTTATGATGCTTTTTATCGACACTGTGTATGGATTGCTGTGTGGGTGGGTTCAGGGGCTGGGTGGAGTGGGTTTGGGTTATAAGTCCTTCATTTAATTCATTTGTCTGTTTGTAAAGCACTTTGTGCTACATTTTTTTTATATGAAAAGTGCTATATAAATAAATTTGGATTGACTGATTGATTGATAGAATGAGGCTTTAACATTAGAACCTAACTGTGCACAGCTAATATCAGACCCAGTCATCATTCAAACACCATTAAATAAACCACAAACATGTTTCAAAGCGCCATTTTGGCTAATAATTCGGACCAATGCATTGGATTTAACCTCCTAAAAGTTAATGCACAAAACTTTATAAAACATCTTGAGCTGATAGTAGAGCTACACCTACCTGTCTCCACTCTGTCTGTTGTTGTTGGGATGTCCAGCCCAAAGCGCTCAATGCCCATTCATGATCCAGTTGTCATTGGACAAGGAAATCCAGGGATAAACGGCGATCCCAACGAACGACGAACCCGGTGAGTTCAGTGAAGCAGAGGCTTTCCACTTTAACAAACTAAACAAAGTCAAAATAACCACTGAGGCAATGTGTGGGTGAACTTATCGGACGTGTTTTGGGTTAAACAACAAAACGCTCCAGCGCGATCAGTTCATTCGGATCCTTCTGATCCATTTTTTCACATTCAAAGAAAATTCCTACCACTTTACAGCAATCTTCCATTGAGTTTACACAACAACCATTCTGACATGCCCCGGTTCACATGGTAGAAAAACTTTCCCGCCAAACACACCTGATTTCTCCCACCTGGAGCTTGTCTAAATGCCTTTCTCGATGCTCGTGCTCCCCCTAGACAAAACCCCGGAACTGCATGTAAAATGCGAACACAACAATTTAAATGAAAGATCGATAAAAAAATAGAACATGGCTTCAACGTACTTGTTTTGGCTATACTGAAGTGAAGAGCCAGACTGTCTGTCTACATTTTCACTGCAGATCATTTAAAGTTCTTAAGAAGTCTCTAAATGAAAACCTTAAAATTCAAGGTCAAATAAAGTCTAATCGTGTAAGAGGTCTTATTTTTTTGTTTGTTTGTTTTTTACCTATGCTATAAATCAGCCATAAATTACCCTCAGAACTATAATTTATCATTCAATCTTTTCTCACCTCTTGGATATCTTGTCAGGCTTCTTCATCCATGAAAGGATTATTACGTCCGCCAAGGAGGTTATGTTTTCGGGAGAGTTTGTTTGTCCGTCTGTCTGTCTGTCCATCTGTGAACAAAATAACTCAAAAAGTTATGGATGGATTTGGATGGAATTTTCACTAAATGTTCAGCATGGGAAAGGAAGAGGTGATTCGATTTTGGTGTTGATCCGAATCAGCGTCTGGCCGCCATGGCGAAAAATGTGATTTTGGTGAATAACTGCTGGACTAAAATAGACATCATTATGAATCCAATTGCTAATGTTTTCATGGTCAGTGAATCTAAATATTTCGATGGAATAAAGGTAGGACTAATATTTATGGTCAAAATCACAATATGGGTGAGGACTGTGGCGCTAGTGGAGGTCTGCGCTCTCCGAGTGCTTTTCTAGTTTGTTTTTGGTGTGGCCTCCTGGGCCTTTCTTTTGACAAAACACTCCTCGTTTTCAATTTGAAAAAAATGGTAAAATGAACCTCAAGTAAATAATATGAACAAATTAACAGTTACGTTACTCACTTTTACTGAGGGGTATTTGAACGTTTCTCCAGAGTAAATGTATTGCATTAAAATATATTATTGACTAGAGTAATGCATGGGGTTATACAGGTCAGTTATGACCCATATGTTTCTACTTACAAGAAAAAGGCAAAAAAGTGTTCTTAAAAACACTTAAACAAAAATACAAATTGGAAAGCAAAATAAGTATTACTAAAAATGTGGATTTGGAAGGCCAAACAAACAAAAACAAATCAAGCAAGTCAAACGGAGCATCTCTTTAGAATCAGGTTCCCCAGTGTGGCTGTGCTGGATGATGTTGAAAGGCAGGGCTGGCTGTGGAGGATACTGGCACTGCTCTTTGTCTTACTGATAGTGTTGACGAGTGCTGGGCGAGTTCTGACGCTGTGTGACCAAGGCTGACCACACACCTCTCAAGAAGTGGCTTTAGCTTTAGTGTTTACTGTTGCTGCACAGTCATGCTCCTTCAACTAGCTGTATGCTGAACAACCATCTGGAAGTATCTCCCATCATGAGGAGGTGGCAAACCCCCATTGACATCAACAGGGGAACATTTTCAAACTGAATGTTTGAGCACAGCTTTTTTGAAAGGTGTGGTAAGCAACTGAAGGAGAGGACATTTGAGAAACATCTTCTAATGTTGAAGTTGTTATAGATAGGCCATGCACTCACACTTCTTAATTAAAAAAACATGAAAAGTGTATTTTACATGATATGGGACTTTATATTGTTTTGTTCCTATCTCCTTGTTCAGTCATATAACTACAGCCTTAGGTTCAATTTGATCAGATCCTATTAACAGTTTTAATAGATTCATTGTTTTTTTAATTTTGTTTAGGATAGCTTATGAAAAACGCATCGGGTGGAGATAATCATGGCTATGCTTGTGTGCCCAATTTACACACAGTTCAGTGAAGAGACTTTATTACTTTAGAAAATAAGAAATGTGTAGTGTCTTTGGCAGTAAGACTCCACTGTTCTGTCCTTGTGACTTCAAGGGTGTAGTGAGGCCAACAGCAGGATGGTAAACACTCATCTAGCATACAGACACTCTTGGTAGTGGGAAGGAAGGATGTAGGGTCACATGTGGAGGCCATCAGAAAGGCTGGACCTTGACCCTGAACAACAGAACATGGACTCTGCAAACCCCACACATTGGTGTGAACATAAATAAAGAATTAATAAAAGAAAAACAGGAGTATGAAGCCACACTTCAGAGGAGTTTTTATTCTAAATGTAACAAAAGTTTACATGAAGCAGCTTTTAAAGAATACAGTACATCAACAATAATCTCTCTGGTTCTGCCTGTTCATACACATTATAATTCTTTACTTCAGAGACGTATGAAAATATAATTTAATGCACTTAACACAACAATACATTCACTGTACACAAGAGCAAACACTGTCTTCCTTATTGGCAGCACAATACTGTCACATTTCTTATTTGGGCCGTCATACCCTAACACAAACATCATGCAGTGAGGATGTCACACAATGGCTCAAAGTAGATAAACCCTCATGTCTGTGGTGTCCTGAATGTTTCTGAACCCACAGCTGACATTATTTTTTTATGGCACAGAATCAGAGCTGGGCATGTTTCTCACAGATGAATGCACAAGTGAAACTGTGCCGAGGACCAGGCTAATGTCACCCTCATGTTCTTAACCCGTGACTTTAGACTCTGCTGTCGATGAGTAACAATCTGTGCTGTGATGTCGGTGTAATGTCCACTTTCAGCTGAATCAAAAGTCCAAAATGAAGCCACACAGAGTTTTGCATTGATTGGAATGGTTAACAAATGAAGGCAACATCTGTACATACAGAAATCTCAAAACACTGAGAGCACTGGAGGTCTGATGAACATCTTCCTTGGGAGCATTTCAAACATTAGCTCTGACGGCCTGTTGATTAGTCTTGGTGGAAACTGTACATTTAGCTAAAACTAGATATTGGCAATAAAATGCTTCTTTATTGGCATCTTCTTAGAAAAAGTGCTTTGATCCCTCCCTGAAGAGTAGAAGGAGTAAACTGCTTAAACTGTCAAAAAAGTGACCAGGAACATTAGAAACGACAACACAGAGTTCCCATGATGCCAGTGAGCATGATCAGAACACTTGGGCAGGATTGTGGAGCTGAAATGCTTGCAAACGTCACCTGAGATCATCCTTTGGTGCTCACACACGGGTATAGGCAATAAAACAGACGAAAGAAAGAAGTTCAGAGAACATAAGATATGAAAGAAAATGTACAAAAATCTTTAACATTTTAAATCTAATACATAAACATTTTTCTGCTTGGTTTTCTCATGCTTTACAACACATTGTGATGTTTGTTTGCTGCTATAACACACAGCCCTATTTCCTTCAATTAGGCAACATTAAAAGTGTGGATTTACAGGAAGTGGTCTCCATAGTTTCAGAGCACGTTGCATTGTCATGTGAAAAGTGGTGCTCGTCTCACCTTTTTTTCTTTTAAGAAAACATGCTGTTCATATCACTTTCAACTTTGGCATGTAATTTTTCAAAAACAATGCCATTTGTCAGTTGTAATACTTGAGTGTGTCCCTTTGCCAAGCCTCACTATCCTTGGTAACTTTGAGTCACTCTTGTTGCTGGGCCCCTTACTATCTGAAACAAATCTGTCGCACTAAAATGACCAATTATGACAGCGTAATGGGCTATTCAAAAATTAAAATGCGTGAGGCTATAAAGCTGAGAAATCAGGCAAAACTAAGAACCAAAACGTTTCTTTTAAATTGAATACATTTTCATAAACAAATAAAATATTTGATTTTTGTAAGTCTTAAATTGGACTTCATAAATGTAGCAATCTTGTCTTGCATTTGCCCTGTGTGCTTTTGGGTCTTAATGGACAAAAAATATCAGCTTGTACAGATTAGAGTGAGGTATTTCTCTGAATAGCCACAATTTACAACGTCTCTTCCTGATGCTCATGAAAATGTGGTGGCTCTGCATTAAATTCAAAAGGATTTTACTTATTGTTCAGGCGAAGTAAAAACTATGCTTTGGCTAGGCTCTCATCAGTAAGCATGAAACAACACTACCCCTGACGCTTCCAACCAAATGTCAACATTTCTGAGCTTACCCTCTCATAAATGTAACTTCTTTTAATTATTACCAAACTCTGATGTACGGATGCCTTGGAAATTGTCCTTAAGGGTAGTTTGCTAATGTTACAGAGTTACAACATCAGTGTTAAATTATTCTAATGTTAGAAATATGCCATGTTGCCATTTACTTATATTTAAGCAACTTAAAGATACCAGGCTGTCACATTTATCAGTGTCAGAATTTTGTCTTTTACATTTAAAGACATGAAGATATTTAAGTGATTGTCATTGGCCTGACTTGCCAGTGTGTTTGTACACATGCTCAAATCCACAGGAGAATTTTTTTCATCTTTAATTTTCTAGATGAGGAATGACCAATACTCTGGGCTTATGATGTGGATAACTCGAGCTGTTCTTGCAGAGAGCCACAGCAAACCATGCTGAAGAAAGGAGATTAAGGTGACAGCTTTACTTAAATGCACTGTCCTAACTTAGCCCAGGTCAAAGATTGTCTAACCAGATGTAGCCATGCAACAGTTGCCATGAAAGGGGTTCTCTGATTGGTGAGTAATGGGACCAGACAGAGCAAAAACAGGGTCAGTGTTGTGCAAATAACGTCCCAACTTTTCAGGAAATAGAGCTGTGATTAAATTAGACAGAGGCAAAGTTATAGTGCCCTTGTTTTTCTGATAAACAACGAAGTCAGAAGGATCAGTGGTTCTCAACTGGTGGCTCAGGACCCCAAAGTGGTTCGAGGAGCTGTTCCAAAAACTTAACAGGCTATAATGTAAAGAAGTCCTGAGCTGACATAAATCCATATTCTGCTTTTTACTCCATTTTGATGTAATGAAAAGAAAATTTAGGCCTTTTCTACAGCTCTGAGCTCACATGTCTAACATGTTGAGATAGCAAAGTTGGTTTTCTCTGTAACATTTTTCATTAGATAATTAAAGAGGCTGAAATTTTACAAACTGGGTCAGAACATCTGGGTAATGAGGTGGTGGTGGGTCTTGAGACTGCCCAGCTGAGTACCACTGACTTAGATGACTGAAAGCTTAAATGTGCAAAGTACAAAACTGTGAGCTACGTAAAGATTCAACATCCATGATAAAAAAAAAACAATAGTGAATAATAGTGATACATTTACACCATGCAGTCAAAAGTAGTGTCATAACAGAAAGGGATACAGGAGAGAGAAAAAGGGTGGGGGGCTAGGGGACAGAGGAGCAGCCATTGCTGGTGATGGTGGAGTTCAGATGGTCGGGAGGTTGCTGGTCATTCGCTCTGTCTCTACTGCTGCATCTTTCTGATGGTGTCAGTGGAGATGGGTGGGTGGAAGTTGATGGTGTGGTGGCGGAGACCCTGAGACGTTTTGTAACTCTTCCCACACCGGCACTTGAAAGGTTTGCGCACCCTTATCTGGGTTCGATGGCCATTTTTGGCATGATACTTGATTCCATTCACATTCTGTAACACACAAAAAATTAACCATCTTTACTGAGATTTACACAAGGTTTGGCTATGTTTTAAAACGTTTTTAAGAAACAAGACAGAGTACTATGAGTTAAAACATTGTCAAAGGAGAATACAAAGGAAAATAGCAAAGGAAAAGCTTTATTGCAGACCTTAGGTTACCTATGGTAAGCACAAAGGTCCTCTCTTCTTTAAAGTGACCATGGGATGATTGGTGTCTATCTTATTCTTCTGTTTGGCTTTTTTCCCACTCACCATCTCTTTTTCTCTTTCTCCTGGCATCATCTATTTTAGCCTCCTACTTGTAGTCACAGCCATTGTATCAAACAGGGCTGAGATTGATAATAGAAAAGTTATAAATTGTGTCTTCAAATCAGCCGTTTAAGAAAGGCACATTAAAGCCATATTTCTGACACTTTTGAAAAAAGGTATGGTAAACTTTGTCTCAGTTTTTCTGTATATGAAAATAGTTAATAAGATGAAAATAAGTCCTTTGTACTTTTCTACCCATAGGAGGTTGAATTCACCACAGTGCTTGTAACACTGTCATTAAACTCAACAAAAGATGTCAGCGTTTGATATAATGTTCTTGTTACAAATCTGTCTGGTTCTGCCCCTGAACAGATGCCTCACGCTGCCTGCTGCCTCAGACTAAGTCATCGCCCATAACCCTGTCATTCACGTCAGCAATGCAATTTTCTCAAGCTGCACATAATTTATCCAAACCACACATGCCAGATGTGAATGGAAAATCCCGTAAAAGTCCACACCACTGGACTGGACTGGATGTATGCATCCATGTTGACATGCTGTAATACTCCACCACAAGCGGACTTTCCGTTGACAACAGCAGGGGATCCAATTTGACTTTATATTCTTTTTTTGTGTGAGAAAATAAAACTCCACATTTGTTTGTGTTTTATTTCTTGTACAGTTTCTTTGTCTTCTACCTTGTATCTCTTTTTACAGCCTGGCACAGGGCAGGCAAAAGGCTTCTCATCCCCTCCGTTCATGCACATGGAGCTGAGGATAGACTCAGAGCTGATGGCGCTTTCTGTGGTCCACGATTCATCGCTGTCAGACTCCTCAAAGTCTACCTCCTCCTCGTCACACTCGCTACCTGTAGAAGGGGAAAACACAAAAAGTAACTGACTCATTGCATCTACCAGCATGCTTTCATACACTTTTCCCTGCCACTTAGTGACTAATCTCAGACTGTAAAGTCTCTAATTTTGAGCCCTGAGGCGCACAAATGAGGACTGTTCTCAACATGCCTTTTGGTTCTGTGTTCCCATACTCTTGACTTTATGTGCAACAGGACTCAACTTTTGGGAAAGAATGAAAAATGCTCGCCGTGGGAAAGAATTTATGCATTTATTGCTGTCTGGTCAATTATCTACAATTGTTTAAACCATTAGTTTAAGATGTTATTCTAAAGGAAGAGGCATAAAACCACAAGAGTTTGAAAAAACAAAGTTTGGATGCTTCTCAGAAAAGTGAAAGTACATGGGAAAAATAAAGAAAATCATTTATTCCGTGCCACACAATGTACACTGAGGAAAACAAGACAAATAAGCTGGACTGTGAGAATGCTGTTTGGGCATTCAAATAACCACCTAGGGCTAGACAGTACATTGAGTTTCTTTAAAAAATATATTAATATATTTCCAAAGATGATGCAGGTTCGTTGTTTGTACTCATAGTTAATTTACTAGTTAAAAATAACTTACATTTCTTTCTGACCTCATCTGGCCAATGGTGAATGCTTTGCTGAACACATTTATTACATAAAAACAGTAACTAGTACCAATGCTCAGTAAGAATATTCACAGTAAGAACTACCAACATGCTATATGAACACAAAATAAGAAACATTATAATAAAGAGAAATCATGTGATACAGTCATTTTTTTCAGATTTTACCGTTTTTAGATTTTACTTAAATAATATCATACTCATAATTCTGATTATTGTGGTATCTATTTGTCGATTCTTCATACGAGGAAATACTTGAACATTAATGTTGTACCCCAGAATTTGCATGTTCTCTCCATGCATGGGTTTCCAGTAAGCTGTTCTCTAAAAAACATGCTTGTCAGGTTAACTTCTGACTCTAAATCGCCTTTAGGTCTGAGGAGTACTGCTTAATTTGATGCATTCCATTTACCTCCAACATGGGAGCTGGGAATTATGTCACATCCCAGTCAAACTTGTTCCAGTTAAAAGCTGGTAAAGTTGGGAGACCTGAAGATTGTCCAGTTTCAGAGAGGAAATTTCAAGCAAGTGGGGTGTTCTCACAATCTGACCTCTAAGAACAAATGTATTAGTCATCATTAATCTCTACAGTTCAGACTTATGATTGATTAGCTGCCAGTCTGGCATGTACCACACCCCTTGCTCTTTGACTGTTTGGACTGACTCTCAATCCTGCATTCCTGCTCCAAAATAAAATTTGAAGGGCAAAATTCATTGCATAGGATAAAACTTGCAGCTTTGTATCAATAAGGGTGTCACTGAAAACAATAAGGAAAAAAGATGTATTATTTGCATGGACGACAGCTCTTCTGTGAGTCTTATCGGTTAGATTTTACATTTCAGTACAGAAGTTTTCATTCAAAATAACTAAAATCATCAACTACTTCAGAGGTAAAAACTGAGGGCTCATTTTTTTTCAAATATGATATTCTTACATTAAACACATTATTTTAGTTTAAAGCTCTTGTATAGGCTGTTCAGATGTCTCCTTAAGACAGAGATGTTTATTTATTGT
The DNA here is from genome assembly GCA_036419115.1 of Scarus forsteni. Classification (NCBI taxonomy): domain Eukaryota; kingdom Metazoa; phylum Chordata; class Actinopteri; order Labriformes; family Labridae; genus Scarus; species Scarus forsteni. The sequence continues at coordinate 11,901,081 of JAZDUH010000111.1, read as the reverse complement.
ATCACATTGATTATTTTACCCTGTACATTTTTTGTCTTTGGACAGAAAAATCTGAACACTCAATAACTGCCTTTAGTGGAAATGTCAAAATGTGACTGCTTTTCCAATATCCTGTTCATCCCTTCATTTAAGACCAACGCCCACAGTAACCATATCTGCGATGTTGCCTACAGTCTGCATCGTAACCAGTTAAAAACTCCTCACAGGACCTTCTGGAACAATGGAACAGCACTTAAAACATTGTATGCTTATTTTCTACTTTCTCTAAATGCTTCATTTCCTGAAAACTAAATTGAATGCTAGTGTACCTGTCGGTGTACTGCTGCGGAAAGAAGAGGAAGGGGTGATGGGTGGAGTGACAGGTGGGGTGAGGTTTCCACTGGTGTGTCGAGGCGGGGCGGTCACACTGCTGCGGGACAGACTGCCTGTCAGAGACAGTGACAACTTTGGCTGCACCTTCTTCTTCAGGGCATCGTGCTCTCGTCGTGCTGCATCTGTCATAAACCTGGGGGAGAGAAAAAACAGGATTTGCAACAATTTTCATGAAAACATGGTCATTCTAGCAGACTGAAAACAGGGCTGTAGTGAGCTGTAGGGATGCCATCATTGGATTTTCGCTGATATCCCAAATGTCAACATTACCAACATCGCTATGTTGGTACCATTACCAATGCAATGCTTTTTGTCTAGAGCACAAAGTCATTGAAGTGAAACATTCATTCATTTTGGCAATATTACAGCTGATATATGGGATGGGATGGTCATGACATAATATCGCCAGAAACTGTTGTATCTGCCAACGCAATAATCTCCTGCTTAAGCTATCATCTGTCAGTACTGACATTGATTGTATGGATTATATTGTGCATCTGTAGTGGGTGACTTTGCAACATGGTGTCAGCAAAACCTTGTCCAGCTCAACATGACAAAGCTGAAGGAAAACCCCTAAGAATCTGAGAAGGGCAAAGTGATCCCTGGCACAGTTCTTAGACAACAAACTGGACTCGCCCGCAACCTGAGCTGCCTCAACTTCAAGAGAAAACTGAGATTTACATCTTCAGGACAGTGTTGAAGATGCTTTATTAGTCTGTGGAGGTGGGTGTTAGTCTGTTTGCTGTTGTGTGCTGGGGCAGCGGGCTGAGGGTAGCAGACTCCAACAGACTCAACAAACTGAAATGAAGGCCAGGTGTCTGAAGACAAGGGTGGTTATCAGTCCAATTCTTTATCCATTTCCTTATCAATTCCTATTGGTGTTCATGTGAAAAGAATGGGCCACACAGACGTTTAATGGCAACAATGTCTAACTTATGGCACTCCTGACATTTATGCAGTGTTGCACAGACTAATACTTTGGTGGTCTCTTAAGGCTTGTCTGTACTGACACAGGGATGGACCCTGGGTGATGTGCAGTTAGTTTCATTTTGTGTAAAATTAAGCTTTTTAGTTTTAATCCCTGCAATTCCCTGTCTGTCATGGTCCCATCTTTAACTTCTTTGTTGTCTTTTCTGCAAACAGCCCCCTGATGAGAGTGTGACAACCTATATTTAAAGGGGACGCAGAAAAGTGAAAGGAATAGATCGACAGTCGGGAGTCTCCATTGTTATAATTTGCACTTCATTAATTAACTGACTATGGTTTTCCAAAGTGTGCCTGAGTCCATGTAGTAATATCCTTTAAAGAATGATGTCATTTTTAATGCAATACTACCTGAGGGATCGAGGGTCACTGGCATTCAATGTTGGGTGCCAGTGACATGTAGTGACTTCATCCAATTCTATCAAAAAGTTGACAATATTGTGGACTGTAGATGTACTGTAGATATTTCATGCATAACTGCTACTGTAGACTGTAGATATTTATTATTACTTTACATTATTTTATAACTTTTTTAACCCTTTAATTCTGTTTTATTTCTACATTTCAGTTCAGATTTTGTATTTGGAATTTTATTCTTTGTTATATGCTTTTTCTTTTGTTATACTATTTTAAATGATTGTATTATGCACCTGATGTTAGGCTTTCTCATTTTACCGTATTATTTATCTAAATTTTATCTTACATTATACTATTATTTTATTTATTTACATATTTACCTATTTCACCCTCTGGTATTTTTATCTTATGTCTCAGCATGATTTTTTAGTATCATTTTAGTTTTAGCTCCTGTGTTCTCCACATTTTAAAGTCAAGATAGCGTTTTCTCAGTCCTCTAATGCTGTTTTTTTGTCAGAATTTCCTTTTACATCTTTGTGTGTTTGAGTACATGAGTGTGTATATTGAATGCAGATTGGGGGAGGGGTTTGCGGGGGTTTTATGTTTTCATTTTATGCATTTATGCAATTTTCTGCTTTTTATGTTATTTATTGTTATTTTATTTTATCTTATGTCCCATGTAAATCATTTTGTTTTACAAAGTCCTGCACGAAAATTGCTGTACAAATAAAGTTTGATTGGTTGATTGATTTAATATTGTGGACTATAGATGATGAAATCCCAAGATTCCTTGGAGCTGTACATTGAGAAACATTCTTCTTAAACTGCTGGAGTATTTGTTCATGCAGTTGTTCACTGAGTGCTGAACTTTTAACCACTCTTGCTTGTGGATGACTGAGCCTTTCAGGGAGTCTCTTGTTTTTCACCTGGGGAATGTTCCGAAAAGTAATATTTTGTGAACATTCTTCATCTTTCCAGTCTTTAGTTTTCCCTGTTTCCATTAAATTAGTGAAATTTTCAGACAAAGAATTTTAGGAGTTTAAACATGAAATATCTTGTATTTGTATTATAATTAATTAAACATAGGTAGAAAAGTATTTGCAAATCCCTGTATTGTGTTTTTATTTGCATTTTACACAGTGTCCATCTTCATTAGAATTGGGGTTTGCATATTGACTCTTTACTGCAGTACTCCACAGTATCCCCACTGTAATTCTTGTTTGTATTGATCAAACCTTAAATTTTCTGTGCGCTGTAAATAGCTTTTATATCATTTTTAAGAAACTTTACACTTTGATGCCTATTGCTTGTTTCCAGTTTGACCTATACTTTTATTTTATTCAATACTTCATTTACGTCTACATTCTACTGCTATATTGTTAATCCATATATTTTTATATTTCTATTGCTTTGCTGTTAATAAAAGCAACAATATTTTTCTCCTGCGAATTAAAAAAAGTATTTTTGACTGTAATAGACATTGGATTGTATTAGACAGAGCAAGTGTCGTGATATTTACATAAATCTGCTGTTGGACTTGAGCTACTGTTGAGAGCGCTGTTTGGAAAAGGATTATACAGTAATTGGCTTCACCCCAGTCTTAAAAACCAGCAGAGTTTATGACGGATAAAAACACCTTTTTTAAATGTGTATCATAAAATGAAATGTTAACAAAGACATAGTTAGAACAAAAGTGGAATTAACAAATTAAGCTGCAACCACATCAAGATGTGTTTGTGAAGTGAGAGAGACAGCAGCAGTCCCTCTTGAACAGCCACTAAAACCGCTCTTCAAGCACCATATCAAAGACGGCAGGGATGAACCCAAAGCAATAAAATGAACCAATTATACAGAAGCAATTCATCTGAGCAATCCACCAGATGACATCTGGGATATTTGGGAGAGTTTTAGAGGGAAAAAATACTCTCCAAAGTGCCCAAGAGAAATAGTTACTAATGGAGAGGAAGATTATCTTTACTGAATATTGTCTTTTACAAGGCTAATAAAATTATACAAATTTATGTTGTTACTGAACATTCACAAAGAGATTTACTTATAATCTGGGTGTTTGCATTCACTCTCGATAATAGCTGTGTTTTTTACCTGTTGATGTAGCTGAGGGCAACATATGTTGGCTGCTGCTGCTCCTGCTTCTCCAGAAGACGAGGGTCTGTGTCTGAGCAGAGAAGAGAGATGGTTGTCAAAACTGGTCTTCTACTAAATCTACTAAACCATAATCAGAAGTATGAGTCTTCAGTCAAAAGTTTAACGAGAGCTGCCTTGAGCTAAAAGAAAGACAGCTCTTTACGTTGCCAGTATTGTAGTACCAAAATATTTCCACAGTACTTAAGGCAACAGTTGAGCAAATTTGTCTGTGTTTTGTCGGGAGCTTTCACACCAGGCTATTTTGTTTCATACCCCACCCAAACTGGCCTGCTGACCTGCTTTCACACTATTCATACCATTCTGTGACCAAGCACAAAAGCTGTCAGCATGCACATATAATTTATATCAAAGTCCCCAGGGATTAAGAAGAAATGAAGCAGTCATCGTAACCAGTTGTTTATGTGCCTCATGGTCATTCTCTTCTGTTATTGTGGATGCTTCATTTTTTAGAGTTCAAAAATGACCCACTCCCTTCTCCCTTATCAACTGTGACCATGTATAGTGGGATGTAAATCAACCACAGTGTAGCGTAATAAAACCCAGTGAACAAGATATAATTATTTATAATTCATTATCAGTGAATTTATCAATTCTATTACTGTTATTTTTTTATGCTGTAACTTTTATTTTTGCTCAAATTGCAGTGTTTTTGATACTATCACCGGTGTATTTCTATCATTATTAATATACTATAGTTCTTTTCCTCTGTTTTATGGCTTTGTTTGTTCTTATCTGTGTTATTTAGGTTTGCGTAACACATACTTTGTAGTTATGTATTGTTGATTTATGTACAGCACATTGTGCTACATGTGTTGTAAGAAAAGTGCTATAAAAATAAAGTTTGTTTGATTTATTGATCACAAAATACCCATTTGTAAAAAATAACATTTGTTCTGTTTATGAGGAGTCATTGTGAACCTTTCTCTACACATCTGAGATGCGCACACATTTGTTCTAAAAACTATTACATACGTTTTGTTTTTTGGAGCTGAAATGTTTGTTTCACTTTCTGCTAAAATCCATAAAAATCAAAATGTCCATAAAATTCAACATATAGATTTTTCATACCTCATTTGATACATTAGGTGTTTTTGGCAACTGATAATCCATTTGAGGACATTTTTATCATTTATCTGATTGTATCCAGATGTTTTTTTTTGTAATTTGTTGATCATATTGAGTAGATAGAGGTATTATAAAAGTATGTATCAAATAAGATACAATTGGCTTTATAGGGTTAATTGTAGTATATTGTGATATACCACTGCTTAGACCAGAGACAGTTTAGTATGTTGCTGGATAAGCTTAAAGGTGCCAACACCAAAAGCAACTTGAGCGTCTTCTGCGATCACTCTCCATGCAAAGTCCATGTACAGCCGCGATGGGGCTGGGCTAACCCTCCTGCAATGCCACTGCTGTGTTCAAGGCGACCACTTCGCTTGTCGCACGTTGCCAAATTTAAAAAAAAAAGTTGATTTTTTCAGGCTATGTTGTGTGTAGCTGTGCAGCAACAGCCAATCAGCAGTTTATGCATGGTGTACCCGTGGTAGACAGGTTTTATTCTGGACTACAGAGTAACAATCTAAGTCTGTGTGGGAAACTTTAGTCAGTGAGTACATTAGTTCCGCCTAGACGGAACGCAGAGAACTCACAGACGATGCTGCTGCACGGCATCAGCTGCAGTGTTTTGTGTTTGATTAGTGAGTGAAAAGGATACAGCTGGAATAATGTCAGCTACACATCCAATTATATGACATATGATATGATCGCGGTGAATCTCAAGCAGACATGACGCGACGGCAATGGTGACCAAAATGAGGGATTTATGGACACACAATATGACTTCAGACTTCAGATTTTGATCACGGAGTTGCATTGGGTGTTCAAGCAGTTTAACACTCCTAAAGCTCTGTGGAAGAACTTGACTGGCTTGCACAAAGGCCTGACCTCAACCTGACAGAACACCTTATGGATGAGTTAAGGGTGGAGACTACAAGTCAGGCCTTCTCCTCCAACATCAGTGTCCATACTCACAAATATGCTTCTGGGAGAATGGTCAAAACTTTCCACTGACAGAGATGAAGCTGTTATAGCTGCAAAGGGTGATCTAATGTTAATTATTAGATATTCCCTGTGAATTAAGAATGGGATGTCAGTCAAGTTTATGTTTGTGAAGGCAGACAGGCCAATACTTTGGGCAAAACAAAATGGTAAATGGACTTGAGCTTATATAGCCCTTTTCTAGTCTTTGACTACACAAATATGCTTTATACCGTTGGTCACACTTACCCATTCACACCTATTCACTCTCACATTAACTCACTTATGGTTCTGAGTTCCTATGTTAGCTATCCACCAGGATCAACACATTCACGCCCTTTCATGTCCATTTACACACCACTGATGCAGCAGTGAGAGCAACTTGGGGTCAAGTATCTTGCCCAAGGATGCATCACCATGTGTCGCCCGCAGCTGTGTTTGAACCTGCAACCTCCCAATTGCTGATTAAGTGCACTGTCCAGCTGCACCACTGATGCCCCACAGTATAGTGTATCTTATCTGTGTACATGCAGTATTACATACCCTAGTTTCCAGCAGTTTTTAAAGTTAGGAAAAACGCAATTTTATATTATAATGGCAAACTTACTGCTGTCACCTCCGCCTGTCTTCACCGTTTACTTCCTGTTAATTGTGGACTCAACTGCACTACATATGATTTGTCTACTTAACTGTGCTCTGACATATCCACATCACGGATTAAAACACTAAAAAGAGAGACTTCCTGGATTGCACTTGGTTCTGTTTGCAAAACATCCTGGAACAACTGAAGCATGAACTAGGATGTCCACTAAAAGCTTTTCTCCATTATCCACAGTATAGAAACATTGATTTGCCCTTCAGAAAATATAACTTACCATTTTTGTTCATGAGATTACTCAACTAAACAGACATATCGAAAAAAAACTTGACATAATGTGGAGCTAACAAGTGCCTTCTTGAATTTCCACAGCACTTTTTGTAAACCTGCACAGCAGACACCATATTGCTCATACATGACCACACTCAACACATACTGTGTTTCCCCATGCTGTGCTTAAGACATTAATCTCGCTGAGCGGTGCTAAATGTACAACAATAGCCAAACTCCACACCCCGAGGTGAAGCGGGCCTGACTTCAAACACTCCTCTCTCTGCCATCCATGTGGGAGAAGAGAGATGGCCCATAAAACAACAGTGTCGACCACTTCCCAGCTGAGCCGAGCTGTCTGCCTCTGACAGAGCTGTGAAGGGCTGCTACCCCCATGTGGTTCAAACTAATGCCTGTTTCCATCCACAGGCTCATTTATACTCAACAGAAACACCTCAGGCTGTTTGTAACATCCAATTTTAAATGTGCTATCGTAAGACCCAGTGACTACAGGCAGCTTTTAAAGAATCTGCCTGTTCAGCAAGTTGATAAAAAAGCAGTCCTACTTGATTAAGTTTCACAATGACAGTGATACAAAACATATGGATCTGGTGTAATTAAAGTTTTCCTCCTTAAAGGGGAAAGCAACACCTTTGTGAGGCCATCATTAAACCTGAGTCATACTCAATTATAACCAGGCTAACACAGGTTTACATGACCTTACACTGATGTTCCTTTGTAACTCTAAAACATAACACCTCAAAACAGATTTTATTAAAAAAGCCAAAAAAGACAAGTGCTAAAAGATTCCCAGAAGTTTCTGTTCAAATTAAAGATTTTGAGCCAAGGACTGAATATAATCCAGAAATCATCAAAAAATGTAAAACTTGATATTCATATTATCTTCTTTAATTTAATGGACCCTTTTATGCCTCCTTTTAGAGAGAGAGAGGAAAAACCACCAAGGTTACGCTCCAATTGTAGGCAAGGTGTCCCAAATCCTGTTTTGCCCATCTGTAACCCATATCTGATTCTTCTTCTGAAAGTCTGAACAGCACAATGCAATGTTTTCTAATCAGATCCAGTCCACCTTCATACAGTTTGTGGCCTTATACTGGAAACATATCCAGTGTTTTCAAAGCAACCTCATTCTGAACGGTCATGTCTTATTTCATCTGACTTTTATGTTTTTAAAATGAGGCAGATTTCATGAATCTGTAGTGGAGGAAGAAAGAACAATGAGCAAAATAATTATGGATAAACAGTCTCAGAGAATAGAAAGCTTTAGAGAGCTTTCTATTCTATTCTCCCCAGAGAAGCCCCTCACGTCAAAATCCCACCACTCCTGGCTCAGACTCCACATCCACACTTACTGTATCTCTGTGCAGAGGTGCAGCCACTGCTCCACAACAGGCTATTGTTAAAATGCGTGCTTTCTTTTTTTCTCAGCCTTCTTCTCCTCATCACTTTGTCATAACTTTGTCTACCCCTACTGCACAACTTCAAAACTGATGCACACACGATGACGTGTGTAGCATCCATCTTTACTTCTGTAAACACAACGTGCTATGTGTGATGGCACTTCTTCATCTGTGTAGCCAGATCACTTCAGGGCTACAGATGGTTCGTACTAAAGTCTGATGACAGTCACATTTAAATTATAATGTAAACAACCACGTAAAAAAACGTACTTCAACAAAAATGTAGAATTAATCATTAAGAGCTGCAGCGTTAGCGAAGCCTGAGAAAAGAGAAGCTGCCTGCAACCCAAGCCGCCTGTCCTGAGGACAACAGCCCCTGTGCATCAAACCCACACATACAGAGACTAGACCATTGTGGCCTAGGCAGCATTCATTTATCAAATGTGTGATGTCCTACCCTTGTCTTGTCAGCTGATAAGCACGTTGTTGTCACAGATGGGTCAACCAGTCAGAGCTCCTGACACGTAGCCGAGAAGGCCTTTAAGTGTCAGGAGCTTAGACAGCTGGACCAGGGATACACACATCTTGAATATTAGAAGTTTTTTTTTAATGTCAGTGACTGTGAACATAGCAGTCACAGAAACTGAATATATTAGTCAGAGTTTAGGAAATATGAGCTCTTTAAGTATTGTTTACAGATGTTACTTTCTTTTCTCATGAGACCGTTGCTAACACACTGCTCCATGCCCAAATCCTGTTTCTTCTCGGGGTTTATTGATAATTCATGTATTGAAAACATGATTTAAAAAACAACTGACAGCCCTAATAAAGAATTTAGCACATCAGATGTTGTGTGCTTTAAATTGATGCATGAATCAATTCCTCTGTACACTGTTACCACCTGGGAAATCTTGGATGTTTAGTCACTAAGTTAAATTTGTGCTGTCCTACAAGTAAAGGTTCAATACCAGGGACAGGGGTTCACAGGAATATATTCTGTACTTGAGAATTTGCTTGACAAATATATATTTGCCATTAAAAAATGCCATGCACAGACCAGACAGTGGCTCACCATGTTTCCTGTTGTATCACCAGTACTTAAAAGTCCAGTTATTCATGATATTGCAAGTTATGGTCGTAACAAACAATTCAGTTGTTCCTAAACTGTTAAATCATCAAGAGAATCTCCACAACCTTAAGGAAGTACAAGACAAAAAATGACATTCATCCATTGCCACCAGTTCATTTACATTATAAAAGAAGAATGCTGTTTTCACCCTTCAAAATAAAAGTCCCCAAACGCTGGGTTGTTAACCAAAGGAAAAGTGAAACTTCCACATCGTTTGAGGCCAAAAAAATCTGACAGTGAAATACTGTTTGGATTATTTGGTGAGATCTTTTAATGAGTGTTTAACAACAGCCACTTTAACTCTTTCATGCACAGTGTCACCTACTGTGGTCAGATATTTATTTCATATTTTGGACCATTTAGGCTAACCATGTCCCAACTACCAGGTGGTAAACACCAAAACTACATTCTGAAGTATCAAAAATATGATCTTTATGTCTTTTTGTTCGTTTTGAGACATTACACCATAAATCCAAAATGTCCAACAAAGAGGGATATGCGCCACACCCTTCAAGATTAAGTGTTAAATCCTTGTATTCTCAAAGCATTAGTCGGGGAAAAACATATACTCCAATTCAATGAGATGTAAGGAACACTTTAATGCAGATTTTAAAAATACTTTCCTTGTTTATTTTCATCTGTGACCAAAAAATAATCTGTCCACTCAAGAGGACATTATACATTATTATGCCTGTTTTCAGATTTGACGTAATTTAACATTTTATTTTATTTTTTTTAATGAAAGTCACATGTTAATAGTTTAGTTAGACTGCAATATTAAATATACTTTATATTTTGCATTTTATTTTGTATACTTTTAATAAATGTTTGTAACAAATAATTGTTCGCAGATCTATTGAATTATTATTTATTTATTAACTCACTCAAAATATAACATATTAAAAAATTGCACATTATTTTTAAATAGTTTAAAAGCAAAACAAATATTTTAACTATCACTCCTATGTGATTGAAGAATTTCATGCAACATGTTAAAAGTCAGTCTTCAGTTCTCTATCCTCATACTTCACCACTCTCCTAACTGTGGTGGCTTTAACTCCAGCTTGACAAAGCCCATCACATTTCCAGAGCAGCATTCTTTCAATGTGCACTCATCAATGCTAACATGGTTGGCAGATACAAGATGAAGCATTTAACTCAAGGTAAAGCAATGGACTAGCATATCTTGTCTAATGTGCACATTCCCTAAAGGGCATGAGACCTTTACTGGTATTGGCTTGAGTAAGTCTTGAAATACTGGCATATTGGATATCTGGAGAAAAAAAAAAAAAAGAAAGAAGAAAAGCAAAAAAAAAAGACACTCCACATTCTTAAAACACCCACATGTTCTTACTAACATTTCACGGAGAGGACACAGCTCATGTTGGCCTCTGGATTTTAACATTATAAACATAAAGTTCTGTCATGAGAAAGTGAATGTTGATATTGGCCAGAAAAACTCTTATCAAATCACACATAATCACACTGTACATGAGAAATGAGGGCTCTAACAGAAACAATAAGCTGATGTCAGTCAGACTTTAAAGTACACAAGGGTGATGAAAGTGTATCCCTGCTTAGACAAAGCCACTTGTTTGACTAGAAATAATGTCAGAACTTTATGGTACTGGCAGGTAGGCTGTAAGAAAAGCTAAAACCTCAGCGCCTGAGGCTCAAGAGGCTCCTCTGATTTAAGCAAGTGTTTCATTAAGGGTGGATTTATCCCCTGTGAGTAGGACAGCACACCTCTCTTTACTCTTCAGCCAAAGTCGTGGAAACATGGAGTAGGAACAGCACCACTTCCCTGCCAGGAGCTGAAGGCGGTGCAGAGACTATTCTGAGCGCTGTGTGTTGGTATGTGTGTGCGTGCACATGAAATCCCTCCCAAGCTCCCTAATGAGTTTGGAGGAGTGGCGTGGCAGCCCGCTCACAGAGCGCTGAAACAGCAGCGGATCAATCTGTTCCCACACGCTGTAAATCACACACACTTCACGTGGGGACCAGGGGAGAGGGAGGCCTGCAGAGACCAGACCCCTGCAGACTCCGCTGCTCTTTTGGGGCCACCAGCAGTCAAGAACCAGGATGTAGGCGCCTCATGTAGAGATGAGAACCTCTTTAATCAAACTACACAGGTGGTCCACCATGGTGGCAGCTATAAGTGGCCTTCTGGGAAACAAGAGTCGGTATTTATTCACCATCACAAGTGCCAGAACTAACAATCACTTCCTATATGCAGCAAAGACTGTTTATGTACAAAATAAAAAGTCAGGTGTTAGGCAAACAAGAGGCAGACAAGCAGAGCAGATGTGAGTTTAACATTTATGAATAAAAGAGCTCTTTGATTTGTTTTCACTTAAGTTTTTGGATTAGTTCTAAGATTTACATAAGGTCAAACTATTTTCACCTTTTTTTGTCATTTCCATGCAAGATTTCTTTAAGCTGTAAACTTAAGTGCAACAAGGGTTCTAACTTAACAAAAAACAGAAAAGATGTTAAAAGAAATAATTAACTACAGTCTCTGAAAGGAAATTGAAAGTCCTGTCCACAGAGTGGTACTGCTAATTCCACTGGTGTACATATTTAAGCAGTATTTTCTCATAAACAGCATTACAAGACAGTGCTTTATTTTAGCATTCAAAGCTTTCAGGGAACTCAATCTTTTTTAAGGCATCAAGTTACTTTTCTGACACCTTTCCACAGCATTTGTTTCAGGTAAAATAGAAAAAGTGAGATAGTATGCTTAACATTTCGTGTATTTTGTAGGTCATAAAGAGCTAACAGTAATGGCTTCAACTGATTTATTAACAGTCAAAATCTCTAAAGGAGCTTTAAGCCCCTCTATAGACTAAAACTACATCCAGAATTAGAAATAGGCATGATTTTTCTTTGAGATCAAACTAATCAAATACTATTTTAATTCTTCTTAAAAGACAGGTAGACTCCCACTAAAATGATATGACTGTGAGGAAGTTTGGTAGGTCAATTTGGAAGTAAGCATAAAAAGTCGATTGGTCTTTATTCAAATGTTTTGGGATTCTTATCGAACAAAAGAGATAGTCTGACACATTTTTTAATCAGTTTTTCCTTCACAAATGAGATCCATAGATTTGCTACAAAAAGATGATACTTGGGTTGGACACCTAGATCCTCCCCCCTCAAATATATATCTCCATATCAACCATAAAGCCATGTTTGATGTTGGAAATAAAGCTCCTTGTGCAGTTTTTTAAACATTTTCTGCAGCTGCATGCTATCAATACCACCCCCCAATTTCTGGTTGACCTTTAAGTTCCTACATTTCACTCTTTCTAAAAAAAACTGCATTGTTTCCAGATTTTCCTCAAAACATTTTACATTTTTTCACTCATGTTAAAATTTGAAAAGCCAATAAACCCTCTGTTTCAGCCCTACACAGAACAGGCTGGTTTAGTATTTATTTGTAAAGGTTGTGTCTGATCATAGACTTTTCAAGAGGCTGTTGTGGCATATTTTTCCATCACTGTGCTCTAACGTTTACTGTAAATGCAAAGACATGTCTAGACATGCTCCTTTAAAGGAGCCTGCTCCTATGTAAACAAATTCCTAATTCAGGGAATGAGTCCCATCTGGGTGTAACATAACATTTCAAGAAAACATTTTTAAAGGTTAAAGCAAGTGCCTGAGGGAGAGGAGGATTTGCTAATGCTAACAAAGGGGGTCAAAAGAGTATAAACACATACACATTAATCCTAGAGAACAAAGCGAGGAGGAACAGCCCCAGAACGCCCAGGGCCCACACCAGCCATCAACTTTTTATTTCTGTGGTACACACTGAACATTAATCAATTCTACATTTTAGGACCCAATACCACACCACTGCACCATTCTCCAAAAATCTTGTGGCCATATGACAACACACCAACTTCAGAAATAAAGCCCTGCATGTATGGTGTCACTGTGTGCAGCATGTGCAGTGTTTATTAACTGAATGAGTCAGGAGTCTCTAACATGATGTAATGAGCTTGTCCTCATTAGGGTCCCTGACGGCCCTCAACAGGAAGCCAAGAGACAATCAGACAACAAAACTTCCTAAGGCAATGGGGGGAAGTGACGCCTCCTGCTCCTCATAAGCCCCTCCACGACCCTCAGCTTCACATACACATAAAAACACACACCAGACGCACAGCTCTCTCTCTCATGTTCACTATCGTCTGCCTCTGCATCCAGCCTCATGGCCAAATGCGCTATTGGGCAGAGCGGAGTGCTGAGCATTATGGTGACATGTTTACGGCGGCTCTGAGCAGCGGGGGACGTTAGCAGGAGTGGTGGCACAGGTAATTCATTATGATGTGACCTCTGAGGAGGAAATGAAACAGAGTCAGGCTCCATGTGGAAGCTGCCTGAGTGGTTTTCTGAAAAAACACAAAGAATCATGTTCTGTGTAACTTACAAGGGATGTAGCTAATATTAGTGCACACGTGTACTAAATCATACAAAAATCACAGCGCGCATCAAAACATCATATCTTGCATTTTTTAAGCTGAATGGCAGTACACAGTACATGTCTCTCAATGTATTTCAATACAACAAAATACATTTTAAAACCTTAAATGAAGACAAAACCAATGGTGATGTCATATGCATAAAGTGCTCAATCCTATTTCTATTTTTTTTTAAATCAAAGAACCTGAACAAATTTTTTTTTGTCATTTTGTTCTTGAAAACCTCTGGAACTACAAACGCATTAAATATTTGCTGTATATACTTCCAATTTTTGCTTATTAAAGTTAATATTCCTGTGTCAGCATTCATTTTCCTAAACAAATGTCAATGTTTATTTCTTCATCGACATCCAGTATTAAGCGTTAACGATTTTAAAACTCGGCCCTGCTATCAACTGGTGACCAGTTCAGGGTGTACCCCTCCTCTAGTCAATAACAGCTAGGATAGGCTCCAGCCCCTAAATGAATGAATGAATTTTAAACCACAATTCAATTTAGGTACCAAGGGTTTTACTAACTGGGGTATGTCAGAGATACCATAATTTCCAAGTTACCATGGATTGCAAAATAATACCTGAAAATCTACAATCTCTAATTCAAATGTCAGGTTAAAATTGCAATCATGAAACGTTTTTTGCACTTGTAGAGAATAAAGACTTATATTTGCAGCATTAATCCTTGGAGAATAGATGTGTTGCACAAAATCTGCAAAGAAGAAATATCTGGGTAAATTCATCTTTTCCACCTCCATAAGACTACATCCCTAACACAGGCTTCACATTATCTCTTGCGGGGAATGTTTTGTCGGGTACAGGAGCCCCTCGTGAGGCGGTCACCACACAGGAACAGGAGCAGCGGTGTCTGGGGATGGGGAAATGTAATTAGGCCCACCAGGTGCACAGATCAGGGAACTAGTTACTGCTTCCTGAATTTATTACTTCCGCACAGATTGTGAAGGGGGGCTGTACACCAAAATCTACTAAATGAGCCTTCAGTGAGGTTTGGTGACAAACAGCCTTATTGTTACAGAGCCTGTATACATTAGGCTTCAGCAGTACACACAAACACACATTCACAGCAGTCATTAAAACATGGCTGCTGTTGGCCCACAGCAGCCTGGTTACTCAGTGACAAAATAAACAATAGCTTATTAATTATTGCTCAAGCTGCACAGACAGATCTTTTAAGATGAACCTGAGTTACACTGTTTTAAAAGCTAAAGGTTTTAGGAAGCTCATTGCAGTACAAAACTCTTACTGTCTGACATGGCTTGCCCACAAAAGATCAAGCAGACCACCCAAACCCACAATATCAAATTCAATCCATAAAAAAGACAAGCAACAACAGTTTCAATGTAGGTAATTATTAGACCACTGGTGATGACTGGATAAACATATTTTGCATTCTAGACTTATAGAATTAATAACTTTTGATACAGAGTTCTACTTTTTAGTGAAGACCTAAACATAATAAGCCATAAAGATCTGATTATGGCTTCTTAAAAGCTTCTGTAGGGAGTAAAACACTGAATATCGACCCTTAAGGGGAATACAAAATATACTTTGGGAAAATATATTTTTGCATTATCGTGACAGAGAATATTGATTATGTTCCTCAATCACATGAACATAACACACTGCTTACTGCAGGGGTATCAAAGCCGTGCCCCCTACATGCAGTAGTGATTTCTTGAATCCTGGACTACTAAAGCCACACATTTGAGCTTGTGGATGACTTAAAGTGAAGTTGTTTTTATTGTACAATAAAATAATTACAACTTGATAAAGTTCTACTTCCATTTATATCCGATGAGATGTTAATGCTTTTATTGTATTGTTTTGCTTGGATGGTTGCCAATGACAAGGCAAAATCTTTTTATTTACTTTTCAATATGACACAGTCAGTTTGAATGGCCAAAATTCCAGTTAATTTCCATAAATTCCCCTAAAGTCCCATAATTCACATGGATAGTTTCTGCTTTGGAATATTTCCAAAATTCCCATGCTTAGCTTCCCATAGAAAGCTTCTGTAATGTTTTTTTTTCTTCCTTTGCAACTCTATGCATAAAACTGGATTTTTGCCGATATCCATTATGCAGATATTTCTAAACTTCTTATTAACAATACCAATATTTTTTTATTTTTGTTTTCAATGTGATTAATGAAAAGGAACTATTGTAAACCGAGAAAAAAACAACATTTAGCTATTCAAAAAAAAAAATAAAGTCTTGATTTTTACATGCGCCAATGCAGTAATGATAAGGTGATTATGCATTATGGTACATTTGTTTATTTTGATGATATTACAGCCAATGCATTGAATATATGGCCAGTCTGTATGGCAGCTATACTGGCTGTAAATATCTTCAAATATTTCAGTAATACTGATATTTACCTTTTTAATCTGATCACAGCCAATACCAGTGTAATACTGATAATATAGAGCATCCCAGTCAATAGTATTTTGTTTGATGGCCAGTTGACAATTATTGTAAAAGAGTTTAATCTGGAAATGACTGAATAAGATGATTATGATGGGGCCAATAAAAGTCCACATATTTTACTATTGTCAACAACTTAGCACTATTTCCAAATGTCCACAGAATATTCAGTATTTTCAAGTTTCTTGCTAAAAAAGCTGCTCATTGGACTTTGGTATAAACCCCTCTTTTTCAGCCCTGCTCAGAACTGGCTGTTCATTGTAAATCCTTAGGAACCGCATCCAATCACAACACAATCCTTCAAAGAGGTGGGTGTGGCTCCAGCTTCAAGCATTAAGCTTTTGCGTTTACTGTTGCTGTACAAACATGCTGAGACATGTCTAAGCAAAGTTACTCATGGGTTTAATATGTCTAAAGAGTGTCTCCTGTCTAGTAGAGGCAGCAACAATATTGTCAATTCTGCCAGTCAACCAAATTATTTACCATTTCTGTTGGGTAAAAAGCAGATCTACATCAGTTTTCATGGTCGGCAACTGCAAACACAAAGTGCACCTGATATTTAATGCTGTTCTGGGTTTATAATTGTAATTTTTTGTCACCCTTGCTTCACATCACACGGATGCCAAGCTTCTGCAGTTAGCATCATATTGTTTTAAAAGAAGCCACATTTTTTTCTTCCGTTTTCTGACTGCTACTACTTTCTTCGACATCTTTGTTGTTGTTTGTGCTGACTGCCTCTGATGGGAACATCTGCATTACAAGCATAATTAAGTGGTAGGCATTAGGGATGGGATGAAATATCGTTTGGCAATATATCGCAATACAGTACGTGACGAAATGCATCGAGTTTGAAAAAAAAGGATCGCGATATAAAGACGTCATGTCCGGTAATAGGGCATGTGACCAGCAGTGACGACAACAAACATTAGCACCAACTAGCTTGCCTCCAAAAAGCCGAATGATGGAGTCAAATGCGGTCGAAATTGAGGATGCTCCGCCTGGATACAAGTCATCTGTCTGGCAGTACTTTGGCTTTCTCATTAAAAAAGACGAAGACGGCGAAAACAAGCCTACCGCTCATTAGCATATACTCTCTCTAACCTCTCTAGGGTCAGAGAGAGTGTTATTGTTTGTGTTTGGCCTGTTAGGCTTTGTGTTTACTTGTGTGCA
Organism: Scarus forsteni; assembly: GCA_036419115.1. Taxonomy (NCBI): domain Eukaryota; kingdom Metazoa; phylum Chordata; class Actinopteri; order Labriformes; family Labridae; genus Scarus; species Scarus forsteni. The sequence goes on along the minus strand of JAZDUH010000111.1, from coordinate 11,883,653 downwards.
ACTCAAACAAAAACAAATAAGTTGTAATTACACAGTAATATTTTTTCTTTTTTACTTTTTTGATATTGTATCGTGACGTATCGTATCGTGACCCGGGCATATCGAGGTGCAGCGTATCATGAGTTTAAGTGTATCATCCCATCCCTAGTAGGCATCGATAAGGGAATTGTTTGACAAAAAGCCAAATGATATTTTTCATTCGGCTATTAGCTATCGACTCTAAACTGGAATTTCTTTATGTGACATTTTATTTAAAAAGACTTGAAAAGACTATTTAAGGACTCACAAGTTTCCTGACCGAGTATTCTTCTATTTTTGATGTTTTCAATTTGCATAATATTCTTTTATGTATTTCTCATTTACAGAGGTAAGACCCATTGTGATGATTTGATCATAAAACATTACACAGCACTATTTAATGAGCTAACAAAGCTAGTTTTGAATTATGCACTTCAGAGCTCTCACTGTACAGTGAAGACCCTTGCAAAGACTCCCTCCACCTACAGCAGAACAGCGCCACCTCTTGATCACAAGCCTGACCCACAGGCCAGATAAAGCAAACAGGGACAAGAATGTGTGCTTGTTTTCCAGGCGCCTAATTATAAAGGAGAATGTGCTTTAAGCAGCAGGCCACCAGATGAGGAGGAAGACAGGCCAAATCAAGCACTCTGTCTGTAATTATGCTTCACAGGCTCTTGGCACAATGCGCAAGATTTCGCACTTCTCAGAGTGGGCACAGACCAGCGGACAGAGGAGGGGGGCAGAAAACTTTTTCCACTCTGGGCCAACTAATTGCCTCATTATTCCCCAATAAGTCATCCAGAGCCCTTTTTTTTTTTTTTTTTTTTTTTACAAAAGCCAACACCTCGGACACATGCGCAGCTCACAATCATAGGGCAGAGGATATTAAAGGCAGTCAACCAACAAACAAGAACAACAGAGACAGCTGGGCCTTGTCAGCTTTAATAACAAGAGGCTGAAATATTAGATTAGGAAACAGTTGGAGGACCTAATTGAGTGCTGCACCAAGAGGAGGGAGTTAAGATTCTGCATCAGAATGTGTTTGTACGTTTGCACCTGCAAAATGTAATGATACATGTATAAAGTGTAGAGAAAATGGCATATTTTATACAATTGGTTATCTGTGTCGATTTGGACTGATCTTTTGTTGAAACACTGATGCTCTCATACCAGATACACCTCAGCATGCAAAGTGCACCATTTTATTAATACAAACACAAATTAACAACAACAGGCAAAAGTTGCATGCACTAAAATCTTTTTCCCTTTAGAATGAAACTAAAATCCAAGCATGATGTCACTGAAACTCAACCACAAGATTTTTTCCTTCTTCACATTAGTAACTAAGTGACTTTGACCAACATAAAATGCTTGTGAGCACATAAACTGGTTCTCAGTTTTCCTTTCCTGTTACAGGCACATTATGTTGTATTAAATTAATGTGTTTTCCATCGCAGTAAATAACATAAACACATTTATTTTAATGATTCGGCAGTGAAGTGGCACCTTCCAGATTCAGAAATCACTTGCTATGATACTTGTTTAAGAAGAATTTGTATCTTAATAAAATACAGTACAGTAGTCAAGGTAAACAAATGCTTTGTTTGTGATGTAAACCTCTAAGTTCCTCTAATATTATTACTGTGTCCCCTCACATGAACTATGGGTGGCGCTGTTACTAGTGGTAAGACTTAGTATAAAGACAGGTGAGCAACATTTCTGAGTTGCTAACATTGTTTTGTTTGCATTGTAGCGGTGCTTTATTAGTACTTGTCAGTATTATGTTGTCAAACAAGCAGACAGACACCATAAGGATTACAGTACTATGGGAGTAATTATTATTATTGTGGCTCATATTGATATTCAGTTCAACTGCTTAGACAATGTGATGCAAGGGAATACTAGTTTGTCTAACTTATATTCTCTGTTATAAGAACCTTCATGCATTAAGCCTTGAATTTAAATCAGTCTGTTTGAATAATCTGGTTGGTGGAAAAGTGAGATTTTGTCAATGAAAACATTTTTTCTGTCTTTACTGCTAGAGCTACTGTCAGAAACTTTGATTTCCTTAGTTAGTTTACTTTATTCTAGTGGGCACTTTAAACAAAGCCATAGATTTTCTATGTATGCACTGCCCGTTTTAGCCAGTGTTCTCAAAGCAAAACATGCAGACTTTACAACCTCTCACATGACCCCGAATCTTTTCCACAGACATAACAGTTGAATGCACTTTTGGTGCTAGTGCCTTAAGTGCTCCTCCCACGCTGATCCAGTTTAAGAGATGGCAGATTGTTAAACGTGAATATAGAAAAATATGTTTTTCTCTTGGTCTTGGTTGCTTCCCATCAACACATCAGCATTTACGCAAGTCTGTTTCCTCAGTAAATAAAGACTTTTGGACCTTGAATGGTTACTCATGAAGCTACTCTCTCTTAAAACTAAATGGGCTTTTAAAGATAAGTTTAATATTTGTATCTTGTATTATCCCCCAAAAGGGACAAAGGGTGGGGTGCTGGTTTGGCGGAGTGGTTAGCAACCATGCACGTCCCATATACAAACTTCTGCCGGTCCAGATTCGAATCAAGCCTGTGACCGGTTTGGAGAGTGTCTTTCCCTACTTTCTCACCCCATTTCACAAACCTATCCTCTGTCTCTCTCCTATCAATAAAAGCACAAAATGCCAAAAAAAATACATTTAAGAAAAAGGACAAAGGGTAATATGCATTACTTTTGTTATCTGTCATTGATAAAATTAAAGTCCAACTTTTTGAGTCTTTTCTCCTTCTACATTCTTTAAAGCAGGGGTGTCAAACTCAATTGCACTTGGGGCCAAAACTCAAAACACACTTTAGGTCAAGGGCCGAAAAGGAAAAATACTTTTTGAACACATTGAAACTAAACTGTTTTTTAAAAAATAAATATGAATGGACACAAATACTATCATTACAAAATAAAGAAACTGAAACTATAAATAACTTAAAAAGCTTTTGCTCTCCATAAAAATATCTCCTGTCAAAATAAAAAGATGGAAATATGAACATGCAACAAAAAAAAAGAAAATATTATATAAAAATTATGCTTTTGTTCCCAGTTGTCTGTTGTTCAGCCAGGCAGCTGTTTTATTATTATGGGATCTGTAGTTTGAGCGTTATCAGCACTTCATACCACCAGGCCATTAATAACAAAAACAAAAACTATATAAAACAATCTCACGGGCCAAATATAATTGTCCACTGGGCCGGATGTGGCCCCCGGGCCTTGAGTTTGACACATATGCTTTAAAGCATGAGAGAGCAATACCTGATGCGTGACAACATCACACATAATGTGATAAAAATGTGGATTGCAATACATACTTAAAACAGATAGAGTGCATAAAGCTATAAATTAGTGTCCTTTAAACTGTTGTGCACATAACTTGCTGCTTTTTCTTGGTCTAAGATTCTCTACTACACTGGGACAAACAAATGTGGGGCTTTGTTGTAGTCAGCTTCAGTTGATTGCACCAAAATGTATACCATGAAACAGTTTTGAGCATTAAGAAGTTGTTTTTAATTTGCTGCAATAAATCATAAAGGGCTTGCAATGTTTTTTTTTTATTATAGTGAAGGCTTACATTGCAATCATAATTG